>JAUMJK010000498.1:5000-735590 GCA_033558105.1 Coccyzus lansbergi | reverse complement strand
CATGTAAAGGTCCCTAGACCCTTCTAGACTGCCTCAGGTCCCATCTAAAAGCCCCCAGACCCTTCTAATGCCTTTCAGGGCCTTTCTAAAGGCCTCCACACCCTTCTAATGACCCTCAAGACCCATGGAAAGGCCCCTAGACCCTTCTAGATTGCCTCAGGACCCATCTAAAAGCCCCCAGACCCTTCTAATGCCTTTCAGGACCCTTATGAAGGCCACAAGACCCTTCTAATACCCCTCAGGACCTTTCTAAAGGCCCTCAGACCCTTGTAATTCCCCTCAGGGCTTTTATAAAGATTCCAGACCCTTCTAGAGCCCGTCAGGACACTTATAAAGGCCCCAAGACCATTCTAGAGCCCCTCAGGACACTTCTAAAGGCCCACAGATCATTCTAATGCCCGTCAGGGCTTTCTAAAAATCCCCAGACCCTTCTACTGCCCCTCCGGAGCATTCTAAAGGCCCCCAGACCCTTCTAATGCCCCACAGGGCCTTTCTAAAGGTCCCCAGACCCTTCTAGAGCCCCTGAAGACCCTTCTAAAGGCCCCCAGACCCTTCTAATGCCACTCAGGGCCTTTCTAATTGCCGCGAGACTTTTATAATCCCCCTGAGGGCCTTTAAAAAGGCACCCAGACCCTTCTGGACCCCCTCAGGACGCTTCTAATAGCCCCCAGACCCTTCTAGAGCCTCTCAGGGCCTTTCTAAAGGCCTCCACACCCTTCTAATGACCCTCAAGACCCATGTAAAGGCCCCCAGACCCTTCTAGATTGCCTCAGGACCCATCTAAAGGCCAGCAGACCCTTCTAATGCCTTTCAGGACCATTATGAAGGCCACAAGACCCTTCTAATGCCCCTCAGGACCTTTCTAAAGGCCCTCAGACTATTCAAATGCCCCTCAGGACTCTTTTAAAGGCCCCCAGACCCTTCTAATGCACCTCAGGACCCTTCTAAAGGCCCCCTGACCCTTCTAATGCCTCTCAGGGCCTTTCTAAATTACCCCAGATACTTCTGGAACATCTCAGAGCATTTCTATATGACCCCAGACCCTTGTAATGCCACTCATGGCCCTTCTAAAGGCCGAGAGACCATTATCATCCCCCTGAGGGCCTTTAAAAAGGCCCCCAGACCCTTCTAGACCCCCTCAGGACGCTTCTAATAGCCCCCAGACCCTTCTAGAGCCCCTCGGGGCCTTTCTAAAGGCATCCACACCCTTCTAATGACCCTCAAGACCAATGTAAAAGCCCCTAGACCCTTCTAGATTGCCTCAGGACCCATCGAAAAGCCCCCAGACCCTTCTAATGCCATTCAGGACCCTTATGAAGGCCACAAGACCCTTCTAATGCCCCTCAGGACCTTTCTAAAGGCCCTCAGACCCTTCTAATGCCCCTCAGGGCATTTATAAAGGTTCCCAGACCTTTCTAGAGCCCCTCAGGACCCTTATAAAGGCCCCCAGACCATTCTAGAGCCCCTCAGGACACTTCTAAAGGCCCGCAGACCATTCTAATGCCTGTCAGGGCCTTTATAAATGTCCCCAGACCCTTCTACTGCCCCTCAGGATCATTCCAAAGGCCCCCAGACCCTTCTAATGCCCCACAGGTCCTTTCTAAAGGTCCCAGACCCTTCTAGAGCCCCTGAAGACCGTTCTAAAGGCCCCCAGACCGTAATAGAGCCCCTCAGGACCCTTCTAAAGTCCCCCAGACCCTGCTAATTCCCCTCAGGGCTTTTATAAGGGCCACAAAACCCTTCTAATGCCCCTCAGGACCTTTATAAAGGCACCCAGACCCTTCTAGAGCCTCTCAGGACAGTTTTAAATGCCTCCAGACCCTTCTAGACCCCGTCAGGGCCATTCTAAAGGCCCCCAGACCCTTCTAATGCCCCTCAGGACCCTTCTAAATGCCCTCAGGGCCTTTCTAAAGTAACCCAGACACTTCTAGAACCTCTCAGGGCCTGTCTATATGACCCCAGACCCTTGTAATGCCCCTCAGGGCCTTTCTAAAGGCCCCCAGACCCTTCTAGAGCCCCTCAGGACATTTCTAAAGGCACTCAGACCCTTCTAATGCCACTCAGGGCCTTCCTAAAGGCCACGAGACCCTTATAATCCCATTGAGGGCCTTTAAAAAGGCCCCCAGACCCTTCTGGACCTCCTCAGGACGCTTCTAATAGCCCCCAGACCCTTCTAGAGCCCCTCCGGGCCATTCTAAAGGCCTCCACACCCTTCTAATGACCCTCAAGACCCATGTAAAGGTCCCTAGACCCTTCTAGACTGCCTCAGGTCCCATCTAAAAGCCCCCAGACCCTTCTAATGCATTTCAGGACCCTTATGAAGGCCACAAGACCCTTCTAATGCCCCTGAGGACCTTTCTAAAGGCCCTCAGACTATTCAAATGCCCCTCAGGACTCTTTTAAAGGCCCCCAGACCCTTCTAATGCACCTCAGGACACTTCTAAAGGCCCACAGATCATTCTAATGCCCGTCAGGGCCTTTCTAAAAATCCCCAGACCCTTCTACTGCCCCTCAGGATCATTCTAAAGGCCCCCAGACCCTTCTAATGCCCCACAGAGCCTTTCTAAAGGTCCCCAGACCCTTCTAGAGCCCATGAAGACCGTTCTAAAGGCCCCCAGACCCTTCTAATGCCACTCAGGGCCTTTCTAAAGTCCGCGAGACACTTATAATCCCCCTAAGGTCCTTTAAAAAGGCACCCAGACCCTTCTGGACCCCCTCAGGACATTTCTAATTGCCCCCAGACCCTTTGAGAGCCTCTCAGGGCCTTTCTAAAAGCCTCCACACCCTTCTAATGACCCTCAAGACCGATGTAAAGGCCCCCAGACCCTTCTAGATTGCCTCAGGACCCATCTAAAAGCCCGCAGACACTTCTAATGCCTTTCAGAACCCTTATGAAGGCCACAAGACCCTTCTAATGCCCCTCAGGACCTTTCTAAAGGCCCTCAGACTATTCAAATGCCCCTCAGGACTCTTTTAAAGGCCCCCAGACCCTTCTAATGCACCTCAGGACACTTCTAAAGGCCCCAAGACCCTTCTAATGTCCCTCAGGGCCTTTCTAAATTACCCCAGACACTTCTGGAACATCTCAGAGCCTTTCTATATGACCCCAGACCCTTGTAATGCCACTCAGGGCCCTTCTAAAGGCCGCGAGACCCTTATCATCCCCCTGAGGGCCTTTAAAAAGGCCCCCAGACCCTTCTGGACCCCCTCAGGACGCTTCTAATAGCCCCCAGACCCTTCTAGAGCCCCTCGGGGCCTTTCTAAAGGCCTCCACACCCTTCTAATGGCCCTCAAGACCCATGGAAAGGCCCCTAGACCCTTCTAGATTGCCTCAAGGACCCATCTAAAAGCCCCCAGACCCTTGTAATGCCTTTCAGGACCATTATGAAGGCCACAAGACCCTTCTAATGCCCCTCAGGACCTTTCTAAAGGCCCTCAGACCCTTCTAATGCCCCTCAGGGCATTTATAAAGGCCCCCAGACCAATCTAGAGCCCCTCAGAACACTTCTAAAGGCCCGCAGACCATTCTAATGCCTGTCAGGGCCTTTATAAATGTCCCCAGACCCTTCTACTGCCCCTCAGGATCATTCTAAAGGCCCCCAGACCCTTCTAATGCCCCACAGGGCCGTTCTAAAGGTCCCCAGACCCTTCTAGAGCCCCTGAAGACCCTTCTAAAGGCCCCCAGACCGTAATAGAGCCCCTCAGGACCCTTCTAAAGTCCCCCAGACCCTGCTAATTCCCCTCAGGGCTTTTATAAGGGCCACAAGACCCTTCTAATGCCCCTCAGGACCCTTATAAAGGCACCCAGACCCTTCTAGAGCCTCTCAGGACAGTTTTAAATGCCTCCAGACCCTTCTAGACCCCGTCAGGGCCATTCTAAAGGCCCCCAGACCCTTCTAATGCCCCTCAGGACCCTTCTAAAGGCCCTCAGGTCCTTTCTAAAGTAACCCAGACACTTCTAGAACCTCTCAGGGCCTTTCTATATGACCCCAGACCCTTGTAATGCCACTCAGGGCCTTTCTAAAGGCCCCCAGACCCTTCTAGAGCCCCTCAGGACATTTCTAAAGGCACCCAGACCCTTCTAATGCCACTCAGGGCCTTTCTAAAGGCCACGAGACCCTTATAATCCCCCTGAGGGCCTTTAAAAAGGACCCCAGACCCTTCTGGACCACCTCAGGACGCTTCTAATAGCCCCCAGACCCTTCTAGAGCCCCTCAGGGTCTTTCTAAAGGCCTCCACACCTTCTAATGACCCTCAAGACCCATGTAAAGGTCCCTAGACCCTTCTAGACTGCCTCAGGTCCCATCTAAAAGCCCCCAGACCCTTCTAATGCCTTTCAGGGCCTTTCTAAAGGACTCCACACCCTTCTAATGTCCCTCAAGACCCATGGAAAGGCCCCTAGACCCTTCTAGATTGCCTCAGGACCCATCTAAAAGCCCCTGACCCTTCTAATGCCTTTCAGGACCCTTATGAAGGCCACAAGACCCTTCTAATGCCCCTCAGGACCTTTCTAAAGGCCCTCAGACCCTTGTAATTCCCCTCAGGGCTTTTATAAAGATTCCCAGACCCTTCTAGAGCCCGTCAGGACCCTTATAAAGGCCCCAAGACCATTCTATAGCCCCTCAGGACACTTCTAAAGGCCCACAGATCATTCTAATGCCCGTCAGGGCTTTCTAAAAATCCCCAGACCCTTCTACTGCCCCTCCGGAGCATTCTAAAGGCCCCCAGACCCTTCTAATGCCCCACAGGGCCTTTCTAAAGGTCCCCAGACCCTTCTAGAGCCCCTGAAGACCATTCTAAAGGCCCCCAGACCCTTCTAATGCCACTCAGGGCCTTTCTAATTGCCGCGAGACTTTTATAATCCCCCTGAGGGCCTTTAAAAAGGCACCCAGACCCTTCTGGACCCCCTCAGGACGCTTCTAATAGCCCCCAGACCCTTCTAGAGCCTCTCAGGGCCTTTCTAAAGGCCTCCACACCCTTCTAATGACCCTCAAGACCCATGTAAAGGCCCCCAGACCCTTCTAGATTGCCTCAGGACCCATCTAAAGGCCAGCAGACCCTTCTAATGCCTTTCAGGACCCTTATGAAGGCCACAAGACCCTTCTAATGCCCCTCAGGACCTTTCTAAAGGCCCTCAGACCCTTCTAATGCCCCTCAGGACTCTTTTAAAGGCCCCCAGACCCTTCTAATGCACCTCAGGACCCTTCTAAAGGCCCCCTGACCCTTCTAATGCCTCTCAGGGCCTTGCTAAATTACCCCAGATACTTCTGGAACATCTCAGAGCATTTCTATATGACCCCAGACCCTTGTAATGCCACTCATGGCCCTTCTAAAGGCCGAGAGACCATTATCATCCCCCTGAGGGCCTTTAAAAAGGCCCCCAGACCCTTCTAGACCCCCTCAGGACGCTTCTAATAGCCCCCAGACCCTTCTAGAGCCCCTCGGGGCCTTTCTAAAGGCCTCCACACCCTTCTAATGACCCTCAAGACCAATGTAAAGGCACCTAGACCCTTCTAGATTGCCTCAGGACCCATCGAAAAGCCCCCAGACCCTTCTAATGCCTTTCAGGACCCTTATGAAGGCCACAAGACCCTTCTAATGCCCCTCAGGACCTTTCTAAAGGCCCTCAGACCCTTCTAATGCCCCTCAGGGCATTTATAAAGGTTCCCAGACCCTTCTAGAGCCCCTCAGGACCCTTATAAAGGCCCCCAGACCATTCTAGAGCCCTTCAGGACACTTCTAAAGGCCCGCAGACCATTCTAATGCCTGTCAGGGCCTTTATAAATGTCCCCATACCCTTCTACTGCCCCTCAGGATCATTCCAAATGCCCCCAGACCCTTCTAATGCCCCACAGGTCCTTTCTAAAGGTCCCCAGACCCTTCTAGAGCCCCTGAAGACCGTTCTAAAGGCCCCCAGACCGTAATAGAGCCCCTCAGGACCCTTCTAAAGTCCCCCAGACCCTGCTAATTCCCCTCAGGGCTTTTATAAGGGCCACAAAACCCTTCTAATGCCCCTCAGGACCTTTATAAAGGCACCCAGACCCTTCTAGAGCCTCTCAGGACAGTTTTAAATGCCTCCAGACCCTTCTAGACCCCGTCAGGGCCATTCTAAAGGCCCCCAGACCCTTCTAATGCCCCTCAGGACCCTTCTAAAGGCCCTCAGGGCCTTTCTAAAGTAACCCAGACACTTCTAGAACCTCTCAGGGCCTTTCTATATGACCCCAGACCCTTGTAATGCCCCTCAGGGCCTTTCTAAAGGCCCCCAGACCCTTCTAGAGCCCCTCAGGACATTTCTAAATGCACTCAGACCCTTCTAATGCCACTCAGGGCCTTTCTAAAGGCCACGAGACCCTTATAATCCCCCTGAGGGCCTTTAAAAAGGCCCCCAGACCCTTCTGGACACCCTCAGGACGCTTCTAATAGCCCCCAGACCCTTCTAGAGCCCCTCCGGGCCATTCTAAAGGCCTCCACACCCTTCTAATGACCCTCAAGACCCATGTAAAGGTCCCTAGACCCTTCTAGACTGCCTCAGGTCCCATCTAAAAGCCCCCAGACCCTTCTAATGCATTTCAGGACCCTTATGAAGGCCACAAGACCCTTCTAATGCCCCTAAGGACCTTTCTAAAGGCCCTCAGACTATTCAAATGCCCCTCAGGACTTATTTAAAGGCCCCAAGACCCTTCTAATGCACCTCAGGACACTTCTAAAGGCCCACAGATCATTCTAATGCCCGTCAGGGCCTTTCTAAAAATCCCCAGACCCTTCTACTGCCCCTCAGGATCATTCTAAAGCCCCCCAGACCCTTCTAATGCCCCACAGGGCCTTTCTAAAGGTCCCCAGACCCTTCTAGAGCCCCTGAAGACCGTTCTAAAGGCCCCCAGACCCTTCTAATGCCACTCAGGGCCTTTCTAAAGGCCGCGAGACACTTATAATCCCCCTAAGGTCCTTTAAAAAGGCACCCAGACCCTTCTGGACCCCCTCAGGACATTTCTAATTGCCCCCAGACCCTTTGAGAGCCTCTCAGGGCCTTTCTAAAAGCCTCCACACCCTTCTAATGACCCTCAAGACCCATGTAAAGGCCCCCAGACCCTTCTAGATTGCCTCAGGACCCATCTAAAAGCCCCCAGAGCCTTCTAATGCCTTTCAGGACCCTTATGAAGGCCACAAGACCCTTCTAATGCCCCTCAGGACCTTTCTAAAGGCCCTCAGACTATTCAAATGCACCTCAGGACACTTCTAAAGGCCCCCAGACCCTTCTAATGTCCCTCAGGGCCTTTCTAAATTACCCCTGACACTTCTGGAACATCTCAGAGCCTTTCTATATGACCCCAGACCCTTGTAATGCCACTCAGGGCCCTTCTAAAGGCCGCGAAACCCTTATCATCCCCCTTAGTGCCTTTAAAAAGGCCCCCAGACCCTTCTGGACCACCTCAGGACGCATCTAATAGCCCCCAGACCCTTCTAGAGCCCCTCGGGGCCTTTCTAAAGGCCTCCACACCCTTCTAATGACCCTCAAGACCAATGTAAAGGCCCCTAGACCCTTCTAGATTGCCTCAGGACCCATCTAAAAGCCCGCAGACCCTTCTAATGCCTTTCAGGACCCTTATGAAGGACAAAAGACCATTCTAATTCCCCTCAGGACCTTTCTAAAGGCCCTCAGACCCTTCTAATGCCCCACAGGGCTTTTATAAAGGTTCCCAGACCCTTCTAGAGCCCGTCAGGACCCTTATAAAGGCCCCCAGACCATTCTAGAGCCCCTCAGGACACTTCTAAAGGCCCGCAGACCATTCTAATGCCCGTCAGGGCCTTTATAAATGTCCCCAGACCCTTCTACTGCCCCTCAGGAGCATTCTAAAGGCACCCAGACCATTCTAGAGCCTCTCAGGACAGTTTGAAATGCCTCCAGACCCTTCTAGACCCCCTAGGGACCATTCTAAAGACCCCCAGACCATTCTACTGCCTTTCAGGAGCACTCTAAATGTCCCCAGACCCTTCTAATGCCCCACAGAGCCTTTCTAAAGGTCCCCAGACCCTTCTAGAGTCCTTGAAGACCCTTCTAAAGGCTCCCAGACCATTCTAATGCCACTCAGGGCCTTTCTAAAGGCCGCGAGACCCTTATAATCCCCCTGAGGGCCTTTAAAAAGGCCCCCAGACCCTTCTGGACCCCCTCAGGACGCTTCTAATAGCCCCCAGACCCTTCTAATGCCACTCAGGGCCTTTCTAAAGGCCACGAGACCCTTATAATCCCATTGAGGGCCTTTAAAAAGGCCCCCAGACCCTTCTAATGCCCCACAGGGCCTTTCTAAAGGTCCCCAGACCCTTCTAGAGCCCCTGAAGACCGTTCTAAAGGCCCCCAGACCCTTCTAATGCCACTCAGGGCCTTTCTAAAGGCCGCGAGACACTTAAAATCCCCCTAAGGTCCTTTAAAAAGGCACCCAGACCCTTCTGGACCCCCTCAGGACATTTCTAATTGCCCCCAGACCCTTTGAGAGCCTCTCAGGGCCTTTCTAAAAGCCTCCACACCCTTCTAATGACCCTCAAGACCCATGTAAAGGCCCCCAGACCCTTCTAGATTGCCTCAGGACCCATCTAAAAGCCCCCAGAGTCTTCTAATGCATTTCAGGACCATTATGAAGGCCACAAGACCCTTCTAATGCCCCTCAGGACCTTTCTAAAGGCCCTCAGACTATTCAAATGCCCCTCAGGACTCTTTTAAAGGCCCCCACACCCTTCTAATGCACCTCAGGACACTTCTAAAGGCCCCCAGACCCTTCTAATGTCCCTCAGGGCCTTTCTAAATTACCCCTGGCACTTCTGGAACATCTCAGAGCCTTTCTATATGACCCCAGACCCTTGTAATGCCACTCAGGGCCCTTCTAAAGGCCGCGAAACCCTTATCATCCCCCTTAGTGCCTTTAAAAAGGCCCCCAGACCCTTCTGGACCACCTCAGGACGCTTCTAATAGCCCCCAGACCCTTCTAGAGCCCCTCGGGGCCTTTCTAAAGGCCTCCACACCCTTCTAATGACCCTCAAGACCAATGTAAAGGCCCCTAGACCCTTCTAGATTGCCTCAGGACCCATCTAAAAGCCCGCAGACCCTTCTAATGCCTTTCAGGACCCTTATGAAGGACAAAAGACCATTCTAATTCCCCTCAGGACCTTTCTAAAGGCCCTCAGACCCTTCTAATGCCCCACAGGGCTTTTATAAAGGTTCCCAGACCCTTCTAGAGCCCGTCAGGACCCTTATAAAGGCCCCCAGACCATTCTAGAGCCCCTCAGGACACTTCTAAAGGCCCGCAGACCATTCTAATGCCCGTCAGGGCCTTTATAAATGTCCCCAGACCCTTCTACTGCCCCTCAGGAGCATTCTAAAGGCACCCAGACCATTCTAGAGCCTCTCAGGACAGTTTGAAATGCCTCCAGACCCTTCTAGACCCCCTCAGGACCATTCTAAAGACCCCCAGACCATTCTACTGCCTCTCAGGAGCACTCTAAATGTCCCCAGACCCTTCTAATGCCCCACAGAGCCTTTCTAAAGGTCCCCAGACCCTTCTAGAGCCCTTGAAGACCCTTCTAAAGGCTCCCAGACCATTCTAATGCCACTCAGGGCCTTTCTAAAGGCCGCGAGACCCTTATAACCCCCCCGAGGGCCTTTAAAAAGGCCCCCAGACCCTTCTGGACCCCCTCAGCACGCTTCTAATAGCCCCCAGACCCTTCTAATGCCACTCAGGGCCTTTCTAAAGGCCACGAGACCCTTATAATCCCATTGAGGGCCTTTAAAAAGGCCCCCAGACCCTTCTGGACCCCCTCAGGACGCTTCTAATAGCCTCCACACCCATCTAGAGCTCCTCCGGGCTTTTCTAAAGGCCTCCACACCCTTCTAATGACCCTCAAGAACCATATAAAGGTCCCTAGACCCTTCTAGACTGCCTCAGGTCCCATCAAAAAGCCCCCAGGCCATTCTAATGCCTTTCAGGGCCTTTCTAAAGGCCTCCACACCCTTCTAGTGACCCTCAAGACCCATGGAAAGGCCCCTAGACCCTTCTAGATTGCCTCAGGACCCATCTAAAAGCCCGCAGAACCTTCTAATGCCTTTCAGGACCCTTATGAAGGCCACAAGACCATTCTAATGCCCCTCAGGACCTTTCTAAAGGCCCTCAGACCCTTCTAATGCCTTTCAGGGCCTTTATAAAGGTTCCCAGACCCTTCTAGAGCCCGTCAGGACCCTTATAAAGGCCGCCAGATCATTCTAGAGCCCCTCAGGACAATTCTAAAGGCCCGCAGACCATTCTTCTACACCTCAGGAGCATTCTAAAGGACCCCAGACCCTTCTAATGCCCCACAGGGCCTTTCTAAAGGCCCCTAGACCCTTCTAGAGCCCCTGAAGACCCTTCTAAAGGAACCCAGACCTTTATGGAGCCCCTCAGGACCCTTCTAAAGTCCCCCAGACCCTGCTAATTCCCCTCAGGGCTTTTATAAGGGCACCCAGACCCTTCTAATGCCCCTCAGGACCCTTATAAAGGCACCCTGACCATTCTAGAGCCTCTCAGGACAGTTTTAAATGCCTCCAGACCCTTCTAGACCCCTCAGGACCATTCTAAAGACCCCCAGACCATTCTACTGCCTCTCAGGAGCACTCTAAATGTCCCCAGACCCTTCTAATGCCCCACAGGGCCTTTCTAAAGATCCCCAGACCCTTCTAGAGCCCTTGAAGACCCTTCTAAAGGCTCCCAGACCATTCTAATGCCACTCAGGGCCTTTCTAAAGGCCGCGAGACCCTTACAATCCCCCTTAAGGCCTTTAAAAAGGCCCCCAGACCCTTCTGGACCCTCTCAGAACGCTTCTAATGGCCCCCACACCCTTCTAGAGCCACTCAGGGCCTTTCTAAAGGCCTCCACACCCTTCTAATGACCCTCAAGACCCATGTAAAGGCCCCCGACCCTTCTAGATTGCCTCAGGACCCATCTAAAAGCCCCCAGACCCTTCTAATGCCTTTCAGGGCCTTTCTAAAGGCCTCCACACCCTTCTAATGACCCTCAAGACCCATGTAAAGGCCCCTAGACCCTTCTAGATTGCCACAGGACCCATCTAAAAGCCCCCAGACCCTTCTAATGCCTTTCAGGACCCTTATGAAGGACACAAGACCCTTCTAATGCCCCTCAGGACCTTTCTAAAGGCCCTCAGACCCTTCTAATGCCCTTCAGGGCTTTTATAAAGGTTCCCAGACCCTTCTAGAGCCCGTCAGGACCCTTATAAAGACCCCAGACCATTCTAGAGCCCATCAGGACATTTCTAAAGGCCCGCAGACCATTCTAATGCCGGTCAGGGCCTTTATAAATGTCCCCAGACCCTTCTACTGCCACTCAGGAGCATTCTAAAGGCCCCCAGACCCTTCTAATGCCCCACAGGGCCTTTCTAAAGGTCCCCAGACCCTTCTAGAGCCCCTCAAGACCCTTCTAAAGGCCCCCAGACCATTATAGAGCCCCTCAGGACCCTTCTAAAGTCCCCCAGACCCTGCTAATTCCCCTCAGGGCTTTTATAAGGGAACCCAGACCCTTCTAATGCCCCTGAGGACCCTTATAAAGGCACCCAGACCGTTTTAGAGCCTCTCAGGACAGTTCTAAATGCCTCCAGACCCGTCTAGACCCACTCAGGACCATTCTAAAGACCCCCAGACCATTATACTGCCTCTCAGGAGCACTCTAAATGTCCACAGACCCTTCTAATGCCTTACAGGGCCTTTCTAAAGGTCCCCACACCCTTCCAGAACCCCTGAAGACCCTTCTAAAGGATCCCAGACCATTCTAATGCCACTCAGGGCCTTTCTAAAGGTCGCGAGACCCTTATAATCCCCCTGAGGGCCTTTAAAAAGGCCCCCAGACCCTTCTGGACCCCCTCAGGACGCTTCTAATGGCCCCCACACCCTTCTAGAGCCACTCAGGGCCTTTCTAAAGGCCTCCACACCCTTCTAATGACCCTCAAGACCCATGTAAAGGCCCCCAGACCCTTCTAGATTGCCTCAGGACCCATCTAAAAGCCACCAGACCCTTCTAATGCCTTTCAGGGCCTTTCTAAAGGCCTCCACACCCTTCTAATGACCCTCAAGACCCATGTAAAGGCCGCTAGACCCTTCTAGATTGCCTCAGGACCCATCTAAAAGCCCCCAGACCCTTCTAATGCCTTTCAGGACCCTTATGAAGGACACAAGACCCTTCTAATGCCCCTCAGGACCTTTCTAAAGGCCCTCAGACCCTTCTAATGCACCTCAGGGCATTTATAAAGGTTCCCAGACCCTTCTAGAGGCCGTCAGGACCCTTATAAAGGCACCCAGATCATTCTAGAGCCCCTCAGGACACTTCTAAATGCCCGCAGACCATTCTAATGCCCGTCAGGGCCTTTCTAAATGTCCCCAGACCCTTCTACTGCCCCTCAGGAGCATTCTAAAAGCTCCCAGAACCTTCTAATGCCTCACAGGGCCTTTCTAAAGGTACCCAGACCCTTCTAGAGCCCCTGAAGACCCTTCTAAAGGCCCCCAGACCCTTATAGAGCCCATTAGGACGCTTCTAATGTCCCCCTGACCCTGATAATTCCCCTCAGGACCTTTATAAGGGCACCTGGACCATTCTAATGCCCCTCAGGACCCTTCTAAAGGCAGCCAGACCCTTCTAATGCCCCTCAGGGCCTTTCTAAATTACCCCATACACTTCTAGAACCTATGAGAGCCTTTCTATATGACCCCAGACCCTTGTAATGCCACTCAGGGCCTTTCTAAAGGCCGCGAGACACTTATAATCCCACTGAGGGCCTTTAAAAAGGCCCCCAGGCCCATCTGGACCCCCTCAGGACGCTTCTAATAGCCCCCAGACCCTTCTAGAGCCCCTCAGGGCCTTTCTAAAGGCCTCCACACCCTTCTAATGACCCTCAAGACCCATGGAAAGGCCCCTAGACCCTTCTAGATCGCCTCAGGACCCATCTAAAAGCCCCCAGACCATTCTAATGCCTTTCAGGACCCTTATGAAGGCCACAAGACCCTTCTAATGCCCCTCAGGACCTTTCTGAAGGCCCTCAGACCCTTCTAATGCCCCTCAGGGCTTTTATAAAGGTTCCCAGAATCTTCTAGAGCCCGTCAGGACCCTTATAAAGGCTCCAAGACCATTCTAGAGCCCCTCAGGACACTTCTAAAGGCCCGCAGACCATTCTACTGCCCCTCAGGAGCATTCTAAAGGCCCCCAGACCCTTCTAATGTGCAACAGGGCCTTTCTAAAGGTCACCAGACCCTTCTAGAGCCCCTGAAGACCCTTCTAAAGGCCCCCAGACCCTTCTAATGCCCCTCAGGGCCTTTCTAAAGGCCCCCAGACCCTTCTAGAGCCCCTGAAGACCCTTCTAAAGGCCCCCAGACCCTTCTAATGCCACTCAGGTCCTTTCTAAATGAAGCGAGACCCGTATAATCCCCCTGAGGGCCTTTAAAAAGGCCCCCAGACCATTCTGGACCCACTCAGGACGCTTCTAATAGCCCCCACACCCTTCTGGAGCCCCTCAGGGCCTTTCTAAAGGCCTCCACACCCTTCTAATGACCCTCAAGACCCATGTAAATGCCCCCAGACCCTTCTAGATTGCCTCAGGACCCATCTAAAAGACCCCAGACCCTTCTAATGCCTTTCAGGACATTTATGAAGGCCACAAGACCCTTCTAATACCCCTCAGGACCTTCTAAAGGCACTCAGACTATTCAAATGCCCCTCAGGACTCTTTTAAAGGCCCCCAGACCCTTCTAATGCACCTCAGGACACTTCTAAAGGCCCCCAGACCCTTCTAATGCCCCTCAGGGCCTTTCTAAATTATCCCAGACACTTCTAGAACCTCTCAGAGCCTTTCTATATGACCCCAGACCTTTGTAATGCCACTCAGGGCCTTTCTAAAGGCCGCGACACCCTTCTAATCCCCCTGAGGGCCTTTAAAAAGGCCCCCAGACCTTTCTGGACCCCCTCAGGACGCTTCTAATAGTCCCCAGACCCTTCTAGAGCCCCTCAGGGCCTTTCTAAAGGCTTCCACACCCTTCTAATGACCCTCAAGACCCATGTAAAGGCCCCTAGACCCTTCTAGATTGCCTCAGGACCCATTTAAAAGACCCCAGACCAATCTAATGCCTTTCAGGACCCTTATAAAGGCCCCCAGACCATTCTAGAGCCCCTCAGGACACTTCTAAAGGCCCGCAGACCATTCTAATGCCCGTCAGGGCCTTTATAAATGACCCCTGACCATTCAAAGGCCCCTGAGGAGCATTCTAAAGGCCCCCAGACCCTTCTAATGCCTCACAGGGCCTTTCTAAAAGTCCCCAGACCCTTCTAGAGCCCCTGAAGACCATTCTAAAGGCCCCCAGACCCTTATAGAGCCCCTCAGGACCCTTCTAAAGTCCCCCAGACCCTGCTAATTCCCCCCAGGTCTTTTATAAGGGCACCCAGACCCTCCTAATGCCCCTAAGGACCCTTCTAAAGGCCCCCAGACCCTTCTAATGCCACTCAGGGCCTTTCTAAAGGCCGTGAGACCCTTATAATCCCCCTGAGGGCCTTTAAAAAGGCCCCCAGACCCTTCTGGACCCCCTCAGGACGCTTCTAATAGCCCCCAGACCCTACTAATGCCACTCAGGGCCTTTCTAAAGGTCGCGAAACCATTATAATCCCTCTTAGGGCCTTTAAAAAGGCCCCCAGACCCTTCTGGACCCCCTCAGGACGCTTCTAATAGCCCCCACACCCTTCTAGAGCACCTCAGGGCCTTTCTAAAGGTATCCACACCCTTCTAATGACCCTCGAGACCCATGTAAAGGCCCCCAGACCCTCCTAGATTGCCTAAGGACCCATCTAAAAGCCCCCAGACCCTTCTAATGCCTTTCAGGGCCTTTCTAAAGCCTCCACACCCTTCTAATGACCCTCAAGACCCATGTAAAGGCCCCTAGACCCTTCTAGATTGCCTCAGGACCCAGCTAAAAGCCCCCAGACCCTTCTAATGCCCGTCAGGGCCTTTCTAAAGGTCCCCAGACCCTTCTACTGCCCCTCAGCAGCATTCTAAACGCCCCCAGACCTTTATAATACCCCATAGGGCCTTTCTAAAGGTCCCCAGACCCTTCTAGAGCCCCTGAAGACCCTTCTAAAGGCCCCCAGACCCTTATAGAGCCCCTCAGGGCCCTTCTAAAGTCCCCCAGACCCTGCTAGTTCCCCTCAGGGCTTTTATAAGGGCCCCCAGAGCCTTCTAATTCCCCTCAGGACCCTTACAAACGCCCCCAGACCCTTCTAGAGCCTTTCAGGACAGTTTTAAATGCCTCCAGACCCTTCTAGACCCCCTCAGGACCATTCTAAAGGCCCCCAGACCCTTCTAGAGCCCCTCAGGACATTTCTATAGGCACCCAGACCCTTCTAATGTCACTCAGGGCCTTTCTAAAGGCCGCGAGACCCTTATAATCCCCCTGAGGGCCTTTAAAAAGGCTCCCAGACCATTCTGGACCCCCTCAGGACGCTTCTAATAGCACCCAGACCCTTCTAGATCCCCTCAGGGTCTTTCTAAAGGCCTCCACACCCTTCTAATGACCCTCAAGACCCACGTAAAGGCCCCCAGACCCTTTTAGATTGCCTCAGGACCCAGCTAAAAGACCCCAGAGCCTTCTAATGCCTTTCAGGACCCTTATGAAGGCCACAAGACCCTTCTAATGCCCCTCAGGACCTTTCTAAAGGCCCTCAGACCCTTCTAATGCATTTCAGGGCCTTTATAAAGGTTCCCAGACCCTTCTAGAGCCCGTCAGGACCCTTATAAAGGCTCCCAGATCATTCTAGAGCCCCTCAGGACACTTCTAAAGGCCCGCAGACCATTCTACTGCCTCTCCGGAGCACTCTAAATGTCCCCAGACCCTACTAATGCCCCACAGGGCCTTTCTAAAGGTCCCCAGACCTTTCTATAGCCCCTGAAGTCCCTTCTAAAGGCCTCCAGACCCTTCTAATGCCACTCAGGGCCTTTCTAAAGGCCGCGAGACCCTTATAATCCCCCTGAAGGCCTTTAAAAAGGCACCCAGACATTTCTGGACCCCCTCAGGACGCTTCTAAAAGCTCCCAGACCCTCCTAATGCCACTCAGGGCCTTTCTAAAGGTCGCGAGACCCTTATAATCCCCCTGAGGGCCTTTAAAAAGACCCCCAGACCATTCTGGACCCCCTCAGGACGCTTCTAATAGCCCCCACACCCTTCTAGAGCCCCTCAGGGCCTTTCTAAAGGCCTCCACACCTTTCTAATGACCCTCAAGACCCATGTAAAGGCCCCCAGACCCTTCTAGATTGCCTCAGGACCCATCTAAAATCTCCCAGACTCTTCTAATGCCTTTCAGGGCCTTTCTAAAGGCCTCCACACCCTTCTAATGACCCTCAAGACCCATGTAAAGGCCCCTAGACCCTTCTAGATTGCCTCAGGGCCCAACTAAAAGCCCCCAGACCTTTCTAATGCCTTTCAGGACCCTTATAAAGGCACCCAGACCTTTCTAGAGCCTCTCAGGACAGTTTTAAATGCCTCCAGACCCTTCTAGACCCCCTCAGGACCATTCTAAAGGCCCCCAGACCCTTCTAATGCCCCTCAGGACCCTTCTAAAGGCCCCCAGACCCTTCTAATGCCCCTCAGGGCCTTTCTAAAGTACCCCAGACACTTCTAGAACCTCTCAGGGCCTTTCTATATGACCCCAGACCCTTGTAATGCCCCTCAGGGCCTTTCTAAAGGCCCCCAGACCCTTCTAATGCCCCTCAGGACATTTCTAAAGGCACCCAGACCCTTCTAATGCCACTCAGGGCCTTTCTAAAGGCCGCGAGACCCTTATAATCCCCCTGTGGGCCTTTAAAAAGGCCCCCAGACCCTTCTGGACCCCCTCAGGACGCATCTAATAGCCCGCAGACCCTTCTAGAGCCCATCAGGGCCTTTCTAAAGGCCTCCAAACCCTTCTAATGACCCTCAAGACCCATGTAGAGGCCCCTAGACCCTTCTAGATTGCCTCAGGACCCATCTAAAAGCCCCCAGACCCTTCTAATGCCTTTCAAGACCCTTATGAAGGCCACAAGACCCTTCTAATGCCCCTCAGGACCTTTCTAAAGGCCCTCAGACCCTTCTAATGCCCCTCAGGGCATTTATAAATGTTCCTAGACCCCTCTAGAGCACGTCAGGACCCTTATAAAGGCCCCCAGACCATTCTAGAGCCCCTCAGGACACTTCTAAAGGCCCGCAGACCATTCTAATGCCCGTCAGGTCCTTTATAAATGTCCCCAGACCCTTCTACTGCCCCTCAGGAGCATTCTAAAGGCCCCCAGACCCTTCTAATGCCCCACAGGGCCTTTCTAAAGGTCCCCAGACCCTTCTAGAGACCATGAAGACCCTTCTAAAGGCCCCCAGACCCTTATAGATGCCCTCAGGACCCTTCTAAAGTCCCCCAGACCCTGCTAATTCCCCTCAGGGCTTTTATAAGGGCACCCAGACCCTTCTAATGCCCCTCAGGACCCTTACAAAGGCACCCAGACCCTTCTAGAGCCTCTCAGGACAGTTTTAAATGCATCCAGACCCTTCTAGAACCCCTCAGGACCCTTCTAAAGGCCCCCAGACCCTTCTAATGCCCCTCAGGACCATTCTAAAGGCCCCCAGACCCTTCTAATGCCCCTCAGGGCCTTTCTAAATTACCCCAGACACTTCTGGAACCTCTCAGAACCTTTCTATATGAACCCAGACCCTTCTAATGCCACTCAGGGCCTTTCTAAAGGCACCCATACCCTTCTATTGCCCCTCAGGACATTTCTAAAGGCCCCCAGACCCTTCTAGAGCCCCTCAGGACATTTCTATAGGCACCCAGACCCTTCTAATGCCACTCAGGGCCTTTCTAAAGGCCGCGAGACCCTTATAATCCCCCTGAGGGCCTTTAAAAAGGCCGCCAGACATTTCTGGACCCCCTCAGGACGCTTCTAAATGCCCCCAGACCCTTCTAATGCCCCTCAGGACCCTTCTAAAGGCCCGCAGACCCTTCTAATGCCCCTCAGGACCTTCTAAAGGCCCTCAGACTATTCAAATGCCCCTCAGGAGTCTTTTAAAGGCCCCCAGACCCTTCTAATGCCCCTCAGGACACTTCTAAAGGTCCCCAGACCCTTCTAATGCCCCTCAGGGCCTTTCTAAATTACCCCAGACACTTCTAGAACCTCTCAGAGCCTTTCTATATGACCCCAGACCCTTGTAATGCCACTCAGGGCCTTTCTAAAGGCCGCGAGACCTTTATAATCCCCCAGAAGGCCTTTAAAAATTCCCCCAGACCTTTCTGGAACCCCTCAGGACGCTTCTAATAGCCCCCAGACCCTTCTAGAGCCCCTCAGGGCCTTTCTAAAGGCCTCCACACCCTTCTAATGACCCTCAAGACCCATGTAAAGGCCCCTAGACCCTTCTAGATTGCCTCAGGACCCATCTAAAAGCCCCCAGACCATTCTAATGACTTTCAGGACCCTTATAAAGGCCCCCAGATCATTCTAGAGCCCCTCAGGACACTTCTAAAGGCCCGCAGACCATTCTACTGCCTCTGAGGAGCATTCTAAATGTCCCCAGACCCTTCTAATGCCCCACAGGGCCTTTCTAAATGTCCCCAGACCATACTAGAGCCCCTGAAGACCCTTCTAAAGGCCCCCAGACCCTTCTTATGCCACTCAGAGCCTTTCTAAAGGCCGCGACACCCTTATAATCCCCCCTGTGGGCCTTTAAAAAGGCCCCCAGACATATCTGGACCCCCTCAGGACGCTTCTAATGGCCCCCACACCCTTCTAGAGCCCCTCAGGGCCTTTCTAAAGGCCTCCACACCCTTCTAATGACCCTCAAGACCCATGTAAAGGCCCCCAGACCCTTCTAGATTGCCTCAGGACCCATCTAAAAGCTCCCAGACCCTTCTAATGCCTTTCAGGGCCTTTCTAAAGGCCTCCACACCCTTCTAATGACCCTCAAGACCCAAGCAAAGGCCCCTAGACCCTTCTAGATTGCCTCAGTACCCATCTAAAAGACCCCAGAGCATTCTAATGCCTTTCAGGACCCTTATGAAGGCCGCAAGACCATTCTAATGCCCCTCAGGACGTTTCTAAAGGCCCTCATACCCTTATAGAGCCCCTCAGGACCATTCTAAAGTCCCCCAGACCCTGCTAATTCCCCTCAGGGCTTTTATAAGGGCACCCAGACCATTCTAATGCCCCTCAGGACCCTTATAAATGCACCCAGACCCTTCTAGAGCCTCTCAGGACAGTTTTAAAAGCCTCCAGACCCTTCTAGACCCCCTCAGGACCATTCTAAAGGCCCCCAGACCCTTCTAATGACCCTCAGGACCCATCTAATAGCCCCCAGACCCTTCTAATGCCTTTCAGGGCCTTTCTAAAGGCCTCCACACCCATCTAATGACCCTCAAGACCCATGTAAAGGCCCCTAGACCCTTCTAGATTGCCTCAGGACCCAGCTAAAAGCCCCCAGACCCTTCTAATGCCTTTCAGGACCCTTATGAAGGCCACAAGACCCTTCTAATGCCCCTCAGGACCTTTCTAAAGGCCCTCAGACCCTTCTAATGCCCTCAAGGGTTTTTATAAAGGTTCCCAGACCTTTCTAGAGCCCGTCAGGACCCTTATAAAGGCCCCCAGACCATTCTAGAGCCCCTCAGGACACTTCTAAATGCCCGCAGACCATTCTAATGCCCGTCAGGGCCTTTATAAATGTCCCCAGAATATTCAAATGCCCCTCAGGAGCATTCTAAAGGTCCCCAGACCCTTCTAATGCCCCACAGGGCCTTTCTAAAAGTCCCCAGACCCTTCTAGAGCCCCTGAAGACCCTTCTAAAGGCCCCCAGTCCCTTCTAATGCCACTCAGGGCCTTTCTAAAGGACGCAAGACCCTTATAATCCCCCTGAGGGCCTTTAAAAAGGCCCCCAGACTCTTCTGGACCCCCTCAGGACGCTTCTAATAGCCCCCACACCCTTCTAGAGCCCCTCAGGGCCTTTCTAAGGGCCTCCACACCCTTCTAATTGCCCTCAAGACCCATGTAAAGGCCCCCAGACCCTTCTAGATTGCCACAGGACCAATCTAAAACCCCCCAGACCCTTCTAATGCCTTTCAGGGCCTTTCTAAATGCCTCCACACCCTTCTAATGACCCTCAAGACCCATGTAAAGGCCCCTAGACCCTTCTAGATTGCCTCAGGACCCATCTAAAAGCCCCTGGAGCCTTCTAATGCCTTTCAGGACCCTTATGAAGGCCACAAGACCCTTCTAATGCCCCTCAGGATCTTTCTAAAGGCCCTGAGACCCTTCTAATGCCCCTCAGGGCATTTATAAAGGTTCCCAGACCCTTCTAGAGCAGGTTAGGACCCTTATAAAGGCCCCCAGACAATTCTAGAGCCCCTCAGGACACTTCTAAAGGCCCGCAGACCATTCTAATTCCCGTCAGGGCCTTTTTAAAGGTCCCCAGACCATTCTACTGCCCCTCTGGAGCATTCTAAATGCCCCCAGACCCTTCTAATGCCCCACAGGGCCTTTCTAAACGTACCCAGACCCTTCTAGAGACCCTGAAGACCCTTCTAAAGGCCCCCAGACCCTTATAGAGGCCCTCAGGACCCTTCTAAAGTCCTCCAGACCCTGCTAATTCCCCTCAGGGCTTTTATAAGGGCCACAAGACCCTTCTAATGCCCCTCAGGACCATTACAAAGGCCCCCGGACCCTTCTAGAGCCTCTCAGGACAGTTTTAAATGCCTCCAGACCCTTCTAGACCACCTCAGGACCCTTCTAAAGGCCCCCAGACCCTTCTAATGCCCCTCAGGGCCTTTCTAAAGGCACCCATACCCTTCTATTGCCCCTCAGGACATTTCTAAAGGCCCCCAGACCCTTCTAGAGCCCCTCAGGACATTTCTATAGGCACCCAGACCCTTCTAATGCCACTCAGGGCCATTCTAAAGGCCACGAGACCCTTATAATCCCTCTGAGGGCCTTTAAAAAGGCCCCCAGACCATTCTGGACCCCCTCAGGACGCTTCTAATAGCACCCAGACCCTTCTAGAGCCCCTCAAGTCCTTTCTAAAGGCCTCCACACCATTCTAATGACCCTCAAGACCCACGTAAAGCCCCCCAGACCCTTCTAGATTGCCTCAGGACCCAGCTAAAAGCCCCCAGACCGTTCTAATGCCTTTCAGGACCCTTATGAAGGCCACAAGACCCTTCTAATGCACCTCAGGACCTTTTTAAAGGCCCTCAGACCCTTCTAATGCCTTTCACGGCCATTATAAAGGTTCCCAGACCCTTCTAGAGCCCTTCAGGACCCTTATAAAGGCCCCCAGATCATTCTAGAGCCTCTCAAGACACTTCTAAAGGCCCGCAGACCATTCTACTGCCTCTCAGGAGCACTCTAAATGTCCCCAGACCCTACTATTGCCCCACAGGGCCTTTCTAAAGGTCCCCAGACCATTCTATAGCCCCAGAAGACCCTTCTAAAGGCCCCCAGACCCTTCTAATGCCACTCAGGGCCTTTCTAAAGGCCGCGAGACCCTTATAATCCCCCTGAGGGCCTTTAAAAAGGCACCCAGACATTTCTGGACCCCCTCAGGACGCTTCTAAAAGCCCCCAGACCCTTCTAATGCCACTCAGGGCCTTTCTAAACGTCGCGAGACCCTTATAATCCCCCTGAGGGCCTTTAAAAAGGCCCCCAGACCCTTCTGGACCCCCTCAGGACGCTTCTAATAGCCCCCACACCCTTCTAGAGCCCCTCAGGGCCTTTCTAAAGGCCTCCACAACATTCTAATGACCCTCAAGACCCATGTAAAGGCCCCCAGACCCTTCTAGATTGCCTCAGGACCCATCTAAAAGCCCCCAGAGCCTTCTAATGCCTTTCAGGACCCTTATGAAGGCCACAAGACCCTTCTAATGCCCCTCAGGACCTTTCTAAAGGACCTCAGACCCTTCTAATGCCCCTCAGGGCATTTATAAAGGTTCCCAGACCCTTATAGAGCACGTCAGGACCCTTATAAAGGCCCCCAGACCATTCTAGAGCCCCTCCGGACACTTCTAAATCCCGCAGACCATTCTAATGCCCGTCAGGGCCTTTATAAATGTCCCCAGACCATTCAAATGCCCCTCAGGAGCATTCTAAAGGTCCCCAGACCCTTCTAATGCCCCACAGGGCCTTTCTAAAAGTCCCCAGACCCTTCTAGAGCCCCTGACGACCCTTCTAAAGGCCCCCAGACCCTTATAGAGCCCCTCAGGACCCTTCTAAAGTCCCCCAGACCCTGCTAATTCCCCTCAAGTCTTTTATAAGGGCACCCAGACCCTTCTAATGCCCCTCTGGACCCTTACAAAGGCACCCAGACCCTTCTAGAGCTTCTCAGGACAGTTTTAAATGCCTGCAGACCCTTCTAGACCCCCTCAGGACCATTCTAAAGGCTCCCAGACCATTCTAATGCCCCTCAGGACCCTTCTAAAGGCCCCCAGACCATTCTAATGCCCTACAGGGCCTTTCTAAAGGTCCCCAGACCCTTCTAGAGCCCCTGAAGACCCTTCTAAAGGCCCCCAGTCCCTTCTAATGCCACTCAGGGCCTTTCTAAAGGCCGCGAGACCCTTATAATCCCCCTGAGGGCCTTTAAAAAGGCCCCCAGACTATTCTGGACCCCCTCAGGACGCTTCTAATAGCACCCACACCCTTCTAGAGCCCCTCAGGGCCTTTCTGAAGGCCTCCACACCCTTCTAATGGCCCTCAAGACCCACGTAAAGGCCCCAAGACCCTTCTAGATTGCCTCAGGACCCAGCTAAAAGCCCCCAGACCCTTCTAATGCCTTTCAGGACCCTTATGAAGGCCACAAGACCCTTCTAATGCCTCAGACCTTCTAAGGCCCTCAGGACCCTTCTAATGCCTTCAGGACCCTTTATAAAGGTTCCAGACATTCTAGGGGCCATAAAGGTTCAAGACCATTTCTAGAGCCTTCAGGACCCTTAAGCCCCAATCATTCTAGAGCCCCTCAGGACACTTCTAAGGCCCGCCAGACCATTCTACTGCCCCTAAGGAGCATTCTAAAGGCCCCCAGAACCTTCTAATGCCCCATAGGGCCTTTCTAAAGGTCCCCAGACCCTTCTAGAGCCCCTGAAGACCCTTCTAAAGGCCCCCAGACCCTTCTAATGCCCCACAGGGCCTTTCTCAAGGCGCCCAGACCCTTCTAGAACCCCTGAAGACCCTTCTAAAGGCCCCCAGACCCTTCTAATGCCACTCAGGGCGTTTCTAAATGAAGCGAGACGCGTATAATCCCCCTGAGGGCCATTAAAAAGGCCCCCAGACCATTCTGGACCCACTCAGGATGCTTCTAATAGCCCCCACACCCTTCTGGAGCCCCTCAGGGCCTTTCTAAAGGCCTCCACACCCTTCTAATGACCCTCAAGACCCATGTAAATGCACCCAGACCCTTCTAGATTGCCTCAGGACCCATCTAAAAGCCCCCAGACCCTTCTAATGCCTTTCAGGACCCTTAGGAAGGCCACAAGACCCTTCTAATACCCCTCAGGACCTTCTAAACGGCCTCAGACTATTCAAAAGCCCCTCAGGAGTATTATAAAGGCCCCCAGACCCTTCTAATGCACCTCAGGACACTTCTAAATTCCCCCAGACCCTTCTAATGCCCCTCAGGGCCTTTCTAAATTACCCCAGACACTTCTAGAACCTCTCAGAGCCTTTCTATATGACACCAGACCCTTGTAATGCCACTCAGGGCCTTTCTAAAGGCCGCGAGACCCTTATACTCCCCCTGAGGGCCTTTAAAAAGGCCCCCAGACTTTTCTGGGCCCCCTCAGGACGCTTCTAATAGCCCCCAGACCCTTCTAGAGCCCCTGAGACCGTTTCTAAAGGCCTCCACACCCTTCTAATGACCCTCAAGACCCATGTAAAGGCCCCTAGACCCTTCTAGATTGCCTCAGGACCCATCTAAAAGCCCCCAGACCCTTCTAATGCCTTTCAGGACCCTTATAAAGGCCCCCAGATCATTCTAGAGCCCCTCAGGACACTTCTAAAGGCCCGCAGACCATTCTACTGCCTCTGAGGAGCATTCTAAATGTCCCCAGACCCTTCTAATGCCCCACAGGGCCTTTCTAAAGGTCCCCAGACCCTACTAGAGCCCCTGAAGACCCTTCTAAAGGCCCCCAGACCCTTCTTATGCCACTCAGAGCCTTTCTAAAGGCCGCGAGACCCTTATAATCCCCCCTGAGGGCCTTTAAAAAGGCCCCCAGACATTTCTGGACCCCCTCAGGACGCTTCTAAAAGCCCCCAGACCCATCTAATTCCACTCAGGGCCTGTCTAAAGGTCGCGAGACCCTTATAATCCCCCTGAGGGCCTTTAAAAAGGCCCCCAGACCCTTCTGGAACCCCTCAGGACGCTTCTAATGGCCCCCACACCCTTCTAGAGCCCCTCAGGGCCTTTCTAAAGGCCTCCACACCCTTCTAATGACCCTCAAGACCCATGTAAAGGCCCCCAGACCCTTCTAGATTGCCTCAGGACCGATCTAAAAGCTCCCAGACCATTCTAATGCCTTTCAGGGCCTTTCTAAAGGCCTCCACACCCTTCTAATGACCCTCAAGACCCAAGCAAATGCCCCTAGACCCTTCTAGATTGCCTCAGGACCCATCTAAAAGCCACCAGAGCATTCTAATGCCTTTCAGGACCCTTATGAAGGACGCAAGACCCTTCTAATTCCCCTGAGGACGTTTCTAAAGGCCCTCAGACGCTTATAGAGCCCCTCAGGACCATTCTAAAGTCACCCAGACCCTGCTAATTCCCCTCAGGGCTTTTATAAGGGCACCCAGACCCTTCTAATGCCCATCAGGACCCTTATAAATGCACCCAGACCCTTCTAGAGCCTCTCAGGACAGTTTTAAATGCCTCCAGACCCTTCTAGACCCCCTCAGGACCATTCTAAAGGCCCCCAGACCCTTCTAATGCCCCTCAGGACCCTTCTAAAGGCCCCTAGACCCTTCTAATGCCCCTCAGGGACTTTCTAAATTACCTCAGACACTTCTAGAACCTCTTAGAGCCTTTCTATATGACCCCAGACCCATGTAATGCCACTCACGGCCTTTCTAAAGGTCCCCAGACCCTTCTAATGCCCCTCAGGGCCTTTCTAAAGGTCCCCAGACCATTCTGGAGCCCCTGAAGGCCCTTCTAAAGGCCCCCAGACCCTTCTAATGCGACTCAGGGCCTTTCGAAAGGTCGCGAGACCCTTATAATCCCCATGAGGACCTTTAAAAAGGCCCCCAGACCCTTCTGGACCCCCTCAGGACGCTTCTAATAGCCCCCAAACACTTCTAATGCCCCTCAGGGCCTTTCTAAAGGCCTCCACACCCTTCTAATGACCCTCAAGACCCATGTAAAGGCCCCCAGACCCTTCTAGATTGCCTCAGGACCCATCTAAAAGCCCCCAGACACTTCTAATGCCTTTCAGGGCCTTTCTAAAGGCCTCCACACCCATCTAATGACCCTCAAGACCCATGTAAAGGCCCCTAGACCCTTCTAGATTGCCTCAGGACCCAGCTAAAAGCCCCCAGACCCTTCTAATGCCTTTCAGGACACTTATGAAGGCCACAAGACCCTTCTAATGCCCCTCAGGACCTTTCTAAATGACCTCAGACCCTTCTAATGCCCCTCAGGGCATTTATAAAGGTTCCCAGACCTTTCTAGAGCCCGTCAGGACCCTTATAAAGGCCCCCAGACCATTCTAGAGCCCCTCAGGACACTTCTAAAGGCCCGCAGACCATTCTAATGCCCGTCAGGGCCTTTATAAATGTCCCCAGACCATTCAAATGCCCCTCAGGAGCATTCTAAAGGTCCCCAGACCCTTCTAATGCCCCACAGGGCCTTTCTAAAAGTCCCCAGACCCTTCTAGAGCCCCTGAAGACCCTTCTAAAGGCCCCCAGACCCTTATAGAGCCCCTAAGGATCCTTCTAAAGTCCCCCAGACCCTGCTAATTCCCCTCAGGTCTTTTATAAGGGCATCCAGACCCTTCTAATGCCCCTCTGGACTCTTATAAAGGCCCCCAGACCATTCTAGAGCTTCACAGGACAGTTTTAAATGCCTCCAGACCCTTCTAGACCCTCTCAGGACAATTCTAAAGGCTCCCAGACCCTTCTAATGCCTTCAGGAGCATTCTAAATGCCCCCAGACCCTTCTAATGCCCCACAGGGCCTTTCTAAAGGTCCCCAGACCCTTCTAGAGCCCCTGAAGACCCTTCTAAAGGCCCCCAGACCCTTATAGAGGCCCTCAGGACCCCTCTAAAGTTCTCCAGACCCTGCTAATTCCCCTCAGGGCTTTTATAAGGGCCACAAGACCATTCTAATGCCCCTCAGGACCCTTACAAAGGACCCCGGACTATTCTAGAGCCTCTCAGGACAGTTTTAAATGCCTCCAGACCCTTCTAGACCACCTCAGGACCCTTCTAAATGCCCCCAGACCCTTCTAATGCCCCTCAGGACCCTTCTAAATGCCCCCAGACCCTTCTAATGCAACTCAGGGCCTTTCTAAATTACCCCAGACACTTCTAGAACCTCTCAGAGCCTTTCTATATGACCCTAGACCCTTGTAATACCCCTCAGGGCCTTTCTAAAGGCACCCATACCCTTCTATTGCCCCTCAGGACATTTCAAAAGGCACCCAGACCCTTCTAGAGCCCCTCAGGACATTTCTATAGGCACCCAGACCCTTCTAATGCCTCTCAGGGCCATTCTAAAGGCCGCTAGGCCCTTATAATCCCCCTGAGGGCCTTTAAAAAGGCCCCCAGACCCTTCTGGACCCCCTTAGGACGCTTCTAATAGCACCCAGACCCTTCTAGAGCCCCTTAGGGCCTTTCTAAAGGCCTCCACACCCTTCTAATGACCCTCAAGACCCACGTAAAGGCCCCCACACCCTTCTAGATTGCCTCAGGACCCAGCTAAAAGCCCCCAGACCCTTCTAATGCCTTTCAGGACCCTTATGAAGGCCACAAGACCCTTCTAATTCCCCTCAGGACCTTTCTAAAGGTCCTCAGACCCTTCTAATGCCTTTCAGGGCCTTTATAAAGGTTCCCAGACCCTTTTAGGGCCCGTCAGGACCCTTATAAAGGCCCCCAGATCATTCTAGAGCACCTCAGGACACTTCTAAAGGCCCGCAGACCATTCTACTCCCTCTCAGGAGCACTCTAAATGTCCCCAGACCCTACTAATGCCCCACAGGGCCTTTCTAAAGGTACCCAGACCCTTCTATAGCCACTGAAGACCATTCTAAAGTACCCCAGACCCTTCTAATGCCACTCAGGGCCTTTCTAAAGGCCGCGAGACCCTTATAATCCCCCTGAGGGCCTTTAAAAAGGCCCCCAGACATTTCTGGACCCCCTCAGGACGCTTCTATAAGCCCCCAGACCCTTCTAATGTCACTCAGGGCTTTTCTAAAGGTCGCGAGACCCTTATAATCCCCCTGAGGGCCTTTGAAAAGGCTCCCAGACCCTTCTGGACCCCCTCAGGACGCTTCTAATAGCCCCCAGACCCTTCTAGAGCCCCTCAGGGCCTTTCTAAAGGCCTCCACACCCTTCTAATGACCCTCAAGACCCATGTAATGGCCCCCAGACCCTTCTAGATTACCTCAGGACCCATCTAAAAGCTCCCAGACCCTTCTAATGCCTTTCAGGGCCATTCTAAAGGCCTCCATACCCTTCTAATGACCCTCAAGACCCATGTAAAGGCCCCTAGACCCTTCTAGATTGCCTCAGGACCCATCTTAAAGCCCCCAGACCCTTCTAATGCCTTTCAGGACCCTTATAAACGCACCAAGACCCTTCTAGAGCCTCTCAGTACAGTTTTAAATGCCTCCAGACCCTTCTAGACTCCCTCAGGACAATTCTAAAGGCCCCCAGACCCTTCTAATGCCCCTCAGGGCCTTTCTAAAGTACCCCAGACACTTCTAGAACCTCTCAGGGCCTTTCTATATGACCCCAGACCCTTGTAATGTCCCTCAGGGCCTTTCTAAAGGCCCCCAGACCCTTCTAATGCCCCTCAGGACATTTCTAAAGGCCCCCAGACCCTTCTAGAGCTCCTCAGGACATTTCTAAAGGCACCCAGACCCTTCTAATGCCACTCAGGGCCTTTCTAAACGCCGCGAGACCCTTATAATCCCCCTGGGGGCCTTTAAAAAGGCTCCCAGACCTTTCTGGACCCCCTCAGGACGCTTCTAATAGCCCCCAGACCCTTCTAGAGCCCATCAGGGCCTTTCTAAAGGCCTCCAGACCCTTCTAATGACCCTCAAGACCCATGTAAAGGCCCCTAGACCCTTCTAGATTGCCTCAGGACCCATCTAAAAGCCCCCAGACCCTTCTAATGCCTTTCAGGGCCTTTCTAAAGGCCTCCACACCCTTCTAATGACCCTCAAGACCCATGTAAAGGCACCTAGACCCTTCTAGATTGCCTCAGGAGCCATCTAAAAGCCCCCAGACCCTTCTAATGCCTTTCAGGACCCTTATCAAGGCCACAAGACCCTTCTAATGCCCCTCAGGAATCTTTCTAAAGGCCCTCAGACCCTTCTAATGCTTTTCAGGGCCTTTATAAAGGTTCCCAGACCCTTCTAGAGACCGTCAGGACCCTTATAAATGCCCCCAGATCATTCTAGAGCCCCTCAGGACACTTCTAAAGGCCCACAGACCATTCTACTGCCCCTCTGGAGCACTCTAAAGGCCCCCAGACCCTTCTAATGCCCCACAGGGCCTTTCTAAAGGTCCCCAGACCCTTCTAGAGCTCCTGAAGACCCTTCTAATGGCCCCCAGACCCTTCTAATGCCACTCATGGCCTTTCTAAAGGCCGCGAGACCCTTATAATCCCCCTGAGGGCTTTTAAAAAGGCCCCCAGACCCTTCTGGACGCACTCAGAACGCTTATAATAGCCCCCAGACCCTACTAATGCCACTCAGGGCCTTTCTAAAGGTCGCGAGACCCTTATAATCCCTCTGAGGGCCTTTAAAAAGGCCCCCAGACCCTTCTGGACCCCCTCAGGACGCTTTTAATAGCCCCCACACCCTTCTAGAGCCCCTCAGGGCCTTTCTAAAGGCCTCCACACCCTTCTAATGGCCCTCAAGACCCATGTAAAGGCCCTCAGACACTTCTAGAATGCCTCAGGACCCATCTAAAAGCCCCCAGACCCTTCTAATGCCTTTCAGGGCCTTTCTAAAGGCCTCCACACCCATCTAATGACCCTCAAGACCCATGTAAAGGCCCCTAGACCCTTCTAGATTGCCTCAGGACCCATCTAAAAGCCCCCAGACCCTTCTAATGCCTTTCAGGACCCTTATGAAGGCCACAAGACCCTTCTAATGCCCCTCAGGACCATTCTAAAGGCCATCAGACCCTTCTAATGCCTTTCAGGGCCTTTATAAAGGTTCCCAGACCCTTCTAGAGCCCGTCAGGACCATTATAAAGGCCCCGAGATCATACTAGAGCCCCTCAGGACACTTCTAAAGGCCCGCAGACCATTCTACTGCCTCTCATGAGCACTCTAAATGTCCCCAGACCCAACTAATGCCCCACAGGGCCTTTCTAAAGGTCCCCAGACCCTTCTATAGCCCCTGAAGACCCTTCTAAAGGCCCCCAGACCCTTGTAATGCCACTCAGGGCCTTTCTAAAGGCCGCGAGACCCTTATAATCCCCATGAGGGCCTTTAAAAAGGCCCCCAGACCCTTCTGGACCCCCTCAGGACGCTTCTAATAGCCCCCACACCCTTCTAGAGCCCCTCAGGGCTTTTCTAAAGGCCTCCACACCCTTCTAATGACACTCAAGACCCATGTAAAGGCCCCCAGACCCTTCTAGATTGCCTCAGGACCCATCTAAAAGCTCCCAGACCCTTCTAATGCCTTTCAGGGCCTTTCTAAAGGCCTCCACACCCTTCTAATGACCCTCAGAACCCATGTAAAGGCCCCTAGACCCTTCTAGATTGCCTCAGGACCCATCTAAAATCCCCCAGACCCTTCTTATACCTTTCAGGACCCTTATAAAGGCACCCAGACCCTTCTAGAGCCTCTCAGGACAGTTTTAAATGCCTCCCGACCCTTCTAGACCCCCTCAGGACCATTCTAAATTCCCCCAGACCATTCTAATGCCCCTCAGGACCCTTCTAAAGGCCCCCAGTCCCTTGTAATGCCCCACAGGGCTTTTCTAAAGTACCCCAGACACTTCTAGAACCTCTCAGAGCCTTTCTATATGACCCCAGACCCTTGTAATGCCCCTCAGGGCCTTTCTAAATACCCCCAGACCCTTCTAATGCACCTCAGGACATTTCTAAATGCCCCCAGACCCTTCTAGAGCCCCTCAGGACATTTCTAAAGGCCCCCAGAAGCTTCTAATGCCACTCAGGGCCTATGTAAGGGCCGCGAGACCCTTATGACCCTCCTGAGGGCCTTTAAAAAGGCCCCCAGACCCTTCTGGACCCTTTCAGGACGCTTCTAATATCCCCCAGACCCTTCTAGAGCCCCTCAGGGCTTTTCTAATGGCTTCAACACCCTTCTAATGACCCTCAAGACCCATGTAAATGCCCCTAGACCCTTCTAGATTGCCTCAGGACCCATCTAAAAGACCCCAGACCCTTCTAATGCGTTTCAGGGCCCTTATGAAGGCAACAAGACCCTTCTAATGCCACTCAGGACCATTCTAAAGGCCCTCAGACCCTTCTAATGCCTCTCAGGGCCTTTATAAAGGTTCCCAGACCCTTCTAGAGCCCGTCAGGACCCTTATAAATGCCCCCAGATCATTCTAGAGCCCCTCAGGACACTTCTAAAGGCCTGCAGACCATTCTACTGCCCCTCAGGAACATTCTAAAGGCCCCCAGACCCTTCTAATGCTCCACAGGGCCTTTCTAAAGGTCCCCAGACCCTTCTATAGCCCCTGAAGACCCTTCTAAAGGCCTCCGGACCCTTATAGAGCCCCTCAGGACCCTTCTAACGTCCCCCAGACCCTGCTAATTCCCCTCCGGGCTTTTATAAGGGCACCCAGACCCTTCTAATGCCACTCAGGGCCTTTCTAAAGGCCCCCAGACCCTTCTAATGCCCCTCAGGGCCTTTCTAAATTCCCCCAGACACTTCTAGAACCTCTCAGAGCCTTTCTATATGACCCCAGACCAATGTAATGCCACTCAGGGCCTTTCTTAAATCCACGAGACCCTTATAATCCCCCTGAGGGCCATTAAAAAGGCCCCAAGACCCTTCTGGACCCCCTCAGGACTCTTCTAATAGCCCCCAGACCATTCGAGAGTCCCTCAGGACAATTCTAAAGGCACCCAGACCCTTCTAATGCCACTCAGGGCCTTTCTAAAGGCCGCGAGGCCCTTATAATCACCCTGAGGGCCTTTTAAAAGGGCCCCAGACCATTCTAGAGCCCCTCAGGGCCTTTCTAAAGGCCTCCACACCCGTTCTAATGACCCTCAAGACCCATGTAAAGGCCCCAAGACCCTTCAGGATTTCATCAGGACCCATCTAAAAGCCCCCACACCCTTCTAATGCCTTTCAGGGCCCTTATGAAGGCCACAAGACCCTTCTAATGCCCCTCAGGACCTTTCTAAAGGCCCTCAGACCCTTCTAATGCCTCACAGGGCCTTTCTAAAGGTCCCCAGACCCTTCTAGAGCCCCTGAAGACCCTTATAAAGGCCTCCGGACCCTTATAGAGCCCCTCAGGACCCTTCTAAAGTCCCCCAGACGCTGCTAATTCCACTCAGGGCTTTTATAAGGGCACCCAGACCCTTCTAATGCCCCTCAGGACCCTTATAAAGGCACCCAGACCCTTCTAGAGCCTCTCAGGACAGTTTTAAATGCCTCCAGACCCTTCTAGACCCCCTCAGGACATTTCTAAAGCACCCCAGACCCTTCTAATGCCCCTCAGGACCCTTCTAAATGCACCCAGACCCTTCTAATGCCCCTCAGGGCCTTTCTAATGTACCCCAGACACTTCTAGAACCTCTCAGGACCTTTCTATATGACCCCAAACCCTTGTAATGCCCCTCAGGGCCTTTCTAAAGGCTCCCATACCATTCTAATGCCCCTCAGGACATTTCTAAAGGCCCCCAGCCCCTTCTAATGCCACTCAGGGGCTTTCTAAAGGCCGCGAGACCCTTGTAATCCCCCTGAGGGCCTTTAAAAAGGCCCCCATACCCTTCTGGACCCCGTCAGGACACTTCTAATAGCACCCAGACCCTTCTAGAGCCCCTCAGGGCCTTTCTAAAGGCCTCCACACCCTTCTAATGACCCTCAAGACCCATGTAAAGGCCCCTAGACCCTTCTAGATTGCCTCAGGACCCATCTAAAAGCCCCCAGACCCTTCTAATGCCTTTCAGGACCCTTATGAAGGCCACAAGAAACTTCTAATGCCCCTCAGGACCTTTCTAAAGGCTCTTAGACCCTTCTAATGCCCCTCAGGGCATTTATAAAGGTTCCCAGACCCTTCTAGAGCCCGTCAGGACCCTTATAAAGGCGCCCAGACCATTCTAGAGCCCCTCAGGACAAGTCTAAAGGCCCGCAGACCATTCTAATGCCCGTCAGGGCCTTTATAAAGATCCCCAGACCCTTCTACTGCCCCTCAGGAGCATTCTAAAGGCTCCCAGACCCTTCTAATGCCCCTCAGGGCCTTTCTAAAGGTCCCCAGACACTTCTATAACCTCTCAGGGCCTTTCTATATGACCCCAGACCCTTCTAATGCCTCTGAGCACCTTTCTAAAGGCCACGAGAACCTTATAATCCTCCTGAGGGCCTTTAAAACGGCCCCCAGACCCTTCTGGACCCCCTCAGGACGCTTCTAATAGCCCCCAGACCCTTCTAATGACTTTCAGGGCCTTTCTAAAGGCCTCCACACCCTTCTAATGACACTCAAGACCCATGTAAAGGCCCCCAGACCCTTCTAGATTGCCTCAGGACCAATCTAAAAGCACCCAGACCATTCTAATGCCTTTCAGGGCCTTTCTAAAGGCCTCCACAACCTTCTAATGACCCTCAAGACCCATGTAAAGGCCCCTAGACCCTTCTAGGACGCTTGTAATAGCCCTCAGACTCTTATAATGCCCCTCAGGGCATTTATAAAGGTTCCCAGACCCTTCTAGAGCCCGTCAGGACCCTTATAAAGGCCCCCAGACCATTCTAGAGACCGTCAGGACACTTCTAAAGGCCCGCAGACCATTCTAATGCCCGTCAGGGCCTTTATAAAGGTCCCCAGACCCTTCTACTGCCCCTCAGGAGCACTCTAAACGCCCCCAGACCGTTCTAATGCCCCACAGGGCCTTTCTAAAGGTCCCCAGACCCTTCTAGAGCCCCTGAAGACCCTTCTAAAGGCCCCCAGAGCCTTATAGAGGCCCTCAGGACCCATCTAAAGTCCCCCAGACCCTGCTAATTCTCCTCAGGGCTTTTATAAGGGCACCCAGACCCTTCTAATGCCCCTCAGGACCCTTACAAAGGCACCCAGACCCTTCTAGAGCCTCTCAGGACAGTTTTAAATGCCTCCAGACCCTTCTAGACCCCCTCAGGACCCTTCTAAAGGCCCCCAGACCCTTCTAATGCCCCTCAGGACCCTTCTAAAGGCCCCCTGACCCTTCTAATGCCTCTCAGGGCCTTTCTAAATTACCCCAGACACGTCTAGAACCTCTCAGAGCCTTTCTATATGACCCCAGACCCTTGTAATGCCACTCAGGGACTTTCTAAAGGCCGCGAGACCCTTATAATCCCCCTGAGGGCCTTTAAAAAGGCCCCCAGACCCTTCTGGACCCCCTCAGGACGCTTCTAATAGCCCCCAGACCCTTCTAGAGCCCCTCAGGGCCTTTCTAAAGGCCTCCACACCCTTCTAATGACACTCAAGACCCATGTAAAGGCCCCTAGACCCTTCTAGATTGCCTCAGGACCCATCTAAAAGCCCCCAGACCCTTCTAATGCCTTTCAGGACCCTTATGAAGGCCACAAGACCCTTCTAATGCCCCTCAGGACCTTTGAAAAGGCCCTCAGACCCTTCTAATGCCCCTCAGGGCTTTTATAAAGGTTCCCAGATCCTTCTAGAGCACGTCACGACCCTTATAAATGCCCCCAGACAATTCTAGAGCCCCTCAGGACACTTCTAATCGCCCGCAGACCATTCTAATGCCCGTCAGGGCCTTTATAAATGTCCCCAGACACTTCTACTGCCTCTCAGGAGCATTCTAAAGGCCCCCAGACCCTTCTAGACCCCCTCAGGACCATTCTAAAGGCCCCCAGACCCTTCTAATGCCCCACAGGGCCTTTCTAAAGTACCCCAGACACTTCTAGAACCTCTCAGGGCCTTTCTATATGACCCCAGACCCATGTAATGCCCCTCAGGGCCTTTCTAAAGGCCCCCATACTGTTCTAGTGCCCCTCAGTACATTTCTAAAGGCACCTAGATCCTTCTAATGCAACTCAGGGCCTTTCTAAAGGCAGCGAGACCCTTATATTCCCCCTGAGGGCCTTTAAAAAGGCACCCAGACCTTTCTGGACCCCCTCAGGACGCTTCTAGTTGCCCCCAGACCCTTCTAGAGCCCCTCAGGGCCTTTCTAAAGGCATCCACACCCTTCTAATGACCCTCAAGACCCATGTAAAGGCCCCCAGACCCTTCTAGATTGCCTCAGGACCCATCTAAAAGGCCCCAGACCGATCTAATGCCTTTCAGGACCCTTATGAAGGCCACAAGACCCTTCTAATGCCCCTCAGGACCTTTCTAAAGGCCCTCAGACCCTTCTAATGCCTTTCAGGGCCTTTATAAAGGTTCCCAGACCCTTCTAGAGCCTGTCAGGACCCTTATAATGGCCCCCAGATCATTCTTGAGCCCCTCAGGACACTTCTAAAGGCCCGCAGACCATTCTACTGCCCCTCAGGAGCACTCTAAAGGCCCCCAGACCCTCCTAATGCCCCACAGGGCCTTTCTAAAGGTCCGCAGACCATTCTAGAGCCCCTGAAGACCTTATAAAGGCCCTCAGACCCTTCTAATGCCCCACAGGGCCTTTCTAAAAATACCCAGACCCTTCTACTGCCCCTCAGGAGCATTCTAAAGGCCCCCAGACCCTTCTAATGCCCCACAGGGCCTTTCTAAAGGTCCCCAGACCCTTCTAGAGCCCCTGAAGACCCTTCTAAAGGCCCCCAGACCCTTCTAATGCCACTCAGGGCCTTTCTAATGGCCGCGAGACTTTTATAATCCCCCTGAGGGCCTTTAAAAAGGCACCCAGACCCTTCTGGACCCCCTCAGGACGCTTCTAATAGCCCCCAGACCCTTCTAGAGCCCCTCAGGGCCTTTCTAAAGGCCTCCACACCCTTCTAATGACCCTCAAGACCCATGTAAAGGCCCCCAGACCCTTCTAGATTGCCTCAGGACCCATCTAAAAGCCCCCAGACCCTTCTAATGCTTTTCAGGACCCTTATGAAGGACACAAGACCTTTCTAATGCCCCTCAGGAGCTTTCTAAAGGCCCTCAGACCCTTCTAAAGCCCCTCAGGGCATTTATAAAGGTTCCCAGACCGTTCTAGAGCACGTCAGGACCCTTATAAAGGCCCCCAGACCATTCTAGAACCCCTCAGGAACTTCTAAAGGCCCGCAGACCATTCTAATGCCCGTCAGGGCCTTTATAAATGTCCCCAGACCCTTCTACTGTCCCTCAGGAGCATTCTAAGGGCCCCCAGACCATTCTAATGCCCCACAGGGCCTTTCTAAAGGTCCCCAGACCCTTCTAGAGCCCCTGAAGACCCTTCTAAAGGCCCCCAGACCCTTATAGAGCCCCTCAGGACCCTTCTAAAGTCCCCCAGACTCTGCTAATTCCCCTCAGGTCTATTATAAGGGCACCCAGATCGTTCTAATGCCTCTCAGGACCCTTACAAAGGCACCCAGACCATTCTAGAGCCTCTCAGGACAGTTTTAAATGCCTCCAGACCCTTCAAGACCCCCTCAGGACCCTTCTAAAGGTCCGCAGACCCTTCTAATGCCCCTCAGGACCCTTCTAAAGGCCCCCAGACCCTTCTAATGCCCCTCAGGGCCTTTCTAAATTACCCCAGACACTTCTAGAACGTCTCAGAGCCTTTCTATACGACCCCAGACCCTTGTAATGACACTCAGTTCCTTTTTAAAGGCCGCGAGACCCTTATAATCCCCCTGAGGGCCTTTAAAAAGGCCCCCAGACCCTTCTGTACCCCCTCAGGACGCTTCTAATAGACCCCACACCCTTCTAGAGCCCCTCAGGGCCTTTCTAAAGGCCTCCACACCCTTCTAATGACCCTCAAGACCCATGTAAAGGCCCCCAGACCCTTCTAGATTGCCTCAGGACCCATCTAAAAGCCCCCAGACCCTTCTAATGCCTTTCAGGACCCTTATGAAGGCCACAAGACCCTTCTAATGCCACTCAGGACCATTCTAAAGGCCCTCAGACCCTTCTAATGCCTCTCAGGGCTTTTATAAAGGTTCCCAGACCCTTCTAGAGCCCGTAAGGACCCTTCTAAAGGCCCCCAGATCATTCTAGAGCCCCTCAGGACACTTCTAAAGGCCCACAGACCATTCTACTGCCCCTCAGGATCATTCTTAAGGCCCCCAGACCCTACTAATGCCCCACAGGGCCTTTCTAAAGGTCCCCAGACCCTTCTAGAGCCCCTGAAGACCATTCTAAAGGCCCCCAGACCCTTCTAAAGCCACTCAGGGACTTTCTAAAGGCCCCAGACCCTTCTAATGCCCCTCAGAGCCTTTCTAAATTCCCCCAGACACTTCTAGAACCTCTCAGAGCCTTTCTATATGACCCCAGACCCCTGTAATGCCGCTTAGGGCCTTTCTAAAGGCCGCGAGACCCTTATCATCCCCCTGAGGGCCTTTAAAAAGGCCCCCAGACCCTTCTGGACCCCCTCAGGACTCTTCTAATACCCCCCAGACCCTTCTAGAGTCCCTCAGGACAATTCTAAAGGCACCCAGACCCTTCTAATGCCACTCAGGGCCTTTCTAAAGGCCGCGAGACCCTTATAATCACCCTGAGGGCCTTTTAAAAGGCCCCCAGACCATTCTAGAGCCCCTCAGGGCCTTTCTAAAGGCCTCCACACCCGTTCTAATGACCCTCAAGACCCATGTAAAGGCCCCCAGACCCTTCTAGATTGCATCAGGACCCATCTAAAAGCACCCAGACCCTTCTAATGCCTTTCAGGGCCCTTAAGAAGGCCGCAAGACCCTTCTAATGCCCCTCAGGACCTTTCAAAAGGCCCTCAGACCCTTCTAATGCCTCACAGGGCCTTTCTAAATGTCCCCAGACCATTCTAGAGCCCCTGAAGACCCTTATAAAGGACTCCGGACCCTTATAGAGCCCCTCAGGACCCTTCTAAAGTCCCCCAGACCCTGCTAATTACTCTCAGGGCTTTTATAAGGGCACCCAGACCCTTCTAATGCCTCTCAGGACCCTTATAAAGGCACCCAGACCTTTCTAGAGCCTCTCAGGACAGTTTTAAATGCCTCCAGACCCTTCTAGACACCCTCAGGACAATTCTAAAGCCCCCCAGACCCTTCTAATGCCCCTCAGGACCCTTCTATAGGCCCCCAGACCCTTCTAATGCGCCTCAGGGCCTTTCTAAAGTACCCCAGACACTTCTAGAACCTCTCAGGACCTTTCTATATGACCCCAAACCCTTGTAATGCCCCTCAGAGCCTTTTTAAAGGCCCCCATACCCTTCTAATGCCCCTCAGGACATTTCTAAAGGCCCCCAGACCGTTCTAGATCCCCTCAGGAAATTTCTAAAGGCACCCAGACCCTTATAATCCTCCTGAGGGCCTTTAAAAAGGCCCCCAGACCCTTCTGGACCCCCTCAGGACGCTTCTAATAGCACCCAGACCCTTCTAGAGCCACTCAGGGCCTTTCTAAAGGCCCTCAGACCCTTCTAATGCCCCTCAGGGCATTTATAAAGGTTCCCAGACCCTTCTAGAGCCCGTCAGGACCCTTATAAAGGCCCCCAGACCATCCTAGAGCCCCTCAGGACACTTCTAAAGGCCCGCAGACCATTCTAATGCCCGTCAGGGCCTTTATAAAGGTCCCCAGACCCTTCTACTGCCCCTCAGGAGCATTCTAAAGGCTACCAGACCCTTCAAATGCCCCTCAAGGCCATTCTAAAGTACCCCAGACACTTCTAGAATCTCTCAGGGCCTTTCTATATGACCCCAGACCCTTCTAATGCCTCTGAGGGCCTTTCTAAAGGCTACGAGACCCTTATAATCCCCCTGAGGGCCTTTAAAAAGGCCCCCAGACCCTTCTGGACCCCCTCAGGACGCTTCTAATAGCCCCCAGACCCTTCTAATGACCCTCAGGGCCTTTCTAAAGGCCTCCACACCCTTCTAATGACCCTCAAGACCCATGTAAAGGCCCCCAGACCCTTCTAGATTGCATCAGGACCCATCTAAAAGCCCCCAGACCCTTCTAATGCCTTTCAGGGCCTTTCTAAAGGCCTCCACAACCTTCTAATGACCCTCAAGACCTATGTAAAGGCCCCTAGACCCTTCTACGACGCCTGTAATAGCCCTCAGACTCTTATAATTCCCCTCAGGGCATTTATAATGGTTCCCAGACCCTTCTAGAGCCCGTCAGGACCCTTATAAAGGCCCCCAGACCATTCTAGAGACCGTCAGGACACTTCTAAAGTCCCGCAGACCATTCTAATGCACGTCAGGGCCTTTATAAAGGTCCCTAGACCCTTCTACTGCCCCTCAGGAGCATTCTAAAGGCCCCCAGACCATTCTAATGCCCCACAGGGCCTTTCTAAAGGGCCCCAGACCCTTCTAGAGCCCCTGAAGACCTTTCTAAAGACCCTCGGACCCTTATAGAGCTCCTAAGGACCCTTCTAAAGTCCCCCAGACCCTGCTAATTCCCCTCAGGGCTTTTATAAGGGCACCCAGACGCTTCTAATGCCCCTCAGGACCCTTATAAAAGCACCCAGACCCTTCTAGAGCCTCTCAGGACAGTTTTAAAAGCCTCCAGACCCCTCTAGACACCTCAGGACTGTTCTAAAGGCCCCCAGACCTTTCTAATGCCCCTCAGGACATTTCAAAAGCCCCCCAGACCCTTCTAATGCCCCTCAGGGCCTTTCTAAAGGCCCCCATACCCTTCTAATACCACTCAGGTCCCCAGATCATTCTAGAGCCCCTCAGGACACTTCTAAAGGCCTGCAGACCATTCTACTGCCCCTCAGGAGCATTCTAAAGGCCCCCAGACCCTTCTAATGCTCCACAGGGCCTTTCTAAAGGTCCCCAGACCCTTCTATAGCCCCTGAAGACCCTTCTAAAGGCCTCCGGACCCTTATAGAGCCCCTCAGGACCCTTCTAAAGTCCCCCAGACCCTGCTAATTCCCCTCAGGGCTTTTATAAGGGCACCCAGACCCTTCTAATGCCACTCAGGGCCTTTCTAAAGGCCCCCAGACCCTTCTAATGCCCCTCAGGGCCTTTCTAAATTCCCCCAGACACTTCTAGAACCTCTCAGAGCCTTTCTATATGACCCCAGACCAATGTAATGCCACTCAGGGCCTTTCTTAAATCCACGAGACCCTTATAATCCCCCTGAGGGCCATTAAAAAGGCCCCAAGACCCTTCTGGACCCCCTCAGGACTCTTCTAATAGCCCCCAGACCATTCGAGAGTCCCTCAGGACAATTCTAAAGGCACCCAGACCCTTCTAATGCCACTCAGGGCCTTTCTAAAGGCCGCGAGACCCTTATAATCACCCTGAGGGCCTTTAAAAAGGCCCCCAGTCCCTTCTGGACCCACTCAGGACGCTTCTAATAGCACCCAGACCCTTCTAGAGCCCCTCAGGGCCTTTCTAAAGGCCTCCACACCCGTTCTAATGACCCTCAAGACCCATGTAAAGGCCCCAAGACCCTTCAGGATTTCATCAGGACCCATCTAAAAGCCCCCACACCCTTCTAATGCCTTTCAGGGCCCTTATGAAGGCCACAAGACCCTTCTAATGCCCCTCAGGACCTTTCTAAAGGCCCTCAGACCCTTCTAATGCCTCACAGGGCCTTTCTAAAGGACCCAGACCCTTCTAGAGCCCCTGAAGACCCTTATAAAGGCCTCCGGACCCTTATAGAGCCCCTCAGGACCCTTCTAAAGCACCCCAGACGCTGCTAATTCCCCTCAGGGTTTTTATAAGGGCACCCAGACCCTTCTAATGCCCCTCAGGACCCTTATAAAGGCACCCAGACCCTTCTAATGCCCCTCAGGGCCTTTCTAATGTACCCCAGACACTTCTAGAACCTCTCAGGACCTTTCTATATGACCCCAAACCCTTGTAATGCCCCTAAGGGCCTTTCTAAAGGCTCCCATACCATTCTAATGCCCCTCAGGACATTTCTAAAGGCCCCCAGACCCTTCTAATGCCACTCAGGGGCTTTCTAAAGGCCGCGAGACCCTTGTAATCCCCCTGAGGGCCTTTAAAAAGGCCCCCAGTCCCTTCTGGACCCACTCAGGACGCTTCTAATAGCACCCAGACCCTTCTAGAGCCCCTCAGGGCCTTTCTAAAGGCCTCCACACCCTTCTAATGACCCTCAAGACCCATGTAAAGGCCCCTAGACCCTTCTAGATTGCCTCAGGACCCATCTAAAAGCCCCCAGACCCTTCTAATCCCTTTCAGGACCCTTATGAAGGCCACAAGGCCCTTCTAATGCCCCTCAGGACCTTTCTAAAGGCCCTTAGACCCTTCTAATGCCCCTCAGGGCATTTATAAAGGTTCCCAGACCCTTCTAGAGCCCGTCAGGACCCTTATAAAGGCGCCCAGACCATTCTAGAGCCCCTCAGGACACGTCTAAAGGCCCGCAGACCATTCTAATGCCCGTCAGGGCCTTTATAAAGATCCCCAGACCCTTCTACTGCCCCTCAGGAGCATTCTAAAGGCTCCCAGACCCTTCTAATGCCCCTCAAGGCCATTCTAAAGTACCCCAGACACTTCTATAACCTCTCAGGGCCTTTCTATATGACCCCAGACCCTTCTAATGCCTCTGAGCGCCTTTCTAAAGGCCACGAGAACCTTATAATCCTCCTGAGGGCCTTTAAAACGACCCCCAGACCCTTCTGGACCCCCTCAGGACGCTTCTAATAGCCCCCAGACCCTTCTAATGACTTTCAGGGCCTTTCTAAAGGCCTCCACACCCTTCTAATGACACTCAAGACCCATGTAAAGGCCCCCAGACCCTTCTAGATTGCCTCAGGACCAATCTAAAAGCACCCAGACCCTTCTAATGCCTTTCAGGGCCTTTCTAAAGGCCTCCACAACCTTCTAATGACCCTCAAGACCCATGTAAAGGCCCCTAGACCCTTCTAGGACGCTTGTAATAGCCCTCAGACTCTTATAATGCCCCTCAGGGCATTTATAAAGGTTCCCAGACCCTTCTAGAGCCCGTCAGGACCCTTATAAAGGCCCCCAGACCATTCTAGAGACCGTCAGGACACTTCTAAAGGCCCGCAGACCATTCTAATGCACGTCAGGGCCTTTATAAAGGTCCCCAGACCCTTCTACTGCCCCTCAGGAGCATTCTAAAGGCCCCCAGACCATTCTAATACCCCACAGGGCCTTTCTAAAGGTCCCCAGACCCTTCTAGAGCCCCTGAAGACCTTTCTAAAGACCCTCGGACCCTTATAGAGCTCCTAAGGACCCTTCTAAAGTCCCCCAGACCCTGCTAATTCCCCTCAGGGCTTTTATAAGGGCACCCAGACGCTTCTAATGCCCCTCAGGACCCTTATAAAGGCACCCAGACCCTTCTAGAGCCTCTCAGGACAGTTTTAAATGCCTCCAGACCACTCTAGACCCCCTCAGGACCGTTCTAAAGGCCCCCAGACCTTTCTAATGCCCCTCAGGACCATTCTAAAGGCCCCCAGACCCTTCTAATGCCCCTCAGGGCCTTTCTAAAGTACCCCAGACACTTCTAGAACCTCTCAGGGCCTTTCTATATGACCCGAGACCCTTATAATGCCCCTCAGGGCCTTTCTAAAGGCCCCCATACCATTCTAATGCCCCTCAGGACATTTCTAAAGGACCCCAGACCCTTCTAGAGCCCCTCAGGACATTTCTAAAGGCCCTCAGACCCTTCTAATGCCCCTCAGGGCATTTATAAAGGTTCCCAGACCCTTCTAGAGCCCGTCAGGACCCTTATAAAGGCGCCCAGACCATTCTAGAGCCCCTCAGGACATTTCTAAAGGACCCCAGACCCTTCTAGAGCCCCTCAGGACATTTCTAAAGGCACCCAGACCCTTCTAATGCCACTCAGGGCCTTTCTAAAGGCATCCACACCCTTCTAATGACCCTCAAGACCCATGTAAAGGCCCCCAGACCCTTCTAGATTGCCTCAGGACCTATCTAAAAGCCCCCAGACCCTTCTAATGCCTTTCAAGACCCTTATGAAGGACACAAGACCCTTCTAATGCCCCTCAGGACCTTTCTAAAGGCCCTCAAACCCTTCTAATGCCATTCAGGGCCTTTATAAAGGTTCCAGACCCTTCTAGAGCCAGTCAGGACCCTTATAAAGGCCCCCAGATCATTCTAGAGCCCCTCAGGACACTTCTAAAGGCCCGCAGACCATTCTACTGCCCCTCAGGAGCACTCTAAAGGCCCCCAGACCCTTCTAATGCCCCACAGGGCCTTTCTAAAGGTCCCCAGACCCTTCTAGAGCCCCTGAAGACCCTTCTAAAGGCCCCCAGAGCCTTATAGAGGCCCTCAGGACCCTTCTAAAGTCCCCCAGACCCTGCTAATTCTCCTCAGGGCTTTTATAAGGGCACCCAGACCCTTCTAATGCCCCTCAGGACCCTTACAAAGGCACCCAGACCCTTCTAGAGCCTCTCAGGACAGTTTTAAATGCCTCCAGACCCTTCTAGACCCCCTCAGGACCCTTCTAAAGGCCCCCAGACCCTTCTAATGCCCCTCAGGACCCTTCTAAAGGCCCCCTGACCCTTCTAATGCCTCTCAGGGCCTTTCTAAATTACCCCAGACACGTCTAGAACCTCTCAGAGCCTTTCTATATGACCCCAGACCCTTGTAATGCCACTCAGGGACATTCTAAAGGCCGCGAGACCCTTATAATCCCCCTGAGGGCCTTTAAAAAGGCCCCCAGACCCTTCTGGACCCCCTCAGGACGCTTCTAATAGCCTCCAGACCCTTCTAGAGCCCCTCAGGGCCTTTCTAAAGGCCTCCACACCCTTCTAATGACACTCAAGACCCATGTAAAGGCCCCTAGACCCTTCTAGATTGCCTCAGGACCCATCTAAAAGCCCGCAGACCCTTCTAATGCCTTTCAGGACCATTATGAAGGCCACAAGACCCTTCTAATGCCCCTCAGGACCTTTCAAAAGGCCCTCAGACCCTTCTAATGCCCCTCAGGGCTTTTATAAAGGTTCCCAGAACCTTCTAGAGCACGTCACGACCCTTATAAATGCCCCCAGACAATTCTAGAGCCCCTCAGGACACTTCTAATCGCCCGCAGACCATTCTAATGCCCGTCAGGGCCTTTATAAATGTCCCCAGACACTTCTACTGCCTCTCAGGAGCATTCTAAAGGCCCCCAGACCATTCTAGACCCCCTCAGGACCATTCTAAAGGCCCCCAGACCCTTCTAATGCCCCACAGGGCCTTTCTAAAGTACCCCAGACAATTCTAGAACCTCTCAGGGCCTTTCTATATGACCCCAGACCCTTGTAATGCCCCTCAGGGCCTTTCTAAAGGCCCCCATACTGTTCTAGTGCCCGCCAGTACATTTCTAAAGGCACCTAGATCCTTCTAATGCAACTCAGGGCCTTTCTAAAGGCAGCGAGACCCTTATATTCCCCCTGAGGGCCTTTAAAAAGGCACCCAGACCCTTCTGGACCCCCTCAGGACGCTTCTAATAGCCCCCAGACCCTTCTAGAGACCCTCAGGGCCTTTCTAAAGGCATCCACACCCTTCTAATGACCCTCAAGACCCATGTAAAGGCCCCCAGACCCTTCTAGATTGCCTCAGGACCCATCTAAAAGGCCCCAGACCCTTCTAATGCCTTTCAGGACCCTTATGAAGGCCACAAGACCCTTCTAATGCCCCTCAGGACCTTTCTAAAGGCCCTCAGACCCTTCTAATGCCTTTCAGGGCCTTTATAAAGGTTCCCAGACCCTTCTAGAGCCTGTCAGGACCCTTATAATGGCCCCCAGATCATTCTTGAGCCCCTCAGGACACTTCTAAAGGCCCGCAGACCATTCTACTGCCCCTCAGGAGCACTCTAAAGGCCCCCAGACCCTCCTAATGCCCCACAGGGCCTTTCTAAAGGTCCGCAGACCATTCTAGAGCCCCTGAAGACCTTATAAAGGCCCTCAGACCCTTCTAATGCCCCACAGGGCCTTTCTAAAAATACCCAGACCCTTCTACTGCCCCTCAGGAGCATTCTAAAGGCCCCCAGACCCTTCTAATGCCCCAGAGGGCCTTTCTGAAGGTCCCCAGACCCTTCTAGAGCCCCTGAAGACCCTTCTAAAGGCCCCCAGACCCTTCTAATGCCACTCAGGGCCTTTCTAATGGCCGCGAGACTTTTATAATCCCCCTGAGGGCCTTTAAAAAGGCACCCAGACCCTTCTGGACCCCCTCAGGACGCTTCTAATAGCCCCCAGACCCTTCTAGAGCCCCTGAAGACCCTTCTAAAGGCCCCCAGACCCTTATAGAGCCCCTCAGGACCCTTCTAAAGTCCCCCAGACTCTGCTAATTCCCCTCAGGTCTATTATAAGGGCACCCAGATCGTTCTAATGCCTCTCAGGACCCTTACAAAGGCACCCAGACCATTCTAGAGCCTCTCAGGACAGTTTTAAATGCCTCCAGACCCTTCAAGACCCCCTCAGGACCCTTCTAAAGGTCCGCAGACCCTTCTAATGCCCCTCAGGACCCTTCTAAAGGCCCCCAGACCCTTCTAATGCCCCTCAGGGCCTTTCTAAATTACCCCAGACACTTCTAGAACGTCTCAGACCCTTTCTATACGACCCCAGACCCTTGTAATGACACTCAGTTCCTTTTTAAAGGCCGCGAGACCCTTATAATCCCCCTGAGGGCCTTTAAAAAGGCCCCCAGACCCTTCTGTACCCCCTCAGGACGCTTCTAATAGACCCCACACCCTTCTAGAGCCCATCAGGGCCTTTCTAAAGGCCTCCACACCCTTCTAATGACCCTCAAGACCCATGTAAAGGCCCCCAGACCCTTCTAGATTGCCTCAGGACCCATCTAAAAGCCCCCAGACCCTTCTAATGCCTTTCAGGACCCTTATGAAGGCCACAAGACCCTTCTAATGCCACTCAGGACCATTCTAAAGGCTCTCAGACCTTTCTAATGCCTCTCAGGGCCTTTATAAAGGTTCCCAGACCCTTCTAGAGCCCGTAAGGACCCTTCTAAAGGCCCCCAGATCATTCTAGAGCACCTCAGGTCACTTCTAAAGGCCCGCAGACCATTCTACTGCCCCTCAGGATCATTCTTAAGGCCCCCAGACCCTACTAATGCCCCACAGGGCCTTTCTAAAGGTCCCCAGACCCTTCTAGAGCCCCTGAAGACCATTCTAAAGGCCCCCAGACCCTTCTAAAGCCACTCAGGGCCTTTCTAAAGGCCCCAGACCCTTCTAATGCCCCTCAGAGCCTTTCTAAATTCCCCCAGACACTTCTAGAACCTCTCAGAGGCTTTCTATATGACCCCAGACCCCTGTAATGCCGCTTAGGGCCTTTTTAAAGGCCGCGAGACCCTTATCATCCCCCTGAGGGCCTTTAAAAAGGCCCCCAGACCCTTCTGGACCCCCTCAGGACTCTTCTAATAGCCCCCAGACCCTTCTAGAGTCCCTCAGGACAATTCTAAAGGCACCCAGACCTTTCTAATGCCACTCAGGGCCTTTCTAAAGGCCGCGAGACCCTTATAATCACCCTGAGGGCCTTTTAAAAGGCCCCCAGACCATTCTAGAGCCCCTCAGGGCCTTTCTAAAGGCCTCCACACCCGTTCTAATGACCCTCAAGACCCATGTAAAGGCCCCCAGACCCTTCTAGATTGCATCAGGACCCATCTAAAAGCACCCAGACCCTTCTAATGTCTTTCAGGGCCCTTAAGAAGGCCGCAAGACCCTTCTAATGCCCCTCAGGACCTTTCAAAAGGCCCTCAGACCCTTCTAATGCCTCACAGGGCCTTTCTAAATGTCCCCAGACCCTTCTAGAGCCCCTGAAGACCCTTATAAAGGCCTCCGGACCCTTATAGAGCCCCTCAGGACCCTTCTAAAGTCCCCCAGACCCTGCTAATTCCTCTCAGGTCTTTTATAAGGGCACCCAGACCCTTCTAATGCCCCTCAGGACCCTTATAAAGGCACCCAGACCTTTCTAGAGCCTCTCAGGACAGTTTTAAATGCCTCCAGACCCTTCTAGACACCCTCAGGACAATTCTAAAGCCCCCCAGACCCTTCTAATGCCCCTCAGGACCCTTCTATAGGCCCCCAGACCCTTCTAATGCCCCTCAGGGCCTTTCTAAAGTACCCCAGACACTTCTAGAACCTCTCAGGACCTTTCTATATGACCCCAAACCCTTGTAATGCCCCTCAGGGCCTTTTTAAAGGCCCCCATACCCTTCTAATGCCCCTCAGGACATTTCTAAAGGCCCCCAGACCCTTCTAGATCCCCTCAGGAAATTTCTAAAGGCACCCAGACCCTTCTAATGCCACTCAGGGGCTTTCTAAAGGCCGCGAGACCCTTATAATCCTCCTGAGGGCCTTTAAAAAGGCCCCCAGACCCTTCTGGACCCCCTCAGGACGCTTCTAATAGCACCCAGACCCTTCTAGAGCCCCTCAGGGCCTTTCTAAAGGCCCTCAGACCCTTCTAATGCCCCTCAGGGCATTTATAAAGGTTCCCAGACCCTTCTAGAGCCCGTCAGGACCCTTATAAAGGCCCCCAGACCATCCTAGAGCCCCTCAGGACACTTCTAAAGGTCCGCAGACCATTCTAATGCCCGTCAGGGCCTTTATAAAGGTCCCCAGACCCTTCTACTGCCCCTCAGGAGCATTCTAAAGGCTACCAGACCCTTCAAATACCCCTCAAGGCCATTCTAAAGTACCCCAGACACTTCTAGAATCTCTCAGGGCCTTTCTATATGACCCCAGACCCTTCTAATGCCTCTGAGGGCCTTTCTAAAGGCTACGAGACCCTTATAATCCCCCTGAGGGCCTTTAAAAAGGCCCCCAGACCCTTCTGGACCCCCTCAGGACGCTTCTAATAGCCCCCACACCCTTCTAATGACCCTCAGGGCCTTTCTAAAGGCCTCCACACCCTTCTAATGACCCTCAAGACCCATGTAAAGGCCCCCAGACCCTTCTAGATTGCCTCAGGACCCATCTAAAAGCCCCCAGACCCTTCTAATGCCTTTCAGGGCCTTTCTAAAGGCCTCCACAACCTTCTAATGACCCTCAAGACCTATGTAAAGGCCCCTAGACCCTTCTACGACGCCTGTAATAGCCCTCAGACTCTTATAATTCCCCTCAGGGCATTTATAATGGTTCCCAGACCCTTCTAGAGCCCGTCAGGACCCTTATAAAGGCCCCCAGACCATTCTAGAGACCGTCAGGACACTTCTAAAGTCCCGCAGACCATTCTAATGCACGTCAGGGCCTTTATAAAGGTCCCTAGACCCTTCTACTGCCCCTCAGGAGCATTCTAAAGGCCCCCAGACCATTCTAATGCCCCACAGGGCCTTTCTAAAGGGCCCCAGACCCTTCTAGAGCCCCTGAAGACCTTTCTAAAGACCCTCGGACCCTTATAGAGCTCCTAAGGACCCTTCTAAAGTTCCCCAGACCCTGCTAATTCCCCTCAGGGCTTTTATAAGGGCACCCAGACGCTTCTAATGCCCCTCAGGACCCTTATAAAAGCACCCAGACCCTTCTAGAGCCTCTCAGGACAGTTTTAAAAGCCTCCAGACCCCTCTAGACCCCCTCAGGACTGTTCTAAAGGCCCCCAGACCTTTCTAATGCCCCTCAGGACCCTTCTAAAGCCCCCCAGACCCTTCTAATGCCCCTCAGGGCCTTTCTAAAGGCCCCCATACCCTTCTAATGCCCCTCAGAACATTTCTAAAGGCCCCCAGACCCTTCTAGAGCCCCTCAGGACATTTCTAAAGGCACCCAGACCCTTCTAATGCCACTCATGGCCTTTCTAAAGGCATCCACACCCTTCTAATGACCCTCAAGACCCATGTAAATGCCCCCAGACCCTTCTAATGCCTTTCAAGACCCTTATCAAGGCCACAAGACCCTTCTAATGCCCCTCAGGACCCTTCTAAAGGACCGCAGACCATTCTAATGCCCCTCAGGGCCTTTATAAAGTACCCCAGACACTTCTAGAACCTCTCACGGCCTTTCTATATGACCCCAGACCCTTGTAATGCCCCTCAGGGCCTTTCTAAAGGACCCCAGACCCTTAAAGAGCCCCTCAGGACATTTCTAAAGGCACCCAGACCCTTCTAATACCACTCAGGTCCTTCCTAAAGGCCGCGAGACCCTTATAATCCCCCTGAGGGCCTTTAAAAAGGCCCCCAGACCCTTCTGGACCCCCTCAGGACGCTTCTAATAGCCCCCAGACCCTTCTAGAGCCCCTCAGGGCCTTTCTAAAGGCCTCCACACCCTTCTAATGACCCTCAAGACCCATGTAAAGGCCCCCAGACCCTTCTAGATTGCCTCAGGACCCATCTAAAAGCCCCCAGACCCTTCTAATGCCTTTCAGGACCCTTATGAAGGTCACAAGACCCTTCTAATGCCCCTCAGGACCTTTCTAAAGGCCCTCAGACCCTTCTAATGCCCTTCAGGGCTTTTATAAAGGTTCGCAGACCCTTCTAGAGCTCGTCAGGACACTTAAAAAGGCCCCCAGACCATTCTAGAGCCCCTCAGGACACTTCTAAAGGCCCGCAGACCATTCTAATGCCCGTCAGGACGTTTCTAAAGGCCCCCAGACCATTCTACTGCCCCTCAGGAGCATTCTAAAGGCCCCCAGACCATTCTAATGCCCCACAGGGCCTTTCTAAAGGTCCCCAGACCCTTCTAGAGCCCCTCAAGACCCTTCTAAAGGCCCCCCAGACGCTTATACATCCCCTCAGGACCCTTCTAAAGTCCCCCAGACCCTGCTAATTCCCATCAGGGCTTTTATAAGGGCACCCAGACCCTTCTAATTCCCCTCAGGACCCTTATAAAGGAACCCAGACCTTTCTAGAGCCTCTCAGGACCTTTAGAAAGGCCCTGCGGGGAATTAGAAGGGTCTGGGGGCCTTTAGAAGTGTCCTGAGGGGCTCTAGAATGGTCTGGGGGCCTTTATAAGGGTCCTGACGGGCTCTAGAAGGGTCTGGGAACCTTTATATATGCCCTGAGGGGCATTAGAAGGGTCTGAGGGCCTTTAGAAAGGTCCTGAGGGGCATTAGAAGGGTCTTGTGTCCTTCATAAGGGTCCTGAAAGTCATTAGAAGGGTCTGGGGGCTTTTAGATGGGTCCTGAGGCAATCTAGAAGGGTCTGGGGGCCTTTACATGGGTCTTGAGGGTCATTAAAAGGGTGTGGAGGCCTTTAGAAAGGACCTGAGGGGCTCTAGAAGGGTCTGGGGTACTTTAGAAGCGTCCTGAGGGGCTGTAGAAGGGTCTGGGGTCCTTTTTAAGGGTCCTGACGGGCTCTAGAAGGGTCTGGGGGCCTTTTTAAGAGCTCTCAGGGGCATTAGAATGGTCTGGGGGCCTTTAGAATGGACCTGAGGGGTTCTAGAAGGGTCTGGAAGCCGTTAGAATGACGTTGAGGGGCTCTAGAAGGGTCTGCGGGCCTTTAGAATGGCCCTGAAGGGCTCTAAAAGAGTCTGGGGGCCTTTAGAATGGTCCTGAGGGGCTCTAGAAGGGTCTGGGGACCTTTTTAAATGCCCTGAGGGCCATTAGAATGGTCTGGGGGCCTTTAGAAAGGCCCTGAGGGGCATTACAAGGGTCTGGGGGCCTTTAGAAAGGCCCTGATAGGTTCTAGAAGGGTCTGGGGGCCTTTAGAATGGTCCTGAGGGTGTCTAGAAGGGTCTGGGTTCCTTTAAAAGGGTCCTGAGGGGAATTAGCAGGGTCTGGGGGACTTTAGAAGGGTCCTGAGGGGCTCTATAAGGGTCTGGGGGCCTTTAGAAGGGTCTTCAGGGTCTCTAGAAGGGTCTGGGGACCTTTAGAATGGACCTGTGGGGCATTAGAAGGGTCTGGGAGCCTTTAGAATGCTCCTGGCGGGCATTAGAAGGGTCTTGTGGAATTCATAAGGGTCTTGAAAGGCATTTGAAGGGTCTGGGGTCTTTTAGATGGTTCCTGAGGCAATCTAGAAGGGTCTGGGGGCCTTTACATGGGTCTTGAGGGTCATTAGAAGGGTGTGGAGGTCTTTAGAAAGGCCCTGAGGGTCTCTAGAAGGGTCTGGTGGCTATTAGATGTGTCCTTAGGGAGTCCAGAAGGGTCTGGGGGCCTTTTTAAAGGCCCTCAGGGGAATTAGAAGGGTCTCTCCGCCTTTAGAAAGGCCCTGAGTGGCATTACAAGGGTCTGGGGTCATATAGAAAGGCCCTGAGAGGTTCTAGAAGTGTCTGTGGTAATTTAGAAAGGCCCTGAGGAGCATTAGAAGGGTCTGGGGGCCTTTAGAAGGGTTCTGAGTGGCATTTGAATGGTCTCAGGGCCTTTAGAAAGGCCCTGAGGTGCATTAGAAAAGTCTGGGGCCTTTTAGAAGGGTCTTGAGGGGATCTAGAAGGGTCTGGGGGCATTTAGAATAGTCCTGAGGGGGTCTAGAATGGTCTGGGAGCCTTTAGAAAGGCCCTGAGAGGCTGTAGAAGGGTCAGGGAGCCGTTAGAAGGATGTTGAGGGGATCTTGAAGGGTCTGCAGTTCTTTAGAATGGACCTGAGGGGCTCTAAAAGAGTCTGAGGGCCTTTTGAATGGTCCTCAGGGGTTCTAGAAGGGTCTGGGGACCTTTAGAAAGGCCCTGAGAGGCATTAGAATGGTCTGGGGGCCTTTAGAATGGTCCTGAGGGGGTCTAGAATGGTCTGGAGGCATTTAAAACTGTCCTGAGAGACTCTAGAAGGGTCTGGGGGCATTTATAAGGGTCCTGAGGGGCATTAGAATGGTCTGGGTGCCCTTATAAAAGCCCTGAGGGGAATTAGTAGGGTCTGGGGGACTTTAGAAGGGTCCTGAGGGGCTCTATAAGGGTCTGGGGGCCTTTAGAAGGGTCTTCAGGGGCTCTAGAAGGGTCTGGGGACCTTTAGAAAGGCCCTGTGGGGCATTAGAAGGGTCTGGGGGCCTTTAGAAAGGTCCTGAGGGGCAGTAGAAGGGTCTGGGGACCTTTATAAAGGCCCTGACGGGCATTAGAATGGTCGGCGGGCCTTTAGAAGTGTCCTTAGGGGCTCTAGAATGGTCTGGGGTCCTTTATAAGGGTCCTGACGGGCTCTAGAAAGGTCTGGGAACCTTTATAAATGCCCTGAGGGGCATTAGAAGGGTCTGAGGGCTTTTAGAAACGTCCTGAGGGGCATTAGAAGGGTCTTGTGGCCTTCATAAGGGTCCTGAAAGGCATTAGAAGGTTCTGGGGGCTTTTAGATGGGTCCTGAGGCAATCTAGAAGGGTCTGGGGGCCTTTACATTGGTCTTTAGGGTCATTAGAAGGGTGTGGAGGCCTTTAGAAAGGCCCTGAGGGGCTCTAGAAGGGTCTGGGTTACTTAGAAGCGTCCTGAGGTACTGTAGAAGGGTCTGGGGGCCTTTACATGGGTCCTGATGGGTTCTAGAAAGATCTGAGGGCCTCTAGAAATGTCCTGAGTGGCTCTAGAAGGGTCTGGGGGCCATTTTAAGGGCTCTGAGTGGTATTTGAATGGTCTGGGGGCCTTTAGAAAGGCCCTGAGGTGGATTAGAAGGGTCTGGGGGCCTTTAGAATCGTCCTGACGGGTTCTAGAAGGGTCTGGAATTCGTTAGAATGACGTTGAGGGGCTCTAGAAGGGTCTGTGGGCCTTTAGAATGGCCCTGAGGGGCTCTAAAAGAGTCTGGGGGCCTTTAGAATGGTCCTGAGGGGCTCTAGAAGGGTCTGGGGACCTTTGTAAATGCCCTGAGGGGCATTAGAAGGGTCTGGGGGCCTTTAGAAAGGCCCTGAAAGGCATTAGAAGGGTCTGGGGGGATTTAGAAAGGACTTGATAGGTTCTAGAAGGGTCTGGGGAACTTTAGAATGGTCCTGAGGGGGTCTAGAAGGGTCTGCAGGCATTTAAAACTGTCCTGAGTGGCTCTAGAAGGGTCTGGGTGCCTTTATAAGGGTCCTGAGGGGCATTAGAAGGGTCTGGGTGTCCTTATAAAAGCCCTGAGCGGAAATAGCAGGGTCTGGGGGACTTTAGAAGGGTCCTGAGGGGCTCTATAAGGGTCTGGGGGCCTTTAGAAGGGTCGTGAGGGGCTCTAGAAGGGTCTGGGGACCTTTAGAAAGGCCCTGTGGGGCATTAGAAGGGTCTGGGGCCTTTAGAATGCTCCTGAGGGGCAGTTGAAGGGTCTGGGGACCTTTATAAAGGCCCTGACGTGCATTAGAATGGTCTGCGGGCCTTTAGAAGTGTCCTGAGGTGTTCTAGAATGGTCTGGGGGCCTTTATAAGGGTCCTGACTGGCTCTAGAAGGGTCTGGGGACCTTTATAAATGCCCTGAGGGGCATTAGAAGGGTCTGAGGGCATTTAGAATGGTCCTGAGGGGCATTAGAAGAGTCTTGTGCCCTTCATAAGGGTCTTGAAAGGCATTTGAAGGGTCTGGGGTCTTTTAGATGGGCCCTGAGGCAATCTAGAAGGGTCTGGGGGCCTTTACATGGGTCTTGAGGGTCATTAGAAGGGTGTGGAGGTCTTTAGAAAGGCCCTGAGGGGCTCTAGAAGGGTCTGGGAGCTTTTAGAAGTGTCCTGAGGGGGTCCAGAAGGGTCTGGGGTCGTTTATAAAGGCCCTCAGGGGGATTATAAGGGTCTCATGGCCTTTAGAATGGCCCTGAGTGGCATTACAAGGGTCTGGGGTCATATAGAAAGGCCCTGAGAGGTTCTAGAAGTGTCTGTGGTACTTCAGAAAGGCCCTGAGGAGCATTAGAAGGGTCTGGGGGCCTTTAGAAAGGCCCTGAGGTGCATTAGAATGCTCTGGGGCCTTTTAGAAGGGTCTTGAGGGGATCTAGAAGGGTCTGGGGGCATTTAGAATCGTCCTGAGGGGGTCTAGAAGGGTCTGGGGGCCTTTAGAAAGGCCCAGAGGGGCTCTAGAAGGGTCAGGGAGCCGTTGGAAGGATGTTGAGGGGCTCTTGAAGGGTCTGCGGGCCTTTAGAATGGCCCTGAGGGGCTTTAAAAGAGTCTGGGGTCCTTTTGAATGGTCCTGAGGGGCTCTAGAAGGGTCTGGGGACCTTTAGAAATGCTCTGAGGGGCATTAGAAGGGTCTGGGGGCCTTTAGAAAGGCCCTGAGGGGCATTAGAAAGGTCTGGGGGCCTTTAGAATGGTCCTGAGGGGGTCTAGATGGGTCTGGAGGCATTTAAAACGGTCCTGAGAGACTCTAGAAGGGTCTGGGGGCCTTTATAAGGGTCCTGAGGGGCATTAGAAGGGTCTGGGTGCCCTTATAAAAGCCCTGAGTGGAATTAGCAGGGTCTGGGGGACTTTAGAAGGGTCCTGAGGGCCTCTATAAGGGTCTGGGGGCCTTTATAAGGGTCTTCAGGGGCTCTAGAAGTGTCTGGGGATCTTTAGAAAGGCCCTGTGGAGCATTAGAAGGGTCTGGGGGCCTTTAGAATGCTCCTGAGGGGCAGTAGAAGGGTCTGGGGACCTTTATAAAGGCCCTGACGGGCATTAGAATGGTCGGCGGGCTATTAGAAGTGTCCTGAGGGGCTCTAGAATGGTCTGGGGGCCTTTATAAGGGTCCTGACAGACTCTAGAAGGGTCTGGGAACCTTTATAAATGCCCTGAGGAGCATTAGAAGGGCCTGAGGGCCTTTAGAAAGGTCCTGAGGGGCATTAGAAGGGTCTTGTGGCCTTCATAAGGGTCCTGAAAGGCATTAAAAGGTTCTGGGGGCTTTTAGATGGGTCCTGAGGCTATCTAGAAGGGTCTGGGGGCCTTTACATGGGTCTTGAGGGTCATTAGAAGGGTGTGGAGGCCTTTAGAAAGGCCCTGAGGGGTGCTAGAAGGGTCGGGGAGCCGTTAGAAGGATGTTGAGGGGCTCTTGAAGGTTCTGCGGGCCTTTAGTATGGCCCTGAGGGGCTCTAAAAGACTCTGGGGGCCTTTAGAATGGTCCTGAGTGGCTCTAGAAGGGTCTGGGGACCTTTCGAAATGCCCTTAGGGGCATTAGAACGGTCTGGGGGGCTTTAGAATGGTCCTGAGTGGGTCTAGAAGGGTCTGGAGGCATTTAAAACTGCCCTGAGAGGCTCTAGATGGGTCTGGGGGCCTTTACAATGCTCCTGAGGGGTAGTAGAAGGGTCTGGGAACCTTTAGAAAGGCCCTGACGGGCATTAGAATGGTCTGCGGGCCTTTAGAAGTGTCCTGAGGGGCTCTAGAATGGTCTGGGGGGCTTTATAAGGGTCCTGACGGGCTCTAGAAAGGTCTGGGAACCTTTATAAATGCCCTGAGGGGCATTAGAATGGTCTGAGGGCTTTTAGAAACGTCCTGAGGGGCATTAGAAGGGTCTTGTGGCCTTGATAAGGGTCCTGAAAGGCATTAGAATGGTCTGGGGGGTTTTAGATGGGTCCTGAGGAAATCTAGAAGGGTCTGGGAGCCTTTAGAATGGTCCTGAGGGGCATTAGAAGGGTCTGGGTTCCCTTATAAAAGCCCTGAGGAGAAATTAGCAGGGTTTGGTGGATTTTAGAAGGGTCCTAAGGGGCTCTATAAGGGTCTGGTGGCCTTTAGAAGGGTCTTCATGGTCTCTAGAAGGGTCTGGGGACCTTTAGAAAGGCCCCGTGGGGCATTAGAAGGGTCTGGGGGCCTTTAGAATGCTCCTAAGGGGCAGTAGAAGGGTCTGGGGACCTTTATAAAGGCCCTGACGGGCATTAGAATGGTCTACAAGCCTTTAGAAGTGTCCTGAGGGGCTCTAGAATGGTCTGGGGACCTTTATAAATGCCCTGAGGGGCATTAGAAGGGTCTGAGTGCCTTTAGAAAGGTCCAGAGTGGCATTAGAAGGGTCTTGTGGTTTTCATATGGGTCTTTAAATGCATTTGAATATTCTGGGGGCTTTTAGATGGGTCCTGAGGCAATCTAGAAGGGTCTGGGGGCCTTTACATGGGTCTTGAGGGTCATTAGAAGGCTGTGGAGGTCTTTAGAAAGGCCCTGAGGGGCTCTAGAAGGGTCTGGGGGCTATTAGAAATGCCCTGAGGGGGTCCAGAAGGGTCTGGGGGCCTTTATAAGGCCCTCAGGGGGATTATAAGGGTCTCGCGGCCTTTAGAAAGCCCTGAGTGGCATTACAAGGGTCTGGGGTCATATAGAAAGGCCCTGAGAGGTTCTAGAAGTGTCTGTGGTACTTTAGAAAGGCCCTGAGGAGCATTAGAAGGGTCTGGGGGCCTTTAGAAGGGTTCTGAGGGGCATTTGAATGGTCTGGGGGCCTTTAGAAAGGCCCTGAGGTGCATTAGAAAGGTCTGGGGCCTTTTAGAAGGGTCTTGAGGGGATCTAGAAGGGTCTGGGGGCCTTTAGAATCGTCCTGAGGGGGTCTAGAAGGGTCTGGGGGCCTTTAGAAAGGCCCTGAGGGGCTCTAGAAGGGTCAGGGAGCCGTTAGAAGGATGTTGAGGGGCTCTAGAAGGTTCTGCGGGCCTTTAGAAAGGTTCTGAGTGGCTCTAAAAGAGTCTGGGGGCCTTTAGAATGGTCCTGAGGGGCACTAGAACGGTCTGGGGACCTTTCGAAATGCCCTGAGGGGCATTAGAAGGGTCTGAGGGGCTTTAGAATGGTCCTGAGAGGGTCTAGAAGGGTCTGGAGGCATTTAAATTTGCCCTGAGAGGCTCTAGAATGGTCTGGGGGCCTTCAGAATTATCCTGAGGGGCAGTAGAAGGGTCTGGGAACCTTTATAAAGGCCCTGACGGGCATTAGAATGGTCTGCGGGCCTTTAGAAGTGTCCAGAGGGGCTCTAGAATGGTCTGGGGGCCTTTATAAGGGTCCTGACGGGCTCTAGAAGGGTCTGGGAACCTTTCTAAATGTCCTGAGGGGCATTAGAAGGGTCTGAGGGCCTTTAGAAAGGTCCTGAGGGTCATTAGAATGGTCTTGTGGCCTTCATAAGGGTCCTGAAAGGCATTAGAAGGGTCTGGGGGCTTTTAGATGGGTCCTGAGGCAATCTAGAGGGGTCTGGGGGCTTTTACATGGGTCTTGAGGTTCATTAGAAGGGTGTGGAGGCCTTTAGAAAGGCCCTGAGGGGCTGTAGAAGGGTCTGGGGTACTTTACATGGGTCCTGATGGGTTCTAGAAAGATTTGAGGGCCTCTAGAAATGTCCTGAGTGGCTCTAGAAGGGTCTGGGGGCCTTTTTAAGTGCTCTGATGGGTATTTGAATGGTCTGGGGGCCTTTAGAAAGGCCCTGAGGTGGATTAGAAGGGTCTGAGGGCCTTTAGAATCGTCCTTAGGGGTTCTAGAAGGGTCTGGAAGCCGTTAGAATGACGTTTAGGGGCTCTAGAAGGGTCTGCGGGCTATTAGAATGGCCCTTAGGGGCTCTAAAAGAGTCTCCGTGCCTTTAGAATGGTCCTGAGGGGCTCTAGAAGGGTCTGGGGATCTTTTTAAATGCCCTGAGGGGCATTGGAAGGGTCTGGGGGCCTTTAGAAAGGCCCTGAGGGGCATTAGAAGGGTCTGGGTGGATTTAGAAAGGCCCTGATAGGTTCTACAAGGGTCTGGGGGCCTTTAGAATGGTCCTGAGGGTGTCTAGAAGGGTCTGGAGGCATTTAAAACTGTCCTGAGTGGCTCTAGAAGGGTCTGGGTGCATTTATATGGGTCCTGAGGGGCATTAGAAGGGTCTGAGTGTCCTTATAAAAGCCCTGAGGGGAATTAGCAGGGTCTGGGGGACTTTAGAAGGGTCCTGAGGGGCTCTATAAGTGTCTGAGGGCCTTTAGAAGGGTCTTCAGGGGCTCTAGAAGGGTCTGGGGACCTTTAGAAAGGCCCTGTGATGCATTAGAATAGTCTGCGGGCCTTTAGAAGTGTCCTGAGTGGCTCTAGAATTGTCTGGGCACCTTTATAAGTGACCTGATGGGCTCTAGAATTGTCTGGGAACATTTATAAATGCCCTGAGGGGCATTAGAAGGGTCTTGTGGCCTTCATAAGGGTCCTGAAAGGCATTAGAAGGGTCTGGGGGCTTTTAGATGGGACCTGAGGCAATCTAGAAGGGTCTGGGGGCCTTTACATGGGTCTTGAGGGTCATTAGAAGGGTGTGGAGGCCTTTAGAAAGGCCCTGAGAAGCTCTAGAAGGGTCTGGGGGCTATTAGAATTGTCCTGAGTGGCTGTAGCAGGGTCTGGGAGCCTTTACCTGGGTCCTGATGGGTTCTAGAAAGATCTGAGGGCCTCTAGAAATGTCCTGAGCGGCTCTAGAAGGGTCTGGGGTCCTTTTTAAGGGATCTGAGGGGCATTTGAATGGTCTGGAGGCCTTTAGAAAGGCCCTGAGGTGGACTAGAAGGGTCTGAGGGCCTTTAGAATCGTCCTGAGGGGTTCTAGAAGGGTCTGGAAGCCGTTAGAATGACGTTGAGGGGATCTAGAATGGTCTGCGGGCCTTTAGAATGGCCCTGAGGGGCTCTAAAAGAGTCTGGGGGCCTTTAGAATGGTCCAGAGGGGCTCTAGAAGGGTCTGGGGACCTTTTTAAATGCCCTGAGGGGCATTAGAAGGGTCTGGGGGCATTTAGAAAGGCCCTGAGGGGCATTAGAAGGGTCTGGGTGGATTTAGAAAGGTCCTGATAGGTTCTAGAAGGGTCTGGGGGCCTTTAGAATGGTCCAGAGCGTGTCTAGGAGGGTCTGGAGGCATTTAAAACTGTCTTGAGAGGCTCTAGAAGGGTCTGGGGACCTTTAGAAATGCTCTGAGGGGCATTAGAAGGGTCTGGGGGCCTTTAGAAAGGCCCTGAGTGGCATTAGAAGGGTCTGGCGGCCTTTAGATTGGTCCTGAGGGGGTCTAGATGGGTCTGGAGGCATTTAAAACTGTCCTGAGAGACTCTAGAAGGGTCTGGGTGCCTTTATAAGGGTCCTGAGGGGCATTAGAAGGGTCTGGGTGCCCTTATAAAAGCCCTGAGGGAAATTAGCAGGGTCTGGGGGACTTTAGAAGGGTCCTGAGGGGCTCTATAAGGGTCTTGGGGCCTTTAGAAGGGTCTTCAGGGGCTCTAGAAGGGTCTGGGGACATTTAGAAAGGCCCTGTGGGACATTAGAAGGGTCTGGGGGCCTTTAGAATGCTCCTGAGGGGCAGTAGAAGGGTCTGGGGACCTTTATAAAGGCCCTGACAGGCATTAGAATGGTCAGCAGGCCTTTAGAATTGTCCTGAGGGGCTCTAGAATAGTCTGGGGGCCTTTATAAGGGTCCTGACGGGCTCTAGAAGGGTCTGGGAACCTTTATAAATGCCCTGAGGGGCATTAGAAGGGTCTGAGGGCCTTTAGAAAGGTCCTGAGGTGCATTAGAAGGGTCTTGTGGCCTTCATAAGGGTCCTGAAAGGCATTAGAAGGGTCTGGGAGCTTTTAGATGGGTCCTGAGGCAATCTAGAAGGGTCTGGGGGCCTTTACATGGGTCTTGAGGATCATTAGAAGGGTGTGGAGGCCTTTAGAAAGGCCCTGAGGGGGCTCTAGAAGGGTCGGGGAGCCGTTAGAAGAATGTTGAGGGGCTCTTGAATGTTCTGCGGGCCTTTAGGATGGCCCTGAGGGGCTCTAAAAGAGTCTGGGGGCCTTTAGAATGGTCCTGAGGGGCTCTAGAAGGGTCTGGGGACCTTTCGAAATGCCCTTAGGGGCAGTAGAACGGTCTGGGGGGCTTTAGAATGGTCCTGAGGGGGTCTAGAAGTGTCTGGATGCATTTAAAACTGCCCTGAGTGGCTCTAGATGGGTCTGGGGGCTTTACAATGCTCCTGAGGGGCAGTAGAAGGGTCTGGGGACCTTTATAAAGGCCCTGACGGGCATTAGAATGGTCTGCGGGCCTTTAGAAGTGTCCTGAGGGGCTCTAGAATGGTCTGGGGGCCTTTATAAGGGTCCTGACGGGCTCTAGAAAGGTCTGGGAACCTTTATAAATGCCCTGAGGGGCATTAGAAGGGTCTGAGGGCTTTTAGAAACGTCCTGAGGGGCATTAGAAGGGTCTTGTGTCCTTCATAAGGGTCCTGAAAGGCATTAGAAGGGTCTGGGGGCTTTTAGATGGGTCCTGAGGCAATCTAGAAGGGTCTGGGAGCCTTTAGAATGATCCTGATGGGGTCTAGAAGGGTCTGGAGGCATTTAAAACTGTCCTGAGAGACTCTAGAAGGGTATGGGGCCATTATAAGGGTCCTGAGGGGCATTAGAAGGGTCTGGGTGTCCTTATAAAAGCCCTGAGGGGAATTAGCATGGTTTGGTGGACTTTAGAAGGGTCCTGAGGGGCTCTACACAGGTCTGGGGGCCTTTAGAAGGGTCTTCAGGGTCTCTAGAAGGGTCTGGGGACCTTTAGAAAGGCCCTGTGGGGCATTACAAGGGTCTGGGGGCCTTTAGAATGCTCCTTTTGGGCAGTAGAAGGGTCTGGGGACCTTTATAAAGGCCCTGACGGGCATTAGAATAGTCTGCGAGCCTTTAGAATTGTCCTGAGGGGCTCTAGAACGGTCTGGGGACCTTTATAAATGCCCTGAGGGGCATTAGAAGGGTCTGAGGGCCTTTAGAAAGGTCCTGAGGGGCATTAGAAGGGTCTTGTGAACTTTATAAGGGTCTTTAAAGGCATTTGAATGGTCTGGGTGCTTTTAGATGGGTCCTGAGGCAATCTAGAAGGGTCTGGGGGCCTTTACATGGGTCTTGAGGGTCATTAGAAGGGTGTGGAGGCCTTTAGAAAGGCCCTGAGGGGCTCTAGAAGGGTCAGGGAGCCGTTAGAAGGATGTTTGATGGGCTCTTGAAGGTTCTGCGGGCCTTTAGAATGGCCCTGACGGTCTCTAAAAGAGTCTGGGGTCCTTTAGAATGGTCCTGAGTGGCTCTAGAAGGGTCTGGGAACATTTCGAATTGCCCTTAGGGGCATTAGAAGGGTCTGGGGGGCTTTAGAATGGTCCTGAGGGGGTCTAGAAGGGTCTGGAGGCATTTAAAAATGCCCTGAGAGGCTCTAGACGGGTCTGGGGGCCTTTAGAATGCTCCTGAGGGGCAGTAGAAGGGTCTGGGAACCTTTATAAAGGCCCGACGGGCATTAGAATGGTCTGCGGGCCTTTAGAAGTGTGCTGAGGGGCTCTAAAATGTTCTGGGGGGCTTTATAAGGGTCCTGACGGGCTCTAGAAAGGTCTGGGAACCTTTATAAATGCCCTGTGGGGCATTAGAAGGGTCTGAGGGCCTTTAGAAAGGTCCTGAGGGGCATTAGAAGGGTCTTGTGGCCTTCATAAGGGTCCTGAAAGGCATTAGAAGGGTCTGGGGGCTTTTAGATGGGTCCTGAGGCAATCTAGAAGGGTCTGGGGGCCTTTACATGGGTCTTGAGTGTCATTAGAAGAGTGTGGAGGCCTTTAGAAAGGCCCTGAGGGGCTCTAGAAGGGTCTGGGGAACTTTAGAAGCGTCCTGAAAGTCTGTAGAAGGGTCTGGGGGCCTTTACATGGGTCCTGATGGGTTCTAGAAAGATTTGAGGGCCTCTAGAAATGTCCTGAGTGGCTCTAGAAGGGTCTGGGGGCCTTTTTAAGGGCTCTGAGGGGCATTTGAGTGGTCTGGGGGCCTTTAGAAAGGCCCTGAGGTTGATTAGAAGGGTCTGAGGGCCTTTAGAATCATCCTGAGGGGTTCTAGAAGGGTCTGGAAGCCGTTAGAATGACGTTGAGGGGCTCTAGAAGGGTCTGCCGGCCTTTAGAATGGCCCTGAGGGGCTCTAAAAGAGTCTGGGGGCCTTTAGAATGGTCCTGAGGGGCTCTAGAAGGGTCTGGGGACCTTTTTAAATGCCCTTAGGGGCATTAGAAAGGTCTGGGGGCCTTTAGAAAGGCCCTGAGGGGAATTAGAAGGGTCTGGGTGGATTTAGAAAGGCCCTGATAGGTTCTAGAAGTGTCTGGGGGCCTTTAGAATGGTCCTGAGGGTGTCTAGAAGGGTCTGGAGGCATTTAAAACAGTCCTGAGAGGCTCTAGAAAGGTCTGGGTGCCTTCATAAGGGTCCTGAGGGGCATTAGAAGGGTCTGGGTGTCCTTATAAAAGCCCTGAGGGGAATTAGCAGGGTCTGGGGGACTTTAGAAGGGTCCTGAGGGGCTCTATAAGGGTCTGGGGGCCTTTAGAAAGGCCCTGTGGGGCATTAGAAGTGTCTGCGGGCCTTTAGAAGTGTCCTGAGGGGCTCTAGAATGGTCTGGGGACCTTTATAAGGGTCCTGACAGGCTCTAGAAGGGTCTGGGAACCTTTATAAATGCCCTGAGGGGCATTAGAAGGGTCTGAGGGCCTTTAGAAAGGTCCTGAGGGGCATTAGAAGGGTCTTGTGGCCTTCATAAGGGTCTTGAAAGGCATTTGAAGGGTCTGGGGTCTTTTGAATAGGTCCTAAGGCAATCTAGAATGGTCTGGGGGCCTTTACATGGGTCTTGAGGGTCATTAGAAGGGTGTGGAGGTCTTTAGAAAGGCCCTGAGGAGCATTAGAAGGGTCTGGGGGCCTTTCGAAGGGTTCTGAGGGGCATTTGAATGGTCTGGGGGCCTTTAGAAAGGCCCTGAGGTGCATTAGAAAGGTCTGGGGCCTTTTAGAAGGGTCTTCAGGGGATCTAGAAGGGTCTGGGGGCCTTTAGAATCGTCCTGAGGGGGTCTAGAAGGGTCTGGAGGCCTTTAGAAAGGCCCTGAGGGGCTCTAGAAGGGTCTGGGGGCCTTTAGAATGCTCCTGAGGGGCAGTAGAAGGGTCTGGGAACCTTTATAAAGGCCCGACGGGCATTAGAATGGTCTGCGGGCCTTTAGAAGTGTCCTGAGGGGCTCTAGAATGGTCTGGGGGGCTTTATAAGGGTCCTGACGTGCTCTAGAAAGGTCTGGAAACCTTTATAAATGCCCTGAGGGGCATTAGAAGGGTCTGAGGGCCTTTAGAAAGGTCCTGAGGGGCATTAGAAGGGTCTTGTGTCCTTCATAAGGGTCCTGAAAGGCATTAGAAGGGTCTGGGGGCTTTTAGATGGGTCCTGAGGCAATCTAGAAGGGTCTGGGGGCCTTTACATGGGTCTTGAGGGTCATTAGAAGAGTGTGGAAGCCTTTAGAAAGGCCTTGAGGGGCTCTAGAAGGGTCTGGAAACTTTAGAAGCGTCCTGAGGGCCTGTAGAAGGGTCTGGGGGCCTTTACATTGGTCCTGATGGGTTCTAGAAAGATTTGATGGCCTCTAGAAATGTCCTGAGTGTCTCTAGAAGGGTCTGGGGGCCTTTTTAAGGGCTCTGAGGGGCATTTGAATGGTCTGGGGGCCTTTAGAAAGGCCCTGAGGTGGATTAGAAGGGTCTGAGGGCCTTTAGAATCGTCCTGAGGGGTTCTAGAAGGGTCTGGAGGCCGTTAGAATGACGTTGAGGGGCTCTAGAAGGGTCTGCGGGCCTTTAGAATGGCCCTGAGGGGCTCTAAAATAGTCTGGGGGCCTTTAGAATGGTCCTGTGGGGCTCTAGAAGGGTCTGGGGATCTTTTTAAATGCCCTGAGGGGCATTAGAATGGTCTGGGGGCCTTTAGAAAGGCCCTGAGGGGTATTAGAAGTGTCTGGGGGGATTTAGAAAGGCCATGATAGGTTCTAGAAGGGTCTGGGGGCCTTTAGAATGGTCCTGAGGGTGTCTAGAAGGGTCTGGAGGTATTTAAAACTTTCCTGAGTGGCTCTAGAAGGGTCTGGGTGCCTTTATAAGGGTCCTGAGGGGCATTAGAAGGGTCTGGGTGTCCTTATAAGAGCCCTGAGGGGAATTAGCAGGGTCTGGGGGACTTTAGAAGGGTCCTGAGGGGCTCTATAAGGGTCTGCGGGCCTTTAGAAGGGTCTTCAGGGGCTCTAGAAGGGTCTGGGGACATTTAGAAAGGCCCTGTGGGGCATTAGAATGGTCTGGGGGCCTTTAGAAGTGTCCTGAGGGGCTCTAGAATAGTCTGGGGACCTTTATAAGGGTCCTGACGGGCTCTAGAAGGGTCTGGGAACATTTATAAATGCCCTGAGGGGCATTAGAAGGGTCTGAGGGCCTTTAGAAAGGTCCTGAGGGGCATTAGAATGGTCTTGTGGCCTTCATAAGGATCCTGAAAGGCATTAGAAGGGTCTGGGGTCTTTTAGATGGGTCCTGAGGCAATCTAGAAGGGTCTGGGGGCCTTTACATGGGTCTTGAGGGTCATTAGAAGGGTGTGGAGGCCTTTAGAAAGGCCCTGAGGAGCTCTAGAAGGGTCTGGGGGCTATTAGAAGTGTCCTGAGGGGCTGTAGAAGGGTCTGGGGGCATGTACATGGGTCCTGATGGGTTCTAGAAAGATCTGAGGGCCTCTAGAAATGTCCTGAGTGGCTCTATAAGGGTCTGGGTGCCTTTTTAAGGGCTCTGAGGGGCATTTGAAAGTTCTGGGGGCCTTTAGAAAGGCCCTGAGGTGGATTAGAAGGGTCTGAGGGCCTTTAGAATCGTCCTGAGGGGTTTTAGAATGGTCTGGAAGCCGTTAGAATGACGTTGAGGGGCTCTAGAAGGGTCTGCGGGCCTTTAGAATGGCCCTGAGGGGTTCTAAAAGAGTCTGGGGGCCTTTAGAATGGTCCTGAGGGGCTCTAGAAGGGTCTGGGGACCTTTTTAAATGCCCTGAGGGGCATTAGATGGGTCTGGGGGCCTTTAGAAAGGCCCTGAGGGGCATTGGAAGAGTCTGGGTGGATTTAGAAAGGCCCTGATAGGTTCTAGAAGGGTCTGGGGGCCTTTAGAATGGTCCTGAGGGTGTCTAGAAGCGTCTGGAGGCATTTAAAGCTGACCTGAGAGGCTCTAGAAGGGTCTGGGTGCCTTTATAAGGGTCCTGAGGGGCATTAGAAGGGTCTGGGTGTCCTTATAAAAGCCCTGAGGGGAATTAGCAGGGTCTGGGGGACTATAGAAGGGTCCTGAGGGGCTCTATAAGGGTCTGGGGGCCTTTAGAAAGGCCCTGTGGGGCATTAGAAGTGTCTGCGGGCCTTTAGAAGTGTCCTGAGGGGCTCTAGAATGGTCTGGGGACATTTATAAGGGTCCTGACAGGCTCTAGAAGGGTCTGGGAACCTTTATAAATGCCCTGAGGGGCATTAGAAGGGTCTGAGGGCCTTTAGAAAGGTCCTGAGGGGCATTAGAAGGGTCTTGTGGCCTTCATAAGGGTCTTGAAAGGCATTTGAAGGGTCTGGGGTCTTTTGAATAGGTCCTAAGGCAATCTAGAATGGTCTGGGGGCCTTTACATGGGTCTTGAGGGTCATTAGAAGGGTGTGGAGGTCTTTAGAAAGGCCCTGAGGAGCATTAGAAGGGTCTGGGGGCCTTTCGAAGGGTTCTGAGGGGCATTTGAATGGTCTGGGGGCCTTTAGAAAGGCCCTGAGGTGCATTAGAAAGGTCTGGGGCCTTTTAGAAGGGTCTTCAGGGGATCTAGAAGGGTCTGGGGGCCTTTAGAATCGTCCTGAGGGGGTCTAGAAGGGTCTGGAGGCCTTTAGAAAGGCCCTGAGGGGCTCTAGAAGGGTCTGGGGGCCTTTAGAATGCTCCTGAGGGGCAGTAGAAGGGTCTGGGAACCTTTATAAAGGCCCGACGGGCATTAGAATGGTCTGCGGGCCTTTAGAAGTGTCCTGAGGGGCTCTAGAATGGTCTGGGGGGCTTTATAAGGGTCCTGACGTGCTCTAGAAAGGTCTGGAAACCTTTATAAATGCCCTGAGGGGCATTAGAAGGGTCTGAGGGCCTTTAGAAAGGTCCTGAGGGGCATTAGAAGGGTCTTGTGTCCTTCATAAGGGTCCTGAAAGGCATTAGAAGGGTCTGGGGGCTTTTAGATGGGTCCTGAGGCAATCTAGAAGGGTCTGGGGGCCTTTACATGGGTCTTGAGGGTCATTAGAAGAGTGTGGAAGCCTTTAGAAAGGCCTTGAGGGGCTCTAGAAGGGTCTGGAAACTTTAGAAGCGTCCTGAGGGCCTGTAGAAGGGTCTGGGGGCCTTTACATTGGTCCTGATGGGTTCTAGAAAGATTTGATGGCCTCTAGAAATGTCCTGAGTGTCTCTAGAAGGGTCTGGGGGCCTTTTTAAGGGCTCTGAGGGGCATTTGAATGGTCTGGGGGCCTTTAGAAAGGCCCTGAGGTGGATTAGAAGGGTCTGAGGGCCTTTAGAATCGTCCTGAGGGGTTCTAGAAGGGTCTGGAGGCCGTTAGAATGACGTTGAGGGGCTCTAGAAGGGTCTGCGGGCCTTTAGAATGGCCCTGAGGGGCTCTAAAATAGTCTGGGGGCCTTTAGAATGGTCCTGTGGGGCTCTAGAAGGGTCTGGGGATCTTTTTAAATGCCCTGAGGGGCATTAGAATGGTCTGGGGGCCTTTAGAAAGGCCCTGAGGGGTATTAGAAGTGTCTGGGGGGATTTAGAAAGGCCATGATAGGTTCTAGAAGGGTCTGGGGGCCTTTAGAATGGTCCTGAGGGTGTCTAGAAGGGTCTGGAGGTATTTAAAACTTTCCTGAGTGGCTCTAGAAGGGTCTGGGTGCCTTTATAAGGGTCCTGAGGGGCATTAGAAGGGTCTGGGTGTCCTTATAAGAGCCCTGAGGGGAATTAGCAGGGTCTGGGGGACTTTAGAAGGGTCCTGAGGGGCTCTATAAGGGTCTGCGGGCCTTTAGAAGGGTCTTCAGGGGCTCTAGAAGGGTCTGGGGACATTTAGAAAGGCCCTGTGGGGCATTAGAATGGTCTGGGGGCCTTTAGAAGTGTCCTGAGGGGCTCTAGAATAGTCTGGGGACCTTTATAAGGGTCCTGACGGGCTCTAGAAGGGTCTGGGAACATTTATAAATGCCCTGAGGGGCATTAGAAGGGTCTGAGGGCCTTTAGAAAGGTCCTGAGGGGCATTAGAATGGTCTTGTGGCCTTCATAAGGATCCTGAAAGGCATTAGAAGGGTCTGGGGTCTTTTAGATGGGTCCTGAGGCAATCTAGAAGGGTCTGGGGGCCTTTACATGGGTCTTGAGGGTCATTAGAAGGGTGTGGAGGCCTTTAGAAAGGCCCTGAGGAGCTCTAGAAGGGTCTGGGGGCTATTAGAAGTGTCCTGAGGGGCTGTAGAAGGGTCTGGGGGCATGTACATGGGTCCTGATGGGTTCTAGAAAGATCTGAGGGCCTCTAGAAATGTCCTGAGTGGCTCTATAAGGGTCTGGGTGCCTTTTTAAGGGCTCTGAGGGGCATTTGAAAGTTCTGGGGGCCTTTAGAAAGGCCCTGAGGTGGATTAGAAGGGTCTGAGGGCCTTTAGAATCGTCCTGAGGGGTTTTAGAATGGTCTGGAAGCCGTTAGAATGACGTTGAGGGGCTCTAGAAGGGTCTGCGGGCCTTTAGAATGGCCCTGAGGGGTTCTAAAAGAGTCTGGGGGCCTTTAGAATGGTCCTGAGGGGCTCTAGAAGGGTCTGGGGACCTTTTTAAATGCCCTGAGGGGCATTAGATGGGTCTGGGGGCCTTTAGAAAGGCCCTGAGGGGCATTGGAAGAGTCTGGGTGGATTTAGAAAGGCCCTGATAGGTTCTAGAAGGGTCTGGGGGCCTTTAGAATGGTCCTGAGGGTGTCTAGAAGCGTCTGGAGGCATTTAAAGCTGACCTGAGAGGCTCTAGAAGGGTCTGGGTGCCTTTATAAGGGTCCTGAGGGGCATTAGAAGGGTCTGGGTGTCCTTATAAAAGCCCTGAGGGGAATTAGCAGGGTCTGGGGGACTATAGAAGGGTCCTGAGGGGCTCTATAAGGGTCTGGGGGCCTTTAGAAAGGCCCTGTGGGGCATTAGAAGTGTCTGCGGGCCTTTAGAAGTGTCCTGAGGGGCTCTAGAATGGTCTGGGGACATTTATAAGGGTCCTGACAGGCTCTAGATGGGTCTGGCAACCTTTATAAATGCCCTGAGGGGCATTAGAAGGGTCTGAGTGCCTTTAGAAAGGTCCTGAGGGGCATTAGAAGGGTCTTGTGGCCTTCATATGGGTCTTGAAAGGCATTTGAAGGGTCTGGGGTCTTTTGAATAGGTCCTAAGGCAATCTAGAAGGGTCTGGGGGCCTTTACATGGGTCTTGAGGGTCATTAGAAGGGTGTGGAGGTCTTTAGAAAGGCCCTGAGGGGCTCTAGAAGGGTCTGGGGGCTATTAGAAGTGTCCTGAGGGGGTCCAGAAGGGTCTGGGGGCCTTTATAAAGGCCCTCAGGGGGTTTATAAGGGTCTTGCGGACTTTAGAAAGGCCCTGAGTGGCATTACAAGGGTCTGGGGTCATATAGAAAGGCCCTGAGAGGTTCTAGAAGTGTCTGTGGTACTTTAAAAAGGCCCTGAGGAGGATTAGAAGGGTCTGGGGGCCTTTAGAAGGGTTCTGAGGGGCATTTGAATGGTCTGGGGGCCTTTAGAAAGGCCCTGAGGTGCATTAGAAAGGTCTGGGGCCTTTTAGAAGTGTCTTGAGGTGGTCTAGAAGGGTCTGGGGGCCTTTAGAAAGGCCCTGAGGTCATCTAGAAGGGTCAGGGAGCCGTTAGAAGGATGTTGAGGGTCTCTTGAAGTGTCTGCGGGCCTTTAGAATGGCCCTGAGGGGCTCTAAAAGAGTCTGGGGGCCTTTAGAATGGTCCTGAGGGGCTCTAGAAGGGTCTGGGGACCTTTCGAAATGCCCTGAGGGGCATTAGAAGGGTCTGGGGGCCTTTAGAATGGTCCTGAGGGGGTCTAGAAGGGTCTGGAGGCATTTAAAACTGCCCTGAGAGGCTCTAGAAGGGTCTGGGGGCCTTTAGAATTCTCCTGAGGTGCAGTAGAAAGGTCTGGGAACCTTTATAAAGGCCCTAACGGGCATTAGAATGGTCTGCGGGCCTTTAGAAGTGTCTAGAGGGGCTCTAGAATGGTCTGGTTGCCTTTATAAGGGTCCTGACGGGCTCTAGAAGGGTCTGGGAACCTTTCTAAATGCCCTGAGGGGCATTAGAAGGGTCTGAGGGCCTTTAGAATAGTCCTGAGGGGCATTATAACGGTCTTGTCTCCTTTATAAGGGTCCTGAAAGGCATTAGAAGGGTCTGGGGGCTTTTAGATGGGTCCTGAGGCAATCTAGAAGGGTCTGGGGGCCTTTACATGGGTCTTGACGGTCATTAGAAGGGTGTGGAAGCCATTAGAAAGGACCTGATCGGCTCTAGAATGGTCAGGGAGCCGTTAGAAGGATGTTGAGGGTCTCTTGAAGGTTCTGCGGGCCTTTAGAATGGCCCTGAGGGGCTCTAAAAGAGTCTGAGGGCCTTTAGAATGGTCCTGAGGGGCTCTAGAAGGGTCTGGGGTACTTTCAAATGCCCTTAGGGGCATTATTAGGGTCTGGGGGTCTTTAGAATGGTCCTGAGGGGGTCTAGAAGGGTCTGGAGGCATTTAAAACTGTCCTGAGAGGCTCTAGACAGGTCTGGGGGCCTTTAGAATACTCCTGAGGGGCAGTAGAAGGGTCTGGGAACCTTTATAAATGCCCTGAGGGGCATTAGAAGTGTCTGAAGGCCTTTAGAAAGGTCCTGAGGGGCATTAGAAGGGTCTTGTGTCCTTCGTAAGGGTCCTGAAAGGCATTAGAAGGGTCTGGGGGCTTTTAGATGGGTCCTGAGGCAATCTAGAAGGGTCTGGGGGCCTTTACATGGGTCTTGAGGGTCATTCGAAGGGTGTGGAGACCTTTAGAAAGGACCTGAGGGGCTCTAGAAGGGTCTGGGGTACTTTAGAAGCGTCCTGAGGGGCTGTAGAAGGGTCTGGGGGCCTTTACATGGGCCCTGATGTGTTCTAGAAAGATCTGAGGGCCTCTAGAAATGTCCTGAGTTGCTCTAGAAGGGTCTGGGGGCCTTTTTAAAGGCTCTGAGGGGCATTTGAATGGTCTGGGGGCCTTTAGAAAGGTCCTGAGGTGGATTAGAAAGGTCTTGGGGCATTTAGAATCGTCCTGAGGGGTTCTAGAAGGGTCTGGAAGCCGTTAGAATGACGTTGAGGGGCTCTAGGAGGGTCTGCGGGCCTTTAGAATGGCCCTGAGGGGCTCTAAAAGAGTCTGGGGGCCTTTAAAATGGTCCTGAGGGGCTCTAGAATGGTCTCGGGACCATTTAAATGCCCTGAGGGTCATTAGAATGGTCTGGGGGCCTTTAGAAAGGACCTGAGGGGCATTAGAAGGGTCTGGGGGGATTTAGAAAGGCCCTGATAGGTTCTAGAAGGGTCTGGGGGCCTTTAGAATGGTCCTGAGGGTGTCTAGAAGGGTCTGGGGGCTATTAGAATTGTCCTGAGGGTGTCCAGAAGGGTCTGGGGGCCTTTTTAAAGGCCCTCAGAAGTATTATAAGGGTCTCGCGGCCTTTAGAAAGGCCCTGAGTGGCATTACAAGGGTCTGGGGTCATATAGAAAGGCCCTGAGAGGTTCTAGAAGTGTCTGTGGTACTTTAGAAAGGCCCTGAGGTGCTTTAGAAGGGTCTGGGGGCCTTTAGAAGGGTTCTGAGGGGCATTTGAATGGTCTGGGGGCCTTTAGAAAGGCCCTGAGGTGCTTTAGAAAACTCTGGGGCCTTTTAGAAGGGTCTTGAGGGGATCTAGAAGGGTCTGGGGGCCTTTAGAATGGTCCTGAGGGGGTCTAGAAGGGTCTGGAGGCATTTAAAACTGTCCTGAGAGACTCTAGAAGGGTCTGGGGGCAATTAAAAGGGTCCTTAGGGGCATTAGAAGGGTCTGGGTGTCCTTATAAAAGCCCTGGGCGGAATTAGCTGGGTTTCGGAGACTTTAGAGGGTCCTGAGGGGCTCTATAAGGGTCTGGGGGCCTTTAGAAGGGTCTTCAGGGGCTCTAGAAGGGTCTGGGGACCTTTATAAGGGTCCTGACGGGCTCTAGAAGGGTCTGGGAACCTTTATAAATGCCCTGAGGGGCATTAGAAGGGTCTGAGGGCCTTTAAAAAAGGTCCTGAGGGGCATTAGAAGGGTCTTGTGGCCTTCATAATGGTCTTGAAAGGCATTTGAAGGGTCTGGGGTCTTTTAGATGGGTCCTTAGGCAATCTAGAAGGGTCTGGGGGCCTTTACATGGGTCTTGAGGGTCATTAGAAGGGTGTGGAGGTCTTTAGAAAGGCCCTGAGGGGCTCTAGAAGGGTCTGGGGGCTATTAGAAGTGTCCTGAGGGGGTCCAGAAGGGTCGGGGGCCTTTATAAAGGCCCTCAGGGGGATTATAAGGGTCTCGCGGCCTTTAGAAAGGCCCTGAGTGGCATTACAAGGGTCTGGGGTCATATAGAAAGGCCCTGAGAGGTTCTAGAAGGGTCTGTGGTACTTTAGAAAGGCCCTGAGGGGCATTAGAAGGGTCTTGGGGACTTTCGAAGGGTTTTGAGGGGCATTTCAATGGTCTGGGGGCCTTTAGAAAGGCCCTGAGGTGCATTAGAATGGTCTGGGGACTTTTAGAAGGGTCTTGAGGGGATCTAGAAGGGTCTGGGGTCCTTTAGAATCGTCCTGAGGGGCTCTAGAAGGGTCAGGGAGCCGTTAGAAGGATGTTGAGGGGCTCTTGAAGGTTCTGCGGGCCTTTAGAATGGTTCTGAGGTGCTCTAAAAGAGTCTGGGGGCCTTTAGAATGGTCCTGAGGGGCTCTAGAAGGGTCTGGGGACCTTTAGAATGGTCCTGAGGGGTCTAGAATGGTCTGGAGGCATTTAAAACTCTCCTGAGAGACTCTAGAATGGTCTGGGTGCCTTTATAAGGGTCCTGAGGGGCATTAGAAGGGTCTGGGTGCCCTTATAAAAGCCCTGAGGGGAATTAGCAGGGTCTGGGGGACTTTAGAAGGGTCCTGAGGGGCTCTATAAGGGTCTGGTGTCTTTTAGAAGGGTCTTCAGGGGCTCTAGAAGGGTCTGGGGACCTATAGAAAGGCCCTGTGGGGCATTAGAAGGGTCTGGGGGCTTTTAGAATGCTCCTGAGGGGCAGTAGAAGGGTCTGGGGACATTTATAAAGGCCCTGACGGGCATTAGAATGGTCTGCGGGCCTTTAGAAGTGTCCTGAGGGGCTCTAGAATGGTCTGGGGGCCTTTAGAATGCTCCTGAGGGGCTCTAGAAGGGTCTGGGAACCTTTATAAATGCCCTGAGGGGCATTAGAAGGGTCTGAGGGCCTTTAGAAAGGTCCTGAGGGGCATTAGAAGGGTCTTGTCTCCTTTATAAGGGTCCTAAAAGGCATTAGAAGCGTCTGGGCGCTTTTAGATTGGTCCTGAGGCAATCTAGAAGGGTCTGGGGCCTTTACATGGGTCTTGAGGGTCATTAGAAGGGTGTGGAGGCCTTTAGAAAGGCCTTGAGGGGCTCTAGAAGGGTCTGGGGGCTATTAGAAGCGTCCTGAGGGGGTCCAGAAGGGTCTGGGGGCCTTTTTAAAGGCCCTCAGGGGGATTATAAGGGTGTCGGGGCCTTTAGAATAGCCCTGAGGGGCATTGGAAGGGTCTGGGTGCCTTTAGAAATGTCCTGAGGGGCTCTAGAAGGGTCTGGGGGCCTTTAGAAATGTCCTAAGGGGCATTGGAAGGGTCTGGGGGCCTTTAGAAAGGCCCTGAGAGGCATTAGAAGGGTCAGGGTGCCTTTAGAAATGTCCTGAGGGGCTCTAGAAGGGTCTGGGCGCCTTTAGAAATGTCCTGAGGGGCTCTAGAAGGGTCTGGGGGCCTTTAGAAAGGCCCTGAGGGGGATTACAAGGGTCTGGGGTCATATAGAAAGGCCCTGAGTGTTTCTAGAAGTGTCTGGGGTATATTAGAAAGGCCCTGAGGGGCATTTAGAAGGGTCTGGGGGCTTTTAAAAGGGTCCTGATGGGCATTAGAAGGGTCTGGGGGCCTTTAGAAAGGCCCTGAGGGGCATTAGAAGGGTCTGGGGGGATTTAGAAAGGCCCTTATAAGTTCTAGAAGGGTCTGGGGGCCTTTAGATTGGTCCTGAGGGTGTCTAGAAGAGTCTGGAGGCATTTAAAACTGTCCTGAGTGGCTCTAGAATGGTCTGGGTGCCTTTATAAGGGTCCTGAGGGGCATTAGAAGGGTCTGGGTGTCCTTATAAAAGCCCTGAGGGGAATTAGCAGGGTCTGGGGGACTTCAGAATGGTCCTGAGGGGCTCCATAAGGGTCTGGGGGCCTTTATAAGGGTCTTCAGGGGCTCTAGAAGGGTCTGGGGACCTTTAGAAATGCCCTGTGGTTCATTAGAAGGGTCTGGGGGCCTTTCGAATGCACCTGAGGGGCAGTAGAAGGGTCTGGGGACCTTTATAAAGGCCCTGACAGGCGTTAGAATGGTCTGCGGGCCTTTAGAAGTTTCCTGAGGGGCTCTAGAATGGTCTGGGGACCTTTATAAGGGTCCTGACGGGCTCCAGAAGGGTCTGGGTACCTTTATAAATGCCCTGAGGGGCATTAGAAGGGTCTGAGGGCCTTTAGAAAGGTCCTGAGGGGCATTAGAAGGGTCTTGTGTCCTTCATAAGGGTCATGAAAGGCATTTCAATGGTCTGGGGTCTTTTAGATGGGTCCTGAGGTAATGTAGAATGGTCTGGGGGCCTTTACATGGGTCTTGAGGGTCATTAGAAGGGTGTGGAGGCCTTTAGAAAGGCCCTGAGGGGCTCTAGAAGGGTCTGGGGGCTATTAGAAGCGTCCTGAGGGGGTCCAGAAGGGTCTGGGGGCCTTTATAAAGGCCCGCAGGGGGATTATAAGGGTCTCGCGGCCTTTAGAAAGGCCCTGAGTGGCATTACAAGGGTCTGAGGGTCATATAGAAAGGCCCTGAGAGGTTCTAGAAGTGTCTGTGGTATTTTAGAACAGCCCTGAGGAGCATTAGAAGGGTCTGGGTGCCTTTCGAAGGATTCTGAGGGGCATTTGAATGGTCTGGGGGCCTTTAGAAAGGCCCTGAGGTGCATTAGAAAGGTCTGGGGCCTTTTAGAAAGGTCTTGAGGGGATCTAGAATGGTCTGGGGGCCTTTAGAATCATCCTGAGGGGGTCTAGAAGGGTCTGGGGGCCTTTAGAAAGGCCCAGAGGGGCTCTAGAAGGGTCAGGGAGCCGTAAGAAGGATTTTGAGGGTCTCTTGAAGGGTCTGCGGGCCTTTAGAATGGCCCTGAGGGGCTCTAAAAAATTCTGGGGGTCTTTAGAATGGTCCTGAGGGGCTCAAGAATGGTCAGGGAGCCTTTAGAAGGATGTTGAGGGGCTCTCGAAGGGTCTGTGGGCCCTTAGAATGGCCCTGAGGGGCTCTAAAAGAGTCTGGGGGCCTTTAGAATGGCCCTGAGGGGGTCTAGAATGGTCAGGGAGCCGTTAGAAGGATGTTGAGGGGCTCTCGAAGGGTCTGGGGGCCTTTAGAATGGTCCTGAGGGGGTCTAGAAGGGTCTGGGGACCTTTAGAAATGTCCTGAGGGGCATTAGAAGGGTCTGGGGGACTTTAGAATGGTCCTGAGGGGGTCTAGAAGGGTCTGGAGGCATTTAAAACTGTCCTGAGATACTCTAGAAGGGTCTCCTTGCCATTATATGGGTCCTGAGGGGCATTAGAAGGGTCTGGGTGCCCTTATAAAAGCCCTGAGGGGAATTAGCAGGGTCTGGGGGACTGTAGAAGGGTCCTGAGAGGCTCTATAAGGGTCTGGGGGCCTTTAGAAGGGTCTTCAGGGGCTCTAGAAGGGTCTGGGGACCTTTAGAAAGGCCCTGAGGGGCATTAGAAGGGTCTGTGGGGCTTTAGAATGGTCCTGAGGGGCATTAGAAGGGTCTGGGGGCCTTTAGAATTGTCCTGAGGTGGTCTAGAAGGGTCTGGAGGCATTTAAAACTGCCCTGAGAGGCTGTAGACGGGTCTGGGGGCCTTTAGAATGCTCCTGAGGGGCAGTAGAAGGGTCTGGGGACCTTTAGAAAGGCCCTGACGGGCATTAGAATGGTCTGCGGGCCTTTAGAAGTGTCCTGAGGGGCTCTAGAATGGTCTGGGGGCCTTTATAAGGGTCCTGACGGGCTCTAGAAGGGTCTGGGAACCTTTATAAATGCCCTGAGGGGCATTAGAAGGGTGTGGAGGCCTTTAGAAAGGCCCTGAGGGGCATTAGAATGGTCTTGGTTCCTTTATAAGGGTCCTAAAAGGCATTAGAAGGGTCTGGGGTCTTTTTGATGGGTCCTGAGGCAATCTAGAAGGGTCTGGGGGCCTTTACATGGGTCTTGAGGGTCATTAGAAGGGTGTGGAGGCCTTTAGAAAGGCCCTGAGGGGCTCTAGAAGGGTCTGGGGGCTATTAGAAGCGTCCTGAGGTGGTCGAGAAGGGTCTGAGGGCCTTTTTAAAGGCCCTCAGGGGGATTATAAGGGTCTCGCGGCCTTTAGAAAGGCCCTGAGTGGCATTAGAAGGGTCTGGGTGCCTTTAGAAATGTCCTGAGGGGCTCTAGAAGGGTCTGGGTGCCTTTAGAAATGTCCTGAGGTGCATTAGAAGGGTATGGGGTCCTTTAGAAGGGCCCTGAGTGGCATTAGAAGGGTCTGGGGGCCTTTAGAAGGGTCATGAGGGGCATTAGAAGGGTCTGGGGGCCTTTAGAATGGTCCTGAGGGGGTCTAGAAGGGTCTGGAGGCACGTAAAACTGTCCTGAGAGACTCTAGAAGGTCTGGGTTCCTTTATAAGGGTCCTGAGGGGCATTAGAAGGGTCTGGGTGCCCTTATAAAAGCCCTGAGGTGAATTAGCAGGGTCTGGGCGACTTTAGAAGGGTTCTGAGGGGCTCTATAAGGGTCTGGGGGCCTTTAGAAAGGTCTTCAGGAGCTCTAGAAGGGTCTGGGGGCGTTTAGAAAGGCCCTGTGGGGCATTAAAGGGTCTGGGGGTCTTTAGAATGCTCCTGAGGGGCAGTAGAAGGGTCTGGGGACCTTTATAAATGCCCTGACGGGCATTAGAATGGTCTGCGGGCCTTTAGAAGTGTCCTGAGGGGCTCTAGAATGGTCTGGGGGCCTTTATAAGGGTCCTGACGGGCTCTAGAAGGGTCTGGGAACCTTTAGAACGGTTCTGAGGGGCATTAGAAAGGTCTTGTGGCCTTCATAATGGTCCTGAAAGGCATTAGAAGGGTCTGGGGGCTTTTAGATGGGTCCTCAGGCAATCTAGAAGGGTCTAGGGGCCTTTACATGGGTCTTGAGGGTCATTAGAAGGGTGTGGAGGCCTTTAGAAAGGCCCTGAGGTTCTCTAGAAGGGTCTGGGGGCCTTTAGAATCGTTCTGAGTGGCTCTAGAAGGGTCTGGGGGCATCTAGAAGTGTCCTGAGGGGCTCTAGAATGATCTGGGGTCCTTTCGAAATGTCCTGAGGTGCTCTAAAAGTGTCTCGGGGCCTTACGAAGGGTCCTGAGGGGCATTAGATGGGTCTGGGGGCCTTTAGAAATTCCCTGAGGGGCATTAGAAAGGTCTGGGGCCTTTTAGAAGGGTCTTGAGGGGATCTAGAAGGGTCTGGGGGCGTTTACAAGTGTCCTGAGGGGCTCTAGAAGGGTCTGGGGGCATTTAGAAAGGCCCTGAGGGGCTCTAGAAGGGTCAGGGAGCCGTTAGAAAGATGTTGAGGGGCTCTTGAAGGGTCTGCGGGCGTTTAGAATGGCCCTGAAAGGCTCTAAAAGAGTCTGGGGGCCTTTAGATTGGTACTGAGGGGCTCTAGAAGGGTCTGGGTACCTTTAGAAATGCCCTGAGGGGCATTAGAAGGGTCTGGGGGCCTTTAGACAGTCCCTGAGGTGGATTAGAAGGGTCTGGGGGCCTTTAGAATGGTCCTGAGGGGGTCTAGACGGGTCTGGAGGCATTTAAAACTGTCCTGAGAGGTTCTAGAAGGGTCTGGGGGCCTTTAGAATGTTCCTGAGGGGCAGTAGAAGGGTCTGGGGGACTTTAGAAATGCCCTGAGGGGCATTAGAAAGGTCTGGGGCGTTTTAGAAGGGTCTTGAGGGGATCTAGAAGGGTCTGGGGGCCTTTACAAGTGTCCTGAGGGGTTCTAGAAGGGTCTGGGGGCATTTAGAAAGGCCCTGAGGGGCTCTAGAAGGGTCAGGGAGCCGTTAGAAGGATGTTGAGGGGCTCTTGAAGGGTCTGCAGGCCTTTTGAATGGCCCTGAGGGGCTCTAAAATAGTCTGGGGGCCTTTAGATTGGTACTGAGGGGCTCTAGAAGGGTCTGGGGACCTTTAGAAATGCCCTGAGGGGCATTAGAAGGGTCTGGGGGCCTTTAGAAAGGCCCTGAGGGGCATTAGAAGGGTCTGGGGGGCTTTAGAATGGTCCTGAGGGGATCTAGAAGGGTCTGGAGGCATTTAAAACTGTCCTGAGAGGCTCTAGAAGGGTCTGGGGACCTTTAGAAAGGCCCTGTGGGGAATTAGAATGGTCTGGGGGCCTTTAGAATGCTCCTGAGGGGCAGTAGAAGGGTCTGGGGACCTTTAGAAAGGCCCTGACGGGCATTAGAATGGTCTGCGGGCCTTTAGAAGTGTCCTGAGGGGCTCTAGAATTGTCTGGGGGCCTTTATAAGGGACCTGACGGGCTCTAGAAGGGTCTGGGAACCTTTATAAATGCCCTGAGGGACATTAGAAGGGTCTGAGGGCCTTTAGAAAGGTCCTGAGGGGCATTAGAAGGGTCTTGTGGCCTTCATAAGGGTCCTGAAAGGCATTAGAAGGGTCTGGGAGCTTTTAGAAGGGTCCTGATGCAATCTAGAAGGGTCTACGGGCCTTTACATGGGTCTTGAGGGTCATTAGAAGGGTGCGGAGGCCTTTAGAAAGGCCCTGAGGGCCTCTAGAAGGATCTGGGGGCTATTAGAAGCGTCCTGAGGGGGTCCAAAAGGGTCTGGGGGCCTTTTTAAAGGCCCTCAGGGGGATTATAAGGGTCTCGCGGCCTTTAGAAAGGCCCTGAGTGGCATTAGAAGGGTCTGGGTGCCTTTAGAAATGTCCTGAAGGGCTCTAGAAGGGTCTGGGGGCCTTTAGAAATGTCCTGAGGGGCATTAGAAGGGTATGGAGGCCTTTAGAAAGGACCTGAGGGGCATTAGAATGGTCTGGGGTCATATAGAAAGGCCCAGATGGTTCTAGAAGTGTCTGGGGTACTTTAGAAAGGCCCTGAGGGGCATTAGAGTGGTCTGGAGGCCTTTAGAAGGGTCCTGAGGTGCATTAGAAAGGTCTGTGGGCCTTTAGAATGGTCCTGTGGGGGTCTAGAAAGGTCTGGAGGCATTTAAAACTGTCCTGAGAGGCTCTAGAAGGGTCTGGGTGCCTTTATAAGGGTCCTGAGGGGCATTAGAAGGGTCTTGTGGCCCTTATAAAAGCCCTGAGGGGAATTAGCAGGGTCTGGGGGAGTTTAGAAGGGTCCTGAGGGGCTCTATAATGGTCTGGGGGCTTTTATAAGGGTCTTCAGGGGCTCTAGAAGGGTCTGGGGACCTTTAGAAATGCCCTGAGGGGCATTTGAAGGGTCTGGGGGCCTTTAGAAAGGCCCTGAGGGGCATTAGAAGGGTCTGGGGGGCTTTAGAATGGTCCTGAGGGGCTTTAGAAGGGTCTGGGGGCCTTTAGAATTGTCCTGAGGGGGTCTAGAAGGGTCTGGAGGCATTTAAAACTGCCCTGAGAGGCTGTAGACGGGTCTGGGGGCCTTTAGAATGCTCCTGAGGGGCAGTAGAAGGGTCTGGGGACCTTTAGAAAGGCCCTGACGGGCATTAGAATGGTCTGCGGGCCTTTAGAAGTGTCCTGAGGGGCTCTAGAATGGTCTGGGGGCCTTTATAAGGGTCCTGACGGGCTCTAGAAGGGTCTGGGAACCTTTATAAATGCCCTGAGGGGCATTAGAAGGGTGTGGAGGCCTTTAGAAAGGCCCTGAGGGGCATTAGAATGGTCTTGGTTCCTTTATAAGGGTCCTAAAAGGCATTAGAAGGGTCTGGGGGCTTTTTGATGGGTCCTGAGGCAATCTAGAAGGGTCTGGGGGCCTTTACATGGGTCTTGAGGGTCATTAGAAGGGTGTGGAGGCCTTTAGAAAGGCCCTGAGGGGCTCTAGAAGGGTCTGGGGGCTATTAGAAGCGTCCTGAGGTGGTCGAGAAGGGTCTGAGGGCCTTTTTAAAGGCCCTCAGGGGGATTATAAGGGTCTCGCGGCCTTTAGAAAGGCCCTGAGTGGCATTAGAAGGGTCTGGGTGCCTTTAGAAATGTCCTGAGGGGCTCTAGAAGGGTCTGGGTGCCTTTAGAAATGTCCTGAGGTGCATTAGAAGGGTATGGGGTCCTTTAGAAAGGCCCTGAGTGGCATTAGAAGGGTCTGGGGGCATTTAGAAGGGTCATGAGGGGCATTAGAAGGGTCTGGGGGCCTTTAGAATGGTCCTGAGGGGGTCTAGAAGGGTCTGGAGGCACGTAAAACTGTCCTGAGAGACTCTAGAAGGTCTGGGTTCCTTTATAAGGGTCCTGAGGGGCATTAGAAGGGTCTGGGTGCCCTTATAAAAGCCCTGAGGTGAATTAGGAGAGTCTGGGGGACTTTAGAAGGGTCCTGAGGGGCTCTATAAGGGTCTGGGGGCCTTTAGAAAGGTCTTCAAGAGCTCTAGAAGGGTCTGGGGGCGTTTAGAAAGGCCCTGTGGGGCATTAAATGGTCTGGGGGCCTTTAGAATGCTCCTGAGGGGCAGTAGAAGGGTCTGGGGACCTTTATAAAGGCCCTGACGGGCATTAGAATGGTCTGCGGGCCTTTAGAAGTGTCCTGAGGGGCTCTAGAATGGTCTGGGGGCCTTTATAAGGGTCCTGACGGGCTCTAGAAGGGTCTGGGAACCTTTAGAACGGTTCTGAGGGGCATTAGAAAGGTCTTGTGGCCTTCATAATGGTCCTGAAAGGCATTAGAAGGGTCTGGGGGCTTTTAGATGGGTCCTCAGGCAATCTAGAAGGGTCTAGGGGCCTTTACATGGGTCTTGAGGGTCATTAGAAGGGTGTGGAGGCCTTTAGAAAGGCCCTGAGGGGCTCTAGAAGGGTCTGGGGGCCTTTAGAATCGTCCTGAGGGGCTCTAGAAGGGTCTGGGGGCATCTAGAAGTGTCCTGAGGGGCTCTAGAAAGATCTGGGGTCTTTTCGAAATGTCCTGAGGTGCTCTAAAAGTGTCTCGGGTCCTTACGAAGGGTCCTGAGGGGCATTAGATGGGTCTGGGGGCCTTTAGAAATTCCCTGAGGGGCATTAGAAAGGTCTGGGGCCTTTTAGAAGGGTCTTGAGGGGATCTAGAAGGGTCTGGGGGCGTTTACAAGTGTCCTGAGGGGCTCTAGAAGGGTCTGGGGGCATTTAGAAAGGCCCTGAGGGGCTCTAGAAGGGTCAGGGAGCCGTTAGAAAGATGTTGAGGGGCTCTTGAAGGGTCTGCGGGCGTTTAGAATGGCCCTGAGGGGCTCTAAAAGAGTCTGGGGGCCTTTAGATTGGTACTGACGGGCTCTAGAAGGGTCTGGGTACCTTTAGAAATGCCCTGAGGGGCATTAGAAGGGTCTGGGGGCCTTTAGACAGGCCCTGAGGTGGATTAGAAGGGTCTGGGGGCCTTTAGAATGGTCCTGAGGGGGTCTAGACGGGTCTGGAGGCATTTAAAACTGTCCTGAGAGGCTCTAGAAGGGTCTGGGGGCCTTTAGAATGCTCCTGAGGGGCAGTAGAATGGTCTGGGGGACTTTAGAAATGCCCTGAGGGGCATTAGAAAGGTCTGGGGCCTTTTAGAAGGGTCTTGAGGTGATCTAGAAGGGTCTGGGGGCCTTTACAAGTGTCCTGAGGGGTTCTAGAAGTGTCTGGGGGCATTTAGAAAGGCCCTGAGGGGCTCTAGAAGGGTCAGGGAGCCGTTAGAAGGATGTTGAGGGGCTCTTGAAGGGTCTGCGGGCCTTTTGAATGGCCCTGAGGGGCTCTAAAACAGTCTGGGGGCCTTTAGATTGGTACTGAGGGGCTCTAGAAGGGTCTGGGGACCTTTAGAAATGCCCTGAGGGGCATTAGAATGGTCTGGGGGCCTTTAGAAAGGCCCTGAGGGGCATTAGAAGGGTCTGGGGGGCTTTAGAATGGTCCTGAGGGGATCTAGAAGGGTCTGGAGTCATTTAAAACTGTCCTGAGAGGCTCTAGAATGGTCTGGGGACCTTTAGAAAGGCCCTGACGGGCATTAGAATGGTCTGGGGGCCTTTAGAAGTGTCCTGAGGCGCTCTAGAATGGTCTGGGGGCGTTTATAAGGGTCCTGACGGGCTCTAGAAGGGTCTGGGGACCTTTAGAAATGCCCTGAGGGGCATTAGAATGGTCTGGGGGCCTTTAGAAAGGCCCTGAGGGGCATTAGAAGGGTCTGGGGGGCTTTAGAATGGTCCTGAGGGGATCTAGAAGGGTCTGGAGGCATTTAAAACTGTCCTGAGAGGCTCTAGAATGGTCTGGGGACCTTTAGAAAGGCCCTGTGGGGCATTAGAATGGTCTGGGGGCCTTTAGAATGCTCCTGAGGGGCAGTAGAAGGGTCTGGGGACCTTTATAAAGGCCCTGACGGGCATTAGAATGGTCTGCGGGCCTTTAGAAGTGTCCTGAGGCGCTCTAGAATGGTCTGGGGGCCTTTATAAGGGTCCTGACGGGCTCTAGAAGGGTCTGGGAACCTTTATAAATGCCCTGAGGGACATTAGAATGGTCTGAGGGCCTTTAGAAAGGTCCTGAAAGGCATTAGAAGGGTCTTGTGGCATTCATAAGGGTCCTGAAAGGCATTAGAAGGGTCTGGGAGCTTTTAGAAGGGTCCTGATGCAATCTAGAAGGGTCTACGGGCCTTTACATGGGTCTTGAGGGTCATTAGAAGGGTGTGGAGGCCTTTAGAAAGGCCCTGAGGGCCTCTAGAAGGATCTGGGGGATATTAGAAGCGTCCTGAGGGGGTCCACAAGGGTCTGGGGGCCTTTTTAAAGGCCGTCAGGGGGATTATAAGGGTCTCGCGGCCTTTAGAAAGGCCCTGAGTGGCATTAGAAGGGTCTGGGTTCCTTTAGAAATGTCCTGAAGGGCTCTAGAAGGGTCTGGGGGCCTTTAGAAATGTCCTGAGGGGCATTAGAAGGGTCTGTGGGCATTTAGAATGGTCCTGTGGGGGTCTAGAAGGGTCTGGAGGCATTTAAAACTGTCCTGAGAGGCTCTAGAAGGGTCTGGGTGCCTTTATAAGGGTCCTGAGGGGCATTAGAAGGGTCTTGTGGCCCTTATAAAAGCCCTGAGGGGAATTAGCAGGGTCTGGGGGAGATTAGAAGGGTCCTGAGGGGCTCTATAAGGGTCTGGGGGCCTTTATAAGGGCCTTCAGGGGCTCTAGAAGGGTCTGGGGACCTTTAGAAAGGCCCTGTGTGGCATTAGAAGGGTCTGGGGTCCTTTAGAAGGTCTTCAGGGGCTCTAGAAGGGTCTGGGGACCTTTAGAAAGGCCCTGTGAGGCATTAGAATGGTCTTTTTAAAAGCCATCAGGAGGATTATAAGGGTCTCGCGGCCTTTAGAAAGGCCCTGAGTGGCATTAGAATGGTCTGTGGGCCTTTAGAAGTGTCTTCAGCGGCTCTAGAAGGGTCTGGGGATTTTTAGAAAGGCCCTGTGGGGCATTAGAAGGGTCTGGGGGCCTTTAGAATGCTCCTGAGGGGCAGTAGAAGGGTCTGGGGACCTTTATTAAGGCCCTGACAGGCATTATAATGGTCTGCGGGCCTTTAGAAGTGTCCTGAGGGGCTCTAAAATGGTCTGGGGGACTTTATAAGGGTCCTGACGGGATCTAGAAGGGTCTGGGAACCTTAAATGCCCTGAGGGGCATTAGAAGGGTCTGAGGGCCTTTAGAAAGTTCCTGAGGGGCATTAGAAGGGTCTTGTGGCCTTCATAAAGGTCCTGAAAGGCTTTAGAAGGGTCTGTGGGCTTTTAGATGGGTCCTGAGGCAATCTAGAAGGGTCTGGGGGCCTTTAAATGGGTCTTGAGTGTCATTAGAAGGGTGTGGAGGCCTTTAGAAAGGCCCTGAGGGTCTCTAGAAGGGTCTGGTGGTTATTAGAAGCGTCCTGAGGGGGTCCAGAATGGTCTGGGGGCCTTTATAAAGGCCCTCAGGGGGATTATAAGGGTCTCGCGACCTTTAGAAAGACCCTGAGTGGCATTACAAGGGTCTGGGGTCATATAGAAAGGCCCTGAGATGTTCTAGAAGTGTCTGTGCTACATTCGAAAGGCCCTGTGGGGCATTAGAAGGGTCTGGGGTCCTTTAGAAGGGTCTTCAGGGGCTCTAGAAGGGTCTGGGGACCTTTAGAAAGGCCCTGTGGGCATTAGAAGGGTCTGGGGGCCTTTAGAATGCTCCTGAGGGGCAGTAGAAGGGTCTGGGGACCATTATAAAGGCCCTGACGGGCATTACAATGGTCTGTGGGCCTTTAGAAGTGTCCTGAGGTGCTCTAGAATGGTCTGGGGGCCTTTATAAGGGTCCTGACGGGCTCTAGAAGGGTCTGGGAACCTTTATAAAAGCCCTGAGGGGCATTAGAATGGTCTGAGGGCCTTTAGAATGGTCCTCAGGGGCATTAGAAGGGTCTTGTGGTCTTCATAAGGGTCCTGAAATGCATTAGAACGGTCTGAGGTCTTTTAGATGGGTCCTGAGGCAATCTAGAAGGGTCTGGGGGCCTTTACATGGGTCTTGGGTGTCATTAGAAGGGTGTGTAGGCCTGTAGAAAGGCCCTGAGGTGATCTAGAAGGGTCTGGGGGCTATTAGAAGCGTCCTGAGGGGGTTCAGAAGGGTCTGGGGGCCTTTTTAAAGGCCCTCAGGGGGATTATATAGGTCTTGCGGCCTTTAGAAAGGCCCTGAGGGGCATTAGAAGAGTCTGGGTGCCTGTAGAAATGTCCTCAGTGGCTCTAGAAGGGTCTGGGGGCCTTTAGAAATGTCCTGTTGGGCATTAGAAGGGTATGGGGGCCTTTAGAAAAGCCCTGAGGGGCAGTAGAAGGGTCTGGGGTCATATAGAAAGGCTCTGAGAGGTTCAAGAAGTGTCTGGGGTAATTTAGAAAGGCCCTGAGGAGCATTAGAATGGTCTGGGGGCCTTTAGAAGGGTCTTCAGGGGCTCTAGAAGGGTCTTGGGACCTGTAGAAAGGCCCTGTGGGGCATTATAAGGGTCTGAGGGCCTTTTATAAGAGTCTTCAGGGGCTCTAGAAGGGTCTGGGGACCTTTAGAAAGGCCCTGTGGGGCATTAGAAGGGTCTGGGGGCCTTTAGAATGCTACTGATGGGAAGTAGAATGGTCTGCGGGCCTTTAGAATTGTCCTGAGGGGCTCTAGAATGATCTGGGGGCCTTTATAAGGGTCCTGACGGGCTCTAGAAGGGTCTGGGAACCTTTATAAAAGCCCTGAGGGGCATTAGAAGGGTCTGAGGGCCTTTAGAAAGGTCCTGAGAGGCATTAGAAGGGTCTTGTGGCCTTCATAATGGTCCTGAAAGGCATTAGAAAGTTCTGGGGGCTTTTAGATGGCTCCTGAGGCAATCTAGAATGGTCTGGGGGCCTTTACATGGGTCTTGAGGGTCATTAGAAGGGTGTGGAGGCCTTTAGAAAGGCCCTGAGGGGCTCTAGAAGGATCTGGGTGCTATTTGAAGCGTCCTGAGGGGGTCCAGAAGGGTCTGGGGGCCTTTTTAAAGGCCCTCAGGGGGATTATAAGGGTCTCGCGGCCTTTAGAAAGGCCCTGAGTGGCATTACAAGGGTCTGGGGTCATATAGAAAGGCTCTGAAAGGTTCTAGAAGTGTCTGGGGTAATTTAGAAAGGCCCTGAGGGGCATTAGAAGGGTCTGGGGGCCTTTAATAGAGTCCTTAGTGGCATTTGAATAGTCTGAGGGCCTTTAAAAAGGTCCTGAGGGGCATTAGAAGGGTCTTGTGGCCTTCATGAGGGCCCTGAAAGGCATTAGAAGGCTCTGTGGGCTTTTAGATGGGTCCTGAGGCAATCTAGAAGGGTCTGCGGGCCTTTACATGGGTCTTGATGTTCATTAGAATGGTGTGGAGGCCTTTAGAAAGGCCCTGAGGGGCTCTAGAAGGGTCTGGGGGCTATTAGAAGCGTCCTGAGGGGGTCCAGAAGGGTCTGGGGGCCTTTTTAAAGGCCCTCAGGGGGATTATAAGCGTCTCGCGGCCTTTAGAAAGGCTCTGAGTGGCATTAGAAGGGTCTGGAGGCCTTTAGAAGGGTCTTCAGGGGCTCTAGAAGGCTCTGGGAACCTTTAGAAAGGCCCTGTGGGGCATTAGAAGGGTCTGGGGGCCTTTAGAATGCTCCTGAGGGGCCGTAGAATGGTCTTGAGACCTTTATAAAGGCCCTGACGATCATTAGAATGGTCTGCGGGACTTTAGAAGTGTCCTGAGGGGCTCTAGAATGATCTGGGAGCCTTTATAAGGGTCTTGACGGGCTCTAGAAGGGTCTGGGGGCCTTTTAAAAAGTCCTGAGGGGCATTTGAATAGTCTGAGGGCCTTTAGAAAGGTCCTGAGGGGCATTACAAGGGTCTTGTGGCCTTCATAAGGGTCCTGAAAGGCATTAGAAGGGTCTGGGGGCTTTTAAATGGGTCCTGAGGCAATCTAGAAGGGTCTAGATTCCTTTACATGGGTCTTGAGGGTCATTAGAAGGGTGTGGAGGCCTTTAGAAAGGCCCTGAAAGGCATTAGAAGGGTCTGGGGGCTTTTAGATGGGTCCTGAGGCAATCTAGAAGGGTCTGGGGGCCTTTACATGGGTCTTGAGGGTTATTAGAAGGGTGTGGAGGCCTTTAGAAAGGCCCTGAGGGGCTCTAGAAGGGTCTGGGGGCTATTAGAAGCGTCCTGAGGGGGTCCAGAAAGGTCTGGGGGCTTTTTAAAGGCCCTCAGGAGGATTATAAGGGTCTCGCGGCCTTTAGAAAGGCCCTGAGTGGCATTAGAATGGTCTGGGTGCCTTTAGAAATGTCCTGAGGGGCTCTAGAAGGGTCTGGGGGCCTTTAGAAATGTCCTGAGGGGCATTAGAAGGGTATGGGGGCCTTTAGAAAGGCCCTGAGGGGCATTACAAGGGTCTGGGGTCATATAGAAAGGCCCTGAGAGGTTCTAGAAGTGTCTGGGGTACTTTAGAAAGGCCCTGAGGGGCATTAGAAGGGTCTGGGGGCCTTTAGAAGGGTCCTGAGGGGCATTAGAAGGGTCTGGGTGCCCTTATAAAAGCCCTGAGGGGAATTAGCAGGGTCTGGGGGACTTTAGAAGGGGCCTGAGGGGCTCTACAAGGGTCTGGGGGCCTTTAGAAGGGTCTTCAGGAGCTCTAGAAGGGTCTGGGGGCCTTTAGAAAGGCCCTGTGAGGCATTAGAAGGGTCTGGGGGCCTTTAGAATGCTCCTGAGGTGCAGTAGAAGGGTCTGGGGACCTTTATAAAGGCCCTGACGAGCATTAGAATGGTCTGCGGACCTTTAGAAGTGTCCTGAGGGGCTCTAGAAGGCTCTGGGAACCTTTCTAAATGCCCTGAGGGGCATTAGAAGGGTCTTGTGGCCTTCATAAGCATCCTGAAAGGCATTAGAAGGGTCTGGGGGCTTTTAGATGGGTCCTGAGGCAATCTAGAAGGGTCTAGGGGCCTTTACATGGGTCTTGAGCGTCATTAGAAGGGTGTGGAGGCCTTTAGAAAGGCTCTGAGGGGCTATAGAATGGTCTGGGGGCTATTAGAATCGTCCTGAGGGCGTCCAGAAGGGTCTGGGGGCCTTTTTAAAGGCCCTCTGGTTGATTATATGGGTCTCGCAACCTTTAGAAAGGCCCTGAGTGGCATTACAAGGGTCTGGGTTCATATAGAAAGGCCCTGAGAGGTTCTAGAAGTGTCTGGGGTACTTTAGAAAGGCCCTGAGTGGCATTAAAATGGTCTGGGTGCCTTTAGAAATGACCTGAGGGGCTCTAGAAGGGTCTGGGGGCCTTTAGAAATGTCCTGAGTGGCATTACAAGTGTCTGGGGTCATATACAAAGGCCCTGAGAGGTTCTAGAAGTGTCTGGGGTACTTTAGAAAGGCCCTGAGGGGCATTAGAAGGGTCTGGGGGCATTTAGAAAGGCCCTGAGGGGCATTACAAGGGTCTGAGGTCATATAGAAAGGCCCTGAGAGGTTCTAGAAGCGTCTGGTGTACTTTAGAAAGGCCTTGAGGGGCATTAGAAGTGTCTGGGGGCCTTTAGAATGGTCCTGAGGGGCATTAGAAGGTTCTGAAGGCCTTTAAAAGGGTCCTGATGGGCATTTGAATGGTCTGGGGGCCTTTAAAAATACCCTGAGGTGGACTAGAATGGTCTGGGGGCCTTTAGAATCGTCCTGAGGGGCTCTAGAAGGGTCTGGGAGCACCTAGAAGGGTCCTGACGGGCTATAGAAAGATCCGGGGTCCTTTCGAAATGTCCTGAGGTGATCTAAAAGTGTCTCGGGTCCTTTCGAAGGGTCCTGATGGGCATTAGACGGGTCTGGGGGCCTTTTGAAATGACGTGAGGGGCATTAGAAAGGTCTGGGGCCTTTTAGAAGGGTCTTGAGGGGATCTAGAAGGGTCTGGGGGCCTTTAGAAGTGTCCTGAGGGGCTCTAGAAGTGTCTGGGGGCCTTTAGAAAGGCCCTGAGGGGCACTAGAAGGGTCAGGGAGCCGTTAGAAGGATGTTGAGGGGCTCTTGAAGGGTCTGCGGGCCTTTAGAATGGCCCTTAGGTGCTCTAAAAGAGTCTGGGGGCCTTTTGAATGGTCCTGAGGGGCTCTAGAAGGGTCTGGGGACATTTAGAAATGCCCTGAGGTGCATTAGAAGGGTCTGGGGGCCTTTAGAAAGGCCCTGAGGGGCATTAGAAGGGTCTGGGGGTATTTATAATGGTCTTGAGGGGGTCTAGAAGGGTCTGGAGGCATTTAAAACAGTCCTGAGAGGCTCTAGAATGGTCTGGGGGCCTTTAGAATGCTCCTGAGGGGCAGTAGAAGGGTCTGGGGACCTTTTAAAGGCCCTGACAGGCATTAGAATGGTCTGTGGGCCTTTAGAAGTGTCCTGAGGGGCTCTAAAATGGTCTGGGGGCCTTTATAACGGTCCTGACGGGCTCTAGAAGGGTCTGGGAACCTTTATAAATGCCCTGAGGGGAATTAGAAGGTTCTGAGGGCCTTTAGAAAGGTCCTGAGGGGCATTAGAAGGGTCTTGTGGCCTTCATAATGGTCCTGAAATTCATTAGAAGGGTCTGGGGGCTTTTAGATGGGTCCTGAGGCAATCTAGAAGGGTCTAGGGGCCTTTACATGGGTCTTGAGGGTCATTAGAAGGGTGTGGAGGCCTTTAGAAAGGCCCTGAGGGGCTCTAGAAGGGTCTGGTGGCTATTAGAAGCGTCCTGAGGGGGTCCACAAGGGTCTGGGGGCCTTTTTAAAGGCCCTCAGGGGTATTATAAGGGTGTCGCGGCCTTTAGAAAGGCTCTGAGTGGCATTACAAGGGTCTGGGGTCATATAGAAAGGCCCTGAGAGGTTCTAGAAGTGTCTGGGGTACTTTAGAAAGGCCCTGAAGGACATTAGAAGGGTCTGAAGGCCTTTAGAAGGGTCCTGAGGGGCATTAGAAGTGTCTGAAGGCCATTAAGAGGGTCCTGAGAGGCATTTGTATGGTCTGGGGGCCTTTAGAAAGGCTATGAGGTGGATTAGAAGGGTCTGGGGGCCTTTAGAATCGTCCTGAGTGGCTCTAGAATGGTCTGGGGGCCTCTAGAAGGGTCCTGAGGGGCTCTAGAAAGATCTGGGGTCATTTAGCCGTGTCCTGAGGTGCTCTAAAAGTGTCTCGGGGCCTTTCAAAGGGTCCTGATGGGCATTAGACGGGTCTGGGGGCCTTTAGAAATGCCCTGCGGGGCATTAGAAAGGTCTGGGGCCTTTTAGAAGGGTGTTGAGGGGATCTAGAAGGGTCTGGGGGCCTTTAGAAGTGTCTGGAGGGGATCTAGAATGGTCTGGGGGCCTTTAGAATGCTCTTGAGGGGCAGTAGAACGGTCTGGGAACCTTTATAAAGGCCCTGACGGGCATTAGAATGGTCTGCCAGCCTTTAGATGTGTCCTGAGGGGCTTTGGAATGGTCTGGGGGCCTTTATAAGGGTCCTCACGGGCTCTAGAAGGGTCTGGGAACCTTTATAAATGCCCTGAAGGGCATTAGAATGGTCTGAGGGTCTTTAGAAAGGTTCTGAAGGGCATTAGAAGGGTGTGGAGGCTTTTATAAGTGTACTGAAAGGTATTAGAAGGGTCTGAGGGCCTTTAGAAAGGTCCTGAGGGGCATTAGAAGGGTCTTGTGGCCTTCATAATGGTCCTGAAATTCATTAGAAGGGTCTGGGGGCTTTTAGATGGGTCCTGAGGCAATCTAGAAGGGTCTGGGGGCCTTTACATGGGTCTTGAGGGTCATTAGAAGGGTGTGCAGGCCTTTAGAAAGGCCCTGAGGGGCTCTAGAAGGGTCTGGGATCTATTATAAGCGTCCTGAGGGGGTCCAGAAAGGTCTTGGGGCCTTTTTAAAGGCGCTCAGGGGGATTATAAGGGTCTCTCGGCCTTTAGAAACGCCCTGAGTGGCATTAGAAGGGTCTGGGTGCCTTTAGAAATGTCCTGAGGAGCTCTAGAAGGGTCTGGGGGCCTTTAGAAATGTCCTGAGGTGCATTAGAAGGGTCAGGGGGCCTTTAGAAAGGCCCTGAGGGGCATTAGAAGGGTCTGGGGTCATATAGAAAGGCCCTGAGAGGTTCTAGAAGTGTCTGGGTTACTTTAGAAATGTCCTGAGGAGATTTAGAATGGTCTGGGGGCCTTTAGAAGGCTCCTGAGGGGCATTAGAAGGGTCTGTGGGCTTTTAGAATGGTCCTGAGGGGGTCTAGAAGGGTCTGCAGGCATTTAAAACTGTCCTGAGAGGCTCTAGAAGGGTCTGGGTGCGTTTATAAGGGTCCTGAGGGGCATTAGAAGGGTCTGGATGCCCTTTTAAAAGCCCTGAGGGGAATTAGCAGGGTCTGGGGGAGTTTAGAAGGGTCCTGAGGGGCTCTATAAGGGTTAGGGGGCCTTTAGAAGGGTCTTCAGGGGCTCTAGAAGGGTCTGGGGACCTTTAGAAATGTCCTGAGAGGCATTAGAAGGGTATGGGGACCTTTAGAAAGGCCCTGAGGTGCATTACAAGGGTCTGGGGTCATATGAAAAGACCCTGAGAGGTTCTAGAAGTGTCTGGGGTACTTTGGAAAGGCCCTGAGGGGCATTAGAAGGGTCTGGGGGCTTTTAGAAGGGTCCTGAGGGGCATTAGAAGGGTCTGGAGGCCTTTAGAATGGTCCTGAGGGGGTCTAGAAGGGTCTGGGGGCCTTTACATGGGTCTTGAAATTCATTAGAAGGGTGTGGAGGCCTTTAGAAAGGCCCTGAAAGGCTATAGAAGGGTCTGGGGGTATTTAGATGGGTTCTGAGGCAATCTGGAAGGGTCTGGGGTTTTTACATGGGTCTTGAGGGGCATTAGAAGGGTCTGAGTGTATTTAGAAAGGTCCTGAAAGGCATTAGAAGTGTCTGGGGGGCTTTAGATGGGTCCTGAGGCAATCTCGATGGGTCTGGGGCCCTTTACGTGGGTCTTGAGGGTCATTAGAGGGTTCTGGGGTCCTTTAGATAGTCACTGAGTGGCATTAGAAGGGTCCGGGGGCATTTATAAAGGTCCTGAGGGGCATTAGAATGGTCTGGGTGCCTTTAGAAAGGTCCTGAGGGGCATTAGAAGGGTCTTGTGGCCTTCATAAGGGTCCTGAAAGGCATTAGAATGCTCTGGGGGCTTTTAGTTTGGTCCTGAGGCAATCTAGAAGGGTCTAGGGGCCTTTACATGGGTCTTGGGTGTCATTAGAAGGGTGTGGAGGCCTTTAGAAAGGACCTGAGGGGCTCTAGAAGGGTGTGGGGGCTATTAGAAGCGTCCTGAGGGGGTCCAGAAGGGTCTGGGGGCCTTTTTAAAGGCCCTCAGGGGGATTATAAGGGTCTCGCGGCCTTTAAATATGTACTGAATGGCATTACAAAGGTCTGGGGTCATATAGAAAGGCCCTGAGATGTTCTAGAAGTTTCTGGGGTACTTTAGAAAGGCCCTGAGGGGCATTAGAAGGGTCTGGGGGCCTTTAGAAGGGTCCTGAGGGGCATTAGAAGGGTCTGGGGGCTTTTAGAAGGGCTCTGAGGGGCATTTGAATGGTCTGAGGGCGTTTAGAAAGGCCCTGAGATGTTCTAGAAGTTTCTGGGCTACTTTAGAAATGTCCTGAGGGGCTCTAGAAGGGTCTGGGGGCCTTTAGAAAGGACCTGAGGGGCTCTAGAAGGGTCTGGGGGCCTCTAGAAGGGTCCTGAGGGGCTCTAGAAAGTTCTGGGTTCCTTTAGAAATGTCCTGAGGTGCTCTTAAAGTGTCTCGGGGCCTTTCGAATGGTCCTGAGGGGCATTAGAAGGGTCTGGGTGCCTTTAGAAATGTCCTGAGGGGCTCTAGAAGGGTCTGGGGACCTTTAGAAATGTCCTGAGGGGCATTAGAAGGTTATGGGGGCCTTTAGAAAGGCCCTGAGGGGCATTAGAAGGGTCTGGGGGCCTTTAGAAGGGTCCTGAGGGGCATTAGAAGGGTCTGGGGGCCTTTAGAATGGTCCTGAGGGGGTCTAGAAGGGTCTGGGGGCGTTTACATGGGTCTTGAGGGTCATTAAAAGGGTGTGGAGGCCTTTAGAAAGGCCCTGAAAGGCTATAGAAGGGTCTGGGGGCTTTTAGATGGGTTCTGAGGCAATCTGGAAGGGTCTGGGGGTCTTTACATGGGTCTCGAGGGGCATTAGAAGGGTCTGAGTGCCTTTAGAAAGGTCCTGAGGGGCATTAGAAGGGTCTTGTGGCCTTTATAAGGGTCCTGAAAGGCATTAGAATGGTCTGGGGGGCTTTAGATGGGTCCTGAGGCAATCTAGATGGGTCTGGGGGCCTTTACATGGGTCTTGAGGGTCATTAGAGGGGTCTGGGGTCCTTTAGATAGTCCCTGAGTGGCATTAGAAGGGTCCGGGGGCCTTTAGAAACGTCCTGAGGGGCATTAGAATGGTCTGGGTGCCTTTAGAAAGATCCTGACAGGCTCTAGAAGGGTCTGGGGCCTTTAGAAGCATCCTGAGGGGCTGTAGAAGGGTCTGGGGGCCTTTCGAAGGGTCCTGATGGGTTCTAGAAAGATCTTGGGGCCTTTAGGAATGTCGTGAGTGGCTCTAGAAGGGTCTGGGGGCCTTTAGAAGGTTTCTGAGGGGCATTTGAATGGTCTGGGGTCCTTTAGAAATGCCCTGAGGTGCATTAGAAGGGTCTGAGGGCTTTAGAAAGGCCCTGAGGGTCTGCAGAAGGGTCTGGGTGCCTTTCGAATGGTCCTGAAGGGCTCTAGAAAGGTCTGATGTTTTTTAGAAGGGTCTTGAGTGGCTCTAGAAGGGTCTGGCGGCTGTAGAATGGTCCTGAGGTGCTCTAGAAGGGTCTGGGGCCCTTTAGAACAATCTAGAGGGGCTCTAGAAGCGTCTGGGGTCCTTTAAAAGGGTCCTGAGGGGCTCTAGAAGGGTCTGGGGTCCTTTAGAAGGGCCTTGAGGGGCGTTAGATGGGTCTGGGGGCCTTTAGAAACACCCAGAGTGGCTCTAGAATGGTCTGGGGATCTTTTGAAATGGCCTTGAGGGGCTCCAGAAGTGTCTGGGTGCCTTTAGAAAGGTCTTGTGTGGCTCTAGAAGGGTCTGGGGGTCTTTACAATGGATCTGAGTGGCTCTAGAGGAGTCTGGGGGCCTTTAGAAAGGTCCTAAAGGGCTCTAGTGTGGTCTGGGTGCTATTTGAAAGGCCCTGAAGGGCATTAGATGGGTCTGGCGACCTTTAGAAAAGCCCTGAGGGGCATTAGAAGGGTCTGGGTGCCTTTGGATGGATCTGAGGGGCATTAGAAGGTTCTGGGGGCCTTTAGAAGGGTCCTGAGGGGCTCTGGAAGGGTCTCGGGGCCATTTGAAGCGTCTTGAGGGGCTCTAGAAGGGTCTGGGTGCCTTTAGAAAGGTCTTGAGGGGATCTAGAGGAGTCTGGAGGCCTTTAGATAGGTCGTGAACGGCTCTAGAGGGGTCTGGGGGCCTTTAGAATGACCCTGAATGGCATTAGATGGGTCTGGGGGCCTTTAGAAAAGTCCTAAGGGGCATTAGAAGCTCTGGGCTCCTTTAGAAAGGCCCTAAGGGGCATTAGAAGGGTCTTGGGGCCTTTAGAAATGCCCTGAAAGGCTCTAGAAGGGTCTGGGGTCCTTTAGAAAGGCCCTTAGGGGCTCTACAAGAGTCTGGGCGCCTGTAGAAGGGTCCTGAGGGGCTCTAGAATGGTTTGGGGACCTTTATAAAGGACCTGAGGAGCTCTAGAAGGGTCTGGGGGCCTTTAAAAGAGTCCTGAGGGGCTCTAGAAGCGTCTTCGGGCCTTTAGAATGGTCTTGAGGGGAATTACCAGGGTCTGGGGGCCTTTAGAAGGGTTCTGAGGGGCATTACAAGGGTCTGGGTACCGTTAGAAAGGTCCTGTGAGGTCTAGAAAGGTCTGTGGGCCTTTGAAGGGTCCTGACAGGTTCTATAAATGTCTGGGGGCCTTTAGAAGGGTCCTGAGGGGCATTAGAAGGGTCTGGGGGCATTTAGAAGGGTCCTGAGGGGCATTAGAAGGGTCTGGGGGTCTTTAGAAGGGTCTTGAGGGTCTCTAGATGGGTCTGGGGGCCTTTAGAATGGCCGTTAGGGGTCCTAGAAGAGTCTGGGGGCCTTTAGATAGGTCCTGAAGGGCTCTAGTGTGGTCTGAGGTCCTTTATAAAGGCCCTGAGGGTCATTAGATGAGTCTTGGGACCTTTAGAAGGTCTTGAGGGGCATTAGAAGGGTCTGGGGTCCTTTAGAAAGACCCTGAGTTGCATTACAAGGGTCTGGTGTCCTTTAGAAGGGTCCTGAGGGGCTCTAGAAGAGTCTGGGGGCCTTTAGAAGTGTCTTGAGGGGCTCTAGAAGGGTTTGGGGTCCTTTAGAAAGGACCTGAAGGTCTCTAGAAGGGTCTGGGGGCTTTTAGATATGTTCTGAGGGGCTCTAAATGGGTCTGGGTGCCATTAGAAGGGTCCTGAGGGGCTCTAGAAGAATCTGGGAGCCTTTAGAAAGGACTTGAGGGGCTCTAGAAGGGTCTGGGGGCCTTTAGAATGGGCCTGAGGGGCTCTAGAAGAGTGTTGGGGTCGTTAGAAGGGTCCTGAAGGGCATTAGATGGGTCTGGGGTCCTTAAGAAGGGTCCTGAGGGGCTCTGGAAAAGTCTGGGGTCCCTTTGAATCGTCTTGAGGGGCTCTAGAAGGGTCTGTCGGCCTTTAGAATGGTCCTGACGGGCTCTAGAAGGGTCTGGGAACCTTTATAAATGCCCTGAGGGGCATTAGAATGGTCTGAGGGCCTTTTGAAGGGTTCTGAGGGGCATTAGAATGGGGCGCACCCACCCTCCCCGAGCACCCACCCCAAACATTCACCCGTTAGCAATTAAGCACCCACCCCAAACATTCACCCATCAAGCAATTAAGCACCCACCCAGCGACAAAACAAATTAATTACATAGCCAAGCCCCCAGATAACACTCCTCAAAAAAACCTCTCAAAAACAATGCCTAAAAGAGAAAGCACTCAATCAAAACACACACACAAAAAAACAAAAAAGAAACTAAAAGAAGAAATTTTTAACTCAGACAGCCACCATGTTTAAATCCGGCATCCAACATTTTGAAGCCAACTCCCGCCATTTTCAGATCGGGCAGCCACCATTTTTGAATCGGGTGGCGGCCATTTTGAAGCCAACTCCAGCCATTTTCAGACCGTGCAGCCACCATTTTTGAATCGGGTGGCGGCCATTTTGAAGCCAAATCCCGCCATTTTGAGGTCGGGCAGCCGCCATATTTGAATCGGGCGGAGGCCATTTTGAAGCCGACTCCCGCCATTTTGAGTTCAGGCGGCAGCCATTTTTGAATCGGGCGACGGCCATTTTGACGAAGATTCCAGCCATTTTGAGGCCCCCAGACCATTCTAGAGCCCCTCAGATCCTTTCTAAAGGCTCCCAGACTCTTCTAGACCCCTCAGGACTTTTGTAACGGCCCCCAGACCCATCTAGAGCCCCTCTGACATTTCTAAAAGCCCCAGACCCTTCTAGAGCCCCTAAGGACCCTTTTAAAGGCCACCAGACCCTTCTAATCCACCTCAGGGCCTTTCTAAAGGCCCCCAGACCATTCAAATGCCCCTCAGGACCCTTTTAAAGGCCCCCAGACCCTTCTAATGCACCTCAGGGCCTTTCTAAAGGCCCCCAGACCATTCAAATGCCCCTCAGAACCCTTCTAAAGGCCCCCAGACCCTTCTAATGCACCTCAGGGCCATTCTAAAGTACCCCAGAAACTTCTAGAACCTCTCAGGGCCTTTCTATATGACCCCAGACCCTTGTAATGCCACTCAGGGCCTTTCTAAAGGCCGCGAGACCCTTATAATCCCCCTGAAGGCCTTTAAAGAGGCCCCCAGACCCTTCTGGACCACCTCAGGACGCTTCTATTAGCCCCCAGACCCTTCTAGAGCCCCTCAGGGCCTTTCTAAAGGCCTCCACACCCTTCTAATGACCCTCAAGACCCATGTAAAGGCCCCTAGACCCTTCTAAATTGCCTCAGGACCCATATAAAAGCACCCAGACACTTCTAATGCCTTTCAGGACCCTTATGAAGGCCACAAGACCCTTCTAATGCCCCTCAGGTGCTTTCTAAAGGCCCTCAGACCCTTCTAATGCCCTTCAGGGCATTTATAAAGGTTCCCAGACCCTTCTAGAGCCCCTCAGGACCATTATAAAGGCCCCCAGACTCTTTTAGAGCCCCTCAGGGCCATTCTAAATGCCACAGACCCTTCAAGAGCCCCTCAACATCCTTCTAACGGCTCCCTGACCCTTCTAGAGCCCCTCAGGGCCTTTTCAAAGGCCCCCAGACCCTTCTAGAGCCCCTCAGGGCATTTCTAAAGGACCCCAGACCCATCTACTGCCCCTCAGGACCCTTCTAAATGCCCTGAGACATTTTAGAGCACCTCAGGACATTTCTAAAGGAACCCAGATCTTTCTAGAGCGCCTCAGGACGATTCTAAAGGCCCCCAGACCCTTCTAATCAACCTCAGGGCCTTTCTAAAGGCCCCCAGACCATTCAAATGAGCCTCAGGACTCTTTTAAAGGCCCCCAGACCCTTCTAATGCACCTCAGGGCCTTTCTAAAGTATCCCAGACATTTCTAATGCCTTTCAGGGCCTTTCTAAAGGTCTCCACACCCTTCTAATGACCCTCAAGATCCATGTAAAGGCCCCAAGACCCTTCTAGATTGCCTCAGGACCCATCTAAAAGCCCCCAGACCCTTCTAAAGCCTTTCAGGACCTTTATGAAGGGCACAAGACCCTTCTAATGCACCTCAAGACCTTTCTAAAGGCTTTCAGACCCTTCTAATGCCCCTCGGGGCTTTTATAAAGGTTCCCAGACCTTTCTAGAGCCCCTCAGGACCCTTATAAAGGCCCCCAGACCATTCTAGAGACCCTCAGGACACTTCTAAAGGCCCGCAGACCAATCTACTGCCATTCAGGGCCTTTATAAAGGTCCCCAGACCATTCTACTGCCCCTCAGGAGCATTCTAAAGGCCACCAGACCCTTCTAATGCCACACAAGGCCTTTCTAAAGGTCCCCAGACCCTTCTAGAGGCCCTGAAGACCCTTCTAAAGGCCCCCAGACCCTTACAGAGCCACTCAGGACCCTTCTAAACTACACCAGAACCTTCTAATGCCCCTCAGGACGCTTCTAATAGCCCCCAGACCCTTCTAGAGCCCCTCAGGGCCTTTCTAAAGTCCTCCACACCTTCTAATGACCCTCAAGACCCATGTAAAGGCCCCCAGACCCTTCTAGATTGCCTCAGGACCCATCTAAAAGCCCCCAGACCCTTCTAAAGCCTTTCAGGACCTTTATGAAGGGCACAAGACCCTTCTAATGCACCTCAAGACATTTCTAAAGGCTTTCAGACCCTTCTAATGCCCCTCGGGGCTTTTATAAAGGTTCCCAGACCCTTCTAGAGCCCCTCAGGACCCTTATAAAGGCCCCCAGACCATTCTAGAGACCCTCAGGACACTTCTAAAGGCCCGCAGACCAATCTAATGCCATTCAGGGCCTTTATAAAGGTCCCCAGACCATTCTACTGCCCCTCAGGAGCATTCTAAAGGCCCCCAGACCCTTCTAATGCCCCACAGGGCCTTTCTAAAGGTCCCCAGACCCTTCTAGAGCCCCTGAAGACCCTTCTAAAGGCCCCCAGACCCTTATAGAGCCCCTCAGGACCCTTCTAAACTACACCAGAACCTTCTAATGCCCCTCAGGACGCTTCTAATAGCCCCCAGACCCTTCTAGAGCCCCTCAGGGCCTTTCTAAAGTCCTCCACACCTTCTAATGACCCTCAAGACCCATGTAAAGGCCCCCAGACCCTTCTAGATTGCCTCAGGACCCATCTAAAAGCCCCCAGACCCTTCTAATGCCTTTCAGGGCCTTTCTAAAGGCCTCCACACCCTTCTAATGACCCTCAAAACCCAAGTAAAGGCCCCTAGACCCTTCTAGATTTCCTCAGGACCCATCTAAAAGCCCCCAGAAAATTCTAATGCCTTTCAGGAGCCTTATGAAGGCCACAAGACCCTTCTAATGCACCTCAGGACCTTTCTAAAGGCCTGCAGACCCTTCTAATGCCCATCAGGGCCTTTCTAAAGGTCCCCAGACCCTTCTACTGCCCCTCAGGATCTTTTTAAAGGCTTGAAGACCCTTCTAATGCCCGTAAGGGCCTTTCTAAGGTCCCCAGACCATTCTACTGCCCCTCAGGAGCATTCTAAAGGCCCCCAGACCCTTCTAATGCCCCACAGGGCCTTTCTAAAGGTCCACAGACCCTTCTAGAGCCCGTGAAGACCCTTCTAAAGGCCTCTAGACCCTTATAGAGCCTCTCAGGACACTTCTAAAGCCCCCAGACCCTGCTAATTCCCCTCAGGGCTTTTATAAGTGCATCCAGACCGTTCTAATGCCCCTCAGGACCCTTTTAAAGGCACCCAGACCATTCTAATGCCCCTCAGGGCCTTTCTAAAGTACCCCAGACACTTCTAGAACTTCTCAGGGCCTTTCTATATGACCCCAGACCCTTGTAATGCCCCTTAGGACCCTTCAAAAGGCCCCGAGACCTTTCTAATGCCGCTCAGGTCCTTTCTAAATTACCCCAGACACTTCTAGAACCTCTCAGAGCCTTTCTATATGACACCAGACACTTGTAATGCTTCTCAGGGGCTTTCTAAAGGACGCGAGACCCTTATAATCCCCCTGAGGGCCTTTAAAAAGGCCCCCAGACCATTCTGGACCCCCTCAGGACGCTTCTAATAGCCCCCACACCCTTCTAGAGCCCCTCAGGGCCTTTCTAAAGGCCTCCACACCCTTCTAATGACCCTCAAGACCCATGTAAAGGCCCCCAGACCCTTCTAGATTGCCTCAGGACCCATCTAAAAGCCTCCAGACCCTTCTAATGCCTTTCAGGACCCTTATGAAGGCCACAAGACCCTTCTAATGCCCCTCAGGACCTTTCTAAAGGCCCTCAGACTATTAAAATGCCACTCAGGACTCTTTTAAAGGCCCCCAGACCCTTCTAATGCCCCTCAGGACACTTTTAAAGGCCACAAGACCCTTCTGATGCCCCTCAGGGCCTTTCTAAAGTACCCCAGACACTTCTAGAACCTCTCAGGGCCTTTCTATATGACCCCAGACCATTGTAATGCCACTCAGGGCCTTTCTAAAGGCCGCGAGACCCTTATAATCCCCCTGAGGGCCTTTAAAAAGACCCCCGACCCATCTGGACCACCTCAGGACGCTTCTAATAGCCCCCAGACCCTTCTAGAGCCCCTCAGGGCCTTTCTAAATGCCTCCACACCCTTCTAATGACCCTCAAGACCCATGTAAAGGCCCCCAGACCCTTCTAGATTGCCTCAGGACCCATCTAAAAGCCCCCAGGCCCTTCTAATGCCTTTCAGGACCCTTATAAAGGCCACAAGACCCTTCTAGTTCCCCTCAGGGCCTTTCTAAATGCCCTAAGACCCTTCTAATGCCCATCAGGGCATTTATAAAGGTTCCCAGACCCTTCTATAGCCCGTCAGGACCCTTATAAAGGCCCCCAGACCATTCTAGAGCCCCTCAAGACAATTCTAAAGGCATGCAGACCATTCTAATGCCCGTCAGGGCCTTTATAAAGGTTTCCAGACCCTTCTACTGCCCCTCAGGAGCATTCTAAAGGCCCCCAGACCCTTCTAATGCCCCACAGGGCCTTTCTAAAAGTCCCCAGACCGTTCTAGAGCCCCTGGACACCCTTCTAAAGGCCCCCAGACCCTTATAGAGCCACTCAGGACGCATCTAAAGTCCCCCAGACCCTGCTAATTCCCCTCAGGGTTTTATAAGGGCACCCAGACCCTTCTAATGCCTTTCAGGACCCTTATAAAGGCACCCAGACCCTTCTAGAGCCTCTCAGGACAGATTTAAATGCCTCCAGACCCTTCTAGACCCCCTCAGGACCATTCTAAAGGCCCCCAGACCCTTCTAATGCCCCTCAGGACCCTTCTAAAGGCCTCCACACCTTTCTAATGACCCTCAAGACCCATGTAAAGGCCCCTAGACCCTTCTAGATTGCCTCAGGACCCATCTAAAAGCCCCCAGACCCTTCTAATGCCTTTCAGGACCCTTATGAAGGCCACAAGACCCTTCTAATGCCCCTCAGGACCTTTCTAAAGACCCTCAGACCCTTCTAATGCCCCTCAGGGAATTTATAAAGGTTCCCAGACCCTTCTAGAACACCTCAGGACCCCTATAAAGACCCCCAGACCATTCTAGAGCCCCTCAGGACACTTCTAAAGGCCCGCAGACCATTCTAATGCCCGTCAGGGCCTTTAAAAATGTCCCCAGACCCTTCTACTGCCCCTCAGGAGCATTCTAAAGGCCCCCAGACCCTTCTAATGCCCCACAGGGCCTTTCTAAAGGTCCCCAGACCCTTCTAGAGCCACTGAAGACCCTTCTAAAGGCCCCCAGACCCTTATAGATCCCCTCAGGACCCTTCTAAAGTCCCCCAGACCCTACTAATTCCCCTCAAGGCTTTTATAAGGGCACCCAGACCCTTCTAGAGCCCCTGAAGACCCTTCTAAAGGCCCCCAGACCCTTATAGAGCCCCTCAGGACCCTTCTAAAGTCCCCCAGACCCTGCTAATTCCCCTCAGGGCTTTTATAAGGGCACCCAGACCCTTCTAATGCCCCTCAGGACCCTTATAAAGGCACCCAGACCCTTCTAGAGCCTCTCAGGACAGTTTTAAATGCCTCCAGACCCTTCTAGACCCCCTCAGGACCATTCTAAAGGCCCCCAGACACTTCTAATGCCCCTTAGGACCCTTCAGAAGGCCCCCAGACCCTTCTAATGCCCTTCAGGGCCTCTCTAAATTACCCCAGACACTTCTAGAACCTCTCAGAGCCTTTCTATATGACACCAGACCCATGTAATGCCACTCAGGGCCTTTCTAAAGGCCGCGAGACCCTTATAATCCCCCTGAGGGCCTTTAAAAAGGCCCCCAGACCATTCTGGACCCCCTCAGGATGCTTCTAATAGCCCCCACACCCTTCTAGAGCCCCTCAGGGAATCTATGGAATCATAGAACAACCAGGTTGGAAGAGACCCACTGGATCATCGAGTCCAACTGTTCCTGTCAAACAGTAAACATTGCCCCTCGGCACCTTGTCCATCTGTGCCTTAAATACCTCCAGGGAAGATGAATCAACCCCCTCCCTGGGCAGCCTCTGACACTGCCCAATGACCCTTTCCATGAAAAAGTTTTCCTAATCTCCAGCCTAAATCTCCCCTGGTGGAGCTTGAGGCCACTCCCTCTCGTCCTGTCCCCAGTCACTTGGGAGAAGGGGCCAGCTCCCTCCTCTCCACAACTTACTTTCAGTTAATTGTAGAGAGCAATGAGGTCTCCCCTCAGCTTCCTCTCCTCCAGGATCAACACCCCCAGCTCTCTCAGCTGTTCCTTATAAGGCCTTTTCTCCCGCCCCTTTACTAGCTTTGTTGCTCTTCTCTGAACTTTCTCCGGAGCCTCAACATCCTTCTTGTGGTGAGGGGCCCAGAAGCGAACACAGGATTCAAGAATCGGTCTCACCATTGCTGAGTACAGAGGGAGAACAACCTCCCTGGAGTCCAATTGTATGAGGTTTAACAAGGCCAAACACCAGGTCCTGCTTCTATGATTCTACGTGTTACATAATCACATTCTCATGCACCATTTAGATAGAATTGAGCATTGATCTCTCTCATACAGTAGCAAAATCGCAGAGACTGAGCTATTTCTCAGCAGCCAATGAAGCAGCAAACTCTAAAGGGCATTTTCAACTTTTTGTTATTGGTCCTATTCTTGCCCTTCTCCCAACAACCTTAACATTGCATGCAGCCCCATCTTTTGTGTAGTCATCAGGCTAGTCATCACCCTACGCAGAGCTACAGACTGGGAGAAGCCTGGCTGGAAAACTGCCAGGAGGAGAGGGACCTGGGGGTGTCAGTCGACAGCTGACTGACCATGAGCCAGCAGTGTGCCCAGAAGGCCAATGGCATCCTGGCTTGTGTCAGAAATGGTATGACCAGCAGGTCCAAGGAGGTGATTCTCCCTCTGTACTCAGCACTGGTGAGGCCGCTCCTTGAATCCTGCGTTCAGTTCTGGACCTCTCAGCAAGGATGTTGAGGTTCTGGAGCGAGTCAAGAGAAGAGCCACGAAGCCGGTGAAGGGACTGGAGGACAGGCCCTATGAGGAGCAGCTGAGAGAGCTGGGGTTGTTTAGCCTGGAGAAGAGGAGGCTGAGAGGAGACCTCATTGTTCTCTGCAACTACCTGAAGGGAGGATGCAGAGAGGAGGGAGCTGGGCTCTTCTCCCAAGGGACAGGGGACAGGACAAGAGGGAATGACCTCAAGCTCCACCAGGGGACATTTAGGCTGGAGATTAGGAGGAAGTTTTTCACACAGGGGGTCATTGGGCAGCGTCAGAGGCTGCCCAGGGAGGGGATTGACTTGCCTTCCCTGGAGGTGTTTAAGGCACAGGTGGATGAGGTCTTGAGGTACTCGGTTTAGCATTTGATAGGAAGGGTTGGACTAGAAGATCCGATGGGTCCCTTCCAACCTGGTTGTTCTATGATTCTGTGATAATGTCCAGGCTGAGAAGAACAATAAAACGGTCACAGAGAAGCTAACTATAACAGCAGACTCCAGACATAAGAGGAAAGGCTCTGAAACTCCTACATTTCCATCAAGGACAGAGACAGCCTGTGCTTCTATCGGCTGAGTTGCGGCCCTTCCTCTCACAGAACTAACTCGATATGACCACTGCCGTGACATCATTAGTCAGGCTCCAGTTTCAGGGGCCGTGAATCCCAGGCACATACAAAAAGCAAGTCAGCTCGGGCCCCGTGCCTCTGAGTTACAGAGCGCTGGGCCAGGTAGGAGGAGAGGGGAAGAAAATGCCCTAAAGCTCTACTACTTCAGACATCTTGAAGATATCAACACACAGACTTTTTCCACAGCAGTTCTCTGAGCAGAAGCTTAGAGGAACATTTCAGCCTAAGAGTGTTATAAAGCTACATGTATACGTAAAAAAGAGCTGACTAGTTTGAAAGGCACAAGGAGCCCTACAGACAGGCAGAGGATTATAGAAAAGGGCAGGGACTAGCACAAAGATTCAGAAACAGTAAGAGGAGTAAAGGGGAGCGTCAAGATACAGAGTGAATGTAGAAGCTGGAACGGCAACAGTGAGCAATACAAAGGGATAGAGAAAGAAAAAGAGAGATGGAAAGAGAGAAAAAAAGAGAGAAAGAAAAGCAAAGCATTTTCAGGTGCAGAGAAAGAACAAACTGCAAGGATCAAACCAGTGAAATTGTAGGGGGAAAGAATGAGAAATACAGAATAGGACAAAGATGGAAAAGAAAAAAAAAAAAGCGTGGGCAGAGAACAGATGCTGAAGACTGGGAAAAGGAGAGAAAAGAGCACAGAGAAATAAAAGGGCAGGGTTATAGGGATCCCAGGAGACAAAAATTGTAGCAGCAGCACAATAAATGAAAGGAACCAAAAAGTCCACCTTTAAAAAGTTTGCTATCTCCTCCCATCACTGTCGCAACAAGCAGCAGAGCAGGGAAAGCACACATACTATCATTTCTCATAAGGATGCTTTCAGGCATAGTAACAGCAGGGCTCTTGCCGAGAATGTAAAGGAGAGTCAATCAAATGCAGCTGCTCCCCAGACCATATTTATACCTTTGAGAGAGTTCGCCCCACCCCATTCACAGGTGATGCTTGTGAAGGCCCAGGGTGTATATAAGCCCCAGGCCTTGCCTGGGGAGGTCATTCAGCCTCTGGTTTCCCTTGAGATTGGAGCTCTGCTGGTGTTTTAACTCCTTGTGTCGGATGAGGGCTGGAATGGTAAGGGTTTTTTTTTTGGTTTTTAATAGCACTTTGTCTGTGAGGCAACTTGTTGCTATTCTTCATTCTGGGCAGGGGGGTGGGGGATGGTGATGCATTCATCCTAGAGTATCTCCAGTTTGTTGCTGGCAGCATATGGGGGATAAAAATTTGTTAGCTAGGGCACTGCTTTTCTTGAATTGAGCTCCTAAAGCCTGCAGCCGTCTCATATTTTGATGCTGTACTTTTCTGTTTCTTTTTTTTCTTGTAGATGCTGAAGAGGGAGCCGGTGACTGCACGATTATTTCCATAAGCAGACCTGACTTAAGCAGCTTTGGCCAAGGAGAGCTTCAGCGGTGACCCTCTGCAAGCTAAGTTGAGGGGACAGAGTCAATAAGCGGGAGGTGGCTTGGGGATAGCAGCCCTAGGCGTGGTGGGTGAGGAGGGTAGTTTCTGCTAGTCTCTGGAGCCATGGAGGGGGATAACCAAAACAGCGTGGGAGAAGCCATCGGAGCAGTAGCCGAGGGGGTTGAATGCTGAGGAAGCAGAGCTTAATGTTTGAGTTTGGTTGTAGACTAGCTTGGCTTGGCTGTGCTTTGCAGTCAAGGCAGCGTGAGCAAAAGCAGGCAAGAGGTTTGGAATTCTTTGGTCATTGCAGAGAGTCAGGGACTGGGCTAGTAACATTGTGGGGAAAATGAAAAAAAAAAAAAAAAACCCGCAGGCTGGGAAAAAAGATGAAAAAGGAAAAAAGAACTATGGACACAAGACAGATACTAAAGACTGGGGGGAAGCGGGGCGGGGTGGGGAGAAAGAGAAAACAACACAGAAAAATAAAAGAGTATGGTTATAGGGATGCCAGAAAATAAAAATTGTATTGCAGTACAGTAAATGAAAGGAACCGAAAAGTCTAGCTCTAAGATCTTTGCTATCTAGTCACCTTACCGTCACGAGAAGCGGCATCGCAATGAAAGCTTGCATACTGTTATTTCTGATAAGAATGCTTTTGGGCATAATAACGGCATAGTTCTTAGCAAAAATGTAAGGTATAGTCAGTAAAACACAGGTGCTCCCCATTTCCTATTTATACCTTTGAGATAGTTCACCCCACCCCCTTCACAGGTGATGTGCATGAAGGCCCAGGGTGTATATAAGCCCCAGGCCTTGCCCACAGAGTTCATTCGGCCTCTGGCTTCCCTCGAGGTCAGAGCTCTGCCGCCGCTTTACCTTCTTGCGGCCGATGAGGGTGTGCTGGAAAGGTAAGCTTATTTTTTTTTTTCTTTTACAGTGCTTTGTCTTTGTTTAGCATTTCTGGTTATGGGGTCAGTTCTGGGTGTTCCTCATTCTGTGGGGTAGATGTTTTTATCCTAGAATCTCTGCAGTTTGTAGTTGGCTCCTTACGGGACATAACAATTTAGATTTTAGTACACTTGCCTAGAGGAGTAAGTCGATTCCGTGGGTCGGTAGATGATGCAAGGGACCAGGGGAACCCTGGGAAAGGCTGAGAAGTACAGCTCTCGAGGAATATCAGCTCATAAGGGTCAAGGGATTAAAATATAGTGCAGGTTCTGTTAGGAAAAACCAGAGTTCTTTGTCTGATTTTTCAGGGGTGCGGAAGGACTTTAATGGTTTAGAACTGGGAAAGGAAGATAGCTTCATCAGACTTTCTCGGATCGGTTTGGCGGTCAGATGCAAGCGTCATTCAGGTTTCTGTCGTTCCAGTCTCTCTGCAGCCAGTAGGAGGTAACGATGCGATTGAGACACAGATTCAGACACGAGGTATGGATTATTTGGACTCTCGTGTGGCAATTGCCAGTTTGCATATCGGAGGAATTTGATCTCGAGAAGTTTCGGTCGCCTTAAAAATGTACTCTCTGGGACTGAGATCTCTGCTCCCTCGTCCCTTCTACTTATTGCATTGTTCGAGTGACTTATTTGCACCCATCCCGTCTTCATCTGTCTGAATATCGGATACTTTGCTACTTGAAAGTATGGATTTGCTGCCTATCTGCAGCGCAGGATTCCGTCCTTGTCTTCCACTGTATTTCTCAGGGAAGAGGACGGTCATCGTTTTGCCTCGTAACAGTTAACAGCTGAGCGATCATTCCTCATCCGGTCTGTGGGCACACGAGCCTCCCTCGTTTAGAAGAGCTTGGGATTTTTCCAAACTTACCGGGGAGATTTGCTCTATTATCGCTCACAGCGGTCGGAACCTCGTTCCTGTTATCCATTGTGTGGATTTTTATGTTCATAGACTTTCCAGTTTAGGTCTTAAAGGAGTCAGTTCCCACCGTTGTGAACTTTTCATCGGCTGCTTGCCTTTGTCCTTCCAGTGTCCATTACTGTCTGGTAAGTGTTCTGATTTTTTAGGTCTTCTGTGTCGATTCTTTTTGAGAACCGGTAAAGGTTGTAATTTTTCAAGTTCTTTTTGTTTACTGCTGTAACTAAAGTCTAGTAAAATTCCTAGAATTTTGATCCGCACAGCTCATCTGTCTTTTGTCCCGGCTATCGGCACTACTATGTTCCTGTAACGGGAGCGGCGGAGAGAAGAGGTAAGCGGACCGTGTGGCATTTTGGCGTGCCTGTGAGGTAGTTGGGCTCACTCTTAAGGGGCTGGCGGCGAGGAGGAAACTAAGTATGTCTCGAAGAGTAAAGTAGTAGCATTTGTTATCTCGATTATGTACGGAACCTTTGGTTTGGCAGGTGCCCTGACAGTTTTGCAGCGGGTTTAGTACAAGATGTCGGCAGTGAGCAGTGTGATGCTGACTTAGCACTCTGTTTGCTGTCTCTTTTTTTTTTTTTTTTTTTTTTGTGTGTGTGTATTATAGTCCAGGACAATGTGACAGTGCAGGATTTTTCCAGTTACTTGATGCAGTTAGAGGTTTTTTGCCTGGGATGGCTTTGGGTCCTCGGTCCTCAGGAAGTTAAGAGGGCTGTGGTTTTTGCCGGGAAGAGGGCAGAATGTCGAGAGCAGCAAGGAGGAGATTTAGCGTAGGGTAGAAGGTTGCGCGGGGAGAGTTTGCCTCGTTACAGATTTGGAGAAGGGTTTAATTTTCAGCCCCAAGCTAGCGTGCGCCAGGCAGGGCAGTTCCAGCCTGTATCTGTCTTTCAGGACCCTTATAAAGGCCACAAGACCCTTCTAATGCCCCTCAGGACCTTTCTAAAGGCCCTCAGACCCTTCTAGTGCCCCTCAGGGCATTTATAAAGGTTCCCAGACCCTTCTAGAGCCTGTCAGGACCCTTATAAAGGCCCCCAGACCCCTCTAGAGCACCTCAGAACACTTCTAAAGGCCTGCAGACCAATCTAATGCCTGTCAGGGCCTTTATAAAGGTCCCCAGACCCTTCTACTGCCCCTCAGGAGCATTCTAAAGGCCCCCAGACCCTTCTAATGCCCCACAGGGCCTTTCTAAAGGTCCCCAGACCCTTCTAGAGCCCCTCAAGACCCTTCTAAAGGCCCCCAGACCCTTATAGAGCCCCTCAGGACCAATCTAAAGTCCCCCAGACCCTGCTAATTCCCCTCAGGGCTTTTATAAGGGCACCCAGACCCTTCTAATGCCCCTCAGGACATTTCTAAAGGACCCCAGAACATTCTAGAGCCCCTCAGGACATTTCTAAAGGCACCCAGACCCTTGTAATGCCACTCAGGGCCTTTCTAAAGGCCGCGAGACCATTATAATCCCCCTGAGGGCCTTTAAAAAGGCCCCCAGACCCTTCTGGACCCCCTCAGGACGCTTCTAATAGCCCCCAGACCCTTCTAGAGCCCCTCAGGGCCTTTCTAAAGGCCTCCACACCCTTCTAATGACCCTCAAGACCCATGTAAAGGCCCCCAGACCCTTCTAGATTGCCTCAGGACCCATCTAAAAGCCCCCAGACCCTTCTAATGCCTTTCAGGGCCTTTCTAAAGGCCTCCACAACCTTCTAATGACCCTCAAGACCCATGTAAAGGCCCCTACACCCTTCTAGATTGCCTCAGGACCCATCTAAAAGCCCCCAGACCCTTCTAATGCCTTTCAGGACCCTTATGAAGGCCACAAGACCCTTCTAATGCCCCTCAGGACCTTTATAAAGGCACTCAGACCCTTCTAATGCCCCTCAGGGCATTTATAAAGGTTCCCAGACCCTTCTAGAGCCTGTCAGGACCCTTATAAAGGCCCCCAGACCATTCTAGAGCCCCTCAGGACACTTCTAAAGGCCCGCAGACCATTCTAATGCCCGTCAGGGCCTTTCTAAAGGTCCCCAGACCCTTGTACTGCCCCTCAGGAGCATTCTAAAGGAGCCCAGACCCTTCTAATGCCCCACAGGGCCTTTATAAAGGTCCCCAGACCCTTCTAGAGCCCCTGAAGACCCGTCTAAAGGCCCCTAGACCCTTCTAATGCCTCTCAGGGCCTTTCTAAAGTACCCCAGACACTTCTAGAACCTCTCAGGGCCTTTCTATATGACCCCAGACGCTTGTAATGGCCCTCAGGGCCTTTCTAAAGGCCCCCAGACCCTTCTAATGCCCCTCAGGACATTTCTAAAGGCCCCCAGACCCTTCTTGAGCCCCTCAGGACATTTCTAAAGGCACCCAGTCCCTTCTAATGTCACTCAGGGCCTTTCTAAAGGCCGCGAGAGCCTTATAATCCCCCTGAGGGCCTTTAAAAAGGCCCCCAGACCCTTCTGGACCCTTTCAGGACGCTTCTAATAGCCCCCAGACCCTTCTAGAGCCCCTCAGGGCCTTTCTAAAGGCCTCCACACCCTTCTAATGACCCTCAAGACCCATGTAAAGGCCCCCAGACCCTTCTAGATTGCCTCAGGACCCATCTAAAAGCCCCCAGACCCTTCTAATGCCTTTCAGGACCCTTATGAAGGTAACAAGACCCTTCTAATGCCCCTCAAGACCTTTCTAAAGGCCCTCAGACCCTTCTAATGCCGCTCAGGGCATTTATAAAGGTTCCCAGACCTTTCTAGAGCCCGTCAGGACCCTTATAAAGGCCCCCAGACCATTCTAGAGCCCCTCAGGACACTTCTAAAGGCCTGGAGACCATTCTAATGCCCGTCAGGGCCTTTCTAAAGTATCCCAGACCCTGCTAATTCCCCTCAGGGCTTTTATAAGGGCACCCAGACCGTTCTACTACCACTCAGGAGCATTCTAAAGGCCCCCAGACCCTTCTAATGCTCCACAGGGCCTTTCTAAAGGTCCCCAGACCATTCTAGAGCCCCTGAAGACCCTTCTAAAGGCCCCCAGACCCTTCTAATGCCCCTCAGGGCCTTTCTAAAGTACCCCAGACCCTGCTAATTCCCCTCACGGCTTTTATAAGGGCACCCAGACCCTTCTAATGCTCCTCAGGACATTTCTAAAGGCCCCCAGACACTTCTAGAGCCCCTCAGGACATTTCTAAAGGCACCCAGACCCTTGTAATGCCACTAAGGGCCTTTCTAAAGGCCGCGAGACCCTTATAATCCACCTGAGGGCCTTTAAAAAGGCCCCCAGACCCTTCTGGACCCCCTCAGGATGCTTCTAATAGCCCCCAGACCCTTCTAGAGCCCCTCAGGGCCTTTCTAAAGGCCTCCACACCCTTCTAATGACCCTCAAGACCCATGTAAAGGCCCCCAGACCCTTCTAGATTGCCTCAGGACCCATCTAAAAGCCACCAGACCCTTCTAATGCCTTTCAGGGCCTTTCTAAAGGCCTCCACACCCTTCTAATGACCCTCAAGACCCATGTAAAGGCCTCTAGACCCTTCTAGATTGCATCAGGACCCATCTAAAAGACCCCAGACCCTTCTAATGCCTTTCAGGACCCTTATGAAGGCCACAAGACCCTTCTAATGCCCCTCAGGACCTTTCTGAAGGCCCTCAGACCCTTCTAATGCCCCTCAGGGCCCTTCTAAAGGCCCCCAGACCCTTCTAATGCCCCTCAGGGCCTTTCTAAAGTACCCCAGACACTTCTAGAACCTCTCAGGGCCTTTCTATATGACCCCAGACCCATGTAATGCCCCTCAGGGCTTTTCTAAAGTCCCCCATACCCTTCTAATGCCCCTCAGGACATTTCTAAAGGTCCCCAGACCCTTCTAATGCCCCTCAGGACATTTCTAAAGGCACCCAGACCCTTCTAGTGCCCCTCAGGGCATTTATAAAGGTTCCCAGACCCTTCTGGAGCCCGTCAGGACCCTTATAAAGGCCCCCAGACCATTCTAGAGCCCCTCAGGACACTTCTAAAGGCCCGCAGACCATTCTAATGCCCGTCAGGGCCTTTATAAAGGTCCCCAGACACTTCTACTGCCCCTCAGGAGCATTCTAAAGGCCCCCAGACCCTTCTAATGCCCGTCAGGGCCTTTCTAAAGGTACCCAGACCCTTCTAGAGCCCCTCAAGACCCTTCTAAAGGCCCCCAGACCTTTATAGAGCCCCTCAGGACCCTTCTAAAGTCCCCCAGACCCTGCTAATTCCCCTCAGGGCTTTTATAAGGGCACCCAGACCTTTCTAATGCCCCTCAGGACATTTCTAAAGGCCCCCCGAACCTTCTAGAGCCCCTCAGGACATTTCTAAAGGCACCCAGACCCTTCTAGAGCCCCTCAAGACATTTCTATATGACCCCAGACCCTTCTAATGCTACTCAGGGCCTTTCTAAAGGCCGCGAGACCCTTATAATCCCCCTGAGGGCCTTTAAAAAGGCCCCCAGACCCTTCTGGACCCCCTCAGGAAGCTTCTAATAGCCCCCAGACCCTTCTAGAGCCCCTCAGGGCCTTTCTAAAGGCCTCCACACCCTTCTAATGACCCTCAAGACCCATGTAAAGGCCCCCAGACCCTTCTAGATTGCCTCAGGACCCATCTAAAAGCCCCCAGACCCTTCTAATGCCTTTCAGGGCCTTTCTAAAGGCCTCCACAACCTTCTAATGACCCTCAAGACCCATGTAAAGGCCCCTAGACCCTTCTAGATTGCTTCAGGACCCATCTAAAAGCCCCCAGACCCTTCTAATGCCTTTCAGGGCCTTTCTAAAGGCCTCCACAACCTTCTAATTACCCTCAAGACCCATGTAAAGGCCCCTAGACCCTTCTAGATTGCCTCAGGACCCATCTAAAAGCCCCCAGAACCTTCTAATGCCTTTCAGGACCCTTATGAAGGACACAAGACCCATCTAATGCCCCTCAGGACCTTTCTAGAGGCCCTCAGACCCTTCTAGTTCCCCTCAGGGCATTTATAAAGGTTCCCAGACCCTTCTAGAGCCTGTCAGGACCCTTCTAAAGGCCCCCAGACCATTCTAGAGCCCCTCAGGACACTTCTAAAGGCCCGCAGACCATTCTAATGCCCGTCAGGGCCCTCCTAAAGGTCCCCAGACCATTCTACTGCCCCTCAGGAGCATTCTAAAGGCCCCCAGACCCTTCTAATGCCCCTCAGGACATTTCTAAAGGCCCCCAGACCCTTCTAGAGCCCCTCAGGACATTTCTAAAGGCACCCAGACCCTTCTAATGCCACTCAGGGCCTTTCTAAAGGCTGCGATACCCTTATAATCCCCCTGAGGGCCTTTAAAAAGGCCCCCAGACCCTTCTGGACCCTTTCAGGACTCTTCTAATAGCCCCCAGACCGTTCTAGAGCCCCTCAGGGCCTTTCTAAAGGCCTCCACACCCTTCTAATGACCCTCAAGACCCATGTAAAGGCCCCCAGACCCTTCTAGATTGCCTCAGGACCCATCTAAAAGCCCCCAGACCCTTCTAATGCCTTTCATGGCCTTTCTAAAGGCCTCCACAACCTTCTAATGACCTCAAGACCCATGTAAAGGCCCCTAGACCCTTCTAGATTGCCTCAGGACCCATCTAAAAGCCCCCAGACCCTTCTAATGCCTTTCAGGACCCTTCTGAAGGCCACAAGACCCTTCTAATGCCCCTCAGGACCTTTCTAAAGGCCCTCAGACCCTTCTAATGCCCCTCAGGGCATTTATAAAGGTTCCCAGACCCTTCTAGAGCCTGTCAGGACCCTTCTAAAGGCCCCCAGACCATTCTAGAGCCCCTCAGGACACTTCTAAAGGCCCGCAGACCATTCTAATGCCCGTCAGGGCCCTCCTAAAGGTCCCCAGACCCTTCTACTGCCCCTCAGGAGCATTCTAAAGGCCCCCAGACCCTTCTAATGCCCCTCAGGACATTTCTAAAGGCCCCCAGACCCTTCTAGAGCCCCTCAGGACATTTCTAAAGGCACCCAGACCCTTCTAATGCCACTCAGGGCCTTTCTAAAGGCTGCGATACCCTTATAATCCCCCTGAGGGCCTTTAAAAAGGCCCCCAGACCCTTCTGGACCCTTTCAGGACTCTTCTAATAGCCCCCAGACCGTTCTAGAGCCCCTCAGGGCCTTTCTAAAGGCCTCCACACCCTTCTAATGACCCTCAAGACCCATGTAAAGGCCCCCAGACCCTTCTAGATTGCCTCAGGACCCATCTAAAAGCCCCCAGACCCTTCTAATGCCTTTCATGGCCTTTCTAAAGGCCTCCACAACCTTCTAATGACCTCAAGACCCATGTAAAGGCCCATAGACCCTTCTAGATTGCCTCAGGACCCATCTAAAAGCCCCCAGACCCTTCTAATGCCTTTCAGGACCCTTATGAAGGCCACAAGACCCTTCTAATGCCCCTCAGGACCTTTCTAAAGGCCCTCAGACCCTTCTAATGCCCCTCAGGGCATTTATAAAGGTTCCCAGACCCTTCTAGAGCCTGTCAGGACCCTTATAAAGGCACCCAGACCATTCTAGAGCAACTCAGGACACTTCTAAAGGCCCGCAGACCATTCTAATGCCCGTCAGGGCCCTCCTAAAGGTCCCCAGACCCTTCTACTGCCCCTCAGGAGCATTCTAAAGGCCCCCAGACCCTTCTAATGCCCCACAGGGCATTTATAAAGGTCCCCAGACCCTTCTAGAGCCCCTGAAGACCCTTCAAAAGGCCCCCAGACCATTATAGAGCCCCTCAGGACCCTTCTAAAGTCCCCCAGACCCTGCTAATTCCTCTCAGGGCTTTTATAAGGGCACCCAGACCCTTCTAATGCCCCTCAGGACCCTTATAAAGGCACCCAGACCCTTCTAGAGCCTCTCAGGACCATTCTAAAGGCCCCCAGACCCTTGTAATTCCCCTCAGGGCCTTTCTAAAGGCCCCCAGACCCTTGTAATGCCCCTCAGGGCCTTTTTAAAGGACCCCAGACCCTTCTAATGCCCCTCAGGACATTTCTAAAGGCCCCCAGACCCTTCGAGACCCGCTCAGGACATTTCTAATGGCACCCAGACCCTTCTAATGCCACTCAGGGCCTTTCTAAAGGCCGCGAGACCCTTATAATCCCCCTGAGGGCCTTTAAAAAGGCCCCCAGACCCTCCGGGACCCCCTCAGGATGTTTCTAATATCCCCCAGACCCTTGTAATGCATTTCAGGGCCTTTCTAAAGGCCTCCACACCCTTCTAATGACCCTCAAGACCCATGTAAAGGCCCCCAGACCCTTCTAGATTGCCTCAGGACCCATCTAAAAGCCCCCAGACCCTTCTAATGCCTTTCAGGACCATTATGAAGGCAACAAGACCCTTCTAATGCCCCTCAGGACCTTTCTAAAGGCCCTCAGACCCTTCTAATGCCCCTCAGGGCATTTATAAAGGTTCCCAGACCCTTCTAGAGCCCGTCAGGACCCTTATAAAGGCCCCCAGACCATTCTAGAGCCCCTCAGGACACTTCTAAAGGCCCACAGACCATTCTAATGCCCGTCAGGGCCTTTATAAATGTCCTCAGAACCTTCTACTGCCCCTCAGGAGCATTCTAAAGGCCCCCAGACCCTTCTAATGCCCCACAGGGCCTTTCTAAAGGTCCCCAGACCCTTCTAGAGCCCCTCAGGGCCTTTCTAAAGGCCTCCACACCCTTCTAGACCCGCTCAGGACATTTCTAATGGCACCCAGACCCTTCTAATGCCCCTCAGGACATTTCTAAAGGCCCCCAGACCCTTCTAGACCCGCTCAGGACATTTCTAATGGCACCCAGACCCTTCTAATGCCACTCAGGGCCTTTCTAAAGGCCGCGAGACCCTTATAATCCCCCTGAGGGCCTTTAAAAAGGCCCCCAGACCCTCTGGGACCCCCTCAGGATGTTTCTAATAGCCCCCAGACCCTTCTAATGCCTTTCAGGATCCTTATGAAGGCCACAAGACCCTTCCAATGCCCCTCAGGGGATTTATAATGGTTCCCAGACCCTTCTAGAGCCCGTCAGGACCCTTATAAAGGCCCCAGATCATTCTAGAGCCCCTCAGGACACTTCTAAAGGCCTGCAGACCATTCTAATGACCGTCAGGGTCTTATAAAGGTCCACAGACCCTTCTACTGCCCCTCAGGAGCATTCTAAAGGCCCCCAGACCCTTCTAGATTGCCTCAGGACCCATCCAAAAGCCCCCAGACCCTTCCAATACCTTTCAGGACCCTTATGAAGGCCACAAGACCCTTCTAATGCCCCTCAGGGCATTTCTAAAGGCCCCCATACCCTTGTAATGCCCCTCACGTCATTTCTAAAGGCACCCAGACCCTTCTAATGCCACTCAGGGCCTTTCTAAAGGCCGCGAGACCCTTATAATCCCCCTGAGGGCCTTTAAAAAGGCCCCCAGACCCTTCTGGACCCCCTCAGGACTATTCTAATACCCCCAGACCCTTCTAGAGCCCCTCAGCGCCTTTCTAAAGGTCTCCACACCCTTCTAATGACCCTCAAGACCCACGTAAAGGCCCCTAGACCCTTCTAGATTGCCTCAGGACCCATCTAAAAGCCCCCAGACCATTCTAATGCCTTTCAGGACCCTTATGAATGCCACAAGACCCTTCTACTGCCCCTCAGGAGCATTCCAAAGGCCCCCAGACCCTTCTAATGCCCCTCAGGACATTTCTAAAGGCCCCCAGACCCTTCTAGAGCCCCTCAGGACATTTCTAAAGGCACCCAGACCCTTCTAATGCCACTCAGGGCCTTTCTAAAGGCTGCGATACCCTTATAATCCCCCTGAGGGCCTTTAAAAAGGCCCCCAGACCCTTCTGGACCCTTTCAGGACTCTTCTAATAGCCCCCAGACCGTTCTAGAGCCCCTCAGGGCCTTTCTAAAGGCCTCCACACCCTTCTAATGACCCTCAAGACCCATGTAAAGGCCCCCAGACCCTTCTAGATTGCCTCAGGACCCATCTAAAAGCCCCCAGACCCTTCTAATGCCTTTCATGGCCTTTCTAAAGGCCTCCACAACCTTCTAATGACCTCAAGACCCATGTAAAGGCCCCTAGACCCTTCTAGATTGCCTCAGGACCCATCTAAAAGCCCCCAGACCCTTCTAATGCCTTTCAGGACCCTTATGAAGGCCACAAGACCCTTCTAATGCCCCTCAGGACCTTTCTAAAGGCCCTCAGACCCTTCTAATGCCCCTCAGGGCATTTATAAAGGTTCCCAGACCCTTCTAGAGCCTGTCAGGACCCTTCTAAAGGCCCCCAGACCATTCTAGAGCCCCTCAGGACACTTCTAAAGGCCCGCAGACCATTCTAATGCCCGTCAGGGCCCTCCTAAAGGTCCCCAGACCCTTCTACTGCCCCTCAGGAGCATTCTAAAGGCCCCCAGACCCTTCTAATGCCCCTCAGGACATTTCTAAAGGCCCCCAGACCCTTCTAGAGCCCCTCAGGACATTTCTAAAGGCACCCAGACCCTTCTAATGCCACTCAGGGCCTTTCTAAAGGCTGCGATACCCTTATAATCCCCCTGAGGGCCTTTAAAAAGGCCCCCAGACCCTTCTGGACCCTTTCAGGACTCTTCTAATAGCCCCCAGACCGTTCTAGAGCCCCTCAGGGCCTTTCTAAAGGCCTCCACACCCTTCTAATGACCCTCAAGACCCATGTAAAGGCCCCCAGACCCTTCTAGATTGCCTCAGGACCCATCTAAAAGCCCCCAGACCCTTCTAATGCCTTTCATGGCCTTTCTAAAGGCCTCCACAACCTTCTAATGACCTCAAGACCCATGTAAAGGCCCCTAGACCCTTCTAGATTGCCTCAGGACCCATCTAAAAGCCCCCAGACCCTTCTAATGCCTTTCAGGACCCTTATGAAGGCCACAAGACCCTTCTAATGCCCCTCAGGACCTTTCTAAAGGCCCTCAGACCCTTCTAATGCCCCTCAGGGCATTTATAAAGGTTCCCAGACCCTTCTAGAGCCTGTCAGGACCCTTATAAAGGCACCCAGACCATTCTAGAGCAACTCAGGACACTTCTAAAGGCCCGCAGACCATTCTAATGCCCGTCAGGGCCTTTCTAAAGGACCCCAGACCCTTCTACTGCCCCTCAGGAGCATTCTAAAGGCCCCCAGACCCTTCTAATGCCCCACAGGGCCTTTCTAAAGGTCCCCAGACCCTTCTAGAGCCCCTGAAGACCCTTCTAAAGGCCCCCTGACCTTTCTAGAGCCCCTCAGGACGTTTCTAAAGGCACCCAGACCCTTCTAATGCCACTCGGGGCCTTTCTAAAGGCCGCGAGACCCTTATAATCCCCCTGAGGGCCTTTAAAAAGGCCCCCAGACCCTTCTGGACCCTTTCAGGACGCTTCTAATAGCCCCCAGACCCTTTTAGAGCCCCTCAGGGCCTTTCTAAAGGCCTCCACACCCTTCTAATGACCCTCAAGACCCATGTAAAGGCCCCTAGACCCTTCTAGATTGCCTCAGGACCCATCTAAAAGCCCCCAGACCCTTCTAATGCCTTTCAGGACCCTTATCAATGCCACAAGACCCTTCTAATGCCCCTCAGGACCTTTCTAAAGGCCCTCAGACCCTTCTAATGCCCCTCAGGGCATTTATAAAGGTTCCCTGACCATTCTAGAGCCCGTCAGGACACTTATAAAGGTCCCCAGACCCTTCTACTGCCCCTCAGGAGCATTCTAAAGGCCCCCAGACCCTTCTAATGCCCCACAGGGCATTTATAAAGGTCCCCAGACCCTTCTAGAGCCCCTGAAGACCCTTCAAAAGGCCCCCAGACCATTATAGAGCCCCTCAGGACCCTTCTAAAGTCCCCCAGACCCTGCTAATTCCTCTCAGGGCTTTTATAAGGGCACCCAGACCCTTCTAATGCCCCTCAGGACCCTTATAAAGGCACCCAGACCCTTCTAGAGCCTCTCAGGACAGTTTTAAATGCCTCCAGACCCTTCTAGACCCCCTCAGGACCATTCTAAAGGCCCCCAGACCCTTGTAATTCCCCTCAGGGCCTTTCTAAAGGCCCCCAGACCCTTGTAATGCCCCTCAGGGCCTTTTTAAAGGCCCCCAGACCCTTCTAATGCCCCTCAGGACATTTCTAAAGGCCCCCAGACCCTTCGAGACCCGCTCAGGACATTTCTAATGGCACCCAGACCCTTCTAATGCCACTCAGGGCCTTTCTAAAGGCCGCGAGACCCTTATAATCCCCCTGAGGGCCTTTAAAAAGGCCCCCAGACCCTCCGGGACCCCCTCAGGATGTTTCTAATATCCCCCAGACCCTTGTAATGCATTTCAGGGCCTTTCTAAAGGCCTCCACACCCTTCTAATGACCCTCAAGACCCATGTAAAGGCCCCCAGACCCTTCTAGATTGCCTCAGGACCCATCTAAAAGCCCCCAGACCCTTCTAATGCCTTTCAGGACCATTATGAAGGCCACAAGACCCTTCTAATGCCCCTCAGGACCTTTCTAAAGGCCCTCAGACCCTTCTAATGCCCCTCAGGGCATTTATAAAGGTTCCCAGACCCTTCTAGAGCCCGTCAGGACCCTTATAAAGGCCCCCAGACCATTCTAGAGCCCCTCAGGACACTTCTAAAGGCCCACAGACCATTCTAATGCCCGTCAGGGCCTTTATAAATGTCCTCAGAACCTTCTACTGCCCCTCAGGAGCATTCTAAAGGCCCCCAGACCCTTCTAATGCCCCACAGGGCCTTTCTAAAGGTCCCCAGACCCTTCTAGAGCCCCTCAGGGCCTTTCTAAAGGCCTCCACACCCTTCTAGACCCGCTCAGGACATTTCTAATGGCACCCAGACCCTTCTAATGCCCCTCAGGACATTTCTAAAGGCCCCCAGACCCTTCTAGACCCGCTCAGGACATTTCTAATGGCACCCAGACCCTTCTAATGCCACTCAGGGCCTTTCTAAAGGCCGCGAGACCCTTATAATCCCCCTGAGGGCCTTTAAAAAGGCCCCCAGACCCTCTGGGACCCCCTCAGGATGTTTCTAATAGCCCCCAGACCCTTCTAATGCCTTTTAGGATCCTTATGAAGGCCACAAGACCCTTCCAATGCCCCTCAGGGGATTTATAAAGGTTCCCAGACCCTTCTAGAGCCCGTCAGGACCCTTATAAAGGCCCCCAGATCATTCTAGAGCCCCTCAGGACACTTCTAAAGGCCTGCAGACCATTCTAATGACCGTCAGGGTCTTATAAAGGTCCACAGACCCTTCTACTGCCCCTCAGGAGCATTCTAAAGGCCCCCAGACCCTTCTAGATTGCCTCAGGACCCATCCAAAAGCCCCCAGACCCTTCCAATACCTTTCAGGACCCTTATGAAGGCCACAAGACCCTTCTAATGCCCCTCAGGGCATTTCTAAAGGCCCCCATACCCTTGTAATGCCCCTCACGTCATTTCTAAAGGCACCCAGACCCTTCTAATGCCACTCAGGGCCTTTCTAAAGGCCGCGAGACCCTTATAATCCCCCTGAGGGCCTTTAAAAAGGCCCCCAGACCCTTCTGGACCCCCTCAGGACTATTCTAATACCCCCAGACCCTTCTAGAGCCCCTCAGCGCCTTTCTAAAGGCCTCCACACCCTTCTAATGACCCTCAAGACCCACGTAAAGGCCCCTAGACCCTTCTAGATTGCCTCAGGACCCATCTAAAAGCCCCCAGACCATTCTAATGCCTTTCAGGACCCTTATGAATGCCACAAGACCCTTCTACTGCCCCTCAGGAGCATTCCAAAGGCCCCCAGACCCTTCTAATGCCCCACAGGGCCTTTCTAAAGGTCCCCAGACCCTTCTAGAGCCCCTGAAGACCCTTCTACAGGCCCCCAGACCCTTATAGAGCCCCTCAGGACCCTTCTAAAGGCTACCAGACCCTGCTAATTCCCCTCAGGGCTTTCATAAGGGCACCCAGACCCTTCTAATGCCCCTCAGGACCCTTATAAAGGCACCCAGACCCTTCTAGAGCCTCTCAGGACAGTTTTAAATGCCTCCAGACCCTTCTAGACCCCCTCAGGACCATTCTAAAGGCCCCCAGACCCTTCTAATGCCCCTCAGGGCCTTTCTAAATGCGCCCATACCCTTCTAATGCCCCTCAGGTCATTTCTAAAGGCCCCCAGACCTTTCTGGACCCCCTCAGGACGCTTCTAATAGCCCCCAGACCCTTCTAGAGCCCCTCAGGGCCTTTCTAAAGGCCTCCACACCCTTCTAATGACCCTCAAGACCCATGTAAAGGCCCCCAGACCCTTCTAGATTGCCTGAGGACCCATCAAAAAGCCCCCAGACCCTTCTAATGTCTTTCAGGGCCTTTCTAAAGGCCTCCACACCCTTCTAATGACCCTCAAGACCCATGTAAAGGCCCCTAGACCCTTCTAGATTGCCTCAGGACCCATCTAAATGCCCCCAGACCCTTCTAATGCCTTTCAGGACTCTTATGAAGGCCACAAGACCCTTCTAATGCCCCTCAGGACCTTTCTAAAGGCCCTCAGACCCTTCTAATGCACCTCAGGGCATTTAAAAAGGTTCCCAGACCCTTCTAGAGCCCGTCAGGACACTTATAAAGGTCCCCAGACCCTTCTACTGCCCCTAAGGAGCATTATAAAGGCCCTCAGACCCTTCTAATGCCCCACAGGGCCTTTCTAAAGGTCCCCAGACCCTTCTAGAGCCCCTGAAGACCCTTCTAAAGGCCCCCAGACCCTTCTAATGCCACACAGGGCCTTTCTAAAGGTCCCCAGACCCTTCTGGAGCCCCTCAAGACCCTTCTAAAGGCCCCCAGACCCTTATAGAGCCCCTAAGGACCCTTCTAAAGGCCCCCAGACCCTGCTAATTCTCCTCAGGGCTCTTATAAGGGCAACCAGACCCTTCTAATGCCCCTCAGGACCCTTATAAAGGCACCCAGACCCTTCTAGAGCCTCTCAGGACAGATTTAAATGCCTCCAGACCCTTCTAGACCCCCTCAGGACCATTCTAAAGGCCCCCAGACCCTTCTAATGCCCCTCAGGACTTTTCTAAAGGCCCTCAGACCCTTCTAATGCCCCTTAGGGCATTTATAAATGTTCCCAGACTCTTCTAGAGCATGTCAGGACCCTTATAAAGGCCCCCAGACCATTCTAGAGCCCCTCAGGACACTTCTAAATGCCCGCAGACCATTCTAATGCCCGTCAGGGCCTTTATAAACGTCCCCAGACCCTTCTACTGCCCCTCAGGAGCATTCTAAAGGCCCCCAGACCCTTCTAATGCCCCAAAGGGCCTTTCTAAAGGTACCCAGACCCTTCTAGAGCCCCTGAAGACCCTTCTAAAGGCCCCCAGACCCTTATAGAGCCCCTCAGGACCCTTCTAAAGGCCCCCAGACCCTGCTAATTATTTTCAGTGCTTTTATAATGGCACCCAGACCCTTCTAATGCCCCTCAGGACCCTTATAAAGGCACCCAGACCCTTCTAGAGCCTCTCAGGACAGTTTTAAATGCCTCCAGACCCTTCTAGACCCCCTCAGGACCATTCTAAAGGCCCCCAGACCCTTCTAATGCCCATCAGGGCCTTTCTAAAGGCCCCCATACCCTTCTAATGCCCCTCAGGTCATTTCTAAAGGCTCCCAGACCCTTCTAATGCCACTCAGGGCTTTTCTAAAGGCCGCAAGACCCTTATAATCCCCCTGAGGGCCTTTAAAAAGGCCCCCAGACCCTTCTAGACCCCCTCAGGACGCTTCTAATAGCCCCCAGACCCTTCTAATGCCTTTCAGGACCCTTCTAAAGGCCTCCACACCCTTCTAATGACCCTCAAGAACCATGTAAAGGCCCCTAGACCCTTCTAGATTGCCTCAGGACCCATCTAAAAGCCCCCAGACCCTTCTAATGCCTTTCAGGACCATTATGAAGGCCACAAGACCCTTCTAATGCCCCTCAGGACCTTTCTAAAGGCCCTCAGACCCTTCTAATGCCCCTCAGGGCATTTATAAAGGTCCCCAGACCCTTCTACTGCCCCTCAGGAGCATTCTAAAGGCCCCCAGACCCTTCTAATGCCCCACAGGGCCTTTCTAAAGGTCCCCAGACCCTTCTAGAGCCCCTGAAGACCCTTCTACAGGCACCCAGACCCTTATAGAGCCCCTCAGGACCCTTCTAAAGGCACCCAGACCCTGCTAATTCCCCTCAGGGCTTTCATAAGGGCACCCAGACCCTTCTAATGCCCCTCAGGACCCTTATAAAGGCACCCAGACCCTTCTAGAGCCTCTCAGGACAGTTTTAAATGCCTCCAGACCCTTCTAGACCCCCTCAGCACCATTCTAAAGGCCCCCAGACCCTTCTAATGCCCCTCATGGCCTTTCTAAAGGCCCCCATACCCTTCTAATGCCCCTCAGGTCATTTCTAAAGGCCCCCAGACCATTCTTGACCCCCTCAGGACGCTTCTAATAGCCCCCAGACCCTTCTAGAGCCCCTCAGGGCCTTTCTAAAGGCCTCCACACCCTTCTAATGACCCTCAAGACCCATTTAAAGGCCCCCAGACCCTTCTAGATTGCCTGAGGACCCATCAAAAAGCCCCCAGACCCTTCTAATGCCTTTCAGGGCCTTTCTAAAGGCCTCCACACCCTTCTAATGACCCTCAAGAACCATGTAAAGGCCCCTAGACCCTTCTAGATTGCCTCAGGACCCATCTAAAAGCCCCCAGACCCTTCTAATGCCTTTCAGGACCATTATGAAGGCCACAAGACCCTTCTAATGCCCCTCAGGACCTTTCTAAAGGCCCTCAGACCCTTCTAATGCCCCTCAGGGCATTTATAAAGGTCCCCAGACCCTTCTACTGCCCCTAAGGAGCATTATAAAGGCCCTCAGACCCTTCTAATGCCCCACAGGGCCTTTCTAAAGGTCCCCAGACCCTTCTAGAGCCCCTGAAGACCCTTCTAAAGGCCCCCAGACCCTTCTAATGCCACACAGGGCCTTTCTAAAGGTCCCCAGACCCTTCTAGAGCCCCTCAAGACCCTTCTAAAGGCCCCCAGACCCTTATAGAGCCCCTAAGGACCCTTCTAAAGGCCCCCAGACCCTGCTAATTCTCCTCAGGGCTCTTATAAGGGCACCCAGACCCTTCTAATGCCCCTCAGGACCCTTATAAAGGCACCCAGACCCTTCTAGAGCCTCTCAGGACAGTTTTAAATGCCTCCAGACCCTTCTAGACCCCCTCAGGACCATTCTAAAGGCCCCCAGACCCTTGTAATTCCCCTCAGGGCCTTTCTAAAGGCCCCCAGACCCTTCTAATGCCCCTCAGGGCCTTTTTAAAGGCCCCCAGACCCTTCTAATGCCCCTCAGGACATTTCTAAAGGCCCCCAGACCCTTCTAGACCCGCTCAGGACATTTCTAAAGGCACCCACACCCTTCTAATGCCACTTAGGGCCTTTCTAAAGGCCGCGAGACCCTTATAATCCCCCTGAGGGCCTTTAAAAAGGCCCCCAGACCCTCCGAGACCCCCTCAGGATGCTTCTAATAGCCCCCAGACCCTTCTAATGCATTTCAGGGCCTTTCTAAAGGCCTCCACACCCTTCTAATGACCCTCAAGACCCATGTAAAGGCCCCCAGACCCTTCTAGATTGCCTCAGGACCCATCTAAAAGCCCCCAGACCCTTCTAATGCCTTTCAGGACCATTATGAAGGCCACAAGACCCTTCTAATGCCCCTCAGGACCTTTCTAAAGGCCCTCAGACCCTTCTAATGCCCCTCATGGCATTTATAAAGGTTCCCAGACCCTTCTAGAGCCCGTCAGGACCCTTATAAAGGCCCTCAGACCAGTCTAGAGCCCCTCAGGCCACTTCTAAAGGCCCACAGACCATTCTAATGCCAGTCAGGGCCTTTATAAATGTCCTCAGAACCTTCTACTGCCCCTCAGGAGCATTCTAAAGGCCCCCAGACCCTTCTAATGCCCCACAGGGCCTTTCTAAAGGTCCCCAGACCCTTCTAGAGCCCCTGAAGACCCTTCTAAAGGCCCCAAGACCCTTATAGAGACCCTCAGGACCCTTCTAAAGTCCCCCAGACCCTGCTAATTCCCCTCAGGTCTTTTATAAGGGCACCCAGACCCTTCTAAAGCTCCTCAGGACCCTTATAAAGGCACCCAGACCCTTCTAGAGCCTCTCAGGACAGTTTTAAATGCCTCCAGACCCTTCTAGAACCCCTCAGGACTATTCTAAAGGCCCCCAGACCCTTCTAATGCCCCTCAGGGCATTTCTAAAGTACCCCAGACACTTCTAGAACCTCTCAGGGCCTTTCTGTATGACCCCAGACCCTTGTAATGCCACTCAGGGCCTTTCTAAAAGCCGCGAGACCCTTATAATCCCCCTGAGGGCCTTTAAAAAGGCCCCCAGACCCTTCTGGACCCCCTCAGGACGCATCTAATAGCCCTCAGACCCTTCTAGAGCCCCTCAGACCGTTTCTAAAGGCCTCCACACCCTTCTAATGACCCTCAAGACCCATGTAAAGGCCCCCAGACCCTTCTAGATTGCCTCAGGACCAATCTAAAAGCACCCAGACCCTTCTAATGCCTTTCAGGGCCTTTCTAAAGGCCTCCACACCCTTCTAATGACCCTCAAGACCCATGTAAAGGCCCCTAGACCCTTCTAGATTGCCTCAGGACCCATCTAAAAGCCCCCAGACCCTTCTAATGCCTTTCAGGACCCTTATGAAGGCCACAAGACCCTTCTAATGCCCCTCAGGACCTTTCTAAAGGCCCTCAGACCCTTCTAATGCCCCTCAGGGCATTTATAATGGTTCCCAGACCCTTCTAGAGCGTGTCAGGACCCTTATAAAGGCCCCCAGACCATTCTAGAGCCCCTCAGGACACTTCGAAATCCCGCAGACCATTCTAATGCCCGTCAGGGCCTTTATAAAGGTCCCCAGAACCTTCTACTGCCCCTCAGGAGCATTCTAAAGGCCCCCGGACCCTTCTAATGCCCCACAGGGCCTTTCTAAACGTCCCCAGACCCTTCTAGAGCCCCTGAAGACCCTTCTAAAGGCCCCCAGACCCTTATAGAGCCCTTCAGGGCCTTTCTAAAGGCCTCCACACCATTCTAATGACCCTCAAGACCCATTTAAAGGCCCCCAGACCCTTCTAGATTGCATCAGGAACCATCTAAAAGAACCCAGACCCTTCTAATGCCTTTCAGGGCCTTTCTAAAGGCATCCACACCCTTCTAATGACCCTCAAGACCCATGTAAAGGCCCATAGACCATTCTAGATTGCCTCAGGACCCATCTAAAAGCCCCCAGAGCCTTCTAATGCCTTTCAGGACCCTTATCAAGGCCACAAGACCTTTCTAATGCCCCTCAGGGCATTTATAAAGGTTCCCAGACCCTTCTAGAGCCCGTCAGGACCCTTATAAAGGCCCCCAGAACATTCTGGAGCCTCTCAGGACACTTCTAAATCCCGCAGACCATTCTAATGCCCGTCAGGGCCTTTATAAACGTCCCCAGACCCTTCTACTGACCCTCAGGAGCATTCTAAAGGCCCCCAGACCCTTCTAATGCCCCACAGGGCCTTTCTAAAGGTCCCCAGACCCTTCTAGAGCCCCTGAAGACCCTTCTAAAGGCCCCCAGACACTTACAGAGCCCCTCAGGACCCTTCTAAGGACCCAGACCCTGCTAATTCCTTTCAGGGCTTTTATAAGGGCACCCAGACCCTTCTAATGCCCCTCAGGACCCTTATAAAGGCACCCAGACCCTTCTAGTGCCTCTCAGGACAGTTTTAAATGCCTCCAGACCCTTCTAATGCCGCTCAGGACCCTTCTAAAGGCCCCCAGACCCTTCTAATGCCCCTCAGGGCCTTTCTAAAGGCCCCCATACCCTTCTAATGCACCTCAGGTCTTTTTAAAAGGCACCCAGACCCTTCTAATGCCACTCAGGGCCTTTCTAAAGTCCGCGAGACCCTTATAATCCCCCTGAGGTCCTTTAAAAAGGCCCCCAGACCCTTCTGGACCCCCTCAGGACGCTTCTAATAGCCCCCAGACCCTTCTAGAGCCCCTCAGGGCCTTTCTAAAGGCCTCCACACCCTTCTAATGACACTCAAGACCCATGTAAAGGCCTTCAGACCCTTCTAGATTGCCTCAGGACCCATCTAAAAGCCCCCAGACCCTTCTAATGCCTTTCAGGACCCTTCTAAAGGCCTCCACACCCTTCTAATGACCCTCAAGAACCATGTAAAGGCCCCTAGACCCTTCTAGATTGCCTCAGGACCCATCTAAAAGCCCCCAGAGCCTTCTAATGCCTTTCAGGACCCTTATGAAGGCCACAAGACCCTTCTCATGCCCCTCAGGACCTTTATAAAGGCCCTCAGACCCTTCTAATGCCCGTCAGGACCCTTATAAAGGTCTCCAGACCCTTCTACTGCCCCTCAGGAGCATTCTAAAGGCCCCCAGACCCTTCTAATGCCCCACAGGGCCTTTCTAAAGGTCCCCAGACCCCTCTAGAGCCCCTGAAGACCCTTCTAAAGGCCCCCAGACCCTTATAGAGCCCCTCAGGACCCTTCTAAAGGCCCCCAGACCCTGCTAATTCCCCTCAGGGCTTTTATAAGGGCACCCAGACCCTGCTAATGCCCCTCAGGACCCTTATAAAGGAACCCAGACCCTTCTAGAGCCTCTCAGGACAGTTTTAAATGCCTCCAGACCCTTCTAGACCCCCTCAGGACCATTCTAAAGGCCCCCAGACCCTTCTAATGCCCCTCAGGGCCTTTCTAAAGTACCCCAGACACTTCTAGAACATCTCAGGGCCTATCTATATGACCCCAGGCCCTTGTAATGCCACTCAGGGCCTTTCTAAAGGCCGCGAGACCCTTATAATTCCCGTTTAGGGCCTTTAAAAAGTCCCCCAGACCCTTCTGGACCCTCTCAGGACGCTTCTAATAGCCCCCAGACCCTTCTAGAGCCCCTCAGGGCCTTTCTAAAGGCCTCCACACCATTCTAATGACCCTCAAGACCCATGTAAAGGCCCCCAGACCCTTCTAGATTGCCTCAGGACCCATCTAAAAGCCCCCAGACCCTTCTAATGCCTTTCAGGGCCTTTCTAAAGGCCTCCACACCCTTCTAATGCCCCTCAAGACCCATGTAAAGGCCCCTAGACCCTTCTAGATTGAATCAGGACCCATCTAAAAGCCCCCAGACCCTTCTAATGCCTTTCAGGACCCTTATCAAGGCCACAAGACCCTTCTAATGCCCCTCAGGACCTTTCTAAAGGCCCTCAGACCCTTCTAATGCCCCTCAGGGCATTTATAAAGGTTCCCAGACCCTTCTAGAGCCCGTCAGGACACTTATAAAGGTCCCCAGACCCTTCTACTGCCCTTCAGGAGCATTCTAAAGGACCTCAGACCCTTCTAATGCCCCACAGGGCCTTTCTAAAGGTCCCCAGACCCTTCTAGAGCCCCTGAAGACCCTTCTAAAGGCCCCCAGACCCTTCTAATGCCCCACAGGGCCTTTCTAAAGGTCCCCAGACCCTTCTAGAGCCCCTCAAGACCCTTCTAAAGGCCCCCATACCCTTATAGAGCCCCTCAAGACCCTTCTAAAGGCCCCCATACCCTTATAGAGCCCCTCAGGACCCTTCTAAAGGCCCCCAGACCCTGCTAATTCCCCTCAGGGCTTTTATAAGGGCACCCAGACCCTTCTAATGCCCCTCAGGACCCTTATAAAGGCACCCAGACCCTTTTAGAGCCTCTAAGGACAGTTTTAAATGCCTCCAGACCCTTCTAGACCCCCTCAGGACCATTCTAAAGGCCCCCAGACCCTTCTAATGCCCCACAGGGCCTTTCTAAATGCCCCCATACCCTTCTAATGCACCTCAGGTCATTTCTAAAGGCACCCAGACCCTTCTAATGCCACTCAGGGCCTTTTTAAATGCCGCGAGACCCTTATAATCCCCCTGAGGGCCTTTAAAAAGGCCCCCAGACCCTTCTGGACCCACTCAGGACGCTTCTAGTAGCCCCCAGACCCTTCTAGAGCCCCTCAGGGCCTTTCTAAAGGCCTCCACACCCTTCTAAGGACACTCAAGACCCATGTAAAGGCCCCCAGACCCTTCTAGATTGCCTCAGGACCCATCTAAAAGCCCCCAGACCCTTCTAATGCCTTTCAGGGCCTTTCTAAAGGCTTCCACACCCTTCTAATGACCCTAAAGACCCATGTAAAGGCCCCTAGACCCTTCTAGATTGCCTCAGGACCCATCTAAAAGCCCCAGACCCTTCTAATGCCTTTCAGGACCCTTATGAAGGCCCCCAGACCCTTCTAATGCCCCTCAGGACCTTTATAAAGGCCCTCAGACCCTTCTAATGCCACTCAGGGCATTTATAAAGGTCCCCAGACCCTTCTACTGCCCCTCAGGAGCATTCTAAAGGCCCCCAGACTATTCTAATGCCCCACAGGGCCTTTCTAAAGGTCCCCAGACCCTTCTAGAGCCCCTGAGGAACATTCTAAAAGCCCCCAGACCCTTCTAGAGCCCCTCAGGGCCTTTCTAAAGGCCTCCACAACCTTCTAATGACCCTCAAGACCCATGTAAAGGCCCCCAGACCCTTCTAGATTGCCTCAGGACCCATCTAAAAGCCCCCAGACCCTTCTAATGCCTTTCAGGGCCTTTCTAAAGGCCTCCACACCCTTCTAATGACCCTCAAGACCCATGTAAAGGCCCCTAGACCCTTCTAGATTGCCTCAGGACCCATCTAAAAGCCCCCAGACCCTTCTAATTCCTTCCAGGACCCTTATGAAGGCCACAAGACCCTTCTAATGCCTCTCAGGACCTTTCTAAAGGCCCTCAGACAATTCTAATGCACCTCAGGGCATTTATAAAGGTTCCCAGACCCTTCTAGAGCACTTCAGGACACTTATAAAGGTCCCCAGACCCTTCTACTTCCCCTCAGGAGCATTCTAAAGGCCCTCAGACCCTTCTAATGCCCGTCAGGGCCTTTCTAAAGGTCCCCAGACCCTTCTAGATCCCCTCAATACCCTTCTAAAGGCCCCCAGACCCTTATAGAGCCCCTAAGGACCCTTCTAAAGTCCCCCAGACCCTGCTAATTCTCCTCAGGGCTTTTATAAGGGCACCCAGACCCTTCTAATGCCCCTCAGAACCCTTATAAAGGCACCCAGACCCTTCTAGAGCCTCTCAGAACAGTTTTAAATGCCTCCAGACCCTTCTAGACCCCCTCAGGACCATTCTAAAGGCCCCCAGACCCTTCTAATGCCCCTCAGGACTTTTCTAAAGGCCCTCAGACCCTTCTAATGCCCCTTAGGGCATTTATAAAGGTTCCCAGACCCTTCTAGAGCATGTCAGGACCCTTATAAAGGCCCCCAGACCATTCTAGAGCCCCTCAGGACACTTCTAAAGGCCCGCAGACCATTCTAATGCCCGTCAGGGCCTTATAAAGGTCCCCAGACCCTTCTACTGCCCCTCAGGAGCATTCTAAAGGCCCCCAGAGCCTTCTAAAGCCCCACAGGGCCTTTCTAAAGGTCCCAAGACCCTTCTAGAGCCCCTGAAGACCCTTCTAAAGGCCCCCAGACCCTTATAGAGCCCCTCAGGACCCTTCTAAAGGCCCCCAGACCCTACTAATTCCTTTCAGTGCTTTTATAATGGCACCCAGACCCTTCTAATGCCCCTCAGGACATTTATAAAGGCACCCAAACCCTTCTAGAGCCTCTCAGGACGGTTTTAAATTCCTCCAGACCTTTCTAGACACCCTCAGGACCATTCTAAAGGCCCCCAGACCCTTCTAATGCCCATCAGGGCCTTTCTAAAGGCCCCCATACCCTTCTAATGCCCCTCAGGTCATTTCTAAAGGCACCCAGACCCTTCTAATGCCACTCAGGGCTTTTCTAAAGGCCGCGAGACCCTTATAATCCCCCTGAGGGCCTTTAAAAAGGCCCCCAGACCCTTCTGGACCCCCTCAGGACGATTCTAATAGCCCCCAGACCCTTCTAGAGCCCCTCAGGGCCTTTCTAAAGGCCTCCACACCGTTCTAATGACCCTCAAGACCCATGTAAAGGCCCCCAGACCCTTCTAGATTGCCTCAGGACCCATCTAAAAGCACCCAGACCCTTCTAATGCCTTTCAGGGCCTTTCTAAAGGACACCACACCCTTCTAATGACCCTCAAGACCCATGTAAAGGCCCCCAGACCCTTCTAGATTGCCTCAGGACCCATCTAAAAGCCCCCAGACCCTTCTAATGCATTTCAGGACCCTTATCAAGGCCACAAGACCCTTCTAATGCCCCTCAGGACCTTTCTAAAGGCCGTCAGACCCTTCTAATGCCCCTCAGGGCATTTATAAAGGTTCCCAGACCCTTCTACTGCCCCTCAGAGCATTCTAAAGGCCCCCAGACCCTTCTAATGCCCGTCAGGGCCTTTCTAAAGGTCCCCAGACCCTTCTAGAGCCCATGAAGACCCTTCTAAAGGCCCCCAGACCCTTCTTTTGCCTTTCAGGGCCTTTCTAAAGGCCTCCACACCCTTCTAATGACCCTCAAGACCCATGTAAAGGCCCCTAGACCCTTCTAGATTGCCTCAGGACCCATCTAAAAGCCCTCAGAACCTTCTAATGCCTTTCAGGACCCTTATGAAGGCCACAAGAACCTTCTAATGCCCCTCAGGACCTTTCTAAAGGCCCTTAGACCCTTCTAATGCCCCTCAGGGCATTTATAAAGGTTCCCAGACCCTTCTAGAGCCAGTCAGGACACTTATAAAGGTCCCCAGACCCTTATAGAGCCCCTCAGGAGCATTCTAAAGGCCCCCAGACCCTTCTAATGCCCCACAGGGCCTTTCTAAAGGTCCCCAGACCCTTCTAGAGCCCCTGAAGACCCTTCTAAGGGCCCCCAAACCCTTATAGATCCCCTCAGGACCCTTCTAAAGTCCCCCAGAGCCTGCTAATTGCCCTCAGGGCTTTTATAAGGGCACCCAGACCCTTATAATGCCCCTCAGGACCCTTATAAAGGCACCCAGACCCTTCTAGAGCCTCTCAGGACAGTTTTAAATGCCTCCAGACCCTTCTAGAACCCCTCAGGACCATTCTAAAGGCCCCCAGACCCTTCTAATGCCCCTCAGGGCATTTCTAAAGTACCCCAGACACTTCTAGAACCTCTCAGGGCCTTTCTATATGACCCCAGACCCTTGTAATGCCACTCAGGGCCTTTCTAAAAGCCGCGAGACCCTTATAATCCCCCTGAGGGCCTTTAAAAAGGCCCCCAGACCCTTCTGGACCCCCTCAGGACGCTTCTAATAGCCCCCAGACCCTTCTAGAGTCCCTCAGCGCCTTTCTAAAGGCCTCCACACCCTTCTAATGACCCTCAAGACCCATGTAAAGGCCCCCAGACCCTTCTAGATTGCCTCAGGACCCATCTAAAAGCCCCCAGACCCTTCTAATGCATTTCAGGGCCTTTCTAAAGGCCTCCACACCCTTCTAATGACCCTCGAGACCCATGTAAAGGCCCCTAGACCCTTCTAGATTGCCTCAGGACCCATCTAAATGCGCCCAGACCCTTCTAATGCCTTTCAGGACCCTTATGAAGGCCACAAGACCCTTCTAATGCCACTCAGGACCTTTCTAAAGGCCCTCAGACCCTTTTAATGCCCCTCAGGGCATTTATAAAGGTTCCCAGACCCTTCTACTTCCCCTCAGGAGCATTCTAAAGGCCCCCAGACCCTTCTAATGCCCCACAGGGCCTTTCTAAAGGTCCCCAGACCCTTCTAGAGCCCCTGAAGACCCTTCTAAAGGCCCCCAGACCCTTCTAGAGCCCCTCAGGGCCTTTCTAAAGGTCTCCACACCCTTCTAATGATGCTCAGGACCCATGTAACGGCCCCCAGACCCTTCTAGATTGCCTCAGGACCCATATAAAAGCCCCCAGACCCTTCTAATGCCTTTCAGGGCCTTTCTAAAGGCCTCCACACCCTTCTAATGACCCTCAAGACCCATGTAAAGGCCCCTAGACCCTTCTAGATTGCCTCAGGACCCATCTAAAAGCCCCCAGACCCTTCTAATGCCTTCCAGGACCCTTATGAAGGCCACAAGACCCTTCTAATGCCCCTCAGGACCTTTCTAAAGGCCCTCAGACCCTTCTAATGCACCTCAGGGCATTTATAAAGGTTCCCAGACCCTTCTAGAGCACGTCAGGACACTTATAAAGGTCCCCAGACCCTTCTACTGCCCCTCAGGAGCATTCTAAAGGCCCTCAGACCCTTCTAGTGCCCCACAGGGCCTTTCTAAAGGTCCCAAGACCCTTCTAGAGCCCCTGAAGACCCTTCTAAAGGCCCCCAGACCTTTCTAATGCCACACAGGGCCTTTCTAAAGGTCCCCAGACCCTTCTAGAGCCTTTCAAGACCCTTCTAAAGGCCCCCAGACCCTTATAGAGCCCCTAAGGACCCTTCTAAAGTCCCCCAGACCCTGCTAATTCTCCTCACGGCTTTTATAAGGGCACCCAGACCCTTCTAATGCCCCTCAGGACCCTTATAAAGGCACCCAGACCCTTCTAGAGCCTCTCAGGACAGTTTTAAATGCCTCCCGACCCTTCTAGACCCCCTCAGGACCATTCTAAAGGCCCCCAGACCCTTCTAATGCCCCTCAGGACTTTTCTAAAGGCCCTCAGACCATTCTAATGCCCTTTAGGGCATTTATAAAGGTTCCCAGACCCTTCTAGAGCATGTCAGGACCCTTATAAAGGCCCCCAGACCATTCTAGAGCCCCTCAGGACACTTCTAAAGGTCCGCAGACCATTCTAATGCCCGTCAGGGCCTTATAAAGGTCCCCAGACCCTTCTACTGCCCCTCAGGAGCATTCTAAATGTACCCAGACCCTTCTAATGCCCCACAGGGCCTTTCTAAAGGTCCCCAGACCCTTCTAGAGCCCCTGAAGACCCTTCTAAAGGCCGCCAGACCCTTATAGAGCCCCTCAGGACCCTTCTAAAGGCCCCCAGACCCTGCTAATTCCTTTCAGTGCTTTTATAAGGGCACCCAGACCCTTCTAATGCCCCTCAGGACCCTTATAAAGGCACCCAGACCCTTCTAGAGCCTCTCAGGACAGTTTTAAATGCCTCCAGACCCTTCTAGACCCCCTCAGGACCATTCTAAAGGCCCCCAGACCCTTCTAATGCCCATCAGGGCCTTTCTAAAGGCCCCCATACCCTTCTAATGCCCCTCAGGTCATTTCTAAAGGCACCCAGACCCTTCTAATGCCACTCAGGGCTTTTCTAAAGGCCTCCACACCCTTCTAATTACCCTCAAGACCCATGTAAAGGCCCCTAGACCCTTCTAGATTGCCTCAGGACCCATCTAAAAGCCCCCAGACCCTTCTAATGCCTTTCAGGACCATTATGAAGGCCACAAGATCCTTCTAATGCCCCTCAGGACCTTTCTAAAGGCCCTTAGACCCTTCTAATGCCCCTCAGGGCATTTATAAAGGTTCCCAGACCCTTCTAGAGCCCATCAGGACCCTTATAAAGGCCCCCAGACCATTCTAGAGCCCCTCAGGGCACTTCTGAAGGCCCGCGGACCCTTCTAATGCCCGTCAGGGCCTTTCTAAAGGCCCCCATACTTTTGTAATGCCCCTCACGTCATTTCTAAAGGCACCCAGACCCTTCTAATGCCACTCAGGGCCTTTCTAAAGGCCGCGAGACCCTTATAATCCCCCTGAGGGCCTTTAAAAAGGCCCCCAGACCCTTCTGGACCCCCTCAGGACGCTTCTAATAGCCCCCAGACCCTTCTAGATCTCCTCAATGCCTTTCTAAAGGCCTCCACACCCTTCTAATGACCCTCAAGACCCATGTAAAGGCCCCCAGACCCTTCTAGATTGCCTCAGGACCCATCTAAAAGCCCCCAGACCCTTCTAATGCATTTCAGGGCCTTTCTAAAGGCCTTCACACCCTTCTAATGTTGCTCAGGACCCATGTAAAGGCCCCCAGACCCTTCTAGATTGCCTCAGGACCCATCTAAAAGCCCCCAGACCCTTCTAATGCATTTCAGGGCCTTTCTAAAGGCCTCCACACCCTTCTAATGTTGCTCAGGACCCATGTAAAGGCCCCCAGACCCTTCTAGATTGCCTAAGGACCCATCTAAAAGCCTCCAGACCCTTCTAATGCCTTTCAGGGCCTTTCTAAAGGCCTCCACACCCTTCTAATGACCCTCAAGACCCATGTAAAGGCCCCTAGACCCTTCTAGATTGCCTCAGGACCCATCTAAAAGCCCCCAGACCCTTCTAATGCCCCTCAGGGCCTTTCTAAAGGCTCCCAGACCCTTCTAATGCCCCTCAGGGCCTTTCTAAAGGCTCCCATACCCTTCTAATGCCCCTCAGGGCCTTTCTAAAGGCTCCCATACCCTTCTAATGCCCCTCAGGTCATTTCTAAAGGCACCCAGACCATTCTAATGCCACTCAGGGCCTTTCTAAAGGCCGCGAGACCCTTATAATCCCCCTGAGGGCCTTTAAAAAGGACCCCAGACCCTTCTGGACCCCCTCAGGATGCTTCTAATAGCCCCCAGACCCTTCTAGAGCTCTTCAGGGCCTTTCTAAAGGCCTCCACACCCTTCTAATGACCCTCAAGAGCCATGTAAAGGCTCCCAGACCCTTCTAGATTGCCTCAGGACCCATCTAAAAGCCCCCAGACCCTTCTAATGCCTTTCAGGACCCTTATCAAGGCCACAAGACCCTTCTAGTGCCCCTCAGGACCTTTCTAAAGGCCCTCAGACCCTTCTAATGCCCCTCAGGGCATTTATAAAGGTTCCCAGACCCTTCTAGAGCCCGTCAGGACACTTCTAAATCCCGCAGACCATTCTAATGCCCGTCAGGGCCTTTCTAAAGGTCCCCAGACCCTTCTACTGCCCCTCAGGAGCATTCTAAAGGCCCCCAGACCCTTCTAATGCCCCACAGGGCCTTTCTAAAGGTCCCCAGACCCTTCTAGAGCCCATGAAGACCCTTCTAAAGGCCCTCAGACCCTTATAGAGCCCCTCAGGACCCTTCTAAAGGCCCCCAGACCCTGTTAATTCCTTTCAGGGCTTTTATAAGGGCACCCAGACCCTTCTAATGCCCCTCAGGACCCTTATAAAGGCACCCAGACTCTTCTAGAGCCTCTCAGGACAGTTTTAAATGCCTCCAGACCCTTCTAGACCCTCTCAGGACCATTCTAAAGGCCCCCAGACCCTTCTAATGCCCATCAGGGCCTTTCTAAAGGCCCCCATACCCTTCTAATGCCCCTCAGGTCATTTCTAAAGGCCCCCAGACCTTTCTAGTCCCCCTCAGGATGCTTCTAATACCCCCAGACCCTTCTAGTGCCCCTCAGGGCCTTTCTAAAGGCATCCACACCTTTCTAATGACCCTCAAGACCCATGTAAAGGCCTCCAGACCCTTCTAGATTGCCTCAGGACCCATCTAAAAGCCCCCAGACCCTTCTAATGCCTTTCAGGACCCTTATGAAGGCCACAAGACCCTTCTAATGCCCCTCAGGACCTTTCTAAAGGCCCTCAGACCCTTCTAATGCCCCTCAGGGCATTTATAAAGGTTCCCAGACCCTTCTAGAGCCCGTCAGGACACTTATAAAGGCCCCCAGACCATTCTAGAGCCCCTCAGGACCCTTCTAAATCCCGCAGACCATTCTAATGCCCGTCAGGGCTTTTCTAAAGGTTCCCAGACCCTTCTACTGCCCCTCAGGAGCATTCTAAAGGCCCCCAGACCCTTCTAATGCCCCACAGGGCCTTTCTAAAGGTCCCCAGACCCTTCTAGAGCCCCTGAAGACCCTTCTAAAGGCCCCCAGACCCTTATAGAGCCCCTCAGGACCCTTCTAAAGGCCCCCAGACCCTGTTAATTCCTTTCAGGGCTTTTATAAGGGCACCCAGACCCTTCTAATGCCCCTCAGGACCCTTTTAAAGGCACCCAGACCCTTCTAGAGCCTCTCAGGACAGTTTTAAATGCCTCCAGACCCTTCTAGACCCTCTCAGGACCATTCTAAAGGCCCCCAGACCCTTCTAATGCCCATCAGGGCCTTTCTAAAGGCCCCCATACCCTTCTAATGCCCCTCAGGTCATTTCTAAAGGCCCCCAGACCCTTCTAGACCCCCTCAGGACGCTTCTAATAGCCCCCAGACCCTTCTAGTGCCCCTCAGGGCCTTTCTAAAGGCCTCCACACCCTTCTAATGACCCTCAAGACCCATGTAAAGGCCCCTAGACCCTTCTAGATTGCCTCAGGACCCATCTAAAAGCCCCCAGACCCTTCTAATGCCTTTCAGGACCTTTATGAAGGCCACAAGACCCTTCTAATGCCTTTCAGGACCTTTCTAAAGGCCCTCAGACCCTTCTAGAGCCCGTCAGGACCCTTATAAAGGTCCCCAGACCCTTCTACTGCCCCTCAGGAGAATTCTAAAGGCCCCAAGACCCTGCTAATGCCCCACAGGGCCTTTCTAAAGGACCCCAGATCTCTCTAGAACACCTGAAGATCCTTCTAAAGGCCCCCAGACCCTTATAGAGCTCCTCAGGACCCTTCTAAAGTCCCCCAGACCCTGCTAATTCCCCTCAGGGCTTTTATAAGGGCACCCAGACCCTTCTAATGCCCCTCAGGACCCTTATAAAGGCACCCAGACCCTTCTAGAGCCTCTCAGGACAGTTTTAAATGCCTCCAGACCCTTCTAGACCCCCTCAGGACCATTCTAAAGGCCCCCAGACCCTTCTAATGCCCCTCAGGGCCTTTCTAATGTACCCCAGACAGTTCTAGAATTTCTCAGGGCCTTTCTATATGACCCCAGGCCCTTGTAATGCCACTCAGGGCCTTTCTAAAGGCCGCGAGACCCTTATAATTCCCCTGAGGGCCTTTAAAAAGGCCCCCAGACCCTTCTGGACCCCCTCAGGACGCTTCTAATAGCCCCCAGACCCTTCTAGAGCTCCTCAGGGCCTTTCTAAAGGCCTCCACACGCTTCTAATGACCCTCAAGACCCATGTAAAGGCCCCCAGACCCTTCTAGATTGCCTCAGGACCCATCTAAAAGCCCCCAGACCCTTCTAATGTCTTTCAGGACCCTTATGAAGGCCACAAGACCCTTCTAATGCCCCTCAGGACCTTTCTAAAGGCCCTCAGACCCTTCTAATGCCCCTCAGGGCATTTATAAAGGTTCCCAGACCCTTCTAGAGCCCGTCAGGACACTTATAAAGGCCCCCAGACCATTCTAGAGCCCTCAGGACAATTCTAAAGGCCCGCAGACCATTCTAATGCCCGTCAGGGCGTTTCTAAAGGTCCCAGACCCTTCTACTGCTCCTCAGGAGCATTCTAAAGGCCCCCAGACCCTTCTAATGCCCCACAGGGCCTTTCTAAAGGCTTCCACACCCTTCTAATGACCCTCAAGACCCATGTAAAGGCCCCTAGACCATTCTAGATTGCCTCAGGACCCATCTAAAAGCCCCCAGACCCTTCTAATGCCTTTCAGGACCATTATGAAGGCCACAAGACCCTTCTAATGCCCCTCAGGACCTTTCTAAAGGCCCTCAGACCCTTCTAATGCCCCTCAGGGCATTTATAAAGGTTCCCAGACCCTTCTAGAGCCCGTCAGGACCCTTATAAAGGCCCCCAGACAATTCTAGAGCCCCTCAGGACACTTCTAAAGGCCCGCAGACCATTCTAATGCCCGTCAGGGCCTTATAAAGGTCCCCAGACCCTTCTACTGCACCTCAGGAGCATTCTAAAGGCCCCAAGACCCTTCTAATGCCCCACATGGCCTTTCTAAAGGTCCCCAGACCTTTATAGAGCCCCTCAGGACCCTTCTAAAGTCCCCCAGACCCTGCTAATTCCTCTCAGGGCTTTTATAAGGGCACCCAGACCCTTCTAATGCCCCTCAGGACCCTTATAAAGGCACCCAGACCCTTCTAGAGCCTCTCAGGACAGTTTTAAATGCCTCCAGATCCTTCTAGACCCCCTCAGGACCATTCAAAAGGCCCCCAGACCCTTCTAATTCCCCTCAGGGCCTTTCTAAAGGCCGCGAGACCCTTCTAATGCCCCTCAGGGCCTTTCTAAAGGCCGCGAGACCCTTCTAATGCCCCTCAGGGCCTTTCTAAAGGCTCCCATGCTTTTGTAATGCACCTCACGTCATTTCTAAAGGCACCCAGACCCTTCTAATGCCACTCAGGGCCTTTCTAAAGGTCGCGAGACCCTTATAATCCCCCTGAGGGCCTTTAAAAATGCCCCCAGACCCTTCTGGACCCCCTCAGGACGCTTCTAATAGCCCCCAGACCCTTCTAGAGCCCCTCAGGGCCTTTGTAAAGGCATCCACACCCTTCTAATGACCCTCAAGACCCATGTAAAGGCCCCCAGACCCTTCTAGATTGCCTCAGGACCCATCTAAAGGCCCCCAGACCCTTCTAATGCCTTTCAGGGCCTTTCTAAAGGCCTCCACAACCTTCTAATGACCCTCAAGACCCATTTAAAGGCCCCTAGACCCTTCTAGATTGCCTCAGGACCCATCTAAAAGCCCCCAGACCCTTCTAATGCCTTTCAGGACCCTTATGAAGGCCACAAGACCATTCTAATGACCCTCAGGACCTTTCTAAAGGCGCTCAGACCCTTCTAATGCCCCACAGGTCCTTTCTAAAGGTCCCCAGACCCTTCTAGAGCCCCTGAAGACCCTTCTAAAGGCCCGCAGACCCTTATAGAGCCCCTCAGGACCCTTCTAAAGTCCCCCAGACCCTGCTAATTCCCCTCAGGGCTTTTATAAGGGCACCCAGACCCTTCTAAAGCCCCTCAGGACCCTTATAAAGGCACCCAGACCCTTCTAGAGCCTCTCAGGACAGTTTTAAATGCCTCCAGACCCTTCTAGAGCACCTCAGGACCATTCTAAAGGCCCCCAGACCCTTCTAATGCCCCTCAGGGCATTTCTAAAGTACCCCAGACACATCTAGAACCTCTCAGGGCCTTTCTATATGACCCCAGACCCTTGTAATGCCACTCAGGGCCTTTCTAAAAGCCGCGAGACCCTTATAATCCCCCTGAGGGCCTTTAAAAAGGCACCCAGACCCTTCTGGACCCCCTCAGGACGCTTCTAATAGCCCCCAGACCCTTCTAGAGCCCCTCAGCGCCTATCTAAAGGCATCCACACTCTTCTAATGATCCTCAAGACCCATGTAAAGGCCCCCAGACCCTTCTAGATTGCCTCAGGACCCATCTAAAAGCCCCCAGACCCTTCTAATGCCCCTCAGGGCCCTTCTAAAGGCCCTCAGACCCTTCTAATGCCCCTCAAGACCCATGTAAAGGCCCCTAGACCCTTCTAGATTGCCTCAGGACCCATCTAAAAGCCCCCAGACCCTTCTAATGCCCCTCAAGACCCTTATGAAGGCCACAAGACCCTTCTAATGCCCCTCAGGACCTTTCTAAAGGCCCTCAGACCCTTCTAATGCCCCTCAGGGCATTTATAAAGGTTCCCAGACCCTTCTAGAGCACGTCAGGACCCTTATAAAGGCCCCAAGACCATTCTAGAGCCCCTCAGGACATTTCTAAAGGCCCGCAGACCATTCTAATACCCGTCCAGGGCCTTTCTAAAGGTCCCCAGACTCTTCTACTGCCCCTCAGGAACATTCTAAAGGCCCCCAGACCCTTCTAATGCCCCACAGGGCCTTTATAAAGGTCCCCAGACCCTTCTAGAGCACCTGAAGACCCTTCTAAAGGCCCCAAGACCCTTATAGAGCCCCTCAGGACCCTTCTAAAGTCCCCCAGACCCTGCTAATTCCCCTCAGGGCTTTTATAAGGGCACCCAGACCCTTCTAATGCCCCTCAGGACCCTTATAAAGGCACCCAGACCCTTCTAGAGCCTCTCAGGACCGTTTTAAATGCCTCCAGACCCTTCTAGACCCCCTCAGGACCATTCTAAAGGCCCCCAGACCCTTCTAATGCCCCTCAGGGCCTTTCTAAAGGCTCCCATACCCTTCTAATGCCCCTCAGGTCATTTCTAAAGGAACCCAGACCCTTCTAATGCCACTCAGGGCCTTTCTAAAGGCCGCGAGACCCTTATAATCCACCTGAGGGCCTTTAAAAAGGCCCTCAGACCCTTCTGGACCCCCTCAGGACGCTTCTAATAGACCCCAGACCCTTCTAGAGCTCTTCAGGGCCTTTCTAAAGGCCTCCACACCCTTCTAATGACCCTCAAGACCCATGTAAAGGCCCCCAGACCCTTCTAGATTGCCTGAGGACCCATCTAAAAGCCCCCAGACCCTTCTAATGCCTTTCAGGACCCTTATGAAGGCCACAAGACCCTTCTAATGCCCCTCAGGACCTTTCTAAAGGCCCTCAGACCATTCTAATGCCCCTCAGGGCATTTATAAAGGTTCCCAGACCCTTCTAGATCCTGTCAGGACACTTATAAAGGCCCCCAGACCATTCTAGAGCCCCTCAGGACAATTCTAAATCCCGCAGACCATTCTAATGCCTGTCAGGGCCTTTATAAATGTCCCCAGACCCTTCTACTGCCCCTCAGGATCATTCTAAAGGCCCCCAGACCCTTCTAATGCCCCACAGGGCCTTTCTAAAGGTCCCCAGACCCTTCTAGAGCCCCTGAAGACCATTCTAAAGGCCCCCAGACCCTTATAGAGCCCCTCAGGACCCTTCTAAAGTCCCCCAGACCCAGCTAATTCCCCTCAGGGCTTTTATAAGGGCACCCAGACCCTTCTAATGCCCCTCAGGACCCTTATAAAGGCACCCAGACCCTTCTAGAGCCTCTCAGGACAGATTTAAATGCCTCCAGACCCTTCTAGACCCCCTCAGGACCATTCTAAAGGCCCCCAGACCCTTCTAATGCCCCTCAGGGCCTTTCTAAAGTACCCCAGACACTTCTAGAACCTCTCAGGGCCTTTCTATATGACCCCAGACCCTTGTAATGCCACTCAGGGCCTTTCTAAAGGAAGCGAGACCCTTATAATCCCCCTGAGGGCCTTTAAAAAGGCCCCCAGACCCTTCTGGACTCCCTCAGGACGCTTCTAATAGCCCCCAGACCCTTCTAGAGGCCCTCAGGGCCTTTCTAAAGGCCTCCACACCCTTCTAATGACCCTCAAGACCCATGTAAAGGCCCCCAGACCCTTCTAGATTGCCTAAGGACCCATCTAATAGCCCCAGACCCTTCTAATGCCTTTCAGGGCCTTTCTAAAGGCCTCCACACCCTTCTAATGACCCTCAAGACCCATGTAAAGGCCCCTAGACCCTTCTAGATTGCCTCAGGACCCATCTAAAACCCCCAGACCCTTCTAATGCCTTTCAGGGCCTTTCTAAAGGCCTCCACACCCTTCTAATGACCCTCAAGACCCATGTAAAGGCCCCTAGACCCTTCTAGATTGCCTCAGGACCCATCTAAAACCCCCAGACCCTTCTAATGCCTTTCAGGACCCTTAGGAAGGCCACAAGACCCTTCTAATGACCCTCAGGACCTTTCTAAAGGCCCTCAGACTCTTCTAATGCCCCTCAGGGCGTTTATAAAGGTTCCCAGACCCTTCTAGAGCCAGTCAGGACACTTATAAAGGTCCCCAGACCCTTATAGAGCCCCTCAGGAGCATTCTAAAGGTCCCCAGACCCTTCTAATGCCCGACAGGGCCTTTCTAAAGGTCCCCAGACCCTTCTAGAGCCCCTGAAGACCCTTCTAAGGGCCCCCAGACCCTTATAGAGCCTCTCAGGACCCTTCTAAAGTCCCCCAGACCCTGCTAATTCCCCTCAGGGCTTTTATAAGGGCACCCAGACCCTTCTAAAGCCCCTCAGGACCCTTATAAAGGCACCCAGACCCCTCTAGAGCCTCTCAGGACAGTTTTAAATGCCTCCAGACCCTTCTAGAACCACTCAGGACCATTCTAAAGGCCCCCAGACCCTTCTAATGCCCCTCAGGGCATTTCTAAAGTACCCCAGACACTTCTAGAACTTCTCAGGGCCTTTCTATATGACCCCAGACCCTTGTAATGCCACTCAGGGCCTTTCTAAAGGCCGCGAGACCCTTATAATCCCCCTGAGGGCCTTTAAAAAGGCCCCCAGACCCTTCTGGACCCCCTCAGGACGCTTCTAATAGACCCCAGACCCTTCTAGAGCTCCTCAGGGCCTTTCTAAAGGCATCCACACCCTTCTAATGACCCTCAAGACCCATGTAAAGGCCCCCAGACCCTTCTAGATTGCCTCAGGACCCATCTAAAAGCCCCCAGACCCTTCTAATGCCTTTCAGGGCCTTTCCAAAGGCCTCCACACCCTTCTAATGACACTCAAGAACCATTTAAAGGCCCCTAGACCCTTCTAGATTGCCTCAGGACCCATCTAAAAGCCCCCAGACCCTTCTAATGCCCTTCAGGACCCTTATGAATGCCACAAGACCCTTCTAATGCACCTCAGGACCTTTCTAAAGGACCTCAGACCCTTCTAATGCGCCTCAGGGCATTTATAAAGGTTCCCAGACCCTTCTAGAGCCCGTCAGGACACTTATAAAGGTCCCCAGACCCTTCTACTGCCCCTCAGGAGCATTCTAAAGGCACCCAGACCCTTCTAATGCCACACAGGGCCTTTCTAAAGATCCCCAGACCCTTCTAGAGCCCCTGAAGACCCTTCAAAAGGCCCCCAGACCATTATAGAGCCCCTCAGGACCCTTCTAAAGTCCCCCAGACCCTGCTAATTCCTCTCAGGGCTTTTATAAGGGCACCCAGACCCTTCTAATGCCCCTCAGGACCCTTATAAAGGCACCCAGATCCTTCTAGAGCGTCTCAGGACAGTTTTAAATGCCTTCAGACCCTTCTAGAACCCCTCAGGACCATTCTAAAGTCCCCCAGACCCTTCTAATGCACCTCAGGACCCTTCTAAAGGCCCCCAGACCATTCTAATGCCCCTCAGGACCCTTCTAAAGTCCCCCAGACCATGCTAATTCAACTCAGGTCTATTATATGGGGCACAAGACCCTTCAAATGCCCCTCAGGACCCTTATAAAGGCACCCAGACCCTTCTAGAGCCTCTCAGGACAGTTTTAAATTCCTCCAGACCCTTCTAGACCCCCTCAGGACCATTCTAAAGGCCCCCAGACCCTTCTAATGCCCCTCAGGACCCTTCTAAAGGCCCCCAGACCCTTCTAATGCACCTCATGGCCTTTCTAAAGTACCCCAGACACTTCTAGAACCTCTCAGGGCCTTTCCATATGACCCCAGACCCTTGTAATGACCCTAAGGGCCTTTCTAAAGGCCCCCATACACTTCTAATGCCCCTCAGGACCCTTCTAAAGGCCCCCAGACCCTTCTAATGCCCCTCAGGGCCTTTCTAAAGTACCCCAGACACTTCTAGAACCTCTCAGGGCCTTTCTATATGACCCCAGACCCTTGTAATGCCCCTCAGGGCATTTCTAAAGGCCCCCATACCCTTCTAATGACCCTCAGGACATTTCTAATGGCCCCCAGACCCTTCAAGAGCCCCTCAGGACATTTCTAAAGGCACCCAGAACCTTCTAATGCCACTCAGGGCCTTTCTAAAGGCTGCGAGACCCTTATAATCCCCCTCAGGACCTTTAAAAAGGCCCCCAGACCCTTCTGGACCCCCTCAGGACGCTTCTAATAGACCCCAGACCCTTCTAGAGCCCCTCAGGGCCTTTCTAAAGGCCTCCACACCCTTCTAATGACCCTCAAGACCTATGTGAAGGCCCCCAGACCCTTCTAGATTGCCTCAGGACCCATCTAAAAGCCTCCAGACCCTTCCAATGCCTTTCAGGACCATTATGAAGGCCACAAGACCCTTCTAATGCCCCTCAGGACCTTTCTAAAGGCCCTCAGACCCTTCTAATGCCTTTAAGGGCATTTATAAAGGTTCCCAGACCCTTCTAGAGCCAGTCAGGACCCTTATAAAGGCCCCCAGATCATTCTAGAGCCCCTCAGGACACTTCTAAAGGCCCGTAGACCATTCTAATGCACGTCAGGGCCTTTATAAAGGACCCCAGACCCTTCTACTGCCCCTCAGGAGCATTCTAAAGGCCCCCAGACCATTCTAATGCCCCTCAGGGCCTTTCTAAAGTACCCCAGACACTTCTAGAACCTCTCAGGGCCTTTCTATATGACCCCAGACCCTTGTAATGCCCCTCAGGGCCTTTTTAAAGGCCCCCAGACCCTTCTAATGACCCTCAGGACATTTCTAAAGGCCCCCAGACCCCTCTAGAGCCCCTCAGGACATTTCTAAAGGCACCCAGACCCTTCTAATGCCACTCAGGGCCTTTCTAAAGGCCGCGAGAACCTTATAATCCCCCTGAGGGCCTTTAAAAAGGCCGCCAGACCCTCCGGGACCCCCTCAGGATTCTTCTAATAGCCCCCAGACCCTTCTAATGCATTTCAGGGCCTTTCTAAAGGCCTCCACACCCTTCTAATGACCCTCAAGACCCATGTAAAGGCCCCCAGACCCTTCTAGATTGCCTCAGGACCCATCTAAAAGCCCCCAGACCCTTCTAATGCCTTTCAGGACCCTTATGAAGGCCACAAGACCCTTCTAATGCCCCTCAGGACCTTTCTAAAGGCCCTCAGACCCTTGTAATGCCCCTCAGGGCATTTATAAAGGTTCCCAGACCCTTCTAGAGCCTGTCAGGACCCTTATAAAGGCCCCCAGACCATTCTAGAGCCCCTCAGGACACTTCTAAAGGCCCACAGACTATTCTAATGCCCGTCAGGGCCTTTATAAAGGTCCCCAGACCCTTCTACTGCCCCTCAGGATCATTCTAAAGGCCCCCAGACCCTTCTAATGCCCCACAGGGCCTTTCTAAAGGTCCCCAGACCCTTCTAGAGCCCCTGAAGACCCTTCTAAAGGCCCGCAGACCCTTATAGAGCCCCTCAGGACCCTTCTAAAGTCCCCCAGACCCTGCTAATTCCCCTCAGGGCTTTTATAAGGGCACCCAGACCCTTCTAATGCCCCGCAGGACCCTTCTAAAGGCCCCCAGACACTTCTAATGCCCCTCAGGGCCTTTCTAAAGTACCCCAGACACTTCTAGAACCTCTCAGGCCCTTTCTACGTGATCCGAGACCCTTGTAATGCCCCTCAGGGCCTTTCTAAAGACCCCCATACCCTTCTAATGCCCCTCAGGACATTTCTAAAGGCCCCCAGACCCTTCTAGAGCCCCTCAGGACATATCTAAAGGCGCCCAGACCCTTCTAGAGCCCCTCAGGACATTTCTAAAGGCACCCAGACCCTTCTAATGCCACTCAGGGCCTTTCTAAAGGCCGCGAGACCCATATAATCCCCCTGAGGGCCTTTAAAAAGGCCCCCAGACCCTTCTGGACCCCCTCAGGACACTTCTAATAGCCCCCAGACCCTTCTAGAGCCCCTCAGGTCCATTCTAAAGGCCCCCAGACCCTTCTAATGCCCCTCAGGGCCTTTCTAAAGTACCCCAGACACTTCTAGAACCTCTCAGGGCCTTTCTATATGACCCCAGACCCTTGTAATGCCCCTCAGGGCCTTTCTAAAGGCCCCCATACCCTTCTAATGCCCCTGAAGACCCTTCTAAAGGCCCCCAGACCCTTCTAGAGCCCCTCAGGACATTTCTAAAGGCACCCAGAACCTTCTAATGCAACTCAGGGCCTTTCTAAAGGCTGCGAGACCCTTATAATCCCCCTAAGGACCTTTAAAAAGGTCCCCAGACCCTTCTGGACCCACTCAGGACGCTTCTAATAGCCCCCAGACCATTCTACAGCCCCTCAGGGCCTTTCTAAAGGCCTCCACACCCTTCTAATGACCCTCAAGACCCATGTAAAGGCCCCCAGACCCTTCTAGATTGCGCAGGACCCATCTAAAAGCCCCCAGACCCTTCTAATGCCCCTCAGGACCCTTCTAAAGGCGCCCAGACCATTCTAATGCCCCTCAGGACCCTTCTAAAGTCCCCCAGACCATGCTAATTCCACTCAGGGCTATTATATGGGGCACAAGACCCTTCAAATGCCTCTCAGGACCCTTATAAAGGCACCCAGACCCTTCTAGAGCCTCTCAGGACAGTTTTAAATGCCTCCAGACCCTTCTAGACCCCCTCAGGACCATTCTAAAGGCCCCCAGACCCTTCTAATGCACCTCAGGACCCTTCTAAAGGCCCCCAGACCCTTCTAATGCACCTCAGGGCCTTTCTAAAGTACCCCAGACACTTCTAGAACCTCTCAGGGCCTTTCTATATGACACCAGACCCTTGTAATGCCCCTCAGGGCCTTTCTAAAGGCCCCCATACCCTTCTAATGACCCTGAGGACATTTCTAAAGGCCCCCAGACCCTTCAAGAGCCCCTCAGGACATTTCTAAAGGCACCCAGAACCTTCTAGAGCATCTCAGGACAGTTTTAAATGCCTCCAGACCATTCTAGACCCCCTGAGGACCATTCTAAAGGCCCCCAGACCCTTCTAATGCCCCTCAGGACCCTTCTAAAGGCCCCCAGACCCTTCTAATGCACCTCATGGCCTTTCTAAAGTACCCCAGACACTTCTAGAACCTCTCAGGGCATTTCTATATGACCCAAGACCCTTGTAATGCCCCTCAGGGCCTTTCTAAAGGCCCCCATACCCTTCTAATGACCCTCAGGACATTTCTAATGGCCCCCAGACCCTTCAAGAGCCCCTCAGGACATTTCTAAAGGCACCCAGAACCTTCTAATGCCACTCAGGGCCTTTCTAAAGGCTGCGAGACCCTTATAATCCCCCTCAGGACCTTTAAAAAGGCCCCCAGACCCTTCTGGACCCCCTCAGGACGCTTCTAATAGCCCCCAGACCCTTCTAGAGCCCCTCAGGGCCTTTCTAAAGGCCTCCACACCCTTCTAATGACCCTCAAGACCTATGTAAAGGCCCCCAGACCCTTCTAGATTGCCTCAGGACCCATCTAAAAGCCTCCAGACCCTTCCAATGCCTTTCAGGACCATTATGAAGGCCACAAGACCCTTCTAATGCCCCTCAGGACCTTTCTAAAGGCCCTCAGACCCTTCTAATGCCTTTAAGGGCATTTATAAAGGTTCCCAGACCCTTCTAGAGCCAGTCAGGACGCTTATAAAGGCCCCCAGATCATTCTAGAGCCCCTCAGGACACTTCTAAAGGCCCGTAGACCATTCTAATGCACGTCAGGGCCTTTATAAAGGACCCCAGACCCTTCTACTGCCCCTCAGGAGCATTCTAAAGGCCCCCAGACCATTCTAATGCCCCTCAGGGCCTTTCTAAAGGTCCCGAGACCATTCTAGAGCCCCTGAAGACCCTTCTAAAGGCCCCCAGACCCTTCTAATGCCCCTCAGGGCCTTTCTAAAGTACCCCAGACATTCTAGAACCTCTCAGGGCCTTTCTATATGACCCCAGACCCTTGTAATGCCCCTCAGGGCCTTTCTAAAGGCCCCCAGACCCTTCTAATTCCCCTCAGGACATTTCTAAAGGCCCCCAGACCCTTCAATAGCCCCTCAGGACATTTTTAAAGGCACCCAGAACCTTCTAATGCCACTCAGGGCCTTTCTAAAGGCTACGAGACCCTTATAATCCCACTGAGGACCTTTATAAAGGCACCCAGACCCTTCTGGACCCCCTCAGGACGCTTCTAATAGACCCCAGACCCTTCTAGAGCCCCTCAGGGCCTTTCTAAAGGCCTCCACACCCTTCTAATGACCCTCAAGACCCATGTAAAGGCCCCCAGACCCTTCTAGATTGCCTCAGGACCCATCTAAAAGCCCCCAGACCCTTCTAATGCCTTTCAGGGCCTTTCTAAAGGCCTCCACACCCTTCTAATGACCCTCAAGACCCATGTAAAGGCCCCTAGACCTTCTAGATTGCCTCAGGACCCATCTAAAAGCCCCCAGACCCTTCTAATGCCTTTCAGGACCCTTATGAAGGCCACCAGACCCTTCTAATGCCCCTCAGGACCTTTCTAAAGGTCCTCAGACCCTTCTAATGCCCCTCAGGGCATTTATAAAGGTTCCCAGACCCTTCTAGAGCCAGTCAGGACCCTTATAAAGGCCCCCAGACCCTTATAGAGCCCCTCAGGACACTTCTAAATCCCGCAGACCATTCTAATGCCCGTCAGGGCCTTTCTAAAGGTCCCCAGACCCTTCTACTGCCCCTCAGGAGCATTCTAAAGGCCCCCAGACCCTTCTAATGCCCCACAGGGCCTTTCTAAAGGTCCCCAGACCCTTCTAGAGCCCCTGAAGACCCTTCTAAAGGCCCCCAGACCCTTATAGAGCCCCTCAGGACCCTTCTAAAGTCCCCCAGACCCTGCTAATTCCCCTCAGGGCTTTTATAAGGGCACCCAGACCCTTATAATGCCCCTCAGGACCCTTATAAAGGCACCCAGACCCTTCTAGAGCCCGTCAGGACAGTTTTAAATGCCTCCAGACCCTTCTAGACCCCCTCAGGACCCTTCTAAAGGCCCCCAGACCCTTCTAATGCCCCTTAGGGCCTTTCTAAAGTACCCCAGACACTTCTAGAACCTCTCAGGGCCTTTCTATATGACCCCAGACCCTTGTAATGCCACTCAGGGCCTTTCTAAAAGCCACGAGACGCTTATAATGCCCCTCAGGATATTTCTAAAGGCCCCCAGACCCTTCAAGAGCCCCTCAGGACATTTCTAAAGGCACCCAGAACCTTCTAATGCCACTCAGGGCCTTTCTAAAGTCTGCGAGACCCTTATAATCCCCCTGAGGACCTTTAAAAAGGCCCCCAGACCCTTCTGGACCCCCTCAGGACGCTTCTAATAGCCCCCAGACCTTTCGAGAGCCCCTCAGGGCCTTTCTAAAGGCCTCCACACCCTTCTAATGACCCTCAAGACCCATGTAAAGGCCCCTAGACCCTTCTAGATTGCCTCAGGACCCATCTAAAAGCCCCCAGACCCTTCTAATGCCTTTCAGGACCTTTATGAAGGCCACAAGACCCTTCTAATGCCCCTCAGGACCTTTCTAAAGGCCCTCAGACCCTTCTAATGCCCCTCAGGGCATTTATAAAGGTTCGCAAACCCTTCTAGAGCCCGTCAGGACACTTATAAATGCCCCCAGACCATTCTAGAGCCCCTCAGGACACTTCTAAAGGCCCGCAGACCATTCTAATGCCCATCAGTGCCATTCTAAAGGTCCCCAGACCCTTCTACTGCCACTCAGGAGCATTCTAAAGGCACCCGGACCCTTCTAATGCCCCACAGGGCCTTTCTAAAGGTCCCCAGACCCTTCTAGAGCCCCTGAAGACCCTTCTAAAGGCCCCCAGACCCTTATAGAGCCCCTCAGGACCCTTCTAAAGTCCCCCAGACCCTGCTAATTCCCCTCAGGGCTTTTATAAGGGCCACAAGACCCTTCTAATGCCCCTCAGGACCCTTATAAAGGCACCCAGACCCTTCTAGAGCCTCTCAGGAAAGTTTTAAAAGCCTCCAGACCCTTCTAGACCCCCTCAGGACCATTCTAAAGGCCCCCAGACCCTTCCAATGCATCTCAGGACCCTTCTAAAGGCCCCCAGACCCTTCTAATGCCCTTCAGGACCCTTATAAAGGCCCCCAGACCCTTCTAATGCCCCGCAGGGCCTTTCTAAATTACCCCAGACACTTCTAGAACCTCTCAGGGCCTTTCTATATGAACCCAGACCTTTGTAATGCCTCTCAGGGCCTTTCTAAAGGCCCCCACAGCCTTCTAATGACCCTCAGGACATTTCTAAAGGCCCCCAGACCATTCAAGAGCACCTCAGGACATTTCTAAAGGCACCCAGACCCTTCTAATGCCACTCAGTGCCTTTCTAAAGGCTGCGAGACCCTTATAATCCCCCTGAGGGCCTTTAAAAAGGCCCCCAGACCATTCTGGACCCCCTCAGGACGCTTCTAATAGACCCCAGACCCTTCTAGAGCCCCTCAGGGCCTTTCTAAAGGCCTCCACACCCTTCTAATGACCCTCAAGACCCATGTAAAGGCCCCCAGACCCTTCTAGATTGCATCAGGACCCATCTAAAAGCCCCCAGACTCTTCTAATGCCATTCAGGGCCTTTCTAAAGGCCTCCACACCCTTCTAATGACCCTCAAGACCCATGTAAAGGCCCCCAGACCCTTCTAGATTGCGCAGGACCCATCTAAAAGCCCCCAGACCCTTCTAATGCCCCTCAGGACCCTTCTAAAGGCGCCCAGACCATTCTAATGCCCCTCAGGACCCTTCTAAAGTCCCCCAGACCATGCTAATTCCACTCAGGGCTATTATATGGGGCACAAGACCCTTCAAATGCCCCTCAGGACCCTTATAAAGGCACCCAGACCCTTCTAGAGCGTCTCAGGACAGATTTAAATGCCTCCAGACCCTTCTAGACCCCCTCAGGACCATTCTAAAGGCCCCCAGACCCTTCTAATGCACCTCAGGACCCTTCTAAAGGCACCCAGACCCTTCTAATGCCCCTCAGGGCCTTTCTAAAGTACCCCAGACATTTCTAGAACCTCTCAGGGCCTTTCTATATGACCCCAGACCCTTGTAATGCCCCTCAGGGCCTTTCTAAAGGCCCCCATACCCTTCTAATGACCCTCAGGACATTTCTAATGGCCCCCAGACCCTTCAAGAGCCCCTCAGGACATTTCTAAAGGCACCCAGACCCTTCTAGTGCCACTCAGGGCCTTTCTAAAGGCTGCGAGACCCTTATAATCCCCCTGAGGACCTTTAAAAAGGCCCCCAGACCCTTCTGGACCCCTCAGGACGCTTCTATATAGCCCCCAGACCCTTCTAGAGCTCCTCAGGGCTTTTCTAAAGGCCTCCACACCCTTCTAATGACCCTCAAGACCCATGTAAAGGCCCCCAGACCCTTCTAGATTGCATCAGGACCCATCTAAAAGCCCCCAGACCCTTCTAATGCCTTTCAGGGCCTTTCTAAAGGCCTCCACACCCTTCTAATGACCCTCAAGACCCATGTAAAGGCCCCCAGACCCTTCTAAATTGCCTCAGGACCCATCTAAAAGACCCCAGACCCTTCTAATGCCTTTCAGGACCCTTATGAAGGCCACAAGACCCTTCTAATGCCCCTCAGGGCAATTATAAAGGCCCCCAGACCATTCTAATGCCCCTCAGGGCATTTATAAAGGTTCCCAGACCCTTCTAGAGTCCCTCAGGACACTTCTAAAGGCCCGCAGACCCTTCTACTGCCCCTCAGGAGCATTCTAAAGGCACCCAGACCCTTCTAATGCCCCACAGGGCCTTTCTAAAGGTCCCCCAGACCCTTATAGAGCGCCTCAGGACCCTTCTAATGTCCCCCAGACCCTGCTAATTCCCCTCAGGGCTTTTATAAGGGCACCCAGAATCTTCTAATGCCCCTCAGGACCCTTATAAAGGCACCCAGACCCCTCTAGAGCCTCTCAGGACAGCTTTAAATGCCTCCAGACCCTTCTAGACCCCCTCAGGACCATTCTAAAGGCCCCCAGACCCTTCTAATGCCCCTCAGGGCCTTTCTAAAGTACCCCAGACACTTCTAGAACCTCTCAGGGCCTTTCTATATGACCCCAGACCCTTGTAATGCCCCTCAGGGCCTTTCTAAAGGCCCCCATACCCTTCTAATGCCCCTCAGGACATTTCTAAAGGCCCCCAGACCCTTCTAGAGCCCCTCAGGACATATCTAAAGGCACCCAGAACCTTATAATGCCACTCAGGACCTTTCTAAAGGCTGCGAGACCCTTATAATCCCCCTGAGGACCTTTAAAAAGGCCCCCAGACCCTTCTGGACCCCCTCAAGACGCTTCTAATAGACCCCAGACCCTTCTGGAGCCCCTCAGGGCCTTTCTAAAGGCCTCCACACCCTTCTAATGACCCTCAAGACCCATGTAAAGGCCCACAGACCCTTCTAGATTGCCTCAGGACCCATCCAAAAGCCCCCAGACCCTTCTAATGCCTTTCAGGTCCTTTCTAAAGGCCTCCACACCCTTCTAATGACTCTCAAAACCCATGTAAAGGCCCCTAGACCCTTCTAGATTGCCTCAGGACCCATCTAAAAGCCCTCAGACCCTTCTAATGCCCCTCAGGGCCTTTCTAAAGTACCCCAGACACTTCTAGAACCTCTCAGGGCCTTTCTATATGACCCCAGACCCTTGTAATGCCCCTCAGGGCCTTTCTAAAGGCCCCCAGACCATTCTAGAGCCCCTCAGGACACTTCTAAATCCCGCAGACCATTCTAATGCCCGTCAGGGCCTTTATAAAGGTCCCCAGACCCTTCTACTGCCCCTCAGGAGCATTCTAAAGGCACCCGGACCCTTCTAATGCCCCACAGGGCCTTTCTAAAGGTCCCCAGACCCTTCTAGAGCCCCTGAAGACCCTTCTAAAGGCCCCCAGACCCTTATAGAGCCCCTCAGGACCCTTCTAAAGTCCCCCAGACCCTGCTAATTCCCCTCAGGGCTTTTATAAGGGCCACAAGACCCTTCTAATGCCCCTCAGGACCCTTATAAAGGCACCCAGACCCTTCTAGAGCCTCTCAGGACAGTTTTAAAAGCCTCCAGACCCTTCTAGACCCCCTCAGGACCATTCTAAAGGCCCCCAGACCCTTCTAATGCCCCTCAGGACCCTTCTAAAGGCCCCCGGACCCTTCTAATGCCCCGCAGGGCCTTTCTAAATTACCCCAGACACTTCTAGAACCTCTCAGGGCCTTTCTATATGACCCCAGACCCTTGTAATGCCCCTCAGGGCCTTTCTAAATGCCCCCACACCCTTCTAATGACCCTCAGGACATTTCTAAAGGCCCCCAGACCATTCAAGAGCCCCTCAGGACATTTCTAAAGGCACCCAGACCCTTCTAATGCCACTCAGGGCCTTTCTAAAGGCTGCGAGACCCTTATAATCCCCCTGAGGACCTTTAAAAAGGCCCCCAGACCCTTCTGGACCCCCTCAGGACGCTTCTAATAGCCCCCAGACCCTTCTAGAGCCCCTCAGGGCCTTTCTAAAGGCCTCCACACCCTTCTAATGACCCTCAAGACCCATGTAAAGGCCCCGAGACCCTTCTAGATTGCATCAGGACCCATCTAAAAGCCCCCAGACCCTTCTAATGCCTTTCAGGGCCTTTCTAAAGGCCTCCACACCCTTCTAATGACCCTCAAGACCCATGTAAAGGCCCCCAGACCGTTCTAGATTGCCTCAGGACCCATCTAAAAGACCCCAGACCCTTCTAATGCCTTTCAGGACCCTTATGAAGGCCACAAGACCCTTCTAATGCCCCTCAGGACCTTTCTAAAGGCCCTCAGACCCTTCTAATGCCTTTAAGGGCATTTATAAATGTTCCCAGACCCTTCTAGAGCCCGTCAGGACACTTCTAAAGGCCCGTAGACCATTCTAATGCCCGTCAGGGCCTTTATAAAGGCCCCCAGACCCTTCTGGACCCCCTCAGGACGCTTCTAATAGCCCCCAGACCCTTCTAGAGCCCCTCAGGGCCTTTCTAAAGGCCTCCACACCCTTCTAATGACCCTCAAGACCCATGTAAAGGCCCCCGACCCTTCTAGAATGCCTGAGGACCCATCTAAAAGCCCCCAGACCCTTGTAATGCCCCTCAGGGCCTTTCTAAAGGCCTCCACACCCTTCTAATGACCCTCAAGACCCATGAAAAGGCCCCTAGACCCTCCTAGATTGCCTCAGGACCCATCTAAAAGACCCCAGACCCTTCTAATGCCTTTCAGGACCCTTATGAAGGCCACAAGACCCTTCTAATGCCCCTCAGGACCTTTCTAAAGGCCCTCAGACCCTTCTAATGCAGCTCAGGACCTTTCTAATAGACCCCAGACCCTTCTAGAGCCCCTCAGGGCCTTTCTAAAGGCCTCCACACCCTTCTAATGACCATCAAGACCCATGTAAAGGCCCCCAGACCCTTCTAGATTGCCTCAGGACCCATCTAAAAGCCCCCAGACCCTTCTAATACCTTTCAGGACCCTTATGAAGGCCACAAGACCCTTCTAATGCCCCTCAGGACCTTTCTAAAGGCCCTCAGACCCTTCTAATGCCCCTCAGGGCATTTATAAAGGTTCCCAGACCCTTCTAGAGCCCGTCAGGACCCTTATAAAGGCCCCCAGACCATTCTAGAGCCCCTCATGACACTTCTAAAGGCCCGCAGACCATTCTAATGCCCGTCAGGGCCTTTCTAAAGGTCCCCAGACCCTTCTACTGCTCCTCAGGAGCATTCTAAAGGCCCCCAGACCCTTCTAATGCCCCACAGGTCCTTTCTAAAGGTCCCCAGACCCTTCTAGAGCCCCTGAAGACCAATCTAAAGGCCCCCAGACCCTTATAGAGCCCCTCAGGACCCTTCTAAAGTCCCCCAGACCCTGCTAGTTCCCCTCAGGGCTTTTATAAGGGCACCCAGACCCTTCTAATGCCCCTCAGGGCATTTCTAAAGGTCCCCAGACCCTTCTAGAGCCTCTCAGGACAGTTTTAAATGCGTCAAGACCCTTCTAGACCCCCTCAGGACCATTCTAATGGCCCCCAGACCCTTCTAATGCCCCTCAGGGGCTTTCTAAAGTAAACCAGACACTTCTAGAACCTCTCAAGGCCTTTCTATAAGAACCCAGACCCTTGTAATGCCACTCAGAGCCTTTCTAAAGGCCGCAAGACCCTTATAATCCCCCTGAGGGCCTTTAAAAGGCCCCCAGACCCTTCTGGACCCCCTCAGGACACTTCTAATAGCCCCCAGACCCTTCTAGAGCCCCTCAGGGCCTTTCTAAAGGCTTCCACACCCTTCTAATGACCCTCAAGACCCATGTAAAGGCCCCCAGACCGTTCTAGATTGCCTCAGGACCCATCTAAAAGACCCCAGACCCTTCTAATGCCTTTCAGGACCCTTATAAAGGCCACAAGACCCTTCTAATGCCCCTCAGGACCTTTCTAAAGGCCCTCAGACCCTTCTAATGCCTTTAAGGGCATTTATAAAGGTTCCCAGACCCTTCTAGAGCCCGTCAGGACTCTTATAAAGGCCCCCAGACCATTCTAGAGCCCCTCAGGACACTTCTAAAGGCCCGCAGACGATTCTAATGCCCGTCAGGGCCTTTATAAAGGTCCCCAGACCCTTCTACTGCCCCTCAGGAGCATTCTAAAGGCCCCCAGACCCTTCTAATGCCCCACAGGGCCTTTCTAAAGGTCCCCAGACCCTTCTAGAGCCCCTGAAGACCCTTCTAAAGGCCCCCAGACCCTTATAGAGCCCCTCAGGACCCTTCTAAAGTCCCCCAGACCCTGCTAGTTCCCCTCAGGGCTTTATAAGGGCACCCAGAATCTTCTAATGCCCTTCAGGACCCTTATAAAGGCACCCAGACCCTTCTAGAGCCTCTCAGGACAGTTTTAAATGCCTCCAGACCCTTCTAGACCCCCTCAGGACCATTCTAAAGGCACCCAGACCCTTCTAATGCCCCTCAGGGCCTTTCTAAAGTACCCCAGACACTTCTAGAACCTCTCAGGGCCTTTCTATATGACCCCAGACCCTTGTAATGCCACTCAGGGCCTTTCTAAAGGCCGCGAGACCCTTATAATCCCCCTGAGGGCTTTTAAAATGCCCCCAGACCCTTCTGGACCCCCTCAGGAAGCTTCTAATAGCCCCCAGACCCTTCTAGAGCCAACAGGGCCTTTCTAAAGGCCTCCACACCCTTCTAATGACCCTCAAGACCCATGTAAATGCCCCTAGACCCTTCTAGATTGCCTCAGGACCCATCTAAAAGCCCCCAGACCCTTCTAATGCCTTTCAGGGCCTTTCTAAAGGCCTCCACACCCTTCTAATGACCCTCAAGAACCATGTAAAGGCCCCCAGACCCTTCTAATGCCTTTCAGGACCCTTATGAAGGCCACAAGACCCTTCTAATGCCCCTCAGGACCTTTCTAAATGCCCTCAGACCCTTCTAATGCCCCTCAGGGCATTTATAAAGGTTCCCAGACCCTTCTAGAGCCCGTCAGGACCCTTATAAAGGACCCCAGACCATTCTAGAGCCCCTCAGGACACTTCTAAAGGCCCGCAGACCATTCTAATGCCCGTCAGGGCCTTTATAAAGGTCCCCAGACCCTTCTACTGCCCCTCAGGAGCATTCTAAAGGCCCCCAGACCCTTCTAATGCCCCACAGGGCCTTTCTAAAGGTCCCCAGACCCTTCTAGAGCCCCTGAAGACCCTTCTAAAGGCCCCCAGACCCTTATAGAGCCCCTCAGGACCCTTCTAAAGTCCCCCAGACCCTGCTAGTTCCCCTCAGGGCTTTTATAAGGGCACCCAGAATCATCTAATGCCCCTCAGGACCCTTATAAAGGCAATCAGACCCTTCTAGAGCTTCTCAGTGCAGTTTTAAATGCCTCCAGACCCTTCTAGACCCCCTCAGGACCATTCTAAAGGCACCCAGACCCTTCTAATGCCCCTAAGGGCCTTTCTAAAGTAAACCAGACGCTTCTAGAACCTCTCAGGGCCTTTCTATATCAACCCAGACCCCTGTAATGCCACTCAGGGCCTTTCTAAAGGCCGCGAGACCCTTATAATCCCCCTGAGGGCCTTTAAAAAGGCCCCCAGACCCTTCTGGACCCCCTCAGGACGCTTCTAATAGCCCCCAGACCCTTCTAGAGCCCCTCAGGGTCTTTCTAAGGCATCCACACCCTTCTAATGACCCTCAAGACCCATGTAAAGGCCCCTAGAACCTTCTAGATTGCCTCAGGACCCATCTAAAAGCCCCCAGACCCTTCTAATGCCTTTCAGGACCCTTATTAAGGCCACAAGACCCTTCTAATGCCCCTCAGGACCTTTCTAAAAGCCCTTAGACCCTTCTAATGCCACTCAGGGCATTTATAAAGGTTCCCAGACCATTCTAGATCACGTCAGGACACTTATAAAGGTCCCCAGACCCTTCTACTGCCCCTCAGGAGCATTCTAAAGGCCCCCAGACCCTTCTAATGCCCCACAGGGCCTTTCTAAAGGTCCCCAGACCCTTCTAATTCCTCTGAAGACCCTTCTAAAGGCCCCGAGACACTTATAGAGCCCCTCAGGACCCTTCTAAAGTCCCCCAGACCCTGTTAATTCCTCTCAGGGCTTTTATAAGGGCTCCCAGACCCTTCTATTGCCCCTCAGGACCCTTATAAAGGATCCCAGACCATTCTAGAGCCTCTCAGGACAGTTTTAAATGCCTCCAGACCCTTCTAGACCCCCTCAGGACCATTCTAAAGGCCCCCAGACCCTTCTAATGCCAATCAGGGCCTTTCTAAAGTAACCCAGACACTTCTAGAACCTCTCAGGGCCTTTCTATATGACCCCAGACCCTTGTAATGCCACTCAGGGCCTTTCTAGAAGCCACGAGACCCTTATAATCCCCCTGAGGGCCTATAAAAAGGCCCCCAGACCCTTCTGGACCCCCTCAGGACGCTTCTAATAGCCCCCAGACCATTCTAGAGCCCCTCAGGGTCTTTCTAAAGGCCTCCACACCCTTCTAATGACCCTCAAGACCCATGTAAAGTCCCCCAGACCCTTCTAGATTGCCTCAGGACCCATCCAAAAGCCCCCAGACCCTTCTAATGCCTTTCAGGACCTTTCTAAAGGCCCTCAGACCCTTCTAGTGCCCCTCAGGACACTTCTAAAGGCCCGCAGACCATTCTAATGCCCGTCAGGGCCTTTATAAAGGTCCCCAGACCCTTCTACTGCCCCTCAGGAGCATTCTAAAGGCCCCCAGACCCTTCTAATGCCCCACAGGGCCTTTCTAAAGGTTCCCAGACCCTTCTAGAGCCTGTCAGGACCCTTATAAAGGCCCCCAGACCCTTCTAGAGCCCCTCAGGACACTTCTAAAGGCCCGCAGACCATTCTAATGCCCGTCAGGGCCTTTATAAAGGTCCCCAGACCCTTCTACTGCCCCTCAGGAGCATTCTAAAGGCCCCCAGACCCTTCTAATGCCCCACAGGGCCTTTCTAAAGGTCCCCAGACCCTTCTAGAGCCCCTCAAGACCCTTCTAAAGGCCCCCAGACCCTTCTAGAGCCCCTCAGGACCAATCTAAAGTCCCCCAGACCCTGCTAATTCCCCTCAGGGCTTTTATAAGGGCACCCAGACCCTTCTAATGCCCCTCAGGACATTTATAAAGGCCCACAGAACCTTCTAGAGCCCCTCAGGACATTTCTAAAGGCACCCAGACCCTTGTAACGCCACTCAGGGCCTTTCTAAAGGCCGCGAGACCATTATAATCCCCCTGAGGGCCTTTAAAAAGGCCCCCAGACACTTCTGGACCCCCTCAGGACGCTTCTAATAGCCCCCAGACCCTTCTAGAGCCCCTCAGGGCCTTTCTAAAGGCCTCCACACCCTTCTAATGACACTCAAGTCCCCTGTAAAGGCCCCCAGACCCTTCTAGATTGCCTCAGGACGTTTCTAATAGCCCCCAGACCCTTCTAGATCCCCTCAGGGCCTTTCTAAAGGCCTCCACACCCTTCTAATGACCCTCAAGACCCATGTAAAGGCCCCCAGACCCTTCTAGATTGCCTCAGGACCCATCTAAAAGCCCCCAGACCCTTCTAATGCCCCTCAGGGCCTTTCTAAAGTACCCCAGACACTTCTAGAACCTTTCAGGGCCTTTCTATATGACCCCAGACCCTTGTAATGCCCCTCAGGGCTTTTCTAAAGGCCCCCATACCCTTCTAATGCCCCTCAGGACATTTCTAAAGGTCCCCCAGACCCTTCTAGAGCCCCTCAGGACATTTCTAAAGGCACCCAGACCCTTCTAATGCCACTCAGGGCCTTTCTAAAGGCCGCGAGACCCTTATAATCCCCCTGAGGGCCTTTAAAAAGGCCCCCAGACCCTTCTGGATCCCCTCAGGACGCTTCTAATAGCCCCCAGACCCTTCTAGAGCCACTCAGGGCCTTTCTAAAGGCCTCCACACCCTTCTAATGACCCTCAAGACCCATGAAAAGGCCCCCAGACCCTTCTAGATTGCCTCAGGACGCATCTAAAAGCCCCCTGACCCTTCTAATGCCTTTCAGGGCCTTTCTAAAGGCCTCCACACCCTTCTAATGACACTCAAGACCCATGTAAAGGCCCCCAGACCCTTCTAGATTGACTCAGGACCCATCTAAAAGCCCCCAGACCCTTCTAATGCTTTTCAGGACCCTTATGAAGGCCACAAGACCCTTCTAATGCCCCTCAGGGCATATATAAATGTTCCCAGACCCTTCTAGAGCCCGTCAGGACCTTTATAAAGGCCCCCCGACCATTCTAGAGCCCCTCAGGACACTTCTAAAGGCCCGCAGACCATTCTAATGCCTGTCAGGGCCTTTCTAAAGGTCCCCAGACCCTTCTACTGCACCTCAGGAGCATTCTAAAGGCCCCCAGACCCTTCTAATGCCCCTCAGGACATTTCTAAAGGCCCCCAGACCCTTCTAGAGCCCCTCAGGACATTTCGAAGGGTACCAAGACCCTTGTAATTCCACTCAGGGCCTTTCTAAAGGCCGCGAGACCCTTATAATCCCCCTGAGGGCCTTTAAAAAGGCCCCCAGACCCTTCTGGACCCTCTCAGGACGCTTCTAATAGACCCCAGACCCTTCTAATGCCTTTCAGGGCCTTTCTAAAGGCATCCACACCCTTCTAATGACCCTCAAGACCCATGTAAAGGCCCCCAGACCCTTCTAGATTGCCTCAGGACCCATCTAAAAGCCCCCAGACCCTTCTAATGCCTTTCAGGACCCTTATGAAGGCCACAAGACCCTTCTAATGCCCCTCAGGACCTTTCTAAAGACCCTCAGACCCCTCTACTCCCCCTCAGGGCATTTATAAAGGTTCCCAGACCCTTCTAGAGCCTGTCAGGACCCTTATAAAGGCCCCCAGACCATTCTAGAGCACCTCAGGACAATTCTAAAGGCCTGCAGACCATTCTAATGCATAACAGGGTCTTTATAAAGATCCCCAGACCCTTCTACTGCCCCTCAGGAGCATTCTAAAGGCCCCCAGACCCTTCTAATGCCCCACAGGGCCTTTCTAAAGGTCCCCAGACCCTTCTAGAGCCCCTCAGGGCCTTTCTAAAGGCCTCCACACCCTTCTAATGACCCTCAAGACCCATGTAAAGGCCCCCAGACCCTTCTAGATTGCCTCAGGACCCATCTAAAAGCCCCCAGACCCTTCTAATGCCTTTCAGGGCCTTTCTAAATGCCTCCACACCATTCTAAAGACCCTCAAGACACATGTAAAGGCCTCTAGACCCTTCTAGATTGCCTCAGGACCCATCTAAAAAACCACAGACCCTTCTAATGCCTTTCAGGACCCTTATGAAGGCCACAAGACCCTTCTAATGCCCCACAGGACCTTTCTAAAGGCCCTCAGACCCTTCTAATGCCCCTCAGGGCCCTTCTAAAGGACCCCAGACCCTTCTAATACCCCTCAGGGCCTTTCTAAAGTACCCCAGACACTTCTAGAACCTCTCAGGGCCTTTCTATATGACCCCAGACCCTTGTAATGCCCATCAGGGCTTTTCTAAAGGCCCCCATACCCTTCTAATGCACCTCAGGACATTTCTAAAGGCCCCCAGACCCTTCTAGAGCCCCTCAGGACATTTCTAAAGGCACCCAGACCATTCTAATGCCACTCAATGCCATTCTAAAGGCCGCGAGACCCTTATAATCCCCCTGAGGGCCTTTAAAAAGGCCCCCAGACCATTCTGGACCCCCTCAGGACGCTTCTAATACCCCCAGACCCTTCTAGAGCCCCTCAGGGCCTTTCTAAAGGCCTCCACACCCTTCTAATGACCCTCAAGACCCATGTAAAGGCCTCTAGACCCTTCTAGATTGCCTCAGGACCCATCTAAAAGCCCCCAGACCCTTCTAATGCCTTTCAGGGCCTTTCTAAAGGCCTCCACACCCTTCTAATGACCCTCAAGACCCATGTAAAGGCCCCCAGACCCTTCTAGATTGCCACAGGACCCATCTAAAAGCCCCCAGACCCTTCTAATGCCTTTCAGGACCCTTATGAAGGCCACAAGACCCTTCTAATGCCCCTCAGGACCTTTCTAAAGACCCTCAGACCCTTCTAGTGCCCCTCAGGGCATTTATAAAGGTTCCCAGACCCTTCTAGAGCCTGTCAGGACCATTATAAAGGCCCCCAGACCAATCTAGAGCACCTCAGGACACTTCTAAAGGCCCGCAGACCATTCTAATGCCCGTCAGGGCCTTTCTAAAGGTCCCAAGACCCTTCTACTGCCCCTCAGGAGCATTCTAAAGGCCCCCAGACCCTTCTAATGCCCCTCAGGACATTTCTAAAGGCCCCCAGACCCTTCTAGAGCCCCTCAGGACATTTCTAAAGGCACCTAGAACCTTCTAATGCCACTCAAGGCCTTTCTAAAGGCCGCGAGACCCTTATAATCCCCCTCAGGGCCTTTAAAAAGGCCCCCAGACCCTTCTGGACCCCCTCAGGACGCTTCTAATAGCCCCCAGACCCTTCTAGAGCCCCTCAGGGCCTTTATAAAGGCCTCCACACCCTTCTAATGACCCTCAAGACCCATGTAAAGGCCCCCAGACCCTTCTGGACCCCCTCAGGACGCTTCTAATAGCCCCCAGACCCTTCTAATGCCTTTCAGGGCCTTTCTAAAGGCCTCCACACCCTTCTAATGACACTCAAGACCCATGTAAAGGCCCCCAGACCCTTCTAGATTGCCTCAGGACCCATCTAAAAGCCCCCAGACCCTTCTAATGCCTTTCAGGACCCTTAGGAAGGCCACAAGACCCTTCTAATGCCCCTCAGGACCTTTCTAACGGCCCTCAGACCCTTCTAATGCCCCTCAGGACCTTTCTAACGGCCCTCAGACCCTTCTAGTGCCCCTCAGGGCATTTATAAAGGTTCCCAGACCCTTCTAGAGCCTGTCAGGACCCTTATAAAGGCCCCCAGACCATTCTAGTGCACCTCAGAACAATTCTAAAGGCCCGCAGACCATTCTAATGCCCGTCAGGGCCTTTATAAAGGTCCCCAGACCCTTCTACTGCCCCTCAGGAGCATTCTAAAGGCCCCCAGACTCTTCTAATGCCCCACAGGGCCTTTCTAAAGGTCCCCAGACCCTTCTAGAGCCCCTGAAGACGCTTCTAAAGGCCCCCAGACCCTTATAGAGCCCCTCAGGACCCTTCTAAACTCCCCCAGACCCTGTTAATTCCCCTCAGGGCTTTTATAAGGGCACCCAGACCCTTCTAATGCCCCTCAGGACATTTCTAAGGCCCCCAGAACCTTCTAGAGCCCCTCAGGACATTTCTAAAGGCACCCAGACCCTTATAATGCCACTCAGGGCCTTTCTAAAGGCCGCGAGACCCTTATAATCCTCCTGAGGGCCTTTAAAAAGGCCCCCAGACCCTTCTAGACCCCCTCAGGACGCTTCTAATAGCCCCCAGACCCTTCTAGAGCCCCTCAGGGCCTTTCTAAAGGCCTCCACACCCTTCTAATGACCCTCAAGACCCATGTAAAGGCCTCTAGACCCGTCTAGATTGCCTCAGGACCCATCTAAAAGCCCCCAGACCATTCTAATGCATTTCAGGACCCTTATGAAGGCCAGAAGACCCTTCTAATGCCCCTAAGGACTTTTGTAAAGGCCCTCAGACCGTTCTAATGCCCCTCAGGGCCCTTCTAAGGGCCCCCAGACCCTTCTAATGCCCTTCAGGGCCTTTCTAAAGTACCCCAGACACTTCTAGAACCTCTCAGGGCCTTTCTATATGACCCCAGACCCTTGTAATGCACAACAGGTCTTTTCTAAAGGCACCCATACCCTTCTAATGCCCCTCAGGACATTTCTAAAGGCACCCAGACCCTTCTAATGCCACTCAGGGCCTTTCTAAAGGCCGCGAGACCCTTATAATCCCCCTGAGGGCCTTTAAAAAGGCCCCCAGACCTTTCTGGACCCCCTCAGGACGCTTCTAATAGCCCCCAGACCATTCTAGAGCCCCTCAGGACACTTCTAAAGGCCTGCAGACCATTCTAATGCCTGTCAGGGTCTTTCTAAATGTCCCCAGACCCTTCTACTGCCCCTCAGGAGCATTCTAAAGGCCCCCAGACCCTTCTAATGCCCCTCAGGACATTTCTAAAGGCCCCCAGACCCTTCTAGAGCCTTTCAGGACATTTCTAAAGGCACCCAGACCTTTCTAATGCCACTCAGGGCTTTTCTAAAGGCCGCGAGACCCTTATAATAACCCCTGAGGGCCTTTAAAAAGGCCCCCAGACCCTTCTGGACCCACTCAGGACCCATCTAAAAGCCCCCAGACCCTTCTAATGCCTTTCAGGGCCTTTCTAAAGGCCTCCACACCCTTCTAATGACTCTCAAGACCCATGTAAAGGCCCCTAGACCCTTCTAGATTGCCTCAGGACCCATCTAAAAGCCCTCAGACCCTTCTAATGCCTTTCAGGACCCTTATGAAGGCCACAAGACCCTTCTAATGCCCCTCAGGACCTTTCTAAAGGCCCTCAGACCCTTCTAGTGCCCCTCAGGGCATTTATAAAGGTTCCCAGACCCTTCTAGAGCCTGTCAGGACCCTTATAAAGGCCCCCAGACCCTTCTAGAGCCCCTCAGGACACTTCTAAAGGCCCGCAGACAATTCTAATACCCGTCAGGGCCTTTATAAAGGTCCCCAGACCCTTCTACTGCCCCTCAGGAGCATTCTAAAGGCCCCCAGACCCTTCTAATGCCCCACAGGGCCTTTCTAAAGGTCCCCAGACCCTTCTAGAGCCCCTAAAGACCCTTCTAAAGGCCCCCAGACCCTTCTAGAGCCCCTCAGGACATTTCTAAAGGCACCCAGACCCTTGTAACGCCACTCAGAGCCTTTCTAAAGGCCGCGAGACTCTTATAATCCCCCTGAGGGCCTTTAAAAAGGCCCCCAGACCCTTCTGGACCCCCTCAGGACGCTTCTAATAGCCCCCAGACCCTTCTAGAGCCCCTCAGGGTCTTTCTAAAGGCCTCCACACCCTTCTAATGACCCTCAAGACCCATGTAAAGGCCCCCAGACCCTTCTAGATTGCCTCAGGACCCATCTAAAAGCCCCCAGACCCTTCTAATGCATTTCAGGGCCTTTCTAAAGGCCTCCACACCCTTCTAATGACCCTCAAGACCCATGTAAAGGCCCACAGACCCTTCTAGATTGCCTCAGGACCCATCTAAAAGCCCCCAGACCCTTCTAATGCCTTTCAGGACCCTTATGAAGGACACAAGACCCTTCTAATGCCCCTCAGGACCTTTCTAAAGGCCCTCACACCCTTCTAATGCCCCTCAGGGCATTTATAAAGGTTCCCAGACCCTTCTAGAGCCCGTCAGGACCCTTATAAAGGCCCCCAGACCATTCTAGAGCCCCTCAGGACACTTCTAAAGGCCCGCAGACCATTCTAATGCCCGTCAGGGCCTTTATAAAGGTCCCCAGACCCTTCAACTGCCCCTCAGGAGCATTCTAAAGGCCCCCAGACCATTCTAATGCCCCACAGGGCCTTTCTAAAGGTCTCCAGACCCTTCTAGAGCCCCTGAAGACCCTTCTAAAGGCCCCCAGACCCTTATAGAGCCTTTCAGGACCATTCTAAAGTCCCCCAGACCCTGCTAATTCCCCTCAGGGCTTTTATAAGGGCACCCAGACCCTTCTAATGCCCCTCAGGACCCTTATAAAGGCACCCAGACCCTTCTAGAGCCTCTCAGGACAGTTTTAAATGCCTCCAGACCCTTCTAGACCCCCTCAGGACCAATCTAAAGGCCCCCAGACCCTTCTAATGCCCCTCAGGACCCTTCTAAAGGCACCCAGACCCTTCTAATGCCCCTCAGGGCCTTTCTAAAGTACCCCAGACACTTCTAGAACCTCTCAGGGCCTTTCTAAAGGTCCCCAGACCCTTCTACTGCCACTCAGGAGCATTCTAAAGGCCCCCAGACCCTTCTAATGCCCCACAGGGCCTTTCTAAAGGTCCCCAGACCCTTCTAGAGCCCTTGAAGACCCTTCTAAAGGCCCCAGACCCTTCTAATGCCCCTCAGGGTCTTTCTAAAGTACCCCAGACACTTCTAGAACCTCTCAGGGCCTTTCTATATGACCCCAGACTCTTCTAATGCCACTCAGGGCCTTTCTAAAGGCCGCGAGACCCTTATAATCCCCCTGAGGGCCTTTAAAAAGGCCCCCAGACCCTTCTGGACCCCCTCAGGACACTTCTAATAGCCCCCAGACGCTTCTAGAGCCGATCAGAACCTTTCTAAAGACCTCCACACCCTTCTAATGACCCTCAAGACCCATGTAAAGGCCCCCAGACCCTTCTAGATTTACTCAGGACCCATCTAAAAGCCCCCAGACCCTTCTAATGCCTTTCAGGGCCTTTCTAAAGGCCTCCACACCCTTCTAATGACCCTCAAGACCCATGTAAAGGCCCCCAGACCCTTCTAGATTATCTCAGGACCCATCTAAAAGCCCCCAGACCCTTCTAATGCCTTTCAGGACCCTTATGAAGGCCACAAGACCCTTCTAATGCCCCTCAGGACCTTTCTAAAGACCCTCAGACCCCTCTACTCCCCCTCAGGGCATTTATAAAGGTTCCAGACCCTTCTAGAGCCTGTCAGGACCCTTATAAAGGCCCCCAGACCATTCTAGAGCACCTCAGGACAATTCTAAAGGCCTGCAGACCATTCTAATGCATAACAGGGTCTTTATAAAGATCCCCAGACCCTTCTACTGCCCCTCAGGAGCATTCTAAAGGCCCCCAGACCCTTCTAATGCCCCACAGGGCCTTTCTAAAGGCCCCCAGACCCTTCTAGAGCCCCTCAGGACATTTCTAAAGGCACCCAGACCCTTATAATGCCACTCAGGGCCTTTCTAAAGGTCCGAGACCCTTATAATCCCCCTGAGGGCCTTTAAAAAGGCCCCCAGACCCTTCTGACCCCCTCAGGACACTTCTAATAGCCCCCAGACCCTTCTAGAGCCCTTCAGGGCCTTTCTAAAGGCCTCCACACCCTTCTAATGACCCTCAAGACCCTTGTAAAAGGCCCCCAGACCCTTCTAGATTGCCTCAGGACCCATCTAAAAGCCCCCAGACCCTTCTAATGCCTTTCAGGACCCTTATGAAGGACACAAGACCCTTCTAATGCCCCTCAGGACCTTTCTAAAGGCCCTCAGACCCTTCTAACGCCCGTCAGGGCATCTATAAAGGTTCCCAGACCCTTCTAGAGCCCGTCAGGACCCTTATAAAGGCCCCCAGACCATTCTAGATTCCCTCAGGACACTTCTAAAAGCCCGCAGACGAGTCTAATGCACGTCAGGCCCTTTCTAAAGGTCCCCAGACCCTTCTACTGCCCCTCAGGAGCATTCTAAAGGCCCCCAGACCCTTCTAATGCCCCACAGGCCTTTCTAAAGATCCCCAGACCCTTCTAGAGCCCCTCAGGACATTTCTAAAGGCACCCAGACCCTTCTAATGCCACTCAGGGCCTTTCTAAAGGCCGCGAGACCCTTATAATCCCCCTGAGGGCCTTAAAAAGGCCCCCAGACCCTTCTGGACCCCCTCAGGTCGCTTCTAATGGACCCCACACCCTTCTAATGCCCCTCAGGGCCTTTCTAAAGGCCCCCAGACAATTCTAATGCCCCTCAGGACCCTTCTAAAGGACCCCAGACCCTTCTAATGCCCCTCAGGACCTTTCTAAAGTACCCCAGACACTTCTAGAACCTCTCAGGGCCTTTCTATATGACCCCAGACCCTTGTAATGCACAACAGGTCTTTTCTAAAGGCACCCATACCCTTCTAATGCCCCTCAGGACATTTCTAAAGGCACCCAGACCCTTCTAATGCCACTCAGGGCCTTTCTAAAGGCCGCGAGACCCTTATAATCCCCCTGAGGGCCTTTAAAAAGGCCCCCAGACCTTTCTGGACCCCCTCAGGACGCTTCTAATAGCCCCCAGACCATTCTAGAGCCCCTCAGGACACTTCTAAAGGCCGCAGACCATTCTAATGCCCGTCAGGGCCTTTATAAAGGTCCCCAGACCCTTCAACTGCCCCTCAGGAGCAGTCTAAAGGCCCCCAGACCCTTCTAATGCCCCACAGGGCCTTTCTAAAGGTCCCCAGACCCTTCTAGAGCCCCTGAAGACCCTTCTAAAGGCCCCCAGACCCTTATAGAGCCCCTCAGGACCCTTCTAAAGTCCCCCAGACCCTGCTAATTCCCCCCAGGTCTTTTATAAGGGCACCCAGACCCTTCTAATGCCCCTCAGGACCCTTATAAAGGCACCCAGACCCTTCTAGAGCCTCTCAGGACAGTTTTAAATGCCTCCAGACCCTTCTAGACCCCCTCAGGACCAATCTAAAGGCCCCCAGACCCTTCTAATGCCCCTCAGGACCCTTCTAAAGGCCCCCAGACCCTTCTAATGCCCCTCAGGGCCTTTCTAAAGTACCCCAGACACTTCTAGAACCTCTCAGGGCCTTTCTATATGACCCCAGACCCTTGTAATGCCCCTCAGGGCTTTTCTAAAGTCCCCCATACCCTTCTAATGCCCCTCAGGACATTTCTAAAGGCCCCCAGACCCTTCTAGAGCCCCTCAGGACATTTCTAAAGGCACCCAGACCCTTCTAATGCCACTCAGGGCCTTTCTAAAGGCCGCGAGACCCTTATAATCCCCCTGAGGGCCTTTAAAAAGGCCCCCAGACCCTTCTGGACCCCCTTAGGACGCTTCTAATAGCCCCCAGACCCTTCTAGAGCCCCTCTGGGCCTTTATAAAGGCCTCCACACCCTTCTAATGACCCTCAAGACCCATGTAAAGGCCCCCAGACCCTTCTAGATTGCCTCAGGACCCATCTAAAAGCCCCCAGACCCTTCTAATGCCTTTCAGGACCCTTATGAAGGCCACAAGACCCTTCTAATGCCCCTCAGGACCTTTCTAAAGGCCCTCAGACCCTTCTAGTGCCCCTCAGGGCATTTATAAAGGTTCCCAGACCCTTCTAGAGCCTGTCAGGACCCTTATAAAGGCCCCCAGACCCTTCTAGAGCCCCTCAGAACAATTCTAAAGGCCCGCAGACCATTCTAATGCCCGTCAGGGCCTTTATAAAGGTCCCCAGACCCTTCTACTGCCCCTCAGGAGCATTCTAAAGGCCCCCAGACCCTTCTAATGCCCCACAGGGCCTTTCTAAAGGCCCCCAGACCCTTCTAGAGCCCCTCAGGACATTTCTAAAGGCACCCAGACCCTTATAATGACACTCAGGGCCTTTCTAAAGGTCCGAGACCCTTATAATCCCCCTGAGGGCCTTTAAAAAGGCCCCCAGACCCTTCTGGACCCCCTTAGGACACTTCTAATAGCCCCCAGACCCTTCTAGAGCCCTTCAGGGCCTTTCTAAAGGCCTCCACACCCTTCTAATGACCCTCAAGACCCTTGTAAAAGGCCCCCAGACCCTTCTAGATTGCCTCAGGACCCATCTAAAAGCCCCCAGACCCTTCTAATGCCTTTCAGGACCCTTATGAAGGACACAAGACCCTTCTAATGCCCCTCACGACCTTTCTAAAGGCCCTCAGACCCTTCTAACGCCCGTCAGGGCATCTATAAAGGTTCCCAGACCCTTCTAGAGCTCGTCAGGACCCTTATAAAGGCCCCCAGACCATTCTAGATTCCCTCAGGACACTTCTAAAAGCCCGCAGACGAGTCTAATGCACGTCAGGCCCTTTCTAAAGGTCCCCAGACCCTTCTACTGCCCCTCAGGAGCATTCTAAAGGCCCCCAGACCCTTCTAATGCCACTCAGGGCCTTTCTAAAGCCCGCGAGACCCTTATAATCCCCCTGAGGGCCTTAAAAAAGGCCCCCAGACCCTTCTGGACCCCCTCAGGTCGCTTCTAATGGACCCCACACCCTTCTAATGCCCCTCAGGGCCTTTCTAAAGGCCCCCAGACAATTCTAATGCCCCTCAGGACCCTTCTAAAGGACCCCAGACCCTTCTAATGCCCCTCAGGACCTTTCTAAAGTACCCCAGACACTTCTAGAACCTCTCAGGGCCTTTCTATATGACCCCAGACCCTTGTAATGGCCATCAGGGCTTTTCTAAAGGCCCCCAGACCCTTCTAGAGCCCCTCAGGACATTTCTAAAGGCACCCAGACCCTTATAATGCCACTCAGGGCCTTTCTAAAGGCCGCGTGACCCTTATAATCCCCCTGAGGGCCTTTAAAAAGGCCCCCAGACCCTTCTGGACCCCTCAGGACGCTTCTAATAGCCCCCAGACCCTTCTAGAGCCCCTCAGGGCCTTTCTAAAGGCCTCCACACCCTTCTAATGACCCTCAAGACCCATGTAAAGGCCCCCAGACCCTTCTAGATTGCGTCAGGACCCATCTAAAAGCCCCCAGACCCTTCTAATGCCTTTCAGGGCCTTTCTAAAGGCCTCCACACCCTTCTAATGACCCTCAAGACCCATGTAAAGGCCCCTAGACCCTTCTAGATTGCCACAGGACCCATCTAAAAGCCCCCAGACCCTTCTAATGCCTTTCAGGACCCTTATGAAGGCCACAAGACCCTTCTAATGCCCCTCAGGACCTTTCTAAAGGCCCTCAGACCCTTCTAGTGCCCCTCAGGGCATTTATAAAGGTTCCCAGACCCTTCTAGAGCCCGTCAGGACCCTTATAAAGGCCCCCAGACCAATCTAGAGCCCCTCAGGAGCATTCTAAAGGCCCGCAGACCATTCTAATGCCCGTCAGGGCCTTTATAAAGGTCCCCAGACCCTTCAACTGCCCCTCAGGAGCAGTCTAAAGGCCCCCAGACCCTTCTAATGCCCCACAGGGCCTTTCTAAAGGTCCCCAGACCCTTCTAGTGCCCCTGAAGACCCTTGTAAAGGCCCCCAGACCCTTATAGAGCCCCTCAGGACCCTTCTAAAGTCCCCCAGACCCTGCTAATTCCCCCCAGGTCTTTTATAAGGGCACCCAGACCCTTCTAATGCCCCTCAGGACCCTTATAAAGGCACCCAGACCCTTCTAGAGCCTCTCAGGACAGTTTTAAATGCCTCCAGACCCTTCTAGACCCCCTCAGGACATTTCTAAAGGCACCCAGACCCTTATAATGCCACTCAGGGCCTTTCTAAAGGTCCGAGACCCTTATAATCCCCCTGAGGGCCTTTAAAAAGGCCCCCAGACCATTCTGGACCCCCTCAGGACACTTCTAATAGCCCCCAGACCCTTCTAGAGCCCCTCAGGGCCTTTCTAAAGGCCTCCACAGCAATCTAATGACCATCAAGACCCATGTAAAGGCCCCCAGACCCTTCTAGATTGCCTCAGGACCCATCTAAAAGCCCCCAGACCCTTCTAATGCCTTTCAGGACCCTTATGAAGGACACAAGACCCTTCTAATGCCCCTCAGGACCTTTCTAAAGGCCCTCAGACCCTTCTAACGCCCGTCAGGGCATCTATAAAGGTTCCCAGACCCTTCTAGAGCCCGTCAGGACCCTTATAAAGGCCCCCAGACCATTCTAGATTCATTCAGGACATTTCTAAAAGCCCGCAGACGAGTCTAATGCCCGTCAGGGCCTTTCTAAAGGTCCCCAGACCCTTCTACTGCCACTCAGGAGCATTCTAAAGGCCCCCAGACCCTTCTAATGCCCCACAGGGCCTTTCTAAAGATCCCCAGACCCTTCTAGAGCCACTCAGAACATTTCTAAAGGCACCCAGACCCTTGTAATGCCACTCAGGGCCTTTCTAAAGGCCGCGAGACCCTTATAATCCCCCTGAGGTCCTTTAAAAAGGCCCCCAGACCCTTCTGGACCCCCTCAGGTCGCTTCTAATGGCCCCCACACCCTTCTAATGCCCCTCAGGACCCTTCTAAAGGCTCCCAGACCCTTCTAATGCCCCTCAGGACCTTTCTAAAGTACCCCAGACACTTCTAGAACCTCTCAGGGCCTTTCTATATGACCCCAGACCCTTGTAATGGCCCTCAGGGCTTTTCTAAAGGCCCCCAGACCCTTCTAGAGCCCTTCAGGACATTTCTAAAGGCACCCAGACCCTTGTAATGACACTCAGGGCCTTTCTAAAGGCCGCGTGACCCTTATAATCCCCCTCAGGGCCTTTAAAAAGGCCCCCAGACACTTCTGGACCCCTCAGGACGCTTCTAATAGCCCCCAGACCCTTCTAGAGCCCCTCAGGGCCTTTCTAAAGGCCTCCACACCCTTCTAATGACCCTCAAGACCCATGTAAAGGCCCCCAGACCCTTCTAGATTGCCTCAGGACCCATCTAAAAGCCCCCAGACCATTCTAATGCCTTTCAGGGCCTTTCTAAAGGCCTCCACACCCTTCTAATGACCCTCAAGACCCATGTAAAGGCCTCTAGACCCTTCTAGATTGCCTCAGGACCAATCTAAAAGACCCCAGACCCTTCTAATGCCTTTCAGGACCATTATGAAGGCCACAAGACCCTTCTAATGCCCCTCAGGACCTTTCTAAAGGCCCTCAGACCCTTCTAATGCCCGTCAGGGCCCTTCTAAAGGCCCCCAGACCCTTCTACTGCCCCTCAGGGCCTTTCTAAAGTACCCCAGACACTCCTAGAACCTCTCAGGGCCTTTCTATATGACCCCAGACCCATCTAATGCCCCTCAGGGCTTTTCTAAAGGCCCCCATACCCTTCTAATGCCCCTCAGGACATTTCTAAAGGCCCCCAGACCCTTCTAGAGCCCCTCAGGACATTTCTAAAGGCACCCGGACCATTCTAATGCCACTCAATGCCATTCTAAAGGCCGCGAGACCCTTATAATCCCCCTGAGGGCCTTTAAAAAGGCCCCCAGACCATTCTGGACCCCCTCAGGACGCTTCTAATACCCCGAGACCCTTCTAGAGCCCCTCAGGGCCTTTCTAAAGGCCTCCACACCCTTCTAATGACACTCAAGACCCATGTAAAGGCCCCCAGACCCTTCTAGATTGCCTCAGGACCCATCTAAAAGCCCCCAGACCCTTCTAATGCCTTTCAGGGCCTTTCTAAAGGCCTCCACACCCTTCTAATGACCCTCAAGACCCATGTAAAGGCCCCCAGACCCTTCTAGATTGCCACAGGACCCATCTAAAAGCCCCCAGACCCTTCTAATGCCTTTCAGGACCCTTATGAAGGCCACAAGACCCTTCTAATGCCCCTCAGGACCTTTCTAACGGCCCTCAGACCCTTCTATTGCCCCTCAGGGCATTTATAAAGGTTCCCAGACCCTTCTAGAGCCTGTCAGGACCATTATAAAGGCCCCCAGACCATTCTAGAGCACCTCAGGACACTTCTAAAGGCCCGCAGACCATTCTAATGCCCGTCAGGGCCTTTCTAAAGGTCCCAAGACCATTCTACTGCCCCTCAGGAGCATTCTAAAGGCCCCCAGACCTGTCTAATGCCCCTCAGGACATTTCTAAAGGCCCCCAGACCCTTCTAGAGCCCCTCAGGACATTTCTAAAGGCACCCAGAACCTTCAAATGCCACTCAAGGCCTTTCTAAAGGCCGCGAGACCCTTATAATCCCCCTCAGGGCCTTTAAAAAGGCCCCCAGACCCTTCTGGACCCCCTCAGGACGCTTCTAATAGCCCCCAGACCCTTCTAGAGCCCCTCAGGGCCTTTCTAAAGGCGTCCACACCCTTCTAATGACCCTCAAGACCCATGTAAAGGCCCCCAGACCCTTCTGGACCCCCTCTGGACGCTTCTAATAGCCCCCAGACCCTTCTAATGCCTTTCAGGGCCTTTCTAAAGGCCTCCACACCCTTCTAATGACCCTCAAGACCCATGTAAAGGCCCCCAGACCATTCTAGATTGCCTCAGGACCCATCTAAAAGCCCCCAGACCCTTCTAATGCCTTTCAGGGCCTTTCTAAAGGCCTCCACACCCTTCTAATGACCCTGAAGACCCATGTAACGGCCTCTAGACCCTTCTAGATTGCCTCAGGACCCATCTAAAAGCCCCCAGACCCTTCTAATGCCTTTCAGGACCCTTATGAAGGCCACAAGACCCTTCTAATGCCCCTCACGACCTTTCTAAAGGCCCTCAGACCCTTCTAATGCCCCTCAGGGCATTTATAAAGGTTCCCAGACCCTTCTAGAGCCCGTCAGGACACTTATAAAGGCCCCCAGACCATTCTAGAGCCCCTCAGGACACTGCTAAAGGCCCCCAGACCATTCTAATGCCCTTCAGGACCTTTCTAAAGGTCCCCAGACCCTTCTACTGCCACTCAGGGGCACTCTAAAGGCCCCCAGACCATTCTAATGCCCCACAGGGCCTTTCTAAAGTTCACCAGAGCATTCCAGAGCCCCTGAAGACCCTTCTAAAGGCCCCCAGACCCTTCTAATGCCCCTCAGGGCCTTTCTAAAGTACCCCAGACAATTCTAGAACCTCTCAGGGCCTTCCTATATGACCCCAGACCCTTCTAATGCCACTCAGGCTCTTTCTAAAGGCCGCGAGACCCTTATAATCCCCCTGAGGGCCTTTAAAAAGGCCCCCAGATCCTTCTGGACCCCCTCAGGACGCTTCTAATAGCCCCCAGAACCTTCTAGAGCCCCTCAGGGTCTTTCTAAAGGCCTCCACACCCTTCTAATGACCCTCAAGACCCATGTAAAGGCCCCCAGACCCTTCTAGATTGCTTCAGGACCCATCTAAAAGCCCCCAGACCATTCTAATGCCTTTCAGGGCCTTTCTAAAGGCCTCCACACCCTTCTAATGACCCTCAAGACCCATGTAAAGGCCTCTAGACCCTTCTAGATTGCCTCAGGACCAATCTAAAAGACCCCAGACCCTTCTAATGCCTTTCAGGACCCTTATGAAGGCCACAAGACCCTTCTAATGCCCCTCAGGACCTTTCTAAAGGCCCTCAGACCCTTCTAATGCCCGTCAGGGCCCTTCTAAAGGCCCCCAGACCCTTCTACTGCCCCTCAGGGCCTTTCTAAAGTACCCCAGACACTCCTAGAACCTCTCAGGGCCTTTCTATATGACCCCAGACCCATCTAATGCCCCTCAGGGCTTTTCTAAAGGCCCCCATACCCTTCTAATGCCCCTCAGGACATTTCTAAAGGCCCCCAGACCCTTCTAGAGCCCCTCAGGACATTTCTAAAGGCACCCAGACCATTCTAATGCCACTCAAGGCCTTTCTAAAGGCCGCGAGACCCTTATAATCCCCCTCAGGGCATTTAAAAAGGCCCCCAGACCCTTCTGGACCCCCTCAGGACGCTTCTAATAGCCCCCAGACCCTTCTAGAGCCCCTCAGGGCCTTTCTAAAGGCCTCCACACCCTTCTAATGACCCTCAAGACCCATGTAAAGGCCCCCAGACCCTTCTGGACCCCCTCAGGACGCTTCTAATAGCCCCCAGACCCTTCTAATGCCTTTCAGGGCCTTTCTAAAGGCCTCCACACCCTTCTAATGACCCTCAAGACCCATGTAAAGGTCCCCAGACCCTTCTAGATTGCCTCAGGACCCATCTAAAAGCCCCCAGACCCTTCTAATGCCTTTCAGGACCCTTAGGAAGGCCACAAGACCCTTCTAATGCCCCTCAGGACCTTTCTAACGGCCCTCAGACCCTTCTAGTGCCCCTCAGGGCATTTATAAATGTTCCCAGACCCTTCTAGAGCCTGTCAGGACCCTTATAAAGGCCCCCAGACCCTTATAGAGCCCCTCAGGACACTTCTAAATCCCGCAGACAATTCTAATGCCCGTCAGGTCCTTTCTAAAGGTCCCCAGACCCTTCTACTCCCCCTCAGGAGCATTCTAAAGGCCCCCAGACTCTTCTAATGTCACACAGGGCCTTTCTAAAGGTCCCCAGACCCTTCTAGAGCCCCTGAAGACCCTTCTAAAGGCCCCCAGACCCTTATAGAGCCCCTCAGGACCCTTCTAAACTCCCCCAGACCCTGTTAATTCCCCTCAGGGCTTTTATAAGGGCACCCAGACCCTTCTAATGCCCCTCAGGACATTTCTAAAGGCCCCCAGAACTTTCTAGAGCCCCTCAGGACATTTCTAAAGGCACCCAGACCCTTATAATGCCACTCAGGGCCTTTCTAAAGGCCGCGAGACCCTTATAATCCTCCTGAGGGCCTTTAAAAAGGCCCCCAGACCCTTCTAGACCCCCTCAGGACGCTTCTAATAGCCCCCAGACCCTTCTAGAGCCACTCAGGGCCTTTCTAAAGGCCTCCACACCCTTCTAATGACCCTCAAGACCCATGTAAAGGCCCCCAGACCATTCTAGATTGCCTCAGGACCCATCTAAAAGCCCCCAGACCCTTCTAATGCCTTTCAGGGCCTTTCTAAAGGCCTCCACACCCTTCTAATGACCCTGAAGACCCATGTAACGGCCTCTAGACCCTTCTAGATTGCCTCAGGACCCATCTAAAAGCCCCCAGACCCTTCTAATGCCTTTCAGGGCCTTTCTAAAGGCCTCCACACCCTTCTAATGACCCTGAAGACCCATGTAACGGCCTCTAGACCCTTCTAATGCCCCTCAGGGCATTTATAAAGGTTCCCAGATCCTTCTAGAGCCCGTCAGGACACTGCTAAAGGCCCCCAGACCATTCTAATGCCCTTCAGGACCAATCTAAAGGCCCCCAGACCCTTCTACTGCCGCTCAGGACCCTTATAAAGGCCCCCCAGACCCTTCTAATGCCCCACAGGGCCTTTCTAAAGTACCCCAGACACTTCTAGAACCTATCAGGACCTATCTATATGATCCCAGACCCTTCTAATGCCTCTCAGGGCTTTTCTAAAGGCCGCGAGACCCTTATAATCCCCCTGAGGGCCTTTAAAAAGGCCCCCAGACCGTTCTGGACCCCCTCAGGAAACTTCTAATACCCCCAGACCCTTCTAGAGCCCCTCAGGGCCTTTCTAAAGGCCTCCACACCCTTCTAATGATCCTCAAGACCCATGTAAAGGCCTCTAGACCCTTCTAGATTGCCTCAGGACCCATCTAAAAGCCCCCAGACCCTTCTAATGCCTTTCAGGACCCTTATGAAGGCCACAAGACGATTCTAATGACCCTCAGGACCTTTCTAAAGGCCCACAGACCCTTCTAATGCCCCTCAGGGCCCTTCTAAAGGCCCCCAGACCCTTCTAATGCCCCTCAGGTCCTTTCTAAAGTACCCCAGACACTTCTAGAACCTCTCAGGGCCTTTCTATATGACCCCAGACCCTTGTAATGCCCCTCAGGGCTTTTCTAAAGGCCCCCATACCCTTCTAATGCCCCTCAGGACATTTCTAAAGGCCCCCAGACCCTTCTAGAGCCCCTCAGGACATTTCTAAAGGCACCCAGACCCTTCTAATGCCACTCAGGGCCTTTCTAAAGGCCGCGAGACCCTTATAATCCCCCTGAGGGCCTTTAAAATGGCCCCCAGACCCTTCTGGACCCCCTCAGGACGCTTCTAATAGCTCCCAGACCCTTCTAATGCCTTTCAGGGCCTTTCTAAAGGCCTCCACACCCTTCTAATGACCCTCAAGACCCATGTAAAGGCCCCCAGACCCTTCTAGATTGCCTCAGGAAGCTTCTAAAAGCCCCCAGACCCTTCTAATGCCTTTCAGGGCCTTTCTAAAGGCCTCCACACCCTTCTAATGACCCTCAAGACCCATGTAAAGGCCCCCAGACCCTTCTAGATTGCCACAGGACCCATCTAAAAATCCCCAGACCCTTCTAATGCCTTTCAGGACCCTTATGAAGGCCACAAGACCTTTCTAATGCCCCTCAGGACCTTTCTAAAGGCCCTCAGACCCTTCTAGTGCCCCTCAGGGCATTTATAAAGGTTCCCAGACCATTCTAGAGCCTGTCAGGACCATTATAAAGGCCCCCCAGACCATTCTAGAGCACCTCAGGACACTTCTAAAGGCCCGCAGACCATTCTAATGCCCGTCAGGGCCTTTCTAAAGGTCCCAAGACCCTTCTACTGCCCCTCAGGAGCATTCTAAAGGCCCCCAGACCCTTCTAATGCCCCTCAGGACATTTCTAAAGGCCCCCAGACCCTTCTAGAGCCCCTCAGGACATTTCTAAAGGCACCCAGAGCCTTCTAATGCCACTCAAGGCCTTTCTAAAGGCCGCGAGACCCTTATAATCCCCATGAGGGCCTTTAAAAAGGCCCCCAGACCCTTCTGGACCCCCTCAGGACGCTTCTAATAGCCCCCAGACCCTTCTAGAGCTTATCAGGGCCTTTCTAAAGGCCTCCACACCCTTCTAATGACCCTCAAGTCCCATGTAAAGGCCCCCAGACCCTTCTAGATTGCCTCAGGACCCATCTAAAAGCCCCCAGACCCTTCTAATGCCTTTCAGGACCCTTAGGAAGGCCACAAGACCCTTCTAATGCCCCTCAGGACCTTTCTAACGGCCCTCAGACCCTTCTAGTGCCCCTCAGGGCATTTAGAAAGGTTCCCAGACCGTTCTAGAGCCTGTCAGGACCCTTATAAAGGACCCCAGACCATTCTCGTGCACCTCGGAACAATTCTAAAGGCCCGCAGACCATTCTAATGCCCGTCAGGGCCTTTATAAAGGTCCCCAGACCCTTCTACTGCCCCTCAGGAGCATTCTAAAGGCCCCCAGACTCTTCTAATGCCCCACAGGGCGTTTCTAAAGGTCCCCAGACCTTTCTAGAGCCCCTGAAGACCCTTCTAAAGGCCCCCAGACCATTATAGAGCCCCTCAGGACCCTTCTAAACTCCCCCAGACCCTGTTAATTCCCCTCAGGGCTTTTATAAGGGCACCCAGACCCTTCTAATGCCCCTCAGGACATTTCTAAAGGCCGCGAGAACCTTCTAGAGCCCCTCAGGACATTTCTAAAGGCACCCAGACCCTTATAATGCCACTCAGGGCCTTTCTAAAGGCCGCGAGACCCTTATAATCCCCCTGAGGGCCTTTAAAAAGGCCCCCAGACCCTTCTGGACCCCCTCAGGAAGCTTCTAATAGCCCCCAGACCCTTCTAGAGCCCCTCAGGGCCTTTCTAAAGGCCTCCACACCATTCTAATGACCCTCAAGACCCATGTAAAGGCCACCAGACCATTCTAGATTGCCTCAGGACCCATCTAAAAGCCCCCAGACCCTTCTAATGCCTTTCAGGGCCTTTCTAAAGGCCTCCACACCCTTCTAATGACCCTGAAGACCCATGTAAAGGCTTCTAGACCCTTCTAGATTGCCTCAGGACCCATCTAAAAGCCCCCAGACCATTCTAATGCATTTCAGGACCCTTATGAAGGCCACAAGACCCTTCTAATGCCCCTCAGGACCTTTGTCAAGGCCCTCAGACCGTTCTAATGCCCCTCAGGGCCCTTCTAAAGGCCCCCAGACCCTTCTAATGCCCTTCAGGGTCTTTCTAAAGTACCCCAGACACTTCTAGAACCTCTCAGGGCCTTTCTATATGACCCCAGACCCTTGTCATGTCCAACAGGGCTTTTCTAAAGGCCCCCATACCCTTCTAATGCCCCTCAGGACATTTCTAAAGGCCCCCAGACCCTTCTAGAGCCCCTCAGGACATTTCTAAAGGCACCCAGACCCTTATAATGCCACTCAGAGCCTTTCTAAAGGCCGCGAGACCCTTATAATCCCCCTGAGGGCCTTTAAAAAGGCCCCCAGACCCTTCTGGACCCCCTCAGGACGCTTCTAATAGCCCCCAGACCCTTCTAGAGCCCCTCAGGGCCTTTCTAAAGGCCTCCACACCCTTCTAATAACCCTCAAGACCCATGTAAAGGCCCCCAGACACTTCTAGATTGCCTCAGGACCCATCTAAAAGCCCCCAGACCCTTCTAATGCCTTTCAGGGCATTTCTAAAGGCCTCCACACCCTTCTAATGACACTCAAGACCCATGTAAATGCCTCTAGACCCTTCTAGATTGCCTCAGGACCCATCTAAAAGCCCCCAGACCCTTCTAATGCCTTTTAGGACCATTATGAAGGACACAAGACCCTTCTAATGCCACTCAGGACCTTTGTAAAGGCCCTCAGACCCTTCTAATGCCCTTCAGGGCCCTTCTAAAGGCCCCCAGACCCCTCTAATGCCCCTCAGGGCCTTTCTAAAGTACCCCAGACACTTCTAGAACCTCTCAGGGCCTTTCTATATGACCCCAGACCCTTGTAATGCCCAACAGGGCTTTTCTAAAGGCCCCCATACCCTTCTAATGCCCCTCAGGACATTTCTAAAGGCATCCAGACCCTTATAATGCCACTCAGGGCCTTTCTAAAGGCCGCGAGACCCTTATAATCCCCCTGAGGGCCTTTAAAATGGCCCCCAGACCCTTCTGGACCCCTTCAGGACGCTTCTAATAGCCCCCAGACCCTTCTAGAGCCCCTCAGGGCCTTTCTAAAGGCCTCCACACCCTTCTAATGACCCTCAAGACCCATGTAAAGGCCCCCAGACCCTTCTAGATTGCCTCAGGACCCATCTAAAAGCCCCCAGACCCTTCTAATACCTTTCAGGACCCTTATGAAGGCCACAAGACCCTTCTAATGCCCCTCAGGACCTTTCTAAAGGCCCTCAGACCCTTCTAATGCCCCTCAGGGAATTTATAAAGGTTCCCAGACCCTTCTAGAGCCTGTCAGGACCCTTATAAAGGCCCCCAGACCATTCTAGTGCACCTCAGAACACTTCTAAAGGCCCGCAGACCATTCTAATGCCCGTCAGGACCTTTCTAAAGGTCCCCAGACCCTTCTACTGCCCCTCAGGAGCATTCTTAAGGCCCCCAGACCCTTCTAATGCCCCACAGGGCCTTTCTAAAGGTCCCCAGACCGTTCTAGAGCCCCTGAAGACCCTTCTAAAGGCCCCCAGACCCTTATAGAGCCCCTCAGGACCCTTCTAAAGTCCCCCAGACCCTGTTAATTCCCCTCAGGGCTGTTATAAGGGCACCCAGACCCTTCTAATGCCTTTCAGGGCATTTCTAAAGGCCCCCAGAACCTTCTAGAGCACCTGAGGACATTTCTAAAGGCACCCAGACCCTTGTAATGCCACTCAGGACCTTTCTAAAGGCCGCGAGACCCTTATAATCCCCCTGAGGGCCTTTAAAAAGGCCCCCAGACCCTTCTGGACCCCCTCAGGATGCTTCTAATCGCCCCCAGACCCTTCTAGAGCACCTCAGGGCCTTTCTAAAGGCCTCCACACCCTTCTAATGACCCTCAAGACCCATGTAAAGGCCCCCAGACCCTTCTAGATTGCCTCAGGACCCATCTAAAAGCCCCCAGACCCGTCTAATGCCTTTCAGGACCCTTATGAAGGCCACAAGACCCTTCTAATGCCCCTCAGGACATTTCTAAAGGCCCTCAGACCCTTCTAATGCCCCTCAGGGCATTTATAAAGGTTCCCAGACCATTCTAGAGCCCTTCAGGACCCTTATAAAGGCCCCCAGACCATTCTAGAGCCCCTCAGGACACTTATAAAGGCCTGCAGACCATTCTAATGCCCGTCAGGTCCTTTCTAAAGGTCCCCAGACCCTTCTACTGCCCCCTAGGATCATTCTAAAGAACCCCAGACCCTTCAAATGCCTCACAGGGCCTTTCTAAAGGTCCCTAGACCCTTATAGAGCCCCTGAAGACCCTTCTAAATGCCCCCAGATCCTTCTACTGCCTCTCAGGAGCATTCTAAAGGCCCCCAGACCCTTCTAATGCCCCTCAGGGCTTTTCTAAAGGCACCCAGACCATTCTAATGCCACTCAGGGCCATTCTAAAGGCCGCGAGACCGTTATAATCCCCTTGAGGGCCTTTAAAATGGCCCCCAGACCATTCTGGACCCCCTCAGGACGCTTCTAATAGCCCCCAGACCTTCTAGAGCCACTCAGGGCCTTTCTAAAGGCCTCCACACCCTTCAAATGACCCTCAAGACCCATGTAAAGGCCTCTAGACCCTTCTAGATTGCCTCAGGACCCATCTAAAAGCCCCCAGACCCTTCTAATGCCTTTCAGGACCCTTATGAAGGCCACAAGACCATTCTAATGCCCCTGAGGACCTTTCTAAAGGCCCTCAGACCCTTCTAATGCCCCTCAGGGCCCTTCTAAAGGCCCCCAGACCCTTATAGAGCCTCTCAGGACCCTTCTAAAGTCCCGCAGACCCTGTTAATTCCCCTCAGGGCTGTTATAAGGGCACCCAGACCCTTCTAATGCCTTTCAGGACATTTCTAAAGGCCCCCAGAACCTTCTAGAGCACCTGAGGACATTTCTAAAGGCACCCAGACCCTTGTAATGCCACTCAGGGCCTTTCTAAAGGCCGCGAGACCCTTATAATCCCCCTGAGGGCCTTTAAAAAGGCCACCAGACCCTTCTGGACCCCCTCAGGATGCTTCTAATCGCCCCCAGACCCTTCTAGAGCCCCTCAGGGCCTTTCTAAAGGCCTCCACACCCTTCTAATGACCCTCAAGACCCATGTAAAGGCCCCCAGACCCTTCTAGATTGCCTCAGGACCCATCTAAAAGCCCCCAGACCCTTCTAATGCCTTTCAGGGCCTTTCTAAAGGCCTCCACACCCTTCTAATGACCCTCAAGACCCATGTAAAGGCCTCTAGACCCTTCTAGATTGCCTCAGGACCCATCTAAAAGCCCCCAGACCCTTCTAATGCCTTTCAGGACCCTTATGAAGGCCACAAGACCCTTCTAATGCCCCTCAGGACATTTCTAAAGGCCCTCAGACCCTTCTAATGCCCCTCAGGGCATTTATAAAGGTACCCAGACCCTTCTAGAGCCCTTCCGGACCCTTATAAAGGCCCCCAGACCATTCTAGAGCCCCTCAGGACACTTCTAAAGGCCTGCAGACCATTCTAATGCCCGTCAGGTCCTTTCTAAAGATCCCCAGACCCTTCTACTGCCCCTCAGGAGCATTCTAAAGAACCCCAGACCCTTCAAATGCCTCACAGGGCCTTTCTAAAGGTCCCTAGACCCTTCTAGAGCCCCTGAAGACCCTTCTAAATGCCCCCAGATCCTTCTACTGCCTCTCAGGAGCATTCTAAAGGCCCCCAGACCCTTCTAATGCCCCTCAGGGCTTTTCTAAAGGCACCCTGACCATTCTAATGCCACTCAGGGCCATTCTAAAGGCCGCGAGACCCTTATAATCCCCCTGAGGGCCTTTAAAAAGGCCCCCAGACCATTCTGGACCCACTCAGGACGCTTCTAATAGCCCCCAGACCCTTCTAGAGCCACTCAGGGCCTTTCTAAAGGCCTCCACACCCTTCAAATGACCCTCAAGACCCATGTAAAGGCCTCTAGACCCTTCTAGATTGCCTCAGGACCCATCTAAAAGCCCGCAGACCCTTCTAATGCCTTTCAGGACCCTTATGAAGGCCACAAGACCATTCTAATGCCCCTCAGAACATTTCTAAAGGCCCTCAGACCCTTCTAATGCCCCTCAGGGCCCTTCTAAAGGCCCCCAGACCCTTCTAATGCCCCTCAGGGCCTTTCTAAATACCCCAGACACTTCTAGAACCTCTCAGGGCATTTCTATATGACCCCAGACCCTTGTAATGTCCAACAGGTCTTTTCTAAAGGCCCCCATACCCTTCTAATGCCCCTCAGGACATTTCTAAAGGCCCCCAGACCCTTCTAGAGCCCCTCAGGACATTTCTAAAGGCACCCAGACCCTTCTAATGCCACTCAGGGCCTTTCTAAAGGCCGCGAGACCCTTATAATCCCCCTGAGGGCCTTTAAAAAGGCCCCCAGACCCTTCTGGACCCCCTCAGGACTCTTCTAATAGCCCCCAGACCCTTCTAGAGACCCTCAAGGTCTTTCTAAAAGCCTCCACACCCTTCTAATGACCCTCAAGACCCATGTAAAGGCCCCCAGACCCTTCTAGATTGCCTCTGGAGGATTCTAAAAGCCCCCAGACCCTTCTAGAGCCCCTCAGGGCCTTTCTAAAGGCCTCCACACCCTTCTAATGACCCTCAAGACCCATGTAAAGGCCCCCAGACCCTTCTAGATTGCCTGAGGACTCATCTAAAAGCCCCCAGACCCTTCTAATGCCTTTCAGGACCCTTATGAAAACCACAAGACCCTTCTAATGCCCTTCAGGACCTTTCTAAAGGCCCTCAGACCCATCTAGTGCCCCTCAGGGCATTTATAAAGGTTTCCAGACCCTTCTAGAGCCTGTCAGGACCCTTATAAAGGCCCGCAGACCATTCTAGAGCACCTCAGGACACTTCTAAAGGACCGCAGACCATTCTAATGGCCGTCAGGGCCTTTCTAAAGGCCCCAAGACCGTTCTACTGCCCCTCAGGTGCATTCTAAAGGCCCCCAGACCCTTCTAATGCCCATCAGGACATTTCTAAAGGCCCCCAGACCCTTTTAGAGCCATTCAGGACATTTCTAAAGGCACCCAGTGCCTTCTAATGCCACTCAAGGACTTTCTAGAGGCCGCGAGACCCTTATAATCCCCCTGAGGGCCTTTAAAAAGGCCCCCAGACTCTTCTGGACCCCCTCAGGACGCTTCTAATAGCCCCCAGACCATTCTAGAGCCCCTCAGGTCCTTTCTAAAGGCCTCCACACCCTTCTAATGACCCTCAGGACATTTCTAAAGGCCCCCAGACCCTTCTAGAGCCCCTCAGGACATTTCTAAAGGCACCCAGACCCTTATAATGCCACTCAGGGCCTTTCTAAAGGCCGCGAGACCCTTATAATCCCCCTGAGGGCCTTTAAAAAGGCCCCCAGACCATTCTGGACCCCCTCAGGACTCTTCTAATAGCCCCCAGACCCTTCTAGAGCCCCTCAAGGTCTTTCTAAAGGCCTCCACACCCTTCTAATGACCCTCAAGACCCATGTAAAGGCCCCCAGACCCTTCTAGATTGCCTCAGGACCCATCTAAAAGCCCCCAGACCCTTCTAATGCCTTTCAGGGCCTTTCTAAAGGCCTCCACACCCTTCTAATGACACTCAAGACCCATGTAAAGGCCCCCAGACCCTTCTAGATTGTCTCAGGACCCATCTAAAAGCCCCCAGACCCTTCTAATGCCTTTCAGGACCCTTATGAAGGCCACAAGACCCTTCTAATGCCCCTCAGGACCTTTCTAAAGGACCTCAGACCCTTCTAGTGCCCCTCAGGGCATTTATAATGGTTCCCAGACCCTTCTAATGCCTCAGGACCCTTATAAATGCCCCCAGACCATTCTAGTGCACCTCAGAACACTTCTAAAGGCCCGCAGACCATTCTAATGCCCGTCAGGACGTTTATAAAGGTCCCCAGACCCTTTTACTGCCCCTCAGGAGCGTTCTAAAGGAACCCAGACCCTTCTAATGCCCCACAGGGCCTTTCTAAAGGTCCCCAGACCATTCTAGAGCCCCTAAAGACCCTTCAAAAGGCCCCCAGACCCTTATAGAGCCCTTCAGGACCCTTCTAAAGTCCCCCAGACCCTGTTAATTCCCCTCAGAGCTGTTATAAGGGCACCCAGACCCTTCTAATGCCCCTCAGGACATTTCTAAAGGCCCCCAGAACCTTATAGAGCCCCTGAGGACATTTCTAAAGGCACCCAGACCCTTGTAATGCCACTCAGGGCCTTTCTAAAGGCCGCGAGACCCTTATAATCCCCCTGAGGGCCTTTAAAAAGGCCCCCAGACCCTTCTGGACCCCCTCAGGATGCTTCTAATCGCCCCCAGACCCTTCTAGAGCCCCTCAGGGCCTTTCTAAAGGCCTCCACACCCTTCTAATGACCCTCAAGACCCATGTAAAGGCCTCTAGACCCTTCTAGATTGCCTCAGGACCCATCTAAAAGCCCCCAGACCCTTCTAATGCCTTTCAGGACCCTTATGAAGGCCACAAGACCCTTCTAATGCCCCTCAGGACCTTTCTAAAGGCCCTCAGACCCTTCTAATGCCCCTCAGGGCATTTATAATGGTTCCCAGACCATTCTAGATCCCGTCAGGACCCTTATAAAGGCCCCCAGACCATTCTAGAGCCCCTCAGGACACTGCTAAAGGCCTGCAGACCATTTTAATGCCCGTCAGGGCCTTTCTAAAGGTCCCCAGACCCTTCTACTGCCCCTCAGGAGCATTCTAAAGGCCCCCAGATCCTTCAAATGCCTCACAGGGCCTTTCTAAAGGTCCCTAGACCCTTCTAGAGCCCCTGAAGACCCTTCTAAATGCCCCCAGACCCTTCTAATGCCCCTCAGGGCTTTTCTAAAGGTCCCCACACCCTTCTAGGGCCCCTCAAGACCACTCTAAAGGCCCCCAGACTCTTTTAGAGCCCCTCAGGGCCATACTAAAGGCCTGCAGACCATTCAAGAGCCCCGAAACATCCTTCTAACGGCTCCCTGACCCTTCTAGAGCCCCTCAGGGCCTTTCTAAAGGACCCCAGACCCTTCTAGAGCCCCTCAGTACACTTCTAAAGGCCCCCAGACCTTTCTAGATCCCCTCAAGACCCTTCTAAAAGGCCCCAGACCATTCTAATGCCCCTCAGGGCATTTCTAAAGGCCCTCAGACCCTTCTAATGCCTTTCAGGACCCTTATGAAGGCCACAAGACCCTTCTAATGCCCCTCAGGACCTTTCTAAAGGACCTCAGACCCTTCTAGTGCCCCTCAGGGCATTTATAATGGTTCCCAGACCCTTCTAGAGCCTGTCAGGACCCTTATAAATGCCCCCAGACCATTCTAGTGCACCTCAGAACACTTCTAAAGGCCCGCAGACCATTCTAATGCCCGTCAGGACGTTTATAAAGGTCCCCAGACCCTTTTACTGCCCCTCAGGAGCGTTCTAAAGGAACCCAGACCCTTCTAATGCCCCACAGGGCCTTTCTAAAGGTCCCCAGACCATTCTAGAGCCCCTAAAGACCCTTCAAAAGGCCCCCAGACCCTTATAGAGCCCTTCAGGACCCTTCTAAAGTCCCCCAGACCCTGTTAATTCCCCTCAGAGCTGTTATAAGGGCACCCAGACCCTTCTAATGCCCCTCAGGACATTTCTAAAGGCCCCCAGAACCTTATAGAGCCCCTGAGGACATTTCTAAAGGCACCCAGACCCTTGTAATGCCACTCAGGGCCTTTCTAAAGGCCGCGAGACCCTTATAATCCCCCTGAGGGCCTTTAAAAAGGCCCCCAGACCCTTCTGGACCCCCTCAGGATGCTTCTAATCGCCCCCAGACCCTTCTAGAGCCCCTCAGGGCCTTTCTAAAGGCCTCCACACCCTTCTAATGACCCTCAAGACCCATGTAAAGGCCTCTAGACCCTTCTAGATTGCCTCAGGACCCATCTAAAAGCCCCCAGACCCTTCTAATGCCTTTCAGGACCCTTATGAAGGCCACAAGACCCTTCTAATGCCCCTCAGGACCTTTCTAAAGGCCCTCAGACCCTTCTAATGCCCCTCAGGGCATTTATAATGGTTCCCAGACCATTCTAGATCCCGTCAGGACCCTTATAAAGGCCCCCAGACCATTCTAGAGCCCCTCAGGACACTGCTAAAGGCCTGCAGACCATTTTAATGCCCGTCAGGGCCTTTCTAAAGGTCCCCAGACCCTTCTACTGCCCCTCAGGAGCATTCTAAAGGCCCCCAGATCCTTCAAATGCCTCACAGGGCCTTTCTAAAGGTCCCTAGACCCTTCTAGAGCCCCTGAAGACCCTTCTAAATGCCCCCAGACCCTTCTAATGCCCCTCAGGGCTTTTCTAAAGGTCCCCACACCCTTCTAGGGCCCCTCAAGACCACTCTAAAGGCCCCCAGACTCTTTTAGAGCCCCTCAGGGCCATGCTAAAGGCCTGCAGACCATTCAAGAGCCCCGAAACATCCTTCTAACGGCTCCCTGACCCTTCTAGAGCCCCTCAGGGCCTTTCTAAAGGACCCCAGACCCTTCTAGAGCCCCTCAGTACACTTCTAAAGGCCCCCAGACCTTTCTAGATCCCCTCAAGACCCTTCTAAAAGGCCCCAGACCATTCTAATGCCCCTCAGGGCATTTCTAAAGGCCCTCAGACCCTTCTAATGCCCCTCAGGGCATTTATAAAGGTTCCCAGACCCTTCTAGAGCCCGTCAGGACCCTTATAAAGGACCCCAGACCATTGTAGAGCCAATAAGGACACTTCTAAAGGCCCGCAGATCATTCTAATGCCCGTCAGGGCATTAATAAAGGTCCCCAGACCCTTCTACTGCCCCTCAGGAGTATTCTAAAGTCCCCCAGACCCAGCTAATTCCCCTCAGGGCTTTTATAAGGGCACCCAGACCCTTCTAATGCCCCTCTGGACCCTTCGAAATGCCCCGAGACACTTTTAGAGCACCTCAGGACATTTCTAAAGGACCCCAGATCTTTCTAGAGCCCCTCAGGACCCTTCCAGAGACCCTCAGACCCTTCTAGAGCCCCTCAGGACATTTCTAAAGGCCCCTAGACCCTTCTAATCCACCTCAGGGCCTTTCTAAATGCCCCCAGACCATTCAAATGCCCCTCAGGACCCATTTAAAGGCCTTCAAACCCTTCTAATTCCCCTCAGGACCCTTCAAAAGGCCCCCAGACCCTTCTAATGCCTTTCTGGACCCTTATAAAGGCAACAAGACCTTTCTAATGCCCCTCAGGACCTTTCTAAAGGCCCTCAGACCCTTCTAATGACCCTCAGGGCATTTATAAAGGTTCCCAGACCCTTCTAGAGCCCGTCAGGACCCTTATAAAGGCCCCCAGACAATTCTAGAGCCCCTCAGGACACTTCTAAAGGCCCGCAGACCATTCTAATGCCCGTCAGGGCCTTTCTAAAGGTCCCCAGACTCTTCTACTGCCCCTCAGGAGCATTCTAAAGGCACCCAGACCCTGCTAATTCCCCTCAGGGCTTCCATAAGGGCACCCAGACCCTTCTAATGCCCCTCAGGACCCTTATAAATGCCGCGCGACACATTTAGAGCACCTCAGGACATTTCTAAAGGTCACCAGATCTTTCTAAAGGCCCTCAGACCCTTCTAATGACCCTCAGGGCATTTATAAAGGTTCCCAGACCATTCTAGAGCTTGTCAGGACCCTTATAAAGGCCCCCAGAGCATTCTAGAGCCCCTCAGGACACTTCTAAAGGCCCGCAGACCATTCTAATGCCCCACAGGGCCTTTCTAAAGGTCCCCAGACCCTTCTACTGCCCCTCAGGACCTTTCTAAAGGCCCCCAGACCCTTCTAATCCACCTCAGGGCCTTTCTAAAGGCCCCCAGACCATTCAAATGCCCCTCAGGACCCTTTTATAGGCCTTCAGACCATTCTAATGCCCCTCAGGACCCTTCTAAAGGCCCCCAGACCCTTCTAATACCCCTCAGGGCCTTTCTAAAGTACCCCAGACACTTCTAGAACTTCTCAGGGCCTTTCTATATGACCCCAGACCCTTGGAATGCCACTCAGGGCCTTTCTAAAGGCCGCGAGACCCTTATAATCCTTTTGAGGGCCTTTAAATAGGCCACCAGACCCTTCTGGACCCCCTCAGGACGCTTCTAATAGCCCCCAGACCCTTCTAGAGCCCCTCAGGGCCTTTCTAAAGGCCTCCACATCCTTCTAATGACCCTCAAGACCCATGTAAAGGCCCCCAGACCCTTCTAGATAGCCTCAGGTCCCATCTAAAAGACCCCAGACCCTTCTAATGCCTTTCATGACCCTTTTAAAGGCTACAAGACCCTTCTAATGCCCCTCAGGACCTTTCTAAAGGCCCTCAGACCCTTCTAATGACCCTCAGGGCATTTATAAAGGTCCCCAGACCATTCTACTGCCCCTCAGGAACATTCTAAAGGCCCCCAGACCCTTCTAGAGCCTCTCAGGACAGTTTTAAATGCCTCCAGACCCTTCTAGACCACCTCAGGACCATTCTAAAGCCCCCCGGACCCTTCTAATGCCCCTCAGGGCCTTTCTAAAGGCCCCCAGACCCTTCTAATGCCCCTCAGGGCATTTCTAAAGGTCCCCAGACCCTTCTAGGGCCCCTCAGGACCATTCTAAAGGCCCCCAGACTCTTTTAGAGCCCCTCAGGGCCATTCTAAAGGCCCGCAGACCCTTCAAGAGCCCCTCAACATCCTCCTAACGGCTACCTGACCCTTCTAGAGCCCCTCAGGGCCTTTCTAAAGGCCCCCAGACCATTCTAGAGCCCCTCAGGACACTTCTAAAGGCCCCCAGACCCTTTTAGATCCCCTGAAGACCCTTCTAAAAGGCCCCAGACCTTTCTAATGCCCCTCAGGGCATTTCTAAAGGACCACAGATCTTTCTAGAGCCCCTCAGGACACTTGTAGAGGCCCCCAGACCCTTCTAGAGCCACTCAGGACGATTCTAAAGGCCCCCAGACCCTTCTAATCCACCTCAGGACCTTTCTAAAGGCCCCCAGACCATTCAAATGCCCCGCAGGACCCTCTTAAAGGCCTTCAGACCCTTCTAATTCCCCTCAGGACCCTTCAAAAGGCCCCCAGACCATTATAGAGCCACTCAGGACGATTCTAAAGGCCCCCAGACCCTTTTAATCCACCTCAGGACCTTTCTAAAGGCCCCCAGACCATTCAAATGCCCCTCAGGACCCTTCTAAAGGCACCCAGACACTTCTAATACTCCTTAGGGCCTTTCTAAAGTACTCCAGACACTTCTAGAACCTCTCAGGGCCTTTCTATATGACCCCAGACCCTTGTAATGCCACTCAGGGCCTTTCTAAATGCCGCGAGACCCTTATAATGCCCCTGAGGGCCTTTAAAAAGGCCCCAGACCTTTCTGGACCCCCTCAGGACGCTTCTAATAGCCCCCAGACTCTTCTAGAGCCCCTCAGGGCCTTTCTAAAGGCCTCCACACCCTTCTAATGACCCTCAAGACCCATGTAAATGCCCCCAGACCCACCTAGATTGCCTCAGTACCCATCTAAAAGCCCCCAGACACTTCTAATGCCCCTCAGGACCATTCTAAAGGCACTCAGACCCTTCTAATGACCCTCAGGGCATTTATAAAGTTTCCCAGACCCTTCTAGAGCCCATCAGGACCCTTATAAAGGCCCCCAGACCATTTTAGAGCCAATCAGGACACTTCTAAAGGCCCGCAGACCATTTTAATGCCCGTCAGGTCCTTTATAAACGTCCCCAGACCCTTCTACTGCCCCTCAGGAGCATTCTAAAGTACCCCAGACCCTGCTAATTCCCCTGAGGGCTTTTATAAGGGCACCCAGACCCTTCTAATGCCCCTCAGGACCCTTCAAAAGGCCCCGAGACACTTTTAGAGCACCTCAGGTCATTTCTAAAGGACCCCTGATCTTTCTAGAGCCCGTCAGGAGCCTTCTAGAGGCCCCCAGACCCTTCTAGAGCCCCTCAGGACCATTCTAAAGGCCCCCAGACCCTTCTAATCCACCTCAGGGCCTTTCTAAAGGCCCCCAGACCATTCAAATGCCCCTCAGGACCCTTATAAAGGCCTTCAGACCATTCTAATGTCCCTCAGGACCCTTCTAAAGGCACCCAGACCCTTCTAATGCCCCTCAGGGCCTATCTAAAGTACCCCAGACACTTCTAGAATCTCTCAGGGCCTCTCTATATGACCCCAGACCCTTCTAATGCCACTCAGAGCCTTTCTAAAGGCCGCGAGTCCCTTATAATCCCCCTGAGGGCCTTTAAAATGCCACCTAGACCATTCTGGACCCCCTCAGGACTCTTCAAATATTCCCCAGACCCTTCTAATGCCATTCAGGACCCTTTTGAAGGCCACAAGACCCTTCTAATGCCCCTCTGGACCTTTCTAAAGGTTCCCAGATCCTTCTAGAGCCCGTCAGGACCATTATAAAGGCCCCCAGACCATTCTAGAGCCCCTCAAGACACTTCTAAAGGCCCGCAGACAATTCTAATGCCCGTCAGGGCCTTTATAAAGGTACCCAGACCCTTCTACTGCCCCTCAGGAGCATTCTAAAGGACCCCAGACCCTTCTAATGCCCCACAGGGCCTTTCTAAAGGTCCCCAGACCCTTCTAGAGCTCCTGAAGACCTTTCTAAAGGCCCCCAGAACCTTATAGAGCCCCTCAGGACCCTTCTAAAGTCCCCCAGACCCTGCTAATTCCCCTCAGGGCTTTTATAAAGGCACCCAGACCCTTCTAATGCCCCTCAGGACCCTTATAAAGGCACCCAGACCCTTCTCAGGACAGTTTTAAATGCCTCCAGACCCTTCTAATCCACCTCAGGACCATTCTAAAGGCCTCCAGGCCATTGAAATGCCCCTCAGGACCCTTCTAAAGGCACCCAGACCCTTCTAATGCCCCACAGGGCCTTTCTAAAGTATCCCAGACACTTCTAGAACCTATCAGGGCCTTTCTATATGACTCCAGACCCTTGTAATGCCCATCAGGGCCTTTCTAAAGGCCCCCAGACCCTTGTAATGCCACTCAGGGCCTTTCTAAAGGACGCGAGACCCTTATAATCCCCCTGAGGGCCTTTCAAAAAGCCCCCAGACCCTTCTGGACCCCCTCAGGACGCTTCTAATAGCCCCCAGACCCTTCTAGAGCCCCTCAGGGCCTTTCTAAAGGCCTCCACACCCTCCTAATGACCCTCAAGACACATGTAAAGGCCCCCAGACCCTTCTAGATTGCCTCAGGACCAATCTAAAAGCCCCCAGACCCTTCTAATGCCTTTCAGGACCCTTATGAAGGCCACAAGACCCTTCTAATGCCCCATAGGACCTTTCTAAAGGTTCTCAGACCCTTCTAATGCCCCTCATGGCATTTATAAAGGTTCCCAGACTCTTCTAGAGCCCGTCAGGACCCTTATAAAGGCCCCCAGACCATTCTAGAGCCCCTCAGGACAATTCTAAAGTCCCCCAGACCATTCTAATGCCCGTCAGGGTCTTTCTAAAGGTCCCCAGACCCTTCTACTGCCCCTCAGGAGCATTCTAAAGGCCCCCAGACCATTTTAGAGCCTCTCAGGACAGTTTTAAATGCCCCCAGACCCTTCTAGACCCCGTCAGGACCATTCTAAAGCCCCCCAGACACTTCTAATGCCCCTCAGGAGCATTCTAAAGGGCCCCAGACCCTTCTAATGCCCCTCAAGGCATTTTTAAAGGTCCCCAGACCCTTCTAGGGCCCCTCAGGACCATTCTAAAGGCACCCAGACTCTTTTAGAGCCCCTCAGGGCCATTCTAAATGCTCGCAGACCTTTCAAGAGCCCATCAACATCCTTCTAACAGCACCCTGACACTTCTAGAGCCCCTCAGGGCCTTTCTAAAGGCCCCCAGACCATTCTAGAGCCCCTCAGGACACTTCTAAAGGCCCCCAGACCCTTCTAGATCCCCTCAAGACCCTTCTAAAAGGCCCCAGACCTTTCTAATGCCCCTCAGGGCATTTCTAATGGCCCCCAGACCCATCTAATGCCCCTCAGGACACTTCGAAAGGCCCCGAGACATGTTTGGAGCACCTCAGGACATTTCGAAAGCACACCAGATCTTTCTAGAGCCCCTCAGGACCCTTCTAGAGGCACCCAGACCCTTCTAGAGCCCCTCAGGACGATTCTAAAGGCCCCCCAGACCCTTCTAATCCACCTCAGGGCCTTACTAAAGGCCCCCAGACCATTCAAATGCCCCTCAGGACCCTTTTAAAGGCCTTCAGACCCTTCTAATGCCCTTCAGGATCCTTCAAAGGCCCCCAGACCCTTCTAATGCCTTTCAGCGCCTTTCTAAAGTACCCCAGACACTTCTAGAACCTCTCAGGGCCTTTCTATATGACCCCAGACCCTTGTAATGCCCCTCAGGGCCTTTCTAAAGGCCGCGAGACCCTTATAATCCCCCTGAGGGCCTTTAAAAAGGCCCCCAGACCCTTCTGGACCCCCTCAGGACCCATCTAAAAGCCCCCAGACATTTCTAATGCCTTTGAGGACCCTTATGAAGGCCACAAGACCCTTCTAATGCCCCTCAGGACCTTTCTAATGGTTCCCAGACCCTTCTAGAGCACGTAAGGACCCTTATAAAGGCCTCCAGAACATTCTAGAGCCCCTCAGGACACTTCTAAAGGCCCGCAGACCATTCTAATGCCCGTCAGGACCTTTATAATCATCCCCAGACCCTTCTACTGCCCCTCAGGAGCATTCTAAAGGCCCCCAGACCCTTCTAATGCCCCACAGGGCCTTTCTAAAGGTCCCCAGACCCTTCTAGAGCCCCTGAAGACCCTTCTAAAGGCCCCCAGACCCTTATAGAGCCCCTCAGGACCCTTCTAAAGTACCCAGACCCTGCTAATTCCCCTCAGGGCTTTTATAAGGGCACCCAGACCCTTCTAATGCCCCTCAGGACCCTTATAAAGGCACCCAGACCCTTCTAGAGCCTCTCAGGACAGTTTTAAATGCCTCCAGACCCTTCTAGACCCCCTCAGGACCATTCTAAAGGCCCCCAGACCCTTCTAATTCCCCTCAGGGCCTTTCTAAAGGCCCCCAGACCCTTCTAATGCCCCTCAGGGCATTTCTAAAGGTCCCCAGACCATTCTAGAGTCCCTCAGGACCATTCTAAAGGCCCCCAGACTCTTTTAGAGCCCCTGAGGGCCATTCTAAAGGCCTGCAGACCCTTCAAGAGCCCCTCAACATCTTTCTAACGGCTCCCTGACCCTTCTAGAGCCCCTCACGGCGTTTCTAAAGGCCCTCAGACCCTTCTAGACCCCCTCAGGGCCTTTCTAAAGGCCCCCAGACCCTTCTAGATCCCCTCAAGACCCTTCTAAAAGGCCCCAGACCTTTCTAATGCCCATCAGGGCATTTCTAAAGGCCCCCAGACCTGTCTAATGCCCCTCATTACCCTTCTAAAGGCCCCGAGACACTTTTAGAGCAACTCAGGACATTTCTAAAGGTCCCCAGATCTTTCTAGAGCCCCTCAGGACGATTTTAGAGGCCCCCCAGACCCTTCTAGAGCCACTCAGGACGATTCAAAAGGCCCCCAGACCCTTCTAATCCACATCAGGGCCTTTCTAAAGGCCCCCAGACCATTCAAATGCCCTTCAGGACCCTTTTAAAAGCCCCCAGACCTATCTAATGCACCTCAGGGCCTTTCTAAAGGCCCCCAGACCATTCAAATGCCCCTCAGAACCCTTCTAAAGGCCCCCAGACCCTTCTAATGCCCATCAGGACACTTCTAAATGCCCCCAGACCCTTCTAATGCCCCACAGGGCCTTTCTAAAGGTCCCCAGACCCTTCTAGAGCCCCTGAAGACCCTTCTAAAGGCCCCCAGACCCTTATAGAGCCCCTCAGGACCCTTCTAAAGTACCCAGACCCTGCTAATTCCCCTCAGGGCTTTTATAAGGGCACCCAGACCCTTCTAATGCCCCTCAGGACCCTTATAAAGGCACCCAGACCCTTCTAGAGCCTCTCAGGACAGTTTTAAATGCCTCCAGACCCTTCTAGAGCCTCTCAAGACCATTCTAAAGGCCCCAGACCCTTCTAATGCCCCTCAGGACCCTTCTAAAGGACCCCAGACCCTTCTAATGCCCCTCAGGGCCTTTCTAAACTACCCCAGACACTTCTAGAACCTCTCAGGGCCTTTCTATATGACCCCAGACTTTTGTAATGCCCTTCAGGGCCTTTCTAAAGGCCCCCATACCCTTCTAATGCCCCTCAGGACATTTCTAAAGGTCTTCAGACCCTTCTAGAGCCCCTCAGGACATTTCTAAAGGCACCCAGACCCTTCTAATGCCACTCAGGGCCTTTCTAAAGGCCCCCATACCCTTCTAATACCCCTCAGGACATTTCTAAAGGCCCCCAGAACCTTCTAAAGCCACTGAAGACCCTTCTAAAGTCCCCCAGACCCTGCTAATTACTCTAAGGGCTTTTATAAGGGCCACAAGACCCTTCTAATGCCATTCAGAAACCTTATAAAGGCACCCAGACCCTTCTAGAGCCTCTAAAAGAGGCTCTAAATAAGTCTGGGGGCCTTTAGAATGGTCCAGAGGGGCTCTAGAAGGATCTGGGGGCTATTAGAAGTGTCCTGAGGGGGTCCAGAAGGGTCTGGGGGCCTTTAGAAAGGCCCTGAGGGGCATTAGAAGGGTCTGGGGGCCTTTAGAATGCTCCTGAGGGGCAGTAGAAGGGTTTGGGGACCTTTAAAAATGCCCTGACGGGCATTAGAATGGTCTGCGGGCCTTTAGAAGTGTCCTGAGGGGCTCTAGAATGGTCTGGGGGCATTTATAAGGGTCCTGACGGGCTCTAGAAAGGTCTGGGAACCTTTATAAAGGCCCTGAGGGGCATTAGAAGGGTCTGAGGGCCTTTAGAAAGGTCCTGAGGAGCATTAGAAAGGTCTTGTGGCCTTCATAAGGGTCCTGGAAGGCATTAGAAGGGTCTGGGGTCTTTTAGATGGGTCCTGAGGCAATCTAGAAGGGTCTAGTTGCCTTTACATGGGTCTTGAGGGTCATTAGAAGAGTGTGGAGGCCTTTAGAAAGGCCCTGAGGGGCTCTAGAAGGGTCTGGGGGCTATTAGAAGCGTTCTGAGGGGGTCCAGAAGGGTCTGGGGACCTTTTTAAAGGCCCTCAGGGGGATTATAAGGGTCTCGCGGCCTTTAGAAGGGCTCTGAATGGCATTAGAAGGGTCTGGGGTTATATAGAAAGGCCCTGAGAGGTTCTAGAAGTGTCTGGGGTACTTTAGAAAGGCCCTGAGGGGCATTAGAAGGGTCTGGGGGTCTTTAGAAGGGTCCTGAGGGGCATTAGAAGGGTCTGGGGGCTTTTAGAAGGGCTCTGAGGGGCATTTGAATGGTCTGGGGGCGTTTAGAAAGGCTTTGAGGTGGATTAGAAGGGTCTGGGGGCCTTTAGAAAGGCCCTGAGGTGGAATAGAAGGGTCTGGGGGCCTTTAGAATCGTCCTTAGGGGCTCTAGAAAGATCTGGGGTCCTTTAGAAATGTCCTGAGGTGCTCTAAAAGTGTCTCGGGGCCTTTCGAATGGTCCCGAGGGGCATTAGAAGGGTCTGGGTGCCATTAGAAATGTCCTGAGCGGCTCTAGAATGGTCTGGGGGCCTTTAGAAATGTCCTGAGGGGCATTAGAAGGGTATGGGGTCCTTTATAAAGGCCCTGAGGGGCATTAGAAGGGTCTGGGGTCATATAGAAAGGCCCTGAGAGGTTCTAGAAGTGTCTGCGGTACTTTAGAAATGCCCTGAGGTGCATTAGCAGGGTCTGGGGGCCTTTAGAAGGGTCCTGAGGGGCATTAGAAGGGTCTGGGGGCCTTTAGAAGGGTCCTGAGGGGCATTAGAAGGGTCTGGGGGCCTTTAGAATGGTCCTGAGGGGGTCTAGAAGGGTCTGGGGACCTTTACATGGGTCTTGAGGGTCATTAGAAGGGTGTGTTGGCTTTTAGAAAGGCCCTGAAAGGCTATAGAAGGGTCTAGGGTCTTTTAGATGGGTTCTGAGGCAATCTAGAAGGGTCTGGGGGTCTTTACATGGGTCTTGAGGGGCATTAGAAGGGTCTGAGTGTATTTAGAAAGGTCCTGAGGGGCATTAGAAGGGTCTTGTGGCTTTTATAAGGGTCCTGAAAGGCATTAGAAGGGTCTGGGGGGCTTTAGATGGGTCCTGAGGCAATCTAGATGGGTTTGGGGGCCTTTACATGGGTCTTGAGGGTCATTAGAGGGGTCTGCGGTCCTTTAGATAGTCCCTGAGTGGCATTAGAAGGGTTCGGGGGCGTTTATAAAGGTCCTGAGGGGCATTAGAGTGGTCTGGGTGCCTTTAGAAAGGTACTGAGGGGCATTAGAAGGGTCTTGTGGCCTTCCTAAGGGTCCTGAAAGGCATTAGAAGGGTCTGGGGGCTTTTAGTTGGGTCCTGAGGCAATCTAGAAGGGTCTAGGGGCCTTTACATGGGTCTTGGGGGTCATTAGATGGGTGTGGAGGCCTTTAGAAAGGTCCTGAGGGGCTCTAGAAGGGTCTGGGGGCTATTAGAAGCATCCTGAGGAGGTCCAGAAGGGTCTGGGGGCCTTTTTAAAGGCCCTCAGGGGGATTATAAGGGTCTCGCGGCCTTTAGAAATGTCCTGAGTGGCATTAGAAGGGTCTGGGGTCATATAGAAAGGCCCTGAGAGGTTCTAGAAGTGTCTGGGGTACTTTAGAAAGGCCCTGAGGGGCATTAGAATGGTCTGGGGGCCTTTAGATGGGTCCTGAGGGGCATTAGAAGGGTCTGGGGGCTTTTAGAAGGGCTATGAGGGGCATTTGAATGGTCTGGGGGCGTTTAGAAAGGCCCTGAGGTGGATTAGAAGGGTCTGGGGTCCTTTAGAAAGGCCCTGAGGTGGATTAGAAGGGTCTGGGGGCCTTTAGAATCGTCCTGAAGGGCTCTAGAAGGGTCTGGGGGCCTTTAGAAAGGACCTGAGGGGCTCTAGAAGGGTCTGGGGGCCTCTAGAAGGGTCCTGAGTGGCTCTAGAAAGATCTGGAGTCCTTTAGAAATGTCCTGAGGTGCTCTTAAAGAGTCTCGGGGCCTTTCGAATGGTCTTGAGGGGCATTAGAAGGGTCTGGATGCCTTTAGAAATGTCCTGAGGGGCTCTAGAAGGGTCTGGGGGCCTTTAGAAATGTCCTGAGGGGCATTAGAAGGGTATGGGGGCCTTTAGAAAGGCCCTGAGGGGCATTACAAGGGTCTGGGGTCATATAGAAAGGCCCTGAGGGGTTCTAGAAGTGTCTGGGGTACTTTAGAAAGGCCCTGAGGGGCATTAGAAGGGTCTGGGGGCCTTTAGAAGGGTCCTGAGGGGCATTAGAAGGGTCTGGGAGCCTTTAGAATGGTCCTGAGGGGGTCTAGAAGGGTCTGGGGGCCTTTACATTGGTCTTGAGGGGCATTAGAAGGGTCCGAGTGCCTTTAGAAATGTCCTGAGGGGCATTAGAAGGGTCTTGTGGCCTTCATAAGGGTCCTGAAAGGCATTAGAAGGGTCTGGGGGGTTTTAGATGGGTCCTGAGGCAATCTGGATGGGTCTGGGGGCCTTTACATGGGTCTTGAGTGTCATTAGAGGGGTCTGGGGTCCTTTAGATAGTCCCTGAGTGGCATTAGAAGGGTCCGGGCGCCATTAGAAAGGTCCTGATGGGCATTCGAATGGTCTGGGTGCCTTTAGAAAGATCCTGAGGGGCTCTAGAATGGTCTGGGGCCTTTAGAAGCATCCTGAGGGGCTGTAGAAGGGTCTGGGGGCCTTTCGAAGGGTCCTGATGGGTTCTAGAAAGATCTTGGGGCCTTTAGAAATGTCATGAGTGGCTCTAGAAGGGTCTGGGGGCCTTTAGAAGGGTTCTGAGGGGCATTTGAATTGTCTGGGGGCCTTTAGAAAGGCCCTGATGTGGATTAGAAGAGTCTGGGGTCCTTTAGAATCGTCCTGAGGGGATCTAGAAGGGTCGGGGGGCCTCTAGAATGGTCCTGAGGGGCTCTAGAAAGATCTGGGGTCCTTTAGAAATGTCCTGAGGTGCTCTAAAATTGTCTCGGGGCCTTTCGAAGGGTCCTGAGGGGCATTAGACGGGTCTGGGGTCCTTTAGAAATGCCCTGAGGGGCATAAGAAAGGTCTGGGGCCTTTAAAAAGGGTCTTGAGGGGATCTAGAAGGGTCTGGGGTCCTTTACAAGTGTCCTGAGGGGCTCTAGAAGGGTCTGGGGGCCTTTAGAAAGACCCTGACGGGCTCTAGAATGGTCAGGGAGTTGTTAGAAGGATGTTGAAGGGCTGTTGAAAGGTCTGCGGGCCTTTAGAATGGCCCTGAGGGGCTCTAAAAGAGTCTGGGGTCCTTTAGAATGGTCCTGAGGGGCTCTAGAATGGTCTGAGGACCTTTAGAAATGCCCTGAGGGGCATTAGAAGGGTCTCAGGGCCTTTAGAAAGGCCCTGAAGGGCATTAGATGGGTCTGAGGGCTTTAGAAAGGCCCTGAGGGTCTGCAGAAGGGTCTGGGTGCCTTTCGAATAGTCCTGAAGGGCTCTAGAAATGTCTGGTGTTCTTTAGAAGGGTCTTGAGTGGCTCTAGAAGGGTCTGGCGGCTGTAGAATGGTCCTGAGGAGCTCCAGAAGGGTCTTGGGCCCTTTAGAACAATCTAGAGGGGCTCTAGAAGCGTCTGGGGTCCTTTAAAAGGGTCCTGAGGGGCTCTAGAAGGGTCTGGGGTCCTTTAGAAGGGCCTTGAGGGGCGTTAGATGGGTCTGGGGGCCTTTAGAAACACCCTGAGTGGCTCTAGAATGGTCTGGGGATCTTTTGAAATGGCCTTGAGGGGCTCCAGAAGTGTCTGGGGGCCTTTAGAAAGGTCTTGTGGGTCTCTAGAAGGGTCTGGGGGTCTTTACAATAGATCTGAGTGGCTCTAGAGGAGTCTGGGGGCCTTTAGAAAGGTCCTAAAGGGCTCTAGAGTGGTCTGGGGGTATTAGAAAGGCCCTGAAGGGCATTAGATGGGTCTGGCGACCTTTAGAAAAGCTCTGAGGGGCATTAGAAGGGTCTGGGTGCCTTTGGATGGGTCTGAGGGGCATTAGAAGGTTCTGGGGGCCTTTAGAAGGGTCCTGAGGGGCTCTGGAAGGGTCTCGGGGCCATTTGAAGCGTCTTGAGGGGCTCTAGAAGGGTCTGGGTGCCTTTAGAAAGGTCTTGAGGGGATCTAGAGGAGTCTGGAGACCTTTAGATAGGTCGTGAACGGCTCTAGAGGGGTCTGGGGGCTTTTAGAATGACCCTGAATGGCATTTGATGGGTCTGGGGGCCTTTAGAAAAGTCCTAAGGGGCATTAGAAGCTCTGGGGGCCTTTAGAAAGGCCCTAAGGGGCATTAGAAGGGTTTTGGGGCCTTTAGAAATGCCCTGAAAGGCTCTAGAAGGGTCTGGGGTCCTTTAGAAAGGCCCTGAGGGGCTCTACAAGAGTCTGGGCGCCTGTAGAAGGGTCCTGAGGGGCTCTAGAATGGTTTGGGGACCTTTATAAAGGACCTGAGCAGCTCTAGAAGGGTCTGGGGGCCTTTAAAAGAGTCCTGAGGGGCTCTAGAAGCGTCTTCGGGCCTTTAGAATGGTCTTGAGGGGAATTACCAGGGTCTGGGGGCCTTTAGAAGGGTCCTGAGGGGCATTACAAGGGTCTGGGTGCCGTTAGAAAGGTCCTGTGAGGTCTAGAAATGTCTGGGGGCCTTTGAAGGGTCCTGACAGGTTCTATAAATGTCTGGGGGCCTTTAGAAGGGTCCTGAGGGTCATTAGAAGGGTCTGGGGGTCTTTAGAAGGGTCTTGAGGGTCTCTAGATGGGTCTGGGGGTCTTTAGAATGGCCGTGAGGGGTCCTAGAAGAGTCTGGGGGCCTTTAGATAGGTCCTGAAGGGCTCTAGTGGGGTCTGAGGTCCTTTATAAAGGCCCTGAGGGTCATTAGATGAGTTTGGGGGCCTTTAGAAGGTCTTGAGGGGCATTAGAAGGGTCTGGGGTCCTTTAGAAAGACCCTGAGTTGCATTACAAGGGTCTGGTGTCCTTTAGAAGGGTCCTGAGGGGCTCTAGAAGAGTCTGGGGGCCTTTAGAAGTGTCTTGAGGGGCTCTAGAAGGGTTTGGGGTCCTTTAGAAAGGACCTGAATGTCTCTAGAAGGGTCTGGGGGCTTTTAGATATGTTCTGAGGGGCTCTAAATGGGTCTGGGTGCCGTTAGAAGGGTCCTGAGGGGCTCTAGAAGAATCTGGGAGCCTTTAGAAAGGACTTGAGGGGCTCTAGAAGGGTCTGGGGGCCTTTAGAATGGGCCTGAGGGGCTCTAGAAGAGTGTTGGGGTCGTTAGAAGGGTCCTGAAGGGCATTAGATGGGTCTGGGGTCCTTAAGAAGGGTCCTGAGGGGCTCTGGAAAAGTCTGGGGTCCCTTTGAATCGTCTTGAGGGGCTCTAGAAGGGTCTGTCGGCCTTTAGAATGGTCCTGACGGGCTCTAGAAGGGTCTGGGAACCTTTATATATGCCCTGAGGGGCATTAGAATGGTCTGAGGGCCTTTTGAAGGGTTCTGAGGGGCATTAGAATGGGGCGCACCCACCCTCCCCGAGCACCCACCCCAAACATTCACCCGTTAGCAATTAAGCACCCACCCCAAACATTCACCCATCAAGCAATTAAGCACCCATCCAGCGACAAAACAAATTAATTACATAGCCAAGCCCCAGAATAACACTCCTCAAAAAAACCTCTCAAAAACAATGCCTAAAAGAGAATGCACTCAATCAAAACACACACACAAAAAACCAAAAAAGAAACTAAAAGAAGAAATTTTCAACTCAGACAGCCACCATGTTTAAATCCGGCATCCACCATTTTGAAGCCAACTCCAGCCATTTTCAGACCGTGCAGCCACCATTTTTGAATCGGGTGGCGGCCATTTTGAAGCCAAATCCCGCCATTTTGAGGTCGGGCAGCCGCCATTTTTGAATCGGGCGGAGGCCATTTTGAAGCCGACTCCCGCCATTTTGAGTTCAGGCCGCAGCCATTGTTGAATCGGGCGACGGCCATTTTGACGCAGATTCCAGCCATTTTGAGGCCCCCAGACCATTCTAGAGCCCCTCAGATCCTTTCTAAAGGCTCCCAGACTCTTCTAGACTCCTCAGGACCTTTGTAACGGCCCCCAGACCCATCTAGAGCCCCTCTGAACATTTCTAAAAGCCCCCAGACCCTTCTAGAGCCCCTCAGGACCCTTTTAAAGGCCCCCAGACCCTTCTAATCCACCTCAGGGCCTTTCTAAAGGCCCCCAGACCATTGAAATGCCCCTCAGGACCCTTTTAAAGGCCCCCAGACCATTCTAATGCATCTCAGGGCCTTTCTAAAGGCCCCCAGACCATTCAAATGCCCCTCAGAACCCTTCTAAAGGCCCCCAGACCCTTCTAATGCCCCTCAGGACCCTTCTAAAGGCCCCCAGACCCTTCTAATGCCCCTCAGGGCCGTTCTAAAGTACCCCAGACACTTCTAGAACCTCTCAGGGCCTTTCTATATGACTCCAGACCCTTGTAATGCCACTCAGGGCCTTTCTAAAGCCGCGAGACCCTTATAATTCCCCTGAGGGCCTTTAAAGAGGCCACAAGACCCTTCTGGACCCCCTCAGGACGCTTCTAATAGCCCCCAGACCCTTCTAGAGCCCCTCAGGGCCTTTCTAAAGGCCTCCACACCCTTCTAATGACCCTCAAGACCCATGTAAAGGCCCCTAGACCCTTCTAGATTGCCTCAGGACCCATCTAAAAGCCCCCAGACCCTTCTAATGCCTTTCAGGACCCTTATGAAGACCACAAGACGCTTCTAATGCCCCTCAGGACCTTTCTAAAGGCTTTCAGACCCTTCTAATGCCCCTCGGGGCTTTTATAAAAGTTCCCAGACCCTTCTAGAGCCCGTCAGGACCCTTATAAAGGCCCCCAGACCATTCTAGAGACCCTCAGGACACTTCTAAAGGCCCGCAGACCATTCTAATGCCCGTCAGGGCCTTTATAAATGTCTCCAGACCCTTCTACTGCCCCTCAGGAGCATTCTAAAGGTGCCCAGACCCTTCTAGAGCCACTGAAGACCATTCTAAAGGCCACCAGACCCATATAGAGCCCCTCAGGACCCTTCTAAACGACACCAGAACCTTGTAATGCCCCTCAGGACGCTTCTAATAGCCCCCAGACCCTTCTAATGCCTTTCAGGGCCTTTCTAAAGGCCTCCACACCCTTCTAATGACCCTCAAGACCCATGGAAAGGCCCCTAGACCCTTCTAGATTGCCTCAGGACCCATCTAAAAGCACCCAGACCCTTCTAATGCCTTTAAGGACCCTTATGAAGGCCACAAGACCCTTCTAATGCCCCTCAGGACCTTTCTAAAGGCCCGCAGACCCTGCTAATGCCCATGAGGGCCTTTCTAAAGGTCCCCAGACCCTTCTACTGCCACTCACGATCTATCTAAAGGCCCGCAGACCCTTCTAATGCCTCACAGGGCCTTTCTAAAGGCCCCCAGACCATTCTAGAGCTCCTGAAGACCCTTCTAAAGGCCCCCAGACCCTTGTAGAGCCCCTCAGGACCCTTCTAAAGTCCCCCAGACCCTGCTAATTCCCCTCAGGGCTTTTACAAGGGCACCCAGACCCTTCTAATGCCCCTCAGGACCCTTATAAAGGCACCCAGACCCTTCTAGAGCCTCTCAGGACAGTTTTAAATGCCTCCAGACCCTTCTAGACCCCCTCAGGACCATTCTAAAGGCCCCCAGACCCTTCTAATGCCCCTCAGGACCATTCTAAAGGCCCCCAGACCATTCTACTGCCCCTCAGGGCCTTTCTAAAGTACCCCAGACACTTCTAGAACCTCTCAGGGCCTTTCTATATGACCCCAGACCCTCCTAATGCCCCTCAGGGCCTTTCTAAAGGCCCCCATACCCTTCTAATGCCCCTCAGGACATTTCTAAAGGCCCCCAGACCCTTCTAGATCCCCTCAGGACATTTCTAATAGCCCCCAGACCCTTCTAGAGCCCCTCAGGGCATTTCTAAAGGCCTCCACACCCTTCTAATGACCCTCAAGACCCATGTAAAGGCCCCCAGACCCTTCTAGATTGCCTCAGGACCCATCTAAAAGACCCCAGACCCTTCTAATGCCTTTCAGGACTCTTTTAAAGGCCCCCAGACCCTTCTAATGCCCCTCAGGAGCATTCTAAAGGCCCCCAGACCCTTCTAATGCCCCACAGGGCCTTTCTAAAGGTCCCCAGACCGTTCTAGAGCCCCTGGACACCCTTCTAAAGGCCCCCAGACCCTTCTAATGCCCCTCAGGACGCATCTAAAGTCCCCCAGACCCTGCTAATTCCCCTCAGGGCTTTTATACGGGCACCCAGACCCTTCTAATGCCCCTCAGGACTTTTATAAAGGCACCCAGACCCTTCTAGAGCCTCTCAGGACAGTTTTAAATGCCTCCAGACCCTTCTAGACCCCTCAGGACCATTCTAAAGGCCCCCAGACCCTTCTAATGCCACTCAGGACCCTTCTAAAGGCCCCGAGACCCTTCTAATGCCCCTCAGGGTCTTTCTAAAGGCCCCCAGACCCTTCTAATGCCCCTCAGGACATTTCTAAAGGCCCCCAGACCCTTCTAGAGCCCCTCAGGACATTTCTAAACGCACCCAGACCCTTCTAATGCCACTCAGGACCTTTCTAAAGGCCGCGAGACCCTTATAATCCCCCTGAGGGCCTTTAAAAAGGCACCCAGACCCTTCTGGACCCCCTCAGGACGCTTCTAATAGCCCCCAGACCCTTCTAGAGCCCCTCAGGGCCTTTCTAAAGGCCTCCACAACCTTCTAATGACACTCAAGACCAATGTAAAGGCCCCCAGACCCTTCTAGATTGCCTCAGGACCCATCTAAAAGCCCCCAGACCCTTCTAATGCCTTTCAGGACCCTTATGAATGCCACAAGACCCTTCTAATGCCCCTCAGGACCTTTCTAAACGCCCTCAGACCCTTCTAATGCCCCTCAGGGCATTTATAAAGGTTCCCAGACCATTCTACAGCCCGTCAGGACCCTTATAAAGGCCCCCAGACCATTCTACAGCCCCTCAGGAAACTTCTAAAGGCCCGCAGACCATTCTAATGCCTGTCAGGGCCTTTATAAAGGTCCCCAGACCCTTCTACTGCCTCTCAGGAGCATTCTAAAGGCCCCCAGACCCTGCTAATTCCCCTCAGGGTTTTTATAAGGGCACCCAGACCCTTCTAATACCCCTCAGGACCCTTATAAAGGCACCCAGACCATTCTAGAGCCTCTCAGGACAGATTTAAATGCCTGCAGACCCTTCTAGACCCCCTCAGGACCATTCTAAAGGCCCCCAGACCATTCTAATGCCCCACAGGGCCTTTCTAAACGTCCCCAGAGCCTTATAGAGCCCCTGAAGACCCTTCTAAAGGTCCCCAGACCCTTCTAATGCCCCTCAAGGCCTTTCTAAAGTACCCCAGACACTTCTAGAACCTCTCAGGGCCTTTCTATATGACCCCAGACCCTTCTAATGCCTCTCAGGTTCTTTCTAAAGGTCGCTAGACCCTTATAATCCCCCTGAGGGCCTTTTAAAAGCCCCCCAGACCCTTCTGGACCCCCTCAGGATGCTTCTAATAGCCCCCAGACCCTTCTAATGACCCCCAGGGTCTTTCTAAAGGCCTCCACACACTTCTAGTGACCCTCAAGACACATGTAAAGGGCCCCAGACCCTTCTAGATTGCCTCAGGACCCATCTAAAAGCCCCCAGACACTTCTAATGCCTTTCATGGCCTTTCTAAAGGCCTCCACTACCTTCTAATGACCCTCAAGACCCATGTAAAGCCCCTAGACCCTTCTAGATATCCTCAGGACCCATCTAATTGCCCCCAGACCCTTCTAATGCCTTTCAGGACCCTTATGAAGATCACAAGACCCTTCTAATGCCCCTCAGGACCTTTCTAAAGACCCTCAGACCCTTCTAATGCCACTCAGGGCCTTTCTAAAGGCCGCGAGACCCTTATCATCCCCCTGAGGGCCTTTAAAAAGGCCCCCAGACCCTTCTGGACCCCCTCAGGACGCATCTAATAGCCCCCAGACCCTTCTAGAGCCTCTCAGGGCCTTTCTAAAGGCCTCCACACCATTCTAATGACCCTCAAGACCCATGTAAAGGCCCCCAGACCCTTCTAGATTGCCTCAGGACCCATCTAAAAGCCCCCAGAGCCTTCTAATGCCTTTCAGGACCCTTATGAAGGCCACAAGACCCTTCTAATGCCACTCAGGACCTTTCTAAAGGCCCTCAGACTATTCAAATGCCCCTCAGGACTCTTTTAAAGGCCCCCAGACCCTTCTAATGCACCTCAGGACACTTCTAAAGGCCCCCAGACCCTTCTAATGTCCCTCAGGGCCTTTCTATATTATCCCAGACACTTCTGGAACATCTCAGAGCCTTTCTATATGACCCCAGACCCTTGTAATGCCACTCAGGGCCCTTCTAAAGGCCGCGAGACCCTTATCATCCCCCTGAGGGCCTTTAAAAAGGCCCCCAGAACCTTCTGGACCCCCTCAGGACGCTTCTAATAGCCCCCAGACCCTTCTAGAGCCCCTTGGGGCCTTTCTAAAGGCCTCCACACCCTTCTAATGACGCTCAAGACCCATGTAAAGGCCCCTATACCCTTCTAGATTGCCTCAGGACCAATCTAAAAGCCCGCAGACCCTTCTAATGCCTTTCAGGACCCTTATGAAGGCCACAAGACCCTTCTAATGCCCCTCAGGACCTTTCTAAAGGCCCTCAGACCCTTGTAATGCCCCTCAGGGCATTTATAATAGTTCCCAGACCCTTCTAGACCCCCTCAGGACCCTTAGAAAGGCCCCCAGACCATTCTAGAGCCCCTCAGAACACTTCTAAAGGCCCGCAGACCATTCTAATGCCTGTCAGGGCCTTTCTAAAGGTCCCCAGACCCTTCTACTGCCCCTCAGGATCATTCTAAAGGCCCCCAGACACTTCTAATGCCCCACAGGGCCGTTCTAAAGGTCCCCAGACCCTTCTAGAGCCCCTGAAGACCCTTCTAAAGGCCCCCAGACCATAATAGAGCCACTCAGGACCTTTCTAATGTCCCCCAGACCCTGCTAATTCCACTCAGGTCTTTTATAAGGGCACAAGACCATTCTAATGCCCCTCAGGACCCTTATAAAGGCACCCGGACCCTTCTAGAGCCTCTCAGGACAGTTTTAAATGCCTCCAGACCCTTCTAGACCCACTCAGGGCCATTCTAAAGGCCCCCAGACCCTTCTAATGCCCCTCAGGACCCTTCTAAAGGCCCTCAGGGCCTTTGTAAAGTACCCCAGACACTTCTAGTACCTCTCAGGGCTTTTCTATATGACCCCAGACCCTTCTAATGCCCCTCAGGGCCTTTCTAAATGCCCCCAGACCCTTCTAGAGCCCCTCAGGACATTTTTAAAGGCACCCAGATCCTTCTAATGCCACTCAGGGCCTTTCTAAAGGCCACGAGACCAGTATAATCCCATTGAGGGCCTTTAAAAAGGCCCCCAGAACCTTCTAATGCCCCTCAGGACGCTTCTAATAGCCCCCAGACCCTTCTAGAGCCCCTCCGGGCCTTTCTAAAGGCTTCCACACGCTTCTAATGACCCTCGAGACCCATGTAAAGGTCCCTAGACCCTTCTAGACTGCCTCAGCTCCCATCTAAAAGCCCCCTGACCCTTCTAATGCCTTTCAGGGCCTTTCTAAAGGCCTCCACACCCTTCTAATGACCCTCAAGACCCATGGAAAGGCCCCTAGACCCTTCTAGATTGCCACAGGACCCATCTAATAGCCCGCAGACCCTTCTAATGCCTTTCAGGACCCTTATGAAGGCCACAAGACCCTTCCAATGCCCCTCAGGACCATTCTAAAGGCCCTCAGACCCTTGTAATGCCCCTCAGGGCATTTATAAAGGTTCCCAGACCCTTCTAGAGCCCGTCAGGACCCTTATAAAGGCCCCAAGACCATTCTAGAGCCCCTCAGGACACTTCTAAAGGCCCACAGATCATTCTAATGCCCGTCAGGGCTTTCTAAAAATCCCCAGACCCTTCTACTGCCCCTCCGGAGCATTCTAAAGGCCCCCAGACCCTTCTAATGCCCCTCAGGGCCTTTCTAAAGGTCCCCAGACCCTTCTAGAGCCCCTGAAGACCCTTCTAAAGGCCCCCAGACCCTTCTAATGCCACTCAGGGCCTTTCTAATGGCCGCGAGACTTTTATAATCCCCCTGAGGGCCTTTAAAAAGGCACCCAGACCCTTCTGGACCCCCTCAGGACGCTTCTAATAGCCCCCAGACCCTTCTAGAGCCTCTCAGGGCCTTTCTAAAGGCCTCCACACCCTTCTAATGACCCTCAAGAGCCATGTAAAGGCCCCCAGACCCTTCTAGATTGCCTCAGGACCCATCTAAAAGCCCACAGACCCTTCTAATGCCTTTCAGGACCCTTATGAAAGCCACAAGACCCTTCTAATGCCCCTCAGGACCTTTCTAAAGGCCCTCAGACTATTCAAATGCCCCTCAGGACTCTTTTAAAGGCCCCCAGACCCTTCTAATGCACCTCAGGACACTTCTAAAGGCCCCCAGACCCTTCTAATGTCCCTCAGGGCCTTTCTAAATTACCCCAGACACTTCTGGAACATCTCAGAGCCTTTCTATATGACCCCAGACCCTTGTAATGCCACTCATGGCCCTTCTAAAGGCCGAGAGACCATTATCATCCCCCTGAGGGCCTTTAAAAAGGCCCCCAGACCCTTCTAGACCCCCTCCGGACGCTTCTAATAGCCCCCAGACCCTTCTAGAGCCCCTCGGGGCCTTTCTAAAGGCCTCCACACCCTTCTAATGACCCTCAAGACCAATGTAAAAGCCCCTAGACCCTTCTAGATTGCCTCAGGACCCATCTAAAAGCCCGCAGACCTTTCTAATGCCTTTCAGGACCCTTATGAAGGCCACAAGACCCTTCTAATGCCCCTCAGGACCTTTCTAAAGGCCCTCAGACCCTTCTAATTCCCCTCAGGGCATTTTTAAAGGTTCCCAGACCCTTCTAGAGCCCCTCAGGACCCTTATAAAGGCCCCCAGACCATTCTAGAGCCCCTCAGGGCACTTCTAAAGGCCCGCAGACCATTCTAATGCCTGTCAGGGCCTTTATAAATGTCCCCAGACCCTTCTACTGCCCCTCAGGATCATTCTAAAGGCCCCCAGACCCTTCTAATGCCCAACAGGGCCTTTCTAAAGGTCCCCAGACCCTTCTAGAGCCCCTCAAGACCCTTCTAAAGGCCCCCAGACCGTAATAGAGCCCTTCAGGACCCTTCTAAAGTCCCCCAGACCCTGCTAATTCCCCTCAGGGCTTTTATAAGGGCCACAAGACCCTTCTAATGCCCCTCAGGACCTTTATAAAGGCACCCAGACCCTTCTAGAGCCTCTCAGGACAGTTTTATATGCCTCCAGACCCTTCTAGACCCCGTCAGGGCCATTCTAAAGGCCCCCAGACCCTTCTAATGCCCCTCAGGACCCTTATAAAGGCCCTCAGGGCCTTTCTAAAGTAACCCAGACACTTCTAGAACCTCTCAGGGCCTTTCTATATGACCCCAGACCATTGTAATGCCCCTCAGGGCCTTTCTAAAGGCCCCCAGACCCTTCTAGAGCCCCTCAGGACATTTCTAAAGGCACCCAGACCATTCTAATGCCACTCAGGGCCTTTCTAAAGGCCACGAAACCCTTATAATCCCCCTGAGGGCCTTTAAAAAGGCTCCCAGACCCTTCTGGACCCCCTCAGGACGCTTCTAATAGCCCCCAGACCCTTCTAGAGCCCCTCGGGGCCTTTCTAAAGGCCTCCACACCCTTCTAATGACCCTCAAGACCAATGTAAAGGCCCCTAGACCCTTCTAGATTGCCTCAGGACCCATCTAAAAGCCCGCAGACCCTTCTAATGCCTTTCAGGACCCTTATGAAGGACAAAAGACCCTTCTAATGCCCCTCAGGACCTTTCTAAAGGCCCTCAGACCCTTCTAATGCCCCTCTGGGCTTTTATAAATGTTCCCAGACCCTTTTAGAGCCCGTCAGGACCCTTCTAAAGGCCCCCAGACCATTCTAGAGCCCCTCAGGACACTTCTAAAGGCCCGCAGACCATTCTAATGCCCGTCAGGGCCTTTATAAATGTCCCCAGACCCTTCTACTGCCCCTCAGGAGCATTCTAAAGGCACCCAGACCATTCTAGAGCCTCTCAGGACAGTTTGAAATGCCTCCAGACCCTTCTAGACCCCCTCAGGACCATTCTAAAGACCCCCAGACCATTCTACTGCCTCTCAGGAGCACTCTAAATGTCCCCAGACCCTTCTAATGCCCCACAGAGCCTTTCTAAAGGTCCCCAGACCCTTCTAGAGCCCTTGAAGACCCTTCTAAAGGCTCCCAGACCATTCTAATGCCACTCAGGGCCTTTCTAAAGGCCGCGAGACCCTTATAATCCCCCTGAGGGCCTTTAAAAATGCCCCCAGACCCTTCTGGACCCCCTCAGCACGCTTCTAATAGCCCCCAGACCCTTCTAATGCCACTCAGGGCCTTTTTAAAGGCCACGAGACCCTTATAATCCCATTGAGGTCCTTTAAAAAGGCCCCCAGACCCTTCTGGACCCCCTCAGGACGCTTCTAATAGCCTCCAGACCCATCTAGAGCCCCTCCGGGCTTTTCTAAAGGCCTCCACACCCTTCTAATGACCCTCAAGACCCATATAAAGGTCCCTAGACCCTTCTAGACTGCCTCAGGTCCCATGTAAAAGCCCCCAGGCCATTCTAATGCCTTTCAGGGCCTTTCTAAAGGCCTCCACACCCTTCTAGTGACCCTCAAGACCCATGGAAAGGCAACTAGACCCTTCTAGATTGCCTCAGGACCCATCTAAAAGCCCGCAGACCCTTCTAATGCCTTTCAGGACCCTTATGAAGGCCACAAGACCCTTCTAATGCCCCTCAGGACCTTTCTAAAGGCCCTCAGACCCTTCTAAGTCCTTTCAGGGCCTTTATAAAGGTTCCCAGACCCTTCTAGAGCCCGTCAGGACCCTTATAAAGGCCGCCAGATCATTCTAGAGCCCCTCAGGACAATTCTAAAGGCCCGCAGACCATTCTACTACACCTCAGGAGCATTCTAAAGGACCCAGACCCTTCTAATGCCCCACAGGGCCTTTCTAAAGGCCCCCAGACCCTTCTAGAGCCCCTGAAGACCCTTCTAAAGGCACCCAGACCTTTATGGAGCCCCTCAGGACCCTTCTAAAGTCCCCCAGACCCTGCTAATTCCCCTCATGGCTTTTATAAGGGCACCCAGACCCTTCTAATGCCCCTCAGGACCCTTATAAAGGCACCCAGACCATTCTAGAGCCTCTCAGGACAGTTTTAAATGCCTCCAGACCCTTCTAGACCCCTCAGGACCATTCTAAAGACCCCCAGACCATTCTACTGCCTCTCAGGAGCACTCTAAATGTTCCCAGACCCTTCTAATGCCCCACAGGGCCTTTCTAAAGGTCCCCAGACCATTCTAGAGCCCTTGAAGACCCTTCTAAAGGCTCCCAGACCATTCTAATGCCACTCAGGGCCTTTCTAAATGCCGCGAGACCCTTACAATCCCCCTTAGGGCCTTTAAAAATGCCCCCAGACCCTTCTGGACCCTCTCAGAACGCTTCTCATAGCCCCCACACCCTTCTAGAGCCACTCAGGGCCTTTCTAAAGGCCTCCACACCCTTCTAATGACCCTCAAGACCCATGTAAAGGCCCCCAGACCCTTCTAGATTGCCTCAGGACCCATCTAAAAGCCCCCAGACCCTTCTAATGCCTTTCAGGGCCTTTTTAAAGGCCTCCACACCCTTCTAATGACCCTCAAGACCCATGTAAATGCCCCTAGACCCTTCTAGATTGGCTCAGGACCCATCTAAAAGCCCCCAGACCCTTCTAATGCCTTTCAGGACCCTTATGAAGGACACAAGACCCTTCTAATGCCCCTCAGGACCTTTCTAAAGGCCCTCAGACCCTTCTAATGCCCCTCAGGGCTTTTATAAAGGTTCCCAGACCCTTCTAGATCCCGTCAGGACCCTTATAAAGGCCCCCAGAGCATTCTAGAGCCCCTCAGGACATTTCTAAAGGCCCGCAGACCATTCTAATGCCCGTCAGGGCCTTTATAAATATCCCCAGACCCTTCTACTGCCACTCAGGAGCATTCTAAAGGCCCCCAGACCCTTCTAATGCCCCACAGGGCCTTTATAAAGGTCCCCAGACCCTTATAGAGCCGCTGAATACCCTTCTAAAGGCCCCCAGACCCTTATGGAGCCCCTCAGGACCCTTCTAAAGTCCCCCAGACCCTGCTAATTCCCCTCAGGGCTTTTATAAGGGAACCCAGACCCTTCTAATGCCCCTGAGGACCCTTATAAAGGCACCCAGACCGTTTTAGAGCCTCTCAGGACAGTTCTAAATGCCTCCAGACCCGTCTAGACCCACTCAGGACCATTCTAAAGACCCCCAGACCATTATACTGCCTCTCAGGAGCACTCTAAATGTCCACAGACCCTTCTAATGCCCCACAGGGCCTTTCTAAAGGTCCCCAGACCCTTCCAGAATCCCTGAAGACCCTTCTAAAGGCTCCCAGACCATTCTAATGCCACTCAGGGCCTTTCTAAAGGCCGCGATACCCTTATAATCCCCCTTAGGGCCTTTAAAAATGCCCCCAGACCCTTCTGGACCCCCTCAGGACGCTTATAATAGACCACAGACCCTTCTAATGCCACTCAGGGCCTTTCTAAAGGTCGCGAGACCCTTATAATCCCCCTGAGGGCCTTTAAAAAGGCCCCCAGACCCTTCTGGACCCCCTCACGACGCTTCAAATGGCCCCCACACCCTTCTAGAGCCACTCAGGGCCTTTCTAAAGGCCTCCACACCCTTCTAATGACCCTCAAGACCCATGTAAAGGCCCCCAGACCCTTCTAGATTGCCTCAGGACCCATCTAAAAGCCACCAGACCCTTCTAATGCCTTTCAGGGCCTTTCTAAAGGCCTCCACACCCTTCTAATGACCCTCAAGACCCATGTAAAGGCCCCTAGACCCTTCTAGATTGCCTCAGGACCCATCTAAAAGCCCCCAGACCCTTCTAATGCCTTTCAGGACCCTTATGAAGGCCACAAGACCCTTCTAATGCCCCTCAGGACCTTTCTAAAGGCCCTAAGACCTTTCTAATGCACCTCAGGGCATTTATAAAGGTTCCCAGACCATTCTAGAGGCCGTCAGGACCCTTATAAAGGACCCCAGACCATTCTAGAGCCCCTCAGGACACTTCTAAATGCCCGCAGACCATTCTAATGCCCGTCAGGGCCTTTCTAAATGTCCCCAGACCCTTCTACTGCCCCTCAGGAGCATTCTAAAGGCTCCCAGAACCTTCTAATGCCCCACAGGGCCTTTCTAAAGGTACCCAGACCCTTCTAGAGCCCCTGAAGACCCTTCTAAAGGCCCCCAGACCCTTATAGAGCCCATTAGGACGCTTCTAATGTCCCCCTGACCCTGATAATTCCCCTCAGGGCCTTTATAAGGGCACCCGGACCATTCTAATGCCCCTCAGGACCCTTCTAAAGGCAGCCAGACCCTTCTAATGCCCTTCAGGGCCTTTCTAAATTACCCCATACACTTCTAGAACCTATGAGAGCCTTTCTATATGACCCCAGACCCTTGTAATGCCACTCAGGGCCTTTCTAAAGGCCGCGAGACACTTATAATCCCCCTGAGGTCCTTTAAAAAGGCCCCCAGGCCCTTCTGGACCCCCTCAGGACGCTTCTAATAGCCCCCAGACCCTTCTAGAGCCCCTCAGGGCCTTTCTAAAGGCCTCCACACCCTTCTAATGACCCTCAAGACCCATGGAAAGGCCCCTAGACCCTTCTAGATCGCCTCAGGACCCATCTAAAAGCCCCCAGACCATTCTAATGCCTTTCAGGACCCTTATGAAGGCCACAAGACCCTTCTAATGCCCCTCAGGACCTTTCTAAAGGCCCTCAGACCATTCTAATGCCGCTCAGGGCTTTTATAAAGGTTCCCAGAATCTTCTAGAGCCCGTCAGGACCCTTATAAGGGCCCCAAGACCATTCTAGAGCCCCTCAGGACACTTCTAAAGGCCCGCAGACCATTCTAATGCCCGTCAGGGCATTTATAAAGGTCCCCTGACCCTTCTACTGCCCCTCAGGAGCATTCTAAAGGCCCCCAGACCCTTCTAATGCCCCACAGGGCCTTTATAAAGGTTCCCAGACCTTTCTAGAGCCCGTCAGGACCCTTATAAAGGCCCAAAGACCATTCTAGAGCCCCTCAGGACACTTCTAAAGGCCCGCAGACCATTCTACTGCCCCTCAGGAGCATTCTAAAGGCCCCCAGACCCTTCTAATGCGCAACAGGGCCTTTCTAAAGGTTCCCAGACCCTTCTAGAGCCCCTGAAGTCCCATCTAAAGGCCCCCAGACCCTTCTAATGCCCCTCAGGGCCTTTCTAAAGGCCCCCAGACCCTTCTAGAGCCCCTGAAGACCCTTCTAAAGGCCCCCAGACCCTTCTAATGCAACTCAGGGCCTTTCTAAATGAAGCGAGACCCGTATAATCCCCCTGAGGGCCTTTAAAAAGGCCCCCAGACCATTCTGGACCCACTCAGGACGCTTCTAATAGGCCCCACACCCTTCTGGAGCCCCTCAGGGCCTTTCTAAAGGCCTCCACACCCTTCTAATGACCCTCAAGACCCATGTAAAGGCCCCCAGACCCTTCTAGATTGCCTCAGGGCCCATCTAAAAGCCCCCAGACCCTTCTAATGCCTTTCAGGACACTTATGAAGGGCACAAGACCCTTCTAATACCCCTCAGGACCTTCTAAAGGCCCTCACACTATTCAAATGCCACTCAGGACTCTTTTAAAGGCCCCCAGACCCTTCTAATGCACCTCAGGACACTTCTAAAGGCCCCCAGACCCTTCTAATGCCCCTCAGGGCCTTTCTAAATTACCCCAGACACTTCTAGAACCTCTCAGAGCCTTTCTATATGACCCCAGACCATTGTAATGCCACTCAGGGCCTTTCTAAAGGCCGCGACACCCTTCTAATCCCCCTGAGGGCCTTTAAAAAGGCCCCCAGACCTTTCTGGACCCCCTCAGGACGCTTCTAATAGTCCCCAGACTTTTCTAGAGCCCCTCAGGGCCTTTCTAAAGGCCTCCACACCCTTCTAATGACCCTCAAGACCCATGTAAAGGCCCCTAGACCCTTCTAGATTGCCTCAGGACCCATTTAAAAGCCCCCAGACCAATCTAATGCCTTTCAGGACCCTTATAAAGGCCCCCAGACCATTCTAGAGCCCCTCAGGACACTTCTAAAGGCCCGCAGACCATTCTAATGCCCGTCAGGGCCTTTATAAATGACCCCTGACCATTCAAATGCCCCACAGGAGCATTCTAAAGGCCCCCAGACCCTTCTAATGCCTCACAGGGCCTTTCTAAAAGTCCCCAGACCCTTCTAGAGCCCCTGAAGACGCTTCTAAAGGCCCCCAGACCCTTATAGAGCCCCTCAGGACCCTTCTAAAGTCCCCCAGACCCTGCTAATTCCCCCCAGGTCTTTTATAAGGGCACCCAGACCCTTCTAATGCCCCTCAGGACATTTCTAAAGGCCCCCAGACCCTTCTAATGCCACTCAGGGCCTTTCTAAAGGCCGTGTGACCCTTATAATCCCCCTGAGGGCCTTTAAAAAGGCCCCCAGACCCTTCTGGACCCCCTCAGGACTCTTCTAATAGCCCCCAGACCCTACTAATGCCACTCAGGGCCTTTCTAAAGGTCGCGAAACCATTATAATCCCTCTTAGGGCCTTTAAAAAGGCCCCCAGACCCTTCTGGACCCCCTCAGGACGCTTCTAATACCCCCACACCCTTCTAGAGCACCTCAGGGCCTTTCTAAAGGTATCCACACCCTTCTAATGACCTTCAAGACCCATGTAAAGGCCCCCAGACCCTTCTAGATTGCCTCAGGACCCATCTAAAAGCCCCCAGACCCTTCTAATGCCTTTCAGGGCCTTTCTAAAGGCCTCCACACCCTTCTAATGACCCTCAAGACCCATGTAAAGGCCCCTAGACCTTTCTAGATTGACTCAGGACCTAGCTAAAAGCCCCCAGACCATTCTAATGCCCGTCAGGGCCTTTCTAAAGGTCCCCAGACCCTTCTACTGCCCCTCAGCAGCATTCTAAAGGCCCCCAGACCTTTCTAATGCCCCATAGGGCCTTTCTAAAGGTCCCCAGACCCTTCTAGAGCCCCTGAAGACCCTTCTAAAGGCCCCCAGACCCTTATAGAGGCCCTCAGGACCCTTCTAAAGTCCCCCAGACCCTGCTAATTCCCCTCAGGGCTATTATAAGGGCACCCAGACCCTTCTAATTCCCCTCAGGACCCTTACAAAGGCCCCCAGACCCTTCTAGAGCCTCTCAGGACAGTTTTAAATGCCTCCAGACCCTTCTAGACCCCCTCAGGACCCTTCTAAAGGCCCCCAGACCCTTCTAATGCCCCTCAGGACCCTTCTAAAGGCCCCCAGACCCTTCTAATGCCCCTCAGGGCCTTTCTAAATTACCCCAGACACTTCTAGAACCTCTCAGAGCCTTTCTATATGACCCCAGACCCTTGTAATGCCACTCAGGGCCTTTCTAAAGGCACCCATACCCTTCTATTGCCCCTCAGGACATTTCTAAAGGCCCCCAGACCCTTCTAGAGCCCCTCAGGACATTTCTATAGGCACCCAGACCCTTCTAATGTCACTCAGGGCCATTCTAAAGGCCGCGAGACCCTTATAATCCCCCTGAGGGCCGTTAAAAAGGCTCCCAGACCATTCTGGACCCCCTCAGGACGCTTCTAATAGCACCCAGACCCTTCTAGATCCCCTCAGGGTCTTTCTAAAGGCCTCCACACCCTTCTAATGACCCTCAAGACCCACGTAAAGGCCCCGAGACCCTTCTAGATTGCCTCAGGACCCAGCTAAAAGACCCCAGACCCTTCTAATGCCTTTCAGGACCCTTATGAAGGCCACAAGACCCTTCTAATGCCCCTCAGGACCTTTCTAAAGGCCCTCAGACCCTTCTAATGCCTTTCAGGGCCTTTATAAAGGTTCCCAGACCCTTCTAGACCCCCTCAGGACCCTTCTAAAGGCCCCCAGACCATTCTAATGCCCCTCAGGACACTTCTAAAGGCCCGCAGACCATTCTACTGCCTCTCAGGAGCACTCTAAATGTCCCCAGACCCTACTAATGCCCCACAGGGCCTTTCTAAAGGTCCCCAGACCTTTCTATAGCCCCTGAAGTCCCTTCTAAAGGCCCCCAGACCCTTGTAATGCCACTCAGGGCCTTTCTAAAGGCCGCGAGACCCTTATAATCCCCCTGAGGGCCTTTAAAAAGGCACCCAGACATTTCTGGACCCCCTCAGGACGCTTCTAAAAGCTCCCAGACCCTCCTAATTCCACTCAGGGCCTTTCTAAAGGTCGTGAGACCCTTATAGACCATTATAAAGGCCCCCAGACCCTACTAGAGCTTCTCAGGACAGTTTTAAATGCCTCCAGACCCTTCTAGACCCCCTCAGGACCATTCTAAAGGCTCCCAGACCCTTCTAATGCCCCTCAGGACCCTTCTAAAGGCCCCCAGACCCTTCTAATGCCCCACAGGGCCTTTCTAAAGGTCCCCAGACCCTTCTAGAGCCCCTGAAGACCCTTCTAAAGGCCCCCAGTCCCTTCTAATGCCACTCAGGGCCTTTCTAAAGGACGCGAGACCCTTATAATCCCCCTGAGGGCCTTTAAAAAGGCCCCCAGACCCTTCTGGACCCCCTCAGGACGCTTCTAATAGCCCCTACACCCTTCTAGAGCCCCTCAGGGCCTTTCTAAAGGCCTCCACACCTTTCTAATGACCCTCAAGACCCATGTAAAGGCCCCCAGACCCTTCTAGATTGCCTCAGGGCCCAGCTAAAAGCCCCCAGACCCTTCTAATGCCTTTTAGGGCCCTTATAAAGGAACCCAGACCTTTCTAGAGCCTCTCAGGACAGTTTTAAATGCCTCCAGACCCTTCTAGACCCCCTCAGGAGCCTTCTAAAGGCCCCCAGACCCTTCTAATGCCCCTCAGGACCATTCTAAAGGCCCCCAGACCCTTCTAATGCCCCTCAGGGCCTTTCTAAAGGCCTCCACACCCTTCTAATGACCCTCAAGACCCATGTAAAGGCCCCTAGACCCTTCTAGATTGCCTCAGGACCCATCTAAAAGCCCCCAGACCATTCTAATGCCTTTCAGGACCCTTATAAAGGCCCCCAGATCATTCTAGAGCCCCTCAGGACACTTCTAAAGGCCCACAGACCATTCAACTGCCTCTGAGGAGCATTCTAAATGTCCCCAGACCCTTCTAATGCCCCACAGGGCCTTTCTAAATGTCCCCAGACCATACTAGAGACCCTGAAGACCCTTCTAAAGGCCCCCAGACCCTTCTTATGCCACTCAGAGCCTTTCTAAAGGCCGCGACACCCTTATAATCCCCCCTGAGGGCCTTTAAAAAGGCCCCCAGACATATCTGGACACCCTCAGGACGCTTCTAAAAGCCCCCAGACCCTCCTAATGCCACTCAGGGCCTTTCTAAAGGTCGCGAGACCCTTATAATCCCCCTGAGGGCCTTTAAAAAGGCCCCCAGACCCTTCTGGACCCCCTCAGGACGCTTCTAATGGCCCCCACACCCTTCTAGAGCCCCTCAGGGCCTTTCTAAAGGCCTCCACACCCTTCTAATGACCCTCAAGACCGATGTAAAGGCCCCCAGACCCTTCTAGATTGCCTCAGGACCCATCTAAAGGCTCCCAGACCCTTCTAATGCCTTTCAGGGCCTTTCTAAAGGCCTCCACACCCTTCTAATGACCCTCAAGACCCAAGCAAAGGCCCCTAGACCATTCTAGATTGCCTCAGGACCCATCTAAAAGCCCCCAGACCCTTCTAATGCCCCTCAGGACGTTTTAAAGGCCCTCAGACCCTTATAGAGCCCCTCAGGACCTTTCTAAAGGCCCTCAGACCCTTCTAATGCCCTTCAGGGCTTTTATAAAGGTTCCCAGACCTTTCTAGAGCCCGTCAGGACCCTTACAAAGGCCCCCAGACCATTCTAGAGCCCCTCAAGACACTTCTGAAGGCCCGCAGACCATTCTAATGCCCGTCAGGGCCTATATAAATGTCCCCAGACCATTCAAATGCCCCTCAGGAGCATTCTAAAGGTCCCCAGACCCTTCTAATGCCCCACAGGGCCTTTCTAAAAGTCCCCAGACCCTTCTAGAGCCACTGAAGACCCTTCTAAAGGCCCCCAGACCCTGCTAATTCCCCTCAGGTCTTTTATAAGGGCACCCAGACCCTTCTAATGCCCCTCTGGACCATTATAAAGGCCCCCAGACCCTACTAGAGCTTCTCAGGACAGTTTTAAATGCCTCCAGACCCTTCTAGACCCCCTCAGGACCATTCTAAAGGCTCCCAGACCCTTCTAATGCCCCTCAGGACCCTTCTAAAGGCCCCCAGACCCTTCTAATGCCCCACAGGGCCTTTCTAAAGGTCCCCAGACCCTTCTAGAGCCCCTGAAGACCCTTCTAAAGGCCCCCAGTCCCTTCTAATGCCACTCAGGGCCTTTCTAAAGGACGTGAGACCCTTATAATCCCCCTGAGGGCCTTTAAAAAGGCCCCCAGACTCTTCTGGACCCCCTCAGGACGCTTCTAATAGCCCCCACACCCTTCTAGAGCCCCTCAGGGCCTTTCTAAGGGCCTCCACACCCTTCTAATGACCCTCAAGACCCATGTAAAGGCCCCCAGACCCTTCTAGATTGCCTCAGGACCCATCTAAAAGCCCCTAGAGCATTCTAATGCCTTTCAGGACCCTTATGAAGGCCACAAGACCCTTCTAATGCCACTCAGGAGCTTTCTAAAGGCCCTGAGACCCTTCTAATGCCCCTCAGGGCATTTATAAATGTTCCCAGACCCTTCTAGAGTAGGTTAGGACCCTTATAAATGCCCCCAGACAATTCTAGAGCCCCTCAGGACACTTCTAAAGGCCCGCAGACCATTCTAATGCCCGTCAGGGCCTTTATAAAGGTACTCAGACCCTTCTACTGCCTCTCAGGAGCATTCTAAATGCCCCCAGACCCTTCTAATGCCCCACAGGGCCTTTCTAAACGTACCCAGACCCTTCTAGAGACCCTGAAGACCCTTCTAAAGGCCCCCAGACCCTTATAGAGGCCCTCAGGACCCTTCTAAAGTCCTCCAGACCCTGCTAATTCCACTCAGGGCTTTTATAAGGGCCACAAGACCCTTCTAATGCCCCTCAGGACCATTACAAAGGCCCCCGGACCCTTCTAGAGCCTCTCAGGACAGTTTTAAATGCCTCCAGACCCTTCTAGACCACCTCAGGACCCTTCTAAAGGCCCCCAGACCCTTCTATTGCCCCTCAGGGCCTTTCTAAAGGCCCCCAGACCCTTCTAGAGCCCCTCAGGACATTTCTATAGGCACCCAGACCCTTCTAATGCCACTCAGGGCCTTTCTAAAAGTCGCGAGACCCTTATAATCCCCCTGAGGGCCTTTAAAAAGGCCCCCAGACCCTTCTGGACCCCCTCAGGACGCTTCTAATAGCCCCCACACCCTTCTAGAGCCCATCAGGGCCTTTCTAAAGGCCTCCACACCCTTCTAATGACCCTCAAGACCCATGTAAAGGCCCCCAGACCCTTCTAGATTGCCTCAGGACCCATCTAAAAGCTCCCAGACCCTTCTAATGCCTTTCAGGGCCTTTCTAAAGGCCTCCACACCCTTCTAATGACCCTCAAGACCCATGTAAAGGCCCCTAGACCCTTCTAGATTGCCTCAGGACCCAGCTAAAAGCCCCCAGACCCTTCTAATGCCTTTCAGGGCCCTTATAAATGCACCCAGACCCTTCTAGAGCCTCTCAGGACAGTTTTAAATGCCTCCAGACCCTTCTAGACCCCCTCAGGACCATTCTAAATGCCCCCAGACCCTTCTAATGCCCCTCAGGACCCTTCTAAAGGCCCCTAGACCCTTCTAATGCCCCTCAGGGCCTTTCTAAAGTACCCCAGACACTTCTAGAACCTCTCAGGGCCTTTCTATATGACCCCAGACCCTTGTAATGCCCCTCAGGGCATTTCTAATGGCCCCCAGACCCTTCTAATGCCCCTCAGGACATTTCTAAAGGCCCCCAGACCCTTCTAGAGCCCCTAAGGACATTTCTAAAGGCACCCAGACCCTTCTAATGCCACTCAGGGCCTTTCTAAATGCCGCGAGACCCTTATAATCCCCCTGAGGGCCTTTAAAAAGGCTCCCAGACCCTCCTGGACCTCCTCAGTATGCTTCTAATAGCCCCCAGACCGTTCTAGAGCCCCTACGGGCCTTTCTAAAGGCCTCCACACCCTTCTAATGACCCTCAAGACCCATGTAAAGGCACCTAGACCCTTCTAGATTGCCTCAGGACCCATCTAAAAGCCCCCAGACCCATCTAATGCCTTTCAGGACCTTTCTAAAGGCCTCCACACCCTTCCAATGACCCTCAAGACCCATGTAAATGCCCCCAGACCCTTCTAGATTGCCTCAGGACCCATCTAAAAGCCCCCAGACCCTTCTAATGCCTTTCAGGACCCTTATGAAGGCCACAAGACCCTTCTAATGCCCCTCAGGACCTTTCTAAAGGCCCTCAGACCCTTCTAATGCCTTTCAGGGCCTTTATAAAGGTTCCCAGACCATTCTAGAGCCCGTCAGGACCCTTATAAAGGCCCCCAGATCATTCTAGAGCCCCTCAGGACACTTCTAAAGGCCCGCAGACCATTCTAGTGCCCCTAAGGAGCATTCTAAAGGCCCCCAGACCCTTCTAATGCCTTTCAGGGCCTTTCTAAAGGCCACCACACCCTTCTAATGACCCTCAAGACCCAAGCAAAGGCCCCTAGACCATTCTAGATTGCCTCAGGACCTATCTAAAAGCCCCCAGAGCATTCTAATGCCTTTCAGGACCCTTATGAAGGCCGCAAGACCCTTCTAATGACCCTCAGGACGTTTCTAAAGGCCCTCAGACCTTTATAGAGCCCCTCAGGACCATTCTAAAGTCCCCCAGACCCTGCTAATTCCCCTCAGGGCTGTTAAGGGCACCCAGACCCTTCTAATGCCCCTCAGGACCCTTATAAAGGCACCCAGACCCTTCTAGAGCCTCTCAGGACAGTTTTAAATGCCTCCAGACCCTTCTAGACCCCCTCAGGACCATTCTAAAGGCCCCCAGACCATTCTAATGACCCTCAGGACCCTTCTAAAGGCCCCTAGACCCTTCTAATGCCCCTCAGGGCCTTTCTAAATTACCTCAGACACTTCTAGAACCTCTCAGAGACATTCTATATGACCCCAGACCCTTGTAATGCCACTCACGGCCTTTCTAAAGGTCTCCAGACCCTTCTAATGCCCCTCAGGGCCTTTCTAAAGGTCCCCAGACCATTCTAGAGCCCCTGACGGCCCTTCTGAATGCCCCCAGACACTTCTAATGCCACTCAGGGCCTTTCTAAATGTCGCGAGACCCTTATAATCCCCCTGAGGTCCTTTAAAAAGCCCACAGACCCTTCTGGACCCCCTCAGGACGCTTCTAATAGCCCCCAGACCCTTCTAATGCCCCTCAGGGCCTTTCTAAAGGCCTCCACACCCTTCTAATGGCCCTCAAGACCCATGTAAAGGCCCCCAGACCCTTCTAGATTGCCTCAGGACCCATGTAAAAGCCCCGAGACCCTTCTAATGCCTTTCAGGGCCTTTCTAAAGGCCTCCACACCCATCTAATGACCCTCAAGACCCATGTAAAGGCCCCTAGACCCTTCTAGATTGCCTCAGGACCCATCTAAAAGCCCGCAGACCCTTCTAATGCCTTTCAGGACCCTTATGAAGGCCACAAGACCCTTCTAATCCCCCTCAGGACCTTTCTAAAGGCCCTCAGACCCTTCTAATGCCCTTCAGGGCTTTTATAAAGGTTCCCAGACCTTTCTAGAGCCCGTCAGGACCCTTATAAAGGCCCCCAGACCATTCTAGAGCCCCTCAGGACACTTCTAAAGGCCCGCAGACCATTCTAATGCCCGTCAGGGCCTATATAAATGTCCCCAGACCATTCAAATACCCCTCAGGAGCATTCTAAAGGTCCCCAGACCCTTCTAATGCCCCACAGGGCCTTTCTAAAAGTCCCCAGACCCTTCTAGAGCCAATGAAGACCCTTCTAAAGGCCCCCAGACCCTTATAGAGCCCCTCAGGACCCTTCTAAAGGCCCCCAGACCCTGCTAATTCCCCTCAGGTCTTTTATAAGGGCACCCAGACCCTTCTAATGCCCCTCTGGACCATTATAAAGGCCCCCAGACCCTACTAGAGCTTCTCAGGACAGTTTTAAATGCCTGCAGACCCTTCTAGACCCCCTCAGGACCATTCTAAAGGCTCCCAGACCCTTCTAATGCCCCACAGGGCCTTTCTAAAGGTCCCCAGACCCTTCTAGAGCCCCTGAAGACCCTTCTAAAGGCCCCCAGTCCCTTCTAATGCCACTCAGGGCCTTTCTAAAGGACGTGAGACCCTTATAATCCCCCTGAGGGCCTTTAAAAAGGCCCTCAGACTCTTCTGGACCCCCTCAGGACGCTTCTAATAGCCCCCACACCCTTCTAGAGCCCCTCAGGGCCTTTCTAAGGGCCTCCACACCCTTCTAATGACCCTCAAGACCCATGTAAAGGCCCCCAGACCCTTCTAGATTGCCTCAGGACCCATCTAAAAGCCCCTAGAGCATTCTAATGCCTTTCAGGACCCTTATGAAGGCCACAAGACCCTTCTAATGCCACTCAGGAGCTTTCTAAAGGCCCTGAGACCCTTCTAATGCCCCTCAGGGCATTTATAAATGTTCCCAGACCCTTCTAGAGTAGGTTAGGACCCTTATAAATGCCCCCAGACAATTCTAGAGCCCCTCAGGACACTTCTAAAGGCCCGCAGACCATTCTAATGCCCGTCAGGGCCTTTATAAAGGTACTCAGACCCTTCTACTGCCTCTCAGGAGCATTCTAAATGCCCCCAGACCCTTCTAATGCCCCACAGGGCCTTTCTAAACGTACCCAGACCCTTCTAGAGACCCTGAAGACCCTTCTAAAGGCCCCCAGACCCTTATAGAGGCCCTCAGGACCCTTCTAAAGTCCTCCAGACCCTGCTAATTCCACTCAGGGCTTTTATAAGGGCCACAAGACCCTTCTAATGCCCCTCAGGACCATTACAAAGGCCCCCGGACCCTTCTAGAGCCTCTCAGGACAGTTTTAAATGCCTCCAGACCCTTCTAGACCACCTCAGGACCCTTCTAAAGGCCCCCAGACCCTTCTATTGCCCCTCAGGGCCTTTCTAAAGGCCCCCAGACCCTTCTAGAGCCCCTCAGGACATTTCTATAGGCACCCAGACCCTTCTAATGCCACTCAGGGCCTTTCTAAAAGTCGCGAGACCCTTATAATCCCCCTGAGGGCCTTTAAAAAGGCCCCCAGACCCTTCTGGACCCCCTCAGGACGCTTCTAATAGCCCCCACACCCTTCTAGAGCCCATCAGGGCCTTTCTAAAGGCCTCCACACCCTTCTAATGACCCTCAAGACCCATGTAAAGGCCCCCAGACCCTTCTAGATTGCCTCAGGACCCATCTAAAAGCTCCCAGACCCTTCTAATGCCTTTCAGGGCCTTTCTAAAGGCCTCCACACCCTTCTAATGACCCTCAAGACCCATGTAAAGGCCCCTAGACCCTTCTAGATTGCCTCAGGACCCAGCTAAAAGCCCCCAGACCCTTCTAATGCCTTTCAGGGCCCTTATAAATGCACCCAGACCCTTCTAGAGCCTCTCAGGACAGTTTTAAATGCCTCCAGACCCTTCTAGACCCCCTCAGGACCATTCTAAATGCCCCCAGACCCTTCTAATGCCCCTCAGGACCCTTCTAAAGGCCCCTAGACCCTTCTAATGCCCCTCAGGGCCTTTCTAAAGTACCCCAGACACTTCTAGAACCTCTCAGGGCCTTTCTATATGACCCCAGACCCTTGTAATGCCCCTCAGGGCATTTCTAATGGCCCCCAGACCCTTCTAATGCCCCTCAGGACATTTCTAAAGGCCCCCAGACCCTTCTAGAGCCCCTAAGGACATTTCTAAAGGCACCCAGACCCTTCTAATGCCACTCAGGGCCTTTCTAAATGCCGCGAGACCCTTATAATCCCCCTGAGGGCCTTTAAAAAGGCTCCCAGACCCTCCTGGACCTCCTCAGGATGCTTCTAATAGCCCCCAGACCGTTCTAGAGCCCCTACGGGCCTTTCTAAAGGCCTCCACACCCTTCTAATGACCCTCAAGACCCATGTAAAGGCACCTAGACCCTTCTAGATTGCCTCAGGACCCATCTAAAAGCCCCCAGACCCATCTAATGCCTTTCAGGACCTTTCTAAAGGCCTCCACACCCTTCCAATGACCCTCAAGACCCATGTAAATGCCCCCAGACCCTTCTAGATTGCCTCAGGACCCATCTAAAAGCCCCCAGACCCTTCTAATGCCTTTCAGGACCCTTATGAAGGCCACAAGACCCTTCTAATGCCCCTCAGGACCTTTCTAAAGGCCCTCAGACCCTTCTAATGCCTTTCAGGGCCTTTATAAAGGTTCCCAGACCATTCTAGAGCCCGTCAGGACACTTATAAAGGCCCCCAGATCATTCTAGAGCCCCTCAGGACACTTCTAAAGGCCCGCAGACCATTCTAGTGCTCCTAAGGAGCATTCTAAAGGCCCCCAGACCCTTCTAATGCCTTTCAGGGCCTTTCTAAAGGCCACCACACCCTTCTAATGACCCTCAAGACCCAAGCAAAGGCCCCTAGACCATTCTAGATTGCCTCAGGACCTATCTAAAAGCCCCCAGAGCATTCTAATGCCTTTCAGGACCCTTATGAAGGCCGCAAGACCCTTCTAATGACCCTCAGGACGTTTCTAAAGGCCCTCAGACCTTTATAGAGCCCCTCAGGACCATTCTAAAGTCCCCCAGACCCTGCTAATTCCCCTCAGGGCTGTTAAGGGCACCCAGACCCTTCTAATGCCCCTCAGGACCCTTATAAAGGCACCCAGACCCTTCTAGAGCCTCTCAGGACAGTTTTAAATGCCTCCAGACCCTTCTAGACCCCCTCAGGACCATTCTAAAGGCCCCCAGACCATTCTAATGACCCTCAGGACCCTTCTAAAGGCCCCTAGACCCTTCTAATGCCCCTCAGGGCCTTTCTAAATTACCTCAGACACTTCTAGAACCTCTCAGAGACATTCTATATGACCCCAGACCCTTGTAATGCCACTCACGGCCTTTCTAAAGGTCTCCAGACCCTTCTAATGCCCCTCAGGGCCTTTCTAAAGGTCCCCAGACCATTCTAGAGCCCCTGACGGCCCTTCTGAATGCCCCCAGACCCTTCTAATGCCACTCAGGGCCTTTCTAAATGTCGCGAGACCCTTATAATCCCCCTGAGGTCCTTTAAAAAGCCCACAGACCCTTCTGGACCCCCTCAGGACGCTTCTAATAGCCCCCAGACCCTTCTAATGCCCCTCAGGGCCTTTCTAAAGGCCTCCACACCCTTCTAATGGCCCTCAAGACCCATGTAAAGGCCCCCAGACCCTTCTAGATTGCCTCAGGACCCATGTAAAAGCCCCGAGACCCTTCTAATGCCTTTCAGGGCCTTTCTAAAGGCCTCCACACCCATCTAATGACCCTCAAGACCCATGTAAAGGCCCCTAGACCCTTCTAGATTGCCTCAGGACCCAGCTAAAAGCCCCCAGACCCTTCTAATGCCTTTCAGGACCCTTATGAAGGCCACAAGACCCTTCTAATCCCCCTCAGGACCTTTCTAAAGGCCCTCAGACCCTTCTAATGCCCTTCAGGGCTTTTATAAAGGTTCCCAGACCTTTCTAGAGCCCGTCAGGACCCTTATAAATGCCCCCAGACCATTCTAGAGCCCCTCAGGACACTTCTAAAGGCCCGCAGACCATTCTAATGCCCGTCAGGGCCTATATAAATGTCCCCAGACCATTCAAATACCCCTCAGGAGCATTCTAAAGGTCCCCAGACCCTTCTAATGCCCCACAGGGCCTTTCTAAAAGTCCCCAGACCCTTCTAGAGCCAATGAAGACCCTTCTAAAGGCCCCCAGACCCTTATAGAGCCCCTCAGGACCCTTCTAAAGGCCCCCAGACCCTGCTAATTCCCCTCAGGTCTTTTATAAGGGCACCCAGACCCTTCTAATGCCCCTCTGGACCATTATAAAGGCCCCCAGACCCTACTAGAGCTTCTCAGGACAGTTTTAAATGCCTCCAGACCCTTCTAGACCCCCTCAGGACCATTCTAAAGGCTCCCAGACCCTTCTAATGCCCCTCAGGACCCTTCTAAAGGCCCCCAGACCCTTCTAATGCCCCACAGGGCCTTTCTAAAGGTCCCCAGACCCTTCTAGAGCCCCTGAAGACCCTTCTAAAGGCCCCCAGTCCCTTCTAATGCCACTCAGGGCCTTTCTAAAGGACGTGAGACCCTTATAATCCCCCTGAGGGCCTTTAAAAAGGCCCCCAGACTCTTCTGGACCCCCTCAGGACGCTTCTAATAGCCCCCACACCCTTCTAGAGCCCCTCAGGGCCTTTCTAAGGGCCTCCACACCCTTCTAATGACCCTCAAGACCCATGGAAAGGCCCCCAGACCCTTCTAGATTGCCTCAGGACCCATCTAAAAGCCCCTAGAGCATTCTAATGCCTTTCAGGACCCTTATGAAGGCCACAAGACCCTTCTAATGCCACTCAGGAGCTTTCTAAAGGCCCTGAGACCCTTCTAATGCCCCTCAGGGCATTTATAAATGTTCCCAGACCCTTCTAGAGTAGGTTAGGACCCTTATAAATGCCCCCAGACAATTCTAGAGCCCCTCAGGACACTTCTAAAGGCCCGCAGACCATTCTAATGCCCGTCAGGGCCTTTATAAAGGTACTCAGACCCTTCTACTGCCTCTCAGGAGCATTCTAAATGCCCCCAGACCCTTCTAATGCCCCACAGGGCCTTTCTAAACGTACCCAGACCCTTCTAGAGACCCTGAAGACCCTTCTAAAGGCCCCCAGACCCTTATAGAGGCCCTCAGGACCCTTCTAAAGTCCTCCAGACCCTGCTAATTCCACTCAGGGCTTTTATAAGGGCCACAAGACCCTTCTAATGCCCCTCAGGACCATTACAAAGGCCCCCGGACCCTTCTAGAGCCTCTCAGGACAGTTTTAAATGCCTCCAGACCCTTCTAGACCACCTCAGGACCCTTCTAAAGGCCCCCAGACCCTTCTATTGCCCCTCAGGGCCTTTCTAAAGGCCCCCAGACCCTTCTAGAGCCCCTCAGGACATTTCTATAGGCACCCAGACCCTTCTAATGCCACTCAGGGCCTTTCTAAAAGTCGCGAGACCCTTATAATCCCCCTGAGGGCCTTTAAAAAGGCCCCCAGACCCTTCTGGACCCCCTCAGGACGCTTCTAATAGCCCCCACACGCTTCTAGAGCCCATCAGGGCCTTTCTAAAGGCCTCCACACCCTTCTAATGACCCTCAAGACCCATGTAAAGGCCCCCAGACCCTTCTAGATTGCCTCAGGACCCATCTAAAAGCTCCCAGACCCTTCTAATGCCTTTCAGGGCCTTTCTAAAGGCCTCCACACCCTTCTAATGACCCTCAAGACCCATGTAAAGGCCCCTAGACCCTTCTAGATTGCCTCAGGACCCAGCTAAAAGCCCCCAGACCCTTCTAATGCCTTTCAGGGCCCTTATAAATGCACCCAGACCCTTCTAGAGCCTCTCAGGACAGTTTTAAATGCCTCCAGACCCTTCTAGACCCCCTCAGGACCATTCTAAATGCCCCCAGACCCTTCTAATGCCCCTCAGGACCCTTCTAAAGGCCCCTAGACCCTTCTAATGCCCCTCAGGGCCTTTCTAAAGTACCCCAGACACTTCTAGAACCTCTCAGGGCCTTTCTATATGACCCCAGACCCTTGTAATGCCCCTCAGGGCATTTCTAATGGCCCCCAGACCCTTCTAATGCCCCTCAGGACATTTCTAAAGGCCCCCAGACCCTTCTAGAGCCCCTAAGGACATTTCTAAAGGCACCCAGACCCTTCTAATGCCACTCAGGGCCTTTCTAAATGCCGCGAGACACTTATAATCCCCCTGAGGGCCTTTAAAAAGGCTCCCAGACCCTTCTGGACCTCCTCAGGATGCTTCTAATAGCCCCCAGACCGTTCTAGAGCCCCTACGGGCCTTTCTAAAGGCCTCCACACCCTTCTAATGACCCTCAAGACCCATGTAAAGGCACCTAGACCCTTCTAGATTGCCTCAGGACCCATCTAAAATCCCCCAGACCCATCTAATGCCTTTCAGGACCTTTCTAAAGGCCTCCACACCCTTCCAATGACCCTCAAGACCCATGTAAATGCCCCCAGACCCTTCTAGATTGCCTCAGGACCCATCTAAAAGCCCCCAGACCCTTCTAATGCCTTTCAGGACCCTTATGAAGGCCACAAGACCCTTCTAATGCCCCTCAGGACCTTTCTAAAGGCCCTCAGACCCTTCTAATGCCTTTCAGGGCCTTTATAAAGGTTCCCAGACCATTCTAGAGCCCGTCAGGACCCTTATAAAGGCCCCCAGATCATTCTAGAGCCCCTCAGGACACTTCTAAAGGCCCGCAGACCATTCTAGTGCCCCTAAGGAGCATTCTAAAGGCCCCCAGACCCTTCTAATGCCTTTCAGGGCCTTTCTAAAGGCCTCCACACCCTTCTAATGACCCTCAAGACCCAAGCAAAGGCCCCTAGACCATTCTAGATTGCCTCAGGACCTATCTAAAAGCCCCCAGAGCATTCTAATGCCTTTCAGGACCCTTATGAAGGCCGCAAGACCCTTCTAATGACCCTCAGGACGTTTCTAAAGGCCCTCAGACCTTTATAGAGCCCCTCAGGACCATTCTAAAGTCCCCCAGACCCTGCTAATTCCCCTCAGGGCTGTTAAGGGCACCCAGACCCTTCTAATACCCCTCAGGACCCTTATAAAGGCACCCAGACCCTTCTAGAGCCTCTCAGGACAGTTTTAAATGCCTCCAGACCCTTCTAGACCCCCTCAGGACCATTCTAAAGGTCCCCAGACCATTCTAGAGCCCCTGAAGGCCCTTCTAAAGGCCCCCAGACCCTTCTAATGCCACTCAGGGCCTTTCTAAAGGTCGCGAGACCCTTATAATCCCCCTGAGGTCCTTTAAAAAGGCCCCCAGACCCTTCTGGACCCCCTCAGGACGCTTCTAATAGCCCCCACACCCTTCTAATGCCCCTCAGGGCCTTTCTAAAGGCCTCCACACCCTTCTAATGACCCTCAAGACCCATGTAAAGGCCCCCAGACCCTTCTAGATTGCCTCAGGACCCATCTAAAAGCCCCCAGACCATTCTAATGCCTTTCAGGACCCTTATAAAGGCCCCCAGATCATTCTAGAGCCCCTCAAGACACTTCTAAAGGCCCGCAGACCATTCTACTGCCTCTCAGGAGCACTCTAAATGTCCCCAGACCCTACTAATGCCCCACAGGGCCTTTCTAAAGGTCCCCAGACCATTCTATAGCCCCTGAAGACCCTTCTAAAGGCCCCCAGACCCTTCTAATGCCACTCAGGGACTTTCTAAAGGCCGCGAGACCCTTATAATCCCCCTGAGGGCCTATAAAAAGGCCCCCAGACATTTCTGGACCCCCTCAGGACGCTTCTAAAAGCACCCAGACCCTTCTAATGCCACTCAGGGCCTTTCTAAAGGTCGCGAGACCCTTACAATCCCCCTGAGGGCCTTTAAAAATGCCCCCAGACCCTTCTGGACCCCCTCAGGACGCTTCTAATTGCCCCCACACCCTTCTAGAGCCCATCAGGGCCTTTCTAAAGGCCTCCACACCCTTCTAATGACCCTCAAGACCCATGTAAAGGCCTCCAGACCCTTCTAGATTGCCTCAGGACCCATCTAAAAGCTCCCAGACCCTTCTAATGCCTTTCAGGGCCTTTCTAAAGGCCTCCACACCCTTCTAATGACCCTCAAGACCCATGTAAAGGCCCCTAGACCCTTCTAGATTGCCTCAGGACCCAGCTAAAAGCCCCCAGACCCTTCTAATGCCTTTCAGGACCTTTATAAAGGCACCCAGACCCTTCTATAGCCTCTCAGGACAGTTTTAAATGCCTCCAGACCCTTCTAGACCCCCTCAGGACCATTCTAAATGCCCCCAGACCCTTCTAATGCCCCTCAGGACCCTTCTAAAGGCCCGCAGACCCTTCTAATGCCCCTCAGGGCCTTTCTAAAGTACCCCAGACACTTCTAGAACCTCTCAGGGCCTTTCTATATGACCCCAGACCATTGTAATGCCCCTCAGGGCCTTTCTAACGGCCCCCAGACCCTTCTAATGCCCCTCAGGACATTTCTAAAGGCCCCCAGACCCTTCTAGAGCCCCTCAGGACATTTCTAAAGGCACCCAGACCCTTCTAATGCCACTCAGGGCCTTTCTAAAGGCCGCGAGACCCTTATAATCCCCCTGAGGGCCTTTAAAAAGGCTCCCAGACCCTTCTGGACCTCCTCAGGACGCTTCTAATAGCCCCCAGACCCTTCTAGAGCCCCTCCGGGCCTTTCTAAAGGCCTCCACACCCTTCTAATGACCCTCAAGACCCATGTAAAGGCCCCTAGACCATTCTAGATTGCCTCAGGACCCATCTAAAAGCCCCCAGACCGATCTAATGCCTTTCAGGACCTTTCTAAAGGCCTCTACACCCTTCCAATGACCCTCAAGACCCATGTAAATGCCCCCAGACCCTTCTAGATTGCCTCAGGACCCATCTAAATGCCCCCAGACCCTTCTAATGCCTTTCAGGACCCTTATGAAGGCCACAAGACCCTTCTAATGCCCCTCAGGACCTTTCTAAAGGCCCTCAGACCCTTCTAATGCCCCTCAGGGCATTTATAAAGGTTCCTATACCCTTCTAGAGCACGTCAGGACCCTTATAAAGGCCCCGAGATCATTCTAGAGCCCCTCAGGACACTTCTAAAGGCCCGCAGACCATTCTACTGCCCCTAAGGAGCATTCTAAAGGCCCCCAGACCCTTCTAATGCCTTTCAGGGCCTTTCTAAAGGCCTCCACACCCTTCTAATAACCCTCAAGACCCAAGCAAAGGCCCCTAGACCTTTCTAGATTGCCTCAGGACCCATGTAAAAGCCCCCAGAGCATTCTAATGCCTTTCAGGACCCTTATGAAGGCCGCAAGACCGTTCTAATGCCCCTAAGGACGTTTCTAAAGGCCCTCAGACCGTTATAGAGCCCCTCAGGACCATTCTAAAGTCCCCCAGACCCTGCTATATCCCCTCAGGGCTTTTATAAGGGCACCCAGACCCTTCTAATGCCCCTCAGGACCCTTATAAAGGCACCCAGACCCTTCTAGAGCCACTCAGGACAGTTTTAAATGCCTCCAGACCCTTCTAGACCCACTCAGGACCATTCTAAAGGCCCCCATACGCTTCTAATGCCCCTCAGGACCCTTCTAAAGGCCCCTAGACCCTTCTAATGCCCCTCAGGGCCTTTCTAAATTACCTAAGACACTACTAGAACCTCTCAGATCCTTTCTATATGACCCCAGACCCTTGTAATGCCACTCACGTCCTTTCTAAAGGTCCCCAGACCCTTCTAATGCCCCTCAGGGCCTTTCTAAAGGTCCCCAGACCATTCTAGAGCCCCTGAAGGCCCTTCTAAAGGCCCCCAGACCCTTCTAATGACACTCAGGGCCTTTCTAAAGGTCGCGAGACCCTTATAATCCCCCTAGAGGCCTTTAAAAAGGCCCCCAGACCCTTCTGAACCCACTCAGGACGCTTCTAATAGCCCCCACACCATTCTAATGCCCCTCAGTGCCTTTCTAAAGGCCTCCACACCCTTCTAATGACCCTCAAGACCCATGTAAAGGCCCCTAGACCCTTCTAGATTGCCTCAGGACCCATCTAAAAGCCCCCAGACCCTTCTAATGCCTTTCAGGGCCTTTCTAAAGGCCTCCACACCCATCTAATGACCCTCAAGACCCATGTAAAGGCCCCTAGACCCTTCTAGATTGCCTCAGGACCCATCTAAAAGCCCCCAGAGCCTTCTAATGCCTTTCAGGACCCTTATGAAGGCCACAAGACCCTTCTAATGCCCCTCAGGACCTTTCTAAAGGCCCTCAGACCCTTCTAATGCCCCTCAGGGCATTTATAAAGGTTCCCAGACCCTTCTAGAGCACGTTAGGATCCTTATAAAGGCCCCCAGACCATTCTAGAGCCCCTCAGGACACTTCTAAAGGCCCGCAGACCATTCTAATGCCCGTCAGGGCCGTTATAAAGGTACCCAGACCCTTCTACTGCCCCTCCAGGAGCATTCTAAATGCCCCCAGACCCTTCTAATGCCCCACAGGGCCTTTCTAAAGGTCCCCAGACCCATCTAGAGCCCCTGAAGACCCTTCTAAAGGCCCCCAGACCCTTATAGAGGCCCTCAGGACCCTTCTAAAGTCCCCCAGACCCTGCTAATTCCCCTCAGGGCTTTTATAAGGGCCACAAGACCCTTCTAATGCCCCTCAGGACCCTTACAAAGGCCCCCGGACCCTTCTAGAGCCTCTCAGGACAGTTTTAAATGTTTCCAGACCCTTCTAGACCACCTCAGGACCCTTCTAAAGGCCCCCAGACCCTTCTAATGCCTCTCAGGACCATTCTAAAGACCCCAGACCCTTCTAATGCCCCTCAGGGCCTTTCTAAATTACCCCAGACACTTCTAGAACCTCTCAGAGCCTTTCTATATGACCCTAGACCCTTGTAATGCCACTCAGGGCCTTTCTAAAGGCACCCATACCCATCTATTGCCCCTCAGGACATTTCTAAAGGCCCCCAGACCCTTCTAGAGCCCCTCAGGACAATTCTAAAGGCCCGCAGACCATTCTAGTGCCCCTAAGGAGCATTCTAAAGGCCCCCAGACCCTTCTAATGCCTTTCAGGGCCTTTCTAAAGGCCTCCACACCCTTCTAATGACCCTCAAGACCAAGCAAAGGCCCCTAGACCATTCTAGATTGCCTCAGGACCTATCTAAAAGCCCCCAGAGCATTCTAATGCCTTTCAGGACCCTTATGAAGGCCGCAAGACCCTTCTAATGACCCTCACAACGTTTCTAAAGGCCCTCAGACCTTTATAGAGCCCCTCAGGACCATTCTAAAGTCCCCCAGACCCTGCTAATTCCCCTCAGGGCTGTTAAGGGCACCCAGACCCTTCTAATGCCCCTCAGGACCCTTATAAAGGCACCCAGACCCTTCTAGAGCCTCTCAGGGACAGTTTTAAATGCCTCCAGACCCTTCTAGACCCCCTCAGGACCATTCTAAAGGTCCCCAGACCATTCTAGAGCCCCTGAAGGCCCTTCTAAAGGCCCCCAGACCCTTCTAATGCCACTCAGGGCCTTTCTAAAGGTCGCGAGACCCTTATAATCCCCCTGAGGTCCTTTAAAAAGGCCCCCAGACCCTTCTGGACCCCCTCAGGACGCTTCTAATAGCCCCCACACCCTTCTAATGCCCCTCAGGGCCTTTCTAAAGGCCTCCACACCCTTCTAATGACCCTCAAGACCCATGTAAAGGCCCCCAGACCCTTCTAGATTGCCTCAGGACCCATCTAAAAGCCCCCAGACCATTCTAATGCCTTTCAGGACCCTTATAAAGGCCCCCAGATCATTCTAGAGCCCCTCAAGACACTTCTAAAGGCCCGCAGACCATTCTACTGCCTCTCAGGAGCACTCTAAATGTCCCCAGACCCTACTAATGCCCCACAGGGCCTTTCTAAAGGTCCCCAGACCATTCTATAGCCCCTGAAGACCCTTCTAAAGGCCCCCAGACCCTTCTAATGCCACTCAGGGACTTTCTAAAGGCCGCGAGACCCTTATAATCCCCCTGAGGGCCTATAAAAAGGCCCCCAGACATTTCTGGACCCCCTCAGGACGCTTCTAAAAGCACCCAGACCCTTCTAATGCCACTCAGGGCCTTTCTAAAGGTCGCGAGACCCTTACAATCCCCCTGAGGGCCTTTAAAAATGCCCCCAGACCCTTCTGGACCCCCTCAGGACGCTTCTAATTGCCCCCACACCCTTCTAGAGCCCATCAGGGCCTTTCTAAAGGCCTCCACACCCTTCTAATGACCCTCAAGACCCATGTAAAGGCCTCCAGACCCTTCTAGATTGCCTCAGGACCCATCTAAAAGCTCCCAGACCCTTCTAATGCCTTTCAGGGCCTTTCTAAAGGCCTCCACACCCTTCTAATGACCCTCAAGACCCATGTAAAGGCCCCTAGACCCTTCTAGATTGCCTCAGGACCCAGCTAAAAGCCCCCAGACCCTTCTAATGCCTTTCAGGACCTTTATAAAGGCACCCAGACCCTTCTATAGCCTCTCAGGACAGTTTTAAATGCCTCCAGACCCTTCTAGACCCCCTCAGGACCATTCTAAATGCCCCCAGACCCTTCTAATGCCCCTCAGGACCCTTCTAAAGGCCCGCAGACCCTTCTAATGCCCCTCAGGGCCTTTCTAAAGTACCCCAGACACTTCTAGAACCTCTCAGGGCCTTTCTATATGACCCCAGACCATTGTAATGCCCCTCAGGGCCTTTCTAACGGCCCCCAGACCCTTCTAATGCCCCTCAGGACATTTCTAAAGGCCCCCAGACCCTTCTAGAGCCCCTCAGGACATTTCTAAAGGCACCCAGACCCTTCTAATGCCACTCAGGGCCTTTCTAAAGGCCGCGAGACCCTTATAATCCCCCTGAGGGCCTTTAAAAAGGCTCCCAGACCCTTCTGGACCTCCTCAGGACGCTTCTAATAGCCCCCAGACCCTTCTAGAGCCCCTCCGGGCCTTTCTAAAGGCCTCCACACCCTTCTAATGACCCTCAAGACCCATGTAAAGGCCCCTAGACCATTCTAGATTGCCTCAGGACCCATCTAAAAGCCCCCAGACCGATCTAATGCCTTTCAGGACCTTTCTAAAGGCCTCTACACCCTTCCAATGACCCTCAAGACCCATGTAAATGCCCCCAGACCCTTCTAGATTGCCTCAGGACCCATCTAAATGCCCCCAGACCCTTCTAATGCCTTTCAGGACCCTTATGAAGGCCACAAGACCCTTCTAATGCCCCTCAGGACCTTTCTAAAGGCCCTCAGACCCTTCTAATGCCCCTCAGGGCATTTATAAAGGTTCCTATACCCTTCTAGAGCACGTCAGGACCCTTATAAAGGCCCCGAGATCATTCTAGAGCCCCTCAGGACACTTCTAAAGGCCCGCAGACCATTCTACTGCCCCTAAGGAGCATTCTAAAGGCCCCCAGACCCTTCTAATGCCTTTCAGGGCCTTTCTAAAGGCCTCCACACCCTTCTAATAACCCTCAAGACCCAAGCAAAGGCCCCTAGACCTTTCTAGATTGCCTCAGGACCCATCTAAAAGCCCCCAGAGCATTCTAATGCCTTTCAGGACCCTTATGAAGGCCGCAAGACCGTTCTAATGCCCCTAAGGACGTTTCTAAAGGCCCTCAGACCGTTATAGAGCCCCTCAGGACCATTCTAAAGTCCCCCAGACCCTGCTATATCCCCTCAGGGCTTTTATAAGGGCACCCAGACCCTTCTAATGCCCCTCAGGACCCTTATAAAGGCACCCAGACCCTTCTAGAGCCACTCAGGACAGTTTTAAATGCCTCCAGACCCTTCTAGACCCACTCAGGACCATTCTAAAGGCCCCCATACGCTTCTAATGCCCCTCAGGACCCTTCTAAAGGCCCCTAGACCCTTCTAATGCCCCTCAGGGCCTTTCTAAATTACCTAAGACACTACTAGAACCTCTCAGATCCTTTCTATATGACCCCAGACCCTTGTAATGCCACTCACGTCCTTTCTAAAGGTCCCCAGACCCTTCTAATGCCCCTCAGGGCCTTTCTAAAGGTCCCCAGACCATTCTAGAGCCCCTGAAGGCCCTTCTAAAGGCCCCCAGACCCTTCTAATGACACTCAGGGCCTTTCTAAAGGTCGCGAGACCCTTATAATCCCCCTAGAGGCCTTTAAAAAGGCCCCCAGACCCTTCCGAAACCACTCAGGACGCTTCTAATAGCCCCCGCACCATTCTAATGCCCCTCAGGGCCTTTCTAAAGGCCTCCACACCCTTCTAATGACCCTCAAGACCCATGTAAAGGCCCCTAGACCCTTCTAGATTGCCTCAGGACCCATCTAAAAGCCCCCAGACCCTTCTAATGCCTTTCAGGGCCTTTCTAAAGGCCTCCACACCCATCTAATGACCCTCAAGACCCATGTAAAGGCCCCTAGACCCTTCTAGATTGCCTCAGGACCCAGCTAAAAGCCCCGAGAACCTTCTAATGCCTTTCAGGACCCTTATGAAGGCCACAAGACCCTTCTAATGCCCCTCAGGACCTTTCTAAAGGCCCTCAGACCCTTCTAATGCCATTCAGGGCTTTTATAAAGGCTCCCAGACCTTTCTAGAGCCCGTCAGGACACTTATAAAGGCCCCCAGACCATTCTAGAGCCCCTCAGGACACTTCCAAAGGCCCGCAGACCATTCTAATGCCCGTCAGGGCCTTTATAAATGTCCCCAGACCATTCAAATGCCCCTCAGGAGCATTCTAAAGGTCCCCAGACCCTTCTAATGCCCCACAGGGCCTTTCTAAAAGTCCCCAGACCCTTCTAGAGCCCCTGAAGACCCTTCTAAAGGCCCCCAGACCCTTATAGAGCCGCTCAGGACCCTTCTAAAGTCCCCCAGACCCTGCTAATTCCCCTCAGGTCTTTTATAAGGGCACCCAGACCCTTCTAATGCCCCTCTGGACCCTTATAAACGCCCCCAGACGCTTCTAGAGCTTCTCAGGACAGTTTTAAATGCCTCCAGACCCTTCTAGACCCCCTCAGGACCATTCTAAAGGCTCCCAGACCCTTCTAATGCCCCTCAGGACCCTTCTAAAGGCCCCCAGACCCTTCTAATGCCCCACAGGGCCTTTTTAAAGGTCCCCAGACCCTTCTAGAGCCCCTGAAGACCCTTCTAAAGGCCCCCAGACATTTCTAATGCCACTCAGGGCCTTTCTAAAGGCCGCGAGACCATTATAATCCCCCTGAGGGCCTTTAAAAAGGCCCCCAGACATTTCTGGACCCCCTCAGGACGCTTCTAATAGCACCCACACTCTTCTAGAGCCACTCAGGGCCTTTCTAAAGGCCTCCACACCCTTCTAATTGCCCTCAAGACCCATGTAAAGGCCCCCAGACCCTTCTAGATTGCCTCAGGACCCATCTAAAAGCCCTCAGAGCCTTCTAATGCCTTTCAGGACCCTTATGAAGGCCACAAGACCCTTCTAATGCCCCTCAGGACCTTTCTAAAGGCCCTCAGACCCTTCTAATGCCCCTCAGGGCATTTATAAAGGTTCCCAGACCCTTCTAGAGCACGTTAGGATCCTTATAAAGGCCCCCAGACCATTCTAGAGCCCCTCAGGACACTTCTAAAGGCCCGCAGACCATTCTAATGCCCGTCAGGGTTGTTATAAAGGTACCCAGACCCTTCTACTGCCCCTTCAGGAGCATTCTAAATGCCCCCAGACCCTTCTAATGCCCCACAGGGCCTTTCTAAAGGTCCCCAGACCCATCTAGAGCCCCTGAAGACCCTTCTAAAGGCCCCCAGACCCTTATAGAGGCCCTCAGGACCCTTCTAAAGTCCCCCAGACCCTGCTAATTCCCCTCAGGGCTTTTATAAGGGCCACAAGACCCTTCTAATGCCCCTCAGGACCCTTACAAAGGCCCCCGGACCCTTCTAGAGCCTCTCAGGACAGTTTTAAATGTTTCCAGACCCTTCTAGACCACCTCAGGACCCTTCTAAAGGCCCCCAGACCCTTCTAATGCCTCTCAGGACCATTCTAAAGACCCCAGACCCTTCTAATGCCCCTCAGGGCCTTTCTAAATTACCCCAGACACTTCTAGAACCTCTCAGAGCCTTTCTATATGACCCTAGACCCTTGTAATGCCACTCAGGGCCTTTCTAAAGGCACCCATACCCTTCTATTGCCCCTCAGGACATTTCTAAAGGCCCCCAGACCCTTCTAGAGCCCCTCAGGACATTTCTATAGGCACCCAGACCCTTCTAATGCCACTCAGGGCCATTCTAAAGGCCACGAGACACTTATAATCCCCCTGAGGGCCTTTAAAAAGGCCCCCAGACCATTCTGGACCCCCTCAGGACGCTTCTAATAGCCCCCACACCCTTCTAGAGCCCCTCAGGGCCTTTCTAAAGGGCTCCACACCCTTCTAATGACCCTCAAGACCCATGTAAAGGCCCCCAGACACTTCTAGATTGCCTCAGGACCCATCTAAAAGCCCCCAGACCCTTCTAATGCCTTTCAGGGCCTTTCTAAAGGCCTCCACACCCTTCTAATGGCCCTCAAGACCCACGTAAAGGCCCCCAGACCCTTCTAGATTGCCTCAGGACCCAGCTAAAAGCCCCCAGACCCTTCTAATGCCTTCCAGGACCCTTATGAAGACCACAAGACCCTTCTAATGCCCCTCAGGACCTTTCTAAAGGCCCTCAGACCCTTCTAATGCCTTTCAGGGCCTTTATAAAGGTTCCCAGACCATTCTAGAGCCCGTCAGGACCGTTATAAAGGCCCCCAGATCATTCTAGAGCCCCTCAGGACACTTCTAAAGGCCCGCAGACCATTCTACTGCACCTAAGGAGCATTCTAAAGGCCCCCAGAACCTTCTAATGCCCCATAGGGCCTTTCTAAAGGTCCCCAGACCCTTCTAGAGCCCCTGAAGACCCTTCTAAAGGCCCCCAGACCCTTCTAATGCCACTCAGGGCCTTTCTCAAGGCGCCCAGACCCTTCTAGAACCCCTGAAGACCCTTCTAAATGCCCCCAGACCCTTCTAATGCCACTCAGGGCCTTTCTAAATGAAGCGAGACGCGTATAATCCCCCTGAGGGCCTTTAAAAAGGCCCCCAGACCATTCTGGACCCACTCAGGACGCTTCTAATAGCCCCCACACCCTTCTGGAGCCCCTCAGGGCCTTTCTAAAGGCCTCCACACCCTTCTAATGACCCTCAAGACCCATGTAAATGCACCCAGACCCTTCTAGATTGCCTCAGGACCCATCTAAAAGCCCCCAGACCCTTCTAATGCCTTTCAGGACCCTTATGAAGGCCACAAGACCCTTCTAATACCCCGCAGGACCTTCTAAAGGCCCTCAGACTATTCAAATGCCCCTCAGGAGTATTTTAAAGGCCCCCAGACCCTTCTAATGCACCTCAGGACAATTCTAAAGGCCCCCAGACCCTTCTAATGCCCCTCAGGGCCTTTCTAAATTACCCTAGACACTTCTAGAACCTCTCAGAGCCTTTCTATATGACACTAGACCCTTGTAATACCACTCAGGGCCTTTCTAAAGGCCGCGAGACCCTTATAATCCCCCTGAGGGCCTTTAAAAAGGCCCCCAGACCTTTCTGGACCCCCTCAGGACGCTTCTAATAGCCCCCAGACCCTTCTAGAGCCCCTCAGGGCCTTTCTAAAGGCCTCCACACCCTTCTAATGACCCTCAAGACCCATGTAAAGGCCCCCAGACCCTTCTAGATTGCCTCAGGACCCATCTAAAAGCCCCCAGACCCTTCTAATGCCTTTCAGGACCCTTATAAAGGCCCCCAGATCATTCTAGAGCCCCTCAGGACACTTTTAAAAGCCCGCAGACCATTCTACTGCCTCTGAGGAGCATTCTAAATGTCCCCAGACCCTTCTAATGCCCCACAGGGCCTTTCTAAAGGTCCCCAGACCCTACTAGAGCCCCTGAAGACCCTTCTAAAGGCCCCCAGACCCTTCTTATGCCACTCAGAGCCTTTCTAAAGGCCGCGAGACCCTTATAATCCCCCCTGAGGGCCTTTAAAAAGGCCCCCAGACATTTCTGAGCCCCCTCAGGACGCTTCTAAAGGCCCCCAGACCCATCTAATTCCACTCAGGGCCTTTCTAAAGGTCGCGAGACCCTTATAATCCCCCTGAGGGCCTTTAAAAAGGCCCCCAGACCCTTCTGGAACCCCTCAGGACGTTTCTAATGGCCCCCACACCCTTCTAGAGCCCCTCAGGGCCTTTCTAAAGGCCTCCACACCCTTCTAATGACCCTCAAGACCCATGTAAAGGCCCCCAGACCCTTCTAGATTGCCTCAGGACCCATCTAAAAGCTCCCAGACCCTTCTAATGCCTTTCAGGGCCTTTCTAAAGGCCTCCACACCCTTCTAATGACCCTCAAGACCCAAGCAAAGGCCCCTAGACCCTTCTAGATTGCCTCAGGACCCATCTAAAAGCCACCAGAGCATTCTAATGCCTTTCAGGACCCTTATGAAGGCCGCAAGACCCTTCGAATGCCCCTCAGGACGTTTCTAAAGGCCCTCAGACGCTTATAGAGCCCCTCAGGACCATTCTAAAGTCACCCAGACCCTGCTAATTCCCCTCAGGGCTTTTATAAGGGCACCCAGACCCTTCTAATGCCCCTCAGGACCCTTCTAAAGGCCCCTAGACCCTTCTAATGCCCCTCAGGGCCTTTCTAAATTACCTCAGACACTTCTAGAACCTCTCAGAGCCTTTCTATATGACCCCAGACCCTTGTAATGCCACTCACGTCCTTTCTAAATGTCCCCAGACCCTTCTAATGCCCCTCAGGGCCTTTCTAAAGGTCCCCAGACCATTCTGGAGCCCCTGAAGGCCCTTCTAAAGGCCCCCAGACCCTTCTAATGCCACTCAGGCCCTTTTTTAATGTCGCGAGACCCTTATAATCCCCCTGAGGACCTTTAAAAAGGCCCCCAGACCCTTCTGGACCCCCTCAGGACGCTTCTAATAGCCCCCACACCCTTCTAATGCCCCTCAGGGCCTTTCTAAAGGCCTCCACACTCTTCTAATGACCCTCAAGACCCATGTAAAGGCCCCCAGACCCTTCTAGATTGCCTCAGGACCCAGCTAAAAGCCCCCAGACCCTTCTAATGCCTTTCAGGACCTTTATGAAGGCCACAAGACCCTTCTAATGCCCCTCAGTACCTTTCTAAAGGTCCTCACACCCTTCTAATGCCCCTCAGGGCATTTATAAAGGTTCCCAGACCTTTCTAGAGCCCGTCAGGACCCTTATAAAGGCCCCCAGACCATTCTAGAGCCCCTCAGGACACTTCTAAAGGCCCGCAGACCATTCTAATGCCAGTCAGGGCCTTTATAAATGTCCCCAGACCATTCAAATGCCCCTCAGGAGCATTCTAAAGGTCCCCAGACCCTTCTAATGCCCCACAGGGCCTTTCTAAAGGTCCCCAGACCCTTCTAGAGCCCCTGAAGACCCTTCTAAAGGCCCCCAGACTCTTATAGAGGCCCTCAGGACCCCTCTAAAGTCCTCCAGACCCTGCTAATTCCCCTCAGGGCTTTTATAAGGACCACAAGACCATTCTAATGCCCCTCAGGACCATTACAAAGGCCCCGGACCCTTCTAGAGCCTCTCAGGACAGTTTTAAATGCCTCCAGACCCTTCTAGACCACCTCAGGACCCTTCTAAAGGCCCCCAGACCATTCTAATGCCCCTCAGGACCCTTCTAAATGCGCCCAGACCCTTCTAATGCCCCTCAGGGCCTTTCTAAACTACCCCAGACACTTCTAGAACCTCTCAGAGCCTTTCTATATGACCCTAGACCCTTGTAATGCCACTCAGGGCCTTTCTAAAGGCACCCATACCCTTCTATTGCCCCTCAGGACATTTCTAAAGGCCCCCAGACCCTTCTAGAGCCCCTCAGGACATTTCTATAGGCACCCAGACCCTTCTAATGCCACTCAGGGCCATTCTAAAGGCCGCGAGACCCTTATAATCCCCCTGAGGGCCTTTAATAAGGCCCCCAGACCCTTCTGGACCCCCTCAGGACGCTTCTAATAGCCCCCAGACCCTTCTAGAGCCCCTCAGGGCCTTTCTAAAGGCCTCCACACCCTTCTAATGACCCTCAAGACCCACGTAAAGGCCCCCAGACCCTTCTAGATTGCCTCAGGACACAGCTAAAAGCCCCCAGACCCTTCTAATGCCTTTCAGGACCCTTATGAAGGCCACAAGACCCTTCTAATGCCCCTCAGGACCTTTCTAAAGGCCCTCAGACCATTCTAATGCCTTTCAGGACCTTTATAAAGGTTCCCAGACCCTTCTAGAGCCCGTCAGGACCCTTATAAAGGACCCCAGATCATTCTAGAGCACCTCAGGACACTTCTAAAGGCCCGCAGACCATTCTACTGCCTCTCAGGAGCACTCTAAATGTCCCCAGACCGTACTAATGCCCCACAGGGCCTTTCTAAAGGTCCCCAGACCCTTCTATAGCCACTGAAGACCATTCTAAAGGACCCCAGACCCTTCTAATGCCACTCAGGGCCTTTCTAAAGGCAGCGAGACCCTTATAATCCCCCTGAGGGCCTTTAAAAAGGCCCCCAGACATTTCTGGACCCCCTCAGGACTCTTCTATAAGCCCCCAGACCCTTCTAATGTCACTCAGGGCTTTTCTAAATGTCGTGAGACCCTTATAATCCCCCTGAGGGCCTTTTAAAAGGCTCCCAGACCCTTCTGGACCCCCTCAGGACGCTTCTAATAGCCCCCACACCCTTCTAGAGCCCCTCAGGGCCTTTCTAAAGGACTCCACACCCTTCTAATGACCCTCAAGACCCATGTAATGGCCCCCAGACCCTTCTAGATTACCTCAGGACCCATCTAAAAGCTCCCAGACCCTTCTAATGCCTTTCAGGGCCATTCTAAAGGTCTCCATACCCTTCTAATGGCCCTCAAGACCCATGTAAAGGCCCCTAGACTCTACTAGATTGCCTCAGGACCCATCTTAAAGCCCCCAGACCCTTCTAATGCCTTTCAGGACCCTTATAAAGGCACCAAGACCCTTCTAGAGCCTCTCAGTACAGTTTTAAATGCCTCCAGACCCTTCTAGACCCCCTCAGGACCATTCTAAAGGCCCCCAGACCCTTCTAATGCCCCTCAGGGCCTTTCTAAAGTACCCCAGACATTTCTAGAACCTCTCAGGGTTTTTCTATATGACCCCAGACCCTTGTAATGCCCCTCAGGGCCTTTCTAAAGGCCCCCAGACCCTTCTAATGCCCCCAGGACATTTCTAAAGGCCCCCAGACCTTTCTAGAGCCCCTGAAGACCCTTCTAAAGGCCCCCAGACCCTTCTAATGCCACTCAGGGCCTTTCTAAAGGCCGCGAGACCCTTATAATCCCCCTGAGGGCCTTTAAAAAGGCTCCCAGACCTTTCTGGACCCCCTCAGGACGCTTCTAATAGCCCCCAGACCCTTCTAGAGCCCATCAGGGCCTTTCTAAAGGCCTCCAGACCCTTCTAATGACCCTCAAGACCCATGTAAAGGCCCCTAGACCCTTCTAGATTGCCTCAGGACCCATCTAAAAGCCCCCAGACCCTTCTAATGCCTTTCAGGGCCTTTCTAAAGGCCTCCACACCCTTCTAATGACTCTCAAGACCCACGTAAAGGCCCCCAGACCCTTCTAGATTGCCTCAGGACCCAGCTAAAAGCCCCCAGACCCTTCTAATGCCTTTCAGGACCATTATGAAGGCCACAAGACCCTTCTAATGCCCCTCAGGACCTTTCTAAAGGCCCTCAGACCCTTCTAATGCCTTCCAGGGCCTTTATAAAGGTTCCCAGACCCTTCTAGAGCCCGTCAGGACCCTTATAAAGGCCCCCAGATCATTCTAGAGCACCTCTGGACACTTCGAAATGCCCGCAGACCATTCTACTGCCTCTCAGGAGCACTCTAAAGGCCCCCAGACCCTTCTAATGCCCCACAGGGCCTTTCTAAAGGTCCCCAGACCCTTCTAGAGCCCCTGAAGACCCTTCTAATGGCCCCCAGACCCTTCTAATGCCACTCAGGGCCTTTCTAAATGCCGCGAGACCCTTATAATCCCCCTGAGGGCTTTTAAAAAGGCCCCCAGACCCTTCTGGACGCCCTCAGTACGCTTATAATAGCCCCCAGACCCTACTAATGCCACTCAGGGCATTTCTAAAGGTCGCGAGACCCTTATAATCCCTCTGAGGGCCTTTAAAAAGGCCCCCAGACCCTTCTGGACCCCCTCAGGACGCTTCTAATAGCCCCCACACCCTTCTAGAGCCCCTCAGGGCCTTTCTAAAGGCCTCCACACCATTCTAATGACCCTCAAGACCCATGTAATGGCCCCCAGACCCTTCTAGATTACCTCAAAACCCATCTAAAAGCTCCCAGACCATTCTAATGCCTTTCAGGGCCTTTCTAAAGGCCTCCATACCCTTCTAATGACCCTCAGGACCCATGGAAAGGCCTCTAGACCCTTCTAGATTGCCTCAGGACCCATCTAAAAGCCCCCAGAGCCTTCTAATGCATTTAAGGACCCTTATGAAGGCCACAAAACCCTTCTAATGCCCCTCAGGACCTTTCTAAAGGCCCTCACACCCTTCTAATGCCCCTCAGGGCATTTATAAAGGTTCCTAGACCCCTCTAGAGCCCGTCAGGACCCTTATAAAGGCACCCAGACCATTCTAGATCCCCTCAGGACACTTCTAAAGGCCCGCAGACCATTCTAATGTCCGTCAGGGCATTTATAAATGTCCCCAGACCCTTCTAATGCCCCTCACGGCCTTTCTAAATACCCCAGACACTTCTAGAAACTCTCAGGGCCTTTCTATATGTCCTCAGACCCTTGTAATGCCCCTCAGGGCCTTTCTAATGGCCCCCAGACCCTTCTAATGCCCCTCAGGACATTTCTAAAGGCCCCCAGACCCTTCTAGAGCCCCTCAGGACATTTCTAAAGGCACCTAGACCCTTCTAGAGCCCCTGAAGACCCTTCTAAAGGCCCCCAGACCCTTCTAATGTCACTCAGGGCCTTTTTAAAGGCCGCGAGACCCTTATAATCCCCCGGAGGGCTTTTAAAAAGGCCCCCAGACCCTTCTGGACGCCCTCAGTACGCTTATAATAGCCCCCAGACCCTACTAATACCACTCAGGGCCTTTCTAAAGGTCGCGAGACCCTTATAATTTCTCTGAGGCCTTTAAAAAGGCCCCCAGACCCTTCTGGACCCCCTCAGGACGCTTCTAATAGCCCCCACACCCTTCTAGAGCCCCTCAGGGCCTTTCTAAAGGCCTCCACACCCTTCTAATGGCCCTCAAGATCCATGTAAAGGCCCTCAGACACTTCTAGAATGCCTCAGGACCCATCTAAAAGCCCCCAGACCTTTCTAATGCCTTTCAGGGCCTTTCTAAAGGCCTCCACACCCTTCTAATGACCCTCAAGACCCATGTAAAGGCCCCCAGACCCTTCTAGATTGCCTCAGGACCCATCTAAAAGCTCCCAGACCCTTCTAATGCCTTTCAGGGCCTTTCTAAAGGCCTCCACACCCTTCTAATGACCCTCAAGACCCATGTAAAGGCCCCTAGACCCTTCTAGATTGCCTCAGGACCCATCTAAAATCCCCCAGACCCTTCTAATACCTTTCAGGACCCTTATAAAGGCACCCAGACCCTTCTAGAGCCTCTCAGGACAGTTTTAAATGCCTCCCGACCATTCTAGACCCCCTCAGGACCATTCTAAATTCCCCCAGACCATTCTAATGCCCCTCAGGACCCTTCTAAAGGCCCCCAGTCCCTTGTAATGCCCCACAGGGCTTTTCTAAAGTACCCCAGACACTTCTAGAACCTCTCAGGGCCTTTCTATATGACCCCAGACCCTTGTAATGCCCCTCAGGGCCTTTCTAAAGGCCCCCATACTGTTCTAATGCCCCTCAGGACATTTCTAAAGGCACCCAGATCCTTCTAATGCAACTCAGGGCCTTTCTAAAGGCAGCGAGACCCTTATAATCCCTCTGAGGGCCTTTATAAAGGCCCCCAGACCCTTCTGGACCCCCTCAGGACGCTTCTAGTTGCCCCCAGACCCTTCTAGACACCCTCAGGGCCTATCTAAAGGCCTCCACACCCTTCTAATGACCCTCAAGACCCATGTAAAGGCCCCCAGACCCTTCTAGATTGCCTCAGGACCCATCTAAAATCCCCCAGACCCTTCTAATGCCTTTCAGGGCCTTTATAAAGGCCTCCACACATTTCTAATGACCCTCAAGACCCATGTAAAGGCCCCCAGACCCTTCTAGATTGCCTCAGGACCCAGCTAAAAGCCCCCAGACCCTTCTAATGCCTTTCAGGGCCTTTCTAAATGCCTCCAGACCTTTCTAATGCCACTCAGGACATTTCTAAAGGCCCTCAGACCCTTCTAATGCCTTTCAGGGCCTTTATAAAGGTTCCCAGAACCTTCTAGAGCCCGTCAGGACCCTTATAAATGCCCCCAGATCATTCTTGAGCCCCTCAGGACAATTCTAAAGGCCCGCAGACCATTCTACTGCCCCTCAGGAGCACTCTAAAATGCCCCGAGACCCTTCTAATGCCCCACAGGGCCTTTCTAAAGGTCCCCAGACCATTCTAGAGCCCTTGAAGACCCTTATAAAGGCCCTCAGACCCTTCTAATGCCCCACAGGGCCTTTCTAAAAGTCCCCAGACCCTTCTAGAGCCCCTGAAGACCCTTCTAAAGGTTCCAGACCCTTCTAATTCCCCTGAGGGCCTTTCTAAATTACCCCAGACACTTCTAGAACCTCTCAGAGCCTTTCTATATGAACCCAGACACCTGTAATGCCACTCAGGGCCTTTCTAAAGGCCGCGAGACCCTTATAATCCCCCTGACGGCCTTTAAAAAGGCCCCCAGACCCTTCTGGACCCCCTCAGGACGCTTCTAATAGCCCCCAGACCCTTCTAGAGCCCCTCAGGGCCTTTCTAAAGGCCTCCACACCCTTCTAATGACCCTCAAGACCCATGTAAAGGCCCCCAGACCCTTCTAGATTGCCTCAGGACCCATCTAAAAGCACCCAGAGCCTTCTAATGCCTTTCAGGACCCTTATGAAGGCCACAAGACCCTTCTAATGCCCCTCAGGACCTTTCTAAAGGCCCTCAGACCCTTCTAATGCCCCTCAGGGCATTTATAAAGGTTCCTATACCCTTCTAGAGCACGTCAGGACCCTTATAAAGGCACCCAGGCCATTCTAGACCCCCTCAGGACCGTTCTAAAGGCCCCCAGACCTTTCTAATGCCCCTCAGGACCCTTCTAAAGGCCCCCAGACCCTTCTAATGCCCCTCAGGGCCTTTCTAAAGTACCCCAGACACTTCTAGAACCTCTCAGGGCCTTTCTATATGACCCGAGACCCTTATAATGCCCCTCAGGGCCTTTCTAAAGACCCCATACCCTTCTAATGCCCCTCAGGACATTTCTAAAGGACCCCAGACCTTTCTAGAGCCCCTCAGGACAATTCTAAAGGCACCCAGACCCTTCTAATGACCCTCAGGGCATTTATAAAGGTTCCCAGACCCTTCTAGGGCCAGTCAGGACCCTTATAAAGGCCCCCAGGCCATTCTAGAGCCCCTCAGGACACTTCTAAAGGCCCGCAGACCATTCTAATGCCGGTCAGGGCCTTTATAAATGTCCCCAGACCCTTCTACTGCCCCTCAGGAGCATTCTAAAGGCCTCCAGACCCTTCTAATGCCCCACAGGGCCTTTCTAAAGGTCCCCAGACCCTTATAGAGCCCCTGAAGACCCTTCTAAAGGCCCCCAGACCCTTATAGAGCTCCTCAGGACCCTTCTAAAGTCCCCCAGACCCTGCTAATTCCCCTCAGGGCTTTTATAAGGGCACCCAGACCCTTCTAATGCCCCTCAGGACCCTTATAAAGGCACCCAGACCCTTCTAGAGCCTCTCAGGACAGTTTTAAATGCCTCCAGACCCTTCTAGACCCCCTCAGGACCATTCTATAGGCCCCCAGACCTTTCTAATACCCCTCAGGACCATTATAAAGGACCCCAGAGCCTTCTATATGCACCTCAGGGCGTTTCTAAAGTACCCCAGACATTTCTAGAACCTCTCAGGTCCTTTTTATATGACCCCAGACCCTTGTAATGACCATCAGGGCCTTTATAAAGGCCCCCATACCCTTCTAATGCCCCTCAGAACATTTCTAAATGCCCCCAGACCCTTCTAGAGCCCCTCAGGACATTTTTAAAGGCACCCAGACCCTTCTAATGCCACTCAGGGCCTTTCTAAAGGCATCCATACCCTTCTAATGACCCTCAAGACCCATGTAAAGGCCCCCAGACCCTTCTAGATTGCCTCAGGACCTATCTAAAAGCCCCCAGACCCTTCTAATGCCTTTCAAGACCCTTATGAAGGACACAAGACCCTTCTAATGCCCCTCAGGACCTTTCTAAAGGCCCTCAAACCCTTCTAATGCCTTTCAGGGCCTTTATAAAGGTTCCAGACCCTTCTAGAGCCCGTCAGGACCCTTATAAAGGCCCCCAGATCATTCTAGAGCCCCTCAGGAGCACTCTAAAGGCCCCCAGACCCTTCTAATGCCCCACAGGGCCTTTCTAAAGGTCCCCAGACCCTTCTAGAGCCCCTGAAGACCCTTCTAAAGGCCCCCAGACCCTTATAGAGGCCCTCAGGACCCTTCTAAAGTCCCCCAGACCCTGCTAATTCCCCTCAGGGCTTTTATAAGGGCACCCAGACCCTTCTAATGCCCCTCAGGACCCTTACAAAGGCACCAGACCCTTCTAGAGCCTCTCAGGACAGTTTTAAATGCCTCCAGACCCTTCTAGACCCCCTCAGGACCCTTCTAAAGGCCCCCAGACCCTTCTAATGCCCCTCAGGACCCTTCTAAAGGCCCCCTGACCCTTCTAATGCCTCTCAGGGCCTTTCTAAATTACCCCAGACACGTCTAGAACCTCTCAGAGCCTTTCTATATGACCCCAGACCCTTGTAATGCCACTCAGTTCCTTTTTAAAGGCCGCGAGAATCTTATAATCCTCCTGAGGGACTTTAAAAAGGCCCCCAGACCCTTCTGTACCCCCTCAGGACGCTTCTAATAGACCCCACACCCTTCTAGAGCCCCTCAGGCCCTTTCTAAAGGCCTCCACACCCTTCTAATGACACTCAAGACCCATGTAAAGGCCCCTAGACCCTTCTAGATTGCCTCAGGACCCATCTAAAAGCCCGCAGACCCTTCTAATGCCTTTCAGGACCCTTATGAAGGCCACGAGACCCTTCTAATGCCCCTCAGGACCTTTCTAAAGGCCCTCAGACCCTTCTAATGCCCCTCAGGGCTTTTATAAAGGTTCCCAGAACCTTCTAGAGCACGTCACGACCCTTATAAATGCCCCCAGACAATTCTAGAGCCCCTCAGGACACTTCTAATCGCCCGCAGACCATTCTAATGCCCGTCAGGGCCTTTATAAATGTCCCCAGACACTTCTACTGCCTCTCAGGAGCATTCTAAAGGCCCCCAGACCCTTCTAGACCCCCTCAGGAACATTCTAAAGGCCCCCAGACCCTTCTAATGCCCCACAGGGCCTTTCTAAAGTACCCCAGACACTTCTAGAACCTCTCAGGGCCTTTCTATATGACCCCAGACCCTTGTAATGCCCCTCAGGGCCTTTCTAAAGGCCCCCATACTGTTCTAGTGCCCCTCAGTACATTTCTAAAGGCACCTAGATCCTTCTAATGCAACTCAGGGCCTTTCTAAAGGCAGCGAGACCCTTATATTCCCCCTGAGGGCCTTTAAAAAGGCACCCAGACCCTTCTGGACCCCCTCAGGACGCTTCTAGTTGCCCCCAGACCCTTCTAGAACCCCTCAGGGCCTTTATAAAGGCCTCCACACCCTTCTAATGACCCTCAAGACCCATGTAAAGGCCCCCAGACCCTTCTAGATTGCCTCAGGACCCATCTAAAAGCCCCCAGACCCTTCTAATGCCTTTCAGGACCCTTATGAAGGACACAAGACCCTTCTAATGCCCCTCACGACCTTTCTAAAGGCCCTCAGACCCTTCTAATGCCTTTCAGGGCCTTTATAAAGGTTCCCAGACCCTTCTAGAGCCCGTCAGGACCCTTATAAAGGCCCCCAGATCATTCTTGAGCCCCTCAGGACACTTCTAAAGGCCCGCAGACCATTCTACTGCCCCTCAGGAGCACTCTAAAGGCCCCCAGACCCTCCTAATGCCACACAGGGCCTTTCTAAAGGTCCGCAGACCATTCTAGAGCCCCTGAAGACCCTTATAAAGGCCCTCAGACCCTTCTAATGCCTCACAGGGCCTTTCTAAAAATACCCAGACCCTTCTACTGCCCCTCAGGAGCATTCTAAAGGTCCCCAGACCCTTCTAATGCCCCTCACGGCCTTTCTAAAGGTCCCCAGACCCTTCTAGATCACCTGAAGACCCTTCTAAAGGCCCCCAGACCCTTCTAGAGCCCCTCAGGGCCTTTCTAAAGGCCTTCACACCCTTCTAATGACCCTCAAGACCCATGTAAAGGCCCCCAGACCCTTCTAGATTGCCTCAGGACCCATCTAAAAGCCCCCAGACCCTTCTAATGCCTTTCAGGACCCTTATGAAGGCCACAAGACCCTTCTAATGCCCCTCAGGACTTTTCTAAAGGCCCTCAGACCCTTCTAATGCCCCTCAGGGCATTTATAAAGGTTCCCAGACCCTTCTAGAGCACGTCAGGACCATTATAAAGGCCCCCAGACCATTCTAGAGCACCTCAGGACACTTCTAAAGGCCCGCAGACCATTCTATTGCCCGTCAGGGCCTTTATATATGTCCCCAGACCCTTCTACTGTCCCTCAGGAGCATTTTAAGGGCCCCCAGACCCTTCTAATGCCCCACAGGGCCTTTCTAAAGGTCCCCAGACCCTTCTAGAGCACCTGAAGACCCTTCTAAAGGCCCCCAGACCCTTATAGAGGCCCTCAGGACCTTTCTAAAGTCCCCCAGACTCTGCTAATTCCCCTCAGGGCTATTATAAGGGCACCCAGATCGTTCTAATGCCTCTCAGGACCCTTACAAAGGAACCCAGACCATTCTAGAGCCTCTCAGGACAGATTTAAATGCTTCCAGACCCTTCTAGACCCCCTCAGGACCCTTCTAAAGGCCCGCAGACCCTTCTAATGCCCCTCAGGACCCTTCTAATGGCCCCCAGACCCTTCTAATGCCCCTCAGGGCCTTTCTAAATTACCCCAGACACTTCTAGAACGTCTCAGAGCCTTTCTATACGACCCCAGACCCTTGTAATGCCACTCCGTTCCTTTTTAAAGGCCGCGAGAATCTTATAATCCTCCTGAGGGACTTTAAAAAGGCCCCCAGACCCTTCTGTACCCCCTCAGGACGCTTCTAATAGACCCCACACCCTTCTAGAGCCCCTCAGGGCCTTTCTAAAGGCCTCCACACCCTTCTAATGGCCCTCAAGACCCATGAAAAGGCCCCCAGACCCTTTTATAAGGGCACCCAGACCCTTCTAATACACCTCATTACCCTTATAAAGACACCCAGACCCTTCTAGAGCCTCTCAGGACAGTTTTAAATGCCTCCAGACCCTTCTAGAACCCCTCAGGACCATTCTAAAGGCCCCCAGACCCTTCTAATGCCCCTCAGGACCCTTCTAAAGGCCCGCAGACCCTTCTAATGCCCCTCAGGGCCATTCTAAAGTACCCCAGACACTTCTAGAACCTCTCAGGGCCTTTCTATATGACCCCAGACCCTTGTAATGCCCCTAAGGGCCTTTCTAAATGCACCCAGACCCTTCTAATGCCCCTCACGACATTTCTAAAGGCCCCCAGACCCTTCGAGAGCCCCTCAGGACATTTCTAAAGGCCCCCAGACCCTTCTAATGCCACTCAGGGCCTTAATAAGGGCCGCGAGACCCTTATCACCCTCCTGAGGGCCTTTAAAAAGGTCCCCAGACCATTCTGGACCCCCACAGGACGATTCTAATAGCCCCCGGACCCTTCTAGAGCCCCTCAGGGCCTTTCTAATGGCTTCAACACCCTTCTAATGACCCTCAAGACTTATGTAAAGGCACCTAGACCCTTATAGATTGCCTCAGGACCCATCTAAAAGCCCCCAGACCCTTCTAATGCCTTTCAGGGCCTTTCTAAAGGCCTCCACACCGTTCTAATGACCCTCAAGACCCATGTAAAGATCCCTAGACCCTTCTAGATTGCCTCAGGAACCATCTAAAAGACCACAGACCATTCTAATGCGTTTCAGGGCCGTTATGAAGGCCACAAGAACCTTCTAATGCCACTCAGGACCTTTCTAAAGGCCCTCAGACCCTTCTAATGCCTCTCAGGGCCTTTATAAAGGTTCCCAGATCTTTCTAGAGCCCGTCAGGATCCTTCTAAATGCCCCCAGATCATTCTAGAGCCCCTCAGGACACTTCTAAAGGCCCGCAGACCATTCTACTGCTCCTCAGGATCATTCTTAAGGCCCCCAGACCCTACTAATGCCCCACAGGGCCTTTCTAAAGGTCCCCAGACCCATCTAGAGCCCCTGAAGACCATTCTAAAGGCCCCCAGACCCTTCTAAAGCCACTCAGGGCCTTTCTAAAGGCCCCCAGACCCTTCTAATCCCCCTCAGGGCCTTTCTAAATTCCCCCAGACACTTCTAGAACCTCTCAGAGCCTTTCTATATGAGCACAGACCCCTGTAATGCAACTCAGGGCCTTTCTAAAGGCCGCGAGACCCTTATCATCCCCCTGAGGGCCTTTAAAAAGGCCCCCAGACCCTTCTGGACCCCCTCAGGACTCTTCTAATAGCCCCCAGACCCTTCTAGAGTCCTTCAGGACAATTCTAAAGCCACCCAGACCCTTCCAATGCCACTCAGGGCCTTTCTAAAGGCCGCGAGACCCTTATAATCACTCTGAGGGCCTTTTAAAAGGCCCCCAGACCATTCTAGAGCCCCTCAGGGCCTTTCTAAAGGCCTCCACACCCGTTCTAATGACCCTCAAGACCCATGTAAAGGCCCCCAGGCCCTTCTAGATTGCATCAGGACCCATCTAAAAGCCCCCAGACCCTTCTAATGCCTTTCAGGGCCCTTAAGAAGGCCGCAAGACCCTTCTAATGCCCCTCAGGACCTTTCAAAATGCCCTCAGACCCTTCTAATGCCTCACAGGGCCTTTCTAAATGTCCCCAGACCCGTCTAGAGCCCCTGAAGACCCTTATAAAGGCCTCCGGACCCTTATAGAGCCCCTCAGGACCCTTCTAAAGTCTCCCAGACCCTGCTAATTCCCCTCAGGGCTTTTATAAGGGCACCCAGACCCTTCTAATGCCCCTCAGGACCCTTATAAAGGCACCCAGACCTTTCTAGAGCCTCTCAGGAAAGTTTTAAATGCCTCCAGACCCTTCTAGACACCCTCAGGACAATTCTAAAGCACCCCAGACCCTTCTAATGGCCCTCAGGACCCTTCTAAAGGCCCCCAGACCCTTCTAATGCCCTTCAGGGCCTTTCTAAAGTAACCCAGACACTTCTAGAACCTCTCAGGACCTTTCTATATGACTCCAAACCCTTGTAATGCCCCTCAGGGCCTTTCTAAAGGCCCCCATACCCTTCTAATGCCCCTCAGGACATTTCTAAAGGCCACCAGACCCTTCTAGAGCCCCTCAGGACATTTGTAAAGGCACCCAGACCCTTCTAATGCCACTCAGGGGCTTTCTAAAGGCCGCGATACCCTTATAATCCCCCTGAGGGCCTTTAAAAAGGCCCCCAGGCCCTTCTGTACCCCCTCAGGACGCTTCTAATAGCCCCCAGACCCTTCTAATGACCCTCAGGGCCTTTCTAAAGGCCTCCACACCCTTCTAATGACCCTCAAGACCCATGTAAAGGCCCCCAGACCCTTCTAGATTGCCTCAGGACCCATCTAAAAGCCCCCAGATACTTCTAATGCCTTTCAGGGCCTTTCTAAAGGCCTCCACAACCTTCTAATGACCCTCAAGACCCATGTAAAGGCCCCTAGACCCTTCTACGACGCCTGTAATAGCCCTCAGACTCTTATAATTCCCCTCAGGGCATTTATAATGGTTCCCAGACCATTCTAGAGCCCGTCAGGACCCTTATAAAGGCCCCCAGACCATTCTAGAGACTGTCAGGACACTTCTAAAGGTCCGCAGACCATTCTAATGCACGTCAGGGCCTTTATAAAGGTCCCCAGACCCTTCTACTGCCCCTCAGGAGCATTCTAAAGCCCCCCAGACCATTCTAATGCCCCACAGGGCCTTTCTATATGTCCCCAGACCCTTCTAGAGCCCCTGAAGACCTTTCTAAAGACCCTCGGATTCTTATAGAGCTCCTAAGGACCCTTCTAAAGCCCCCCAGACCCTGCTAATTCCCCTCAGGGCTTTTATAAGGGCACCCAGACCTTTCTAATGCCCCTCAGGACCCTTATAAAAGCACCCAGACCCTTCTAGAGTCTCTCAGGACAGTTTTAAAAGCCTCCAGACCCCTCTAGACCCCCTCAGGACTGTTCTAAAGGCCACCAGACCTTTCTAATGCCCCTCAGGACCCTTCTAAAGGCCCCCAGACCCTTCTAATGCCCCTCAGGGCCTTTCTAAAGGCCCCCATACCCTTCTAGAGCCCCTCAGGACATTTCTAAAGGCACCCAGACCCTTCTAATGCCACTCAGGGCCTTTCTAAAGGCCGCGATACCCTTATAATCCCCCTGAGGGCCTTTAAAAAGGCCCCCAGGCCCTTCTGTACCCCCTCAGGACGCTTCTAATAGCCCCCAGACCCTTCTAGAGCCCCTCAGGGCCTTTCTAAAGGTCTCCACACCCTTCTAATGACCCTCAAGACCCATGTAAAGGCACCCAGACCCTTCTAGATTGCCTCAGGACCCATCTAAAAGCCCCCAGACCCTTCTAATGCCTTTCAGGACCCTTATGAAGGCCACAAGACCCTTCTAATGCCCCTCAGGACCTTTCTAAAGGCCCTCAGACCCTTCTAATGCCCTTCAGGGCTTTTATAAAGGTTCCCAGACCCTTCTAGAGCCCGTCAGGACCCTTAAAAAGGCCCCCAGACCATTCTAGAGCCCCTCAGGACATTTCTAAAGGCCCGCACACCATTCTAATGCCCGTCAGGACCTTTCTAAAGGCCCCCAGACCATTCTACTGCCCCTCAGGAGCATTCTAAAGGACCCCAGACCATTCTAATGCCCCACAGGGCCTTTCTAAATGTCCCCAGACCCTTCTAGAGCTCCTCAAGACCCTTCTAAAGGCCCCCAGAGGCTTATACAGCCCCTCAGGACCCTTCTAAAGTCTCCCAGACCCTGCTAATTCCCCTCAGGGCTTTTATAAGGGCACCCAGACCCTTCCAATTCCCCTCAGGACACTTATAAAGGCACCCAGACCTTTCTAGAGCCTCTCAGGACCTTTAGAATGGTCTGGGGGAATTTAGAATGGTCCTGAGGGGGTCTAGAACGGTCTGGAGGCATTTAAAACTGCCCTGAGAGGCTCTAGATGGGTCTGGGGGCCTTTACAATGCTCCTGAGGGGCAGTAGAAGGGTCTGGGAACCTTTAGAAAGGCCCTGACGGGCATTAGAATGGTCTGCGGGCCTTTAGAAGTGTCCTGAGGGGCTCTAGAATGGTCTGGGGGTCTTTATTAGGGTCCTGACGGGCTCTAGAAAGGTCTGGGAACCTTTATAAATGCCCTAAGGGGCATTAGAAGGGTCTGAGGGCTTTTAGAAACGTCCTGAGGGGCATTAGAAGGGTCTTGTGTCCTTCATAAGGGTCCTGAAAGGCATTAGAATAGTCTGGGGGGTTTTAGATGGGTCCTGAGGAAATCTAGAAGGGTCTGGGAGCCTTTAGAATGGTCCTGAGGGGGTCTAGAAGGGTCTGGAGGCATTTAAAACTGTCCTGAGAGACTCTAGAAGGGTCTGGGGCCATTATAAGGGTCCTGAGGGGCATTAGAAGGGTCTGGGTGTCCTTATAAAAGCCCTGAGGGGAATTAGCAGGGTTTGGTGGATTTTAGAAGGGTCCTGAGGGGCTCTATAAGGGTCTGGGGGCCTTTAGAAGGGTCTTCAGGGGCTCTAGAAGGGTCTGGGGACATTTAGAAAGGCCCTGTGGGGCATTAGAAGGGTCTGGATGCCTTTAGAATGCTCCTGAGGGGCAGTAGAATGGTCTGGGGACCTTTATAAAGGCCCTGACGGGCATTAGAATGGTCGGCGGGCCTTTAGAAGTGTCCTGAGTGGCTCTAGAATGGTCTGGGGGCCTTTATAAGGGTCCTGACAGGCTCTAGAAGGGTCTGGGAACCTTTATAAATGCCCTGTAGGGCATTAGAAGGGTCTGAGGGCCTTTAGAAAGGTCCTGAGGGGCATTAGAAGGGTCTTGTGGCCTTCATAAGGGTCCTGAAAGGCATTAGAACGTTCTGGGGGCTTTTAGATGGGTCCTGAGGCAATCTAGAAGGGTCTGGGGGCCTTTACATGGGTCTTGAGGGTCATTAGAAGGGTGTGGAGGCCTTTAGAAAGGCCCTGAGGTGCTCTAGAAGGGTCGGTGAGCCGTTAGAAGGATGTTGAGGGGCTCTTGAAGGTTCTGCGGGCCTTTAGTATGGCCCTGAGGGGCTCTAAAAGAGTCTGGGGGGCTTTAGAATGGTCCTGAGGGGGTCTAGAAGGGTCTGGAGGCATTTAAAACTGCCCTGAGATGCTCTAGATGGGTCTGGGGACCTTTACAATGCTCCTGAGGGGCACTAGAACGGTCTGGGGACCTTTCGAAATGCCCTGAGGGGCATTAGAAGGGTCTGGGGGGCTTTAGAATGGTCCTGAGAGGGTCTAGAAGGGTCTGGAGGCATTTAAAATTGCCCTGAGAGGCTCTAGAATGGTCTGGGGGCCTTCAGAATTATCCTGAGGGGCAGTAGAAGGGTCTGGGAACCTTTATAAAGGCCCTGACGGGCATTATAATGGTCTGAGGGCCTTTAGAAGTGTCCAGAGGGGCTCTAGAATGGTCTGGGGGCCTTTATTAGGGTCCTGACGGGCTCTAGAAGGGTCTGGGAACCTTTCTAAATACCCTGAGGGGCATTAGAAGGGTCTGAGGGCCTTTAGAAAGGTCCTGAGGGGCATTAGAAGGGTCTTGTGGCCTTCATAAGGGTCCTGAAAGGCATTAGAATGGTCTCGGGGCTTTTAGATGGGTCCTGAGGCAATCTAGAAGGGTCTGGGGGCTTTTACATGGGTCTTGAGGGTCATTAGATGAGTTGTGGAGGCCTTTAGAAAGGCCCTGAGTGGCTCTAGAAGGGTCTGGGGAACTTTAGAAGCGTCCTGAGGGGCTGTAGAAGGGTCTGGGGGCCTTTACATGGGTCCTGATGGGTTCTAGAAAGATTTGAGGGCCTCTAGAAATGTCCTGAGTGGCTCTAGAAGGGTCTGCGGGCCTTTTTAAGTGCTCTGATGGGTATTTGAATGGTCTGGGGGCCTTTAGAAAGGCCCTGAGGTGGATTAGAAGGGTCTGAGGGTCTTTAGAATCGTCCTGAGGGGTCCTAGAAGGGTCTGGAAGCAGTTAGAATGACGTTTAGGGGCTCCAGAAGGGTCTGCGGGCTTTTAGAATGGCCCTTAGGGGCTCTAAAAGTGTCTCGGGGCCTTTAGAATGGTCCTGAGGGGCTCTAGAAGGGTCTGGGGATCTTTTTAAATGCCCTGAGGGGCATTGGAAGGGTCCGGGGGCCTTTAGAAAGGCCCTGAGGGGCATTAGAAGGGTCTGGGTGGATTTATAAAGGCCCTGATAGGTTCTACAAGGGTCTGGAGGCCTTTAGAATGGTCCTGAGGGTGTCTAGAAGGGTCTGGAGGCATTTAAAACTGTCCTGAGTGGCTCTAGAAGGGTCTGGGTGCATTTATATGGGTCCTGAGGGGCATTAGAAGGGTCTGAGTGTCCTTATAAAAGCCCTGAGGGGAATTAGCAGGGTCTGGGGGACTTTAGAAGGGTCCTGAGGGGCTCTATAAGAGTCTGAGGGCCTTTAGAAGGGTCTTCAGGGGCTCTAGAAGGGTCTGGGGACCTTTAGAAAGGCCCTGTGATGCATTAGAATGGTCTGCGGGCCTTTAGAAGTGTCCTGAGTGGCTCTAGAATTGTCTGGGCACCTTTATAAGGGACCTGACGGGCTCTAGAATTGTCTGGGAACATTTATAAATGCCCTGAGGGGCATTAGAAGGGTCTGAGGGCCTTTAGAAAGGTCCTGAGGTGCATTAAAAGGGTCTTGTGGCCTTCATAAGGGTCCTGAAAGGCATTAGAAGGGTCTGGGGGCTTTTAGATGGGACCTGAGGCAATCTAGAAGGGTCTGGGGGCCTTTACATGGGTCTTGAGGGTCATTAGAAGGGTGTGGAGGCCTTTAGAAAGGCCCTGAGAAGCTCTAGAAGGGTCTGGGGGCTATTAGAATTGTCCTGAGTGGCTGTAGCAGGGTCTGGGGGCCTTTACATGGGTCCTGATGGGTTCTAGAAAGATCTGAGGGCCTCTAGAAATGTCCTGAGTGGCTCTAGAAGGGTCTGGGGTCCTTTTTAAGGGCTCTGAGGGGCATTTGAATGGTCTGGGGGCCTTTAGAAAGGCCCTGAGGTGGATTAGAAGGGTCTGAGGGCCTTTAGAATCGTCCTGAGGGGTTCTAGAAGGGTCTGGAAGCCGTTAGAATGACGTTGAGGGGATCTAGAATGGTCTGCGGGCCTTTAGAATGGCCCTGAGGGGCTCTAAAAGAGTCTGGGGGCCTTTAGAATGGTCCTGAGGGGCTCTAGAAGGGTCTGGGGACCTTTTTAAATGCCCTGAGGGGCATTAGAAGGATCTGGGGGCATTTAGAAAGGCCCTGAGGGGCATTAGAAGGGTCTGGGTGGATTTAGAAAGGTCCTGATAGGTTCTAGAAGGGTCTGGGGGCCATTATAATTGTCCAGATCGTGTCTAGAAGGGTCTGGAGGCATTTAAAACTGTCCTGAGAGGCTCTAGAAGGGTCTGGGGACCTTTAGAAATGCTCTGAGGGGCATTAGAAGGGTCTGGGGGCCTTTAGAAAGGCCCTGAGGGGCATTAGAAGGGTCTTGGGGCCTTTAGATTGGTCCTGAGGGGGTCTAGATGGGTCTGGAGGCATTTAAAACTGTCCTGAGAGACTCTAGAAGGGTCTGGGTGCCTTTATAAGGGTCCTGAGGGGCATTAGAAGGGTCTGGGTGCCCTTATAAAAGCCCTGAGGGAAATTAGCAGGGTCTGGGGGACTTTAGAAGGGTCCTGAGGGGCTCTATAAGGGTCTGGGGGCCTTTAGAAGGGTCTTCAGGGGCTCTAGAAGGGTCTGGGGTCATTTAGAAAGGCCCTGTGGGACATTAGAAGGGTCTGGGGGCCTTTAGAATGCTCCTGAGGGGCAGTAGAAGGGTCTGGGGACCTTTATAAAGGCCCTGACAGGCATTAGAATGGTCAGCAGGCCTTTAGAATTGTCCTGAGGGGCTCTAGAATTGTCTGGGGGCCTTTATAAGGGTCCTGACAGGCTCTAGAAGGGTCTGGGAACCTTTATAAATGCCCTGAGGGGCATTAGAAGGGTCTGAGGGCCTTTAGAAAGGTCCTGAGGTGCATTAGAATGGTCTTGTGGCCTTCATAAGGGTCCTGAAAGGCATTAGAAGGGTCTGGGAGCTTTTAGATGGGTCCTGAGGCAATCTAGAAGGGTCTGGGGGCCTTTACATGGGTCTTGAGGATCATTAGAAGGGTGTGGAGGCCTTTAGAAAGGCCCTGAGGGGCTCTAGAAGGGTCGGGGAGCCGTTAGAAGGATGTTGAGGGGCTCTTGAATGTTCTGCGGGCCTTTAGGATGGCCCTGAGGGGCTCTAAAAGAGTCCGGGGGCCTTTAGAATGGTCCTGATGGGCTCTTGAAGGGTCTGGGGACCTTTCGAAATGCCCTTAGGGGCAGTAGAACGGTCTGGGGGGCTTTAGAATGGTCCTGAGGGGGTCTAGAAGGGTCTGGAGGCATTTAAAACTGCCCTGAGAGGCTCTAGATGGGTCTGGGGGCTTTACAATGCTCCTGAGGGGCAGTAGAAGGGTCTGGGAACCTTTATAAAGGCCCTGACGGGCATTAGAATGGTCTGCGAGCCTTTAGAAGTGTCCTGAGGGGCTCTAGAATGGTCTGGGGGCCTTTATAAGGGTCCTGACGGGCTCTAGAAAGGTCTGGGAACCATTATAAATGCCCTGAGGGGCAATAGAAGGGTCTGAGGGCTTTTAGAAACGTCCTGAGGGGCATTAGAAGGGTCTTGTGGCCATCATAAGGGTCCTGAAAGGCATTAGAAGGGTCTGGGGGCTTTTAGATGGGTCCTGAGGCAATCTAGAAGGGTCTGGGAGCCTTTAGAATGGTCCTGAGGGGGTCTAGAAGGGTCTGGAGGCATTTAAAACTGTCCTGAGAGACTCTAGAAGGGTATGGGGCCATTATAAGGGTCCTGAGGGGCATTAGAAGGGTCTGGGTGTCCTTATAAAAGCCCTGAGGGGAATCAGCAGGGTTTGGTGGACTTTAGAAGGGTCCTGACTGGCTCTATAAGGGTCTGGGGGCCTTTAGAAGGGTCTTCAGGGGCTCTAGAAGGGTCTGGGGACCTTTAGAAAGGCCCTGTGGGGCATTAGAAGGGTCTGGGGGCCTTTAGAATGCTCCTTAGGGGCAGTAGAATGGTCTGAGGACCTTTATAAAGGCCCTGACGGGCATTAGAATAGTCTGCGAGCCTTTAGAATTGTCCTGAGGGGCTCTAGAACGGTCTGGGGACCTTTATAAATGCCCTGACGGGCATTAGAAGGGTCTGAGGGCCTTTAGAAAGGTCCTGAGGGGCATTAGAAGGGTCTTGTGGCCTTCATAAGGGTCTTTAAACGCATTTGAATGGTCTGGGTGCTTTTAGATGGGTCCTGAGGCAATCTAGAAGGGTCTGGGGGCCTTTACATGGGTCTTGAGGGTCATTAGAAGGGTGTGGAAGCCTTTAGAAAGGCCCTGAGGGGCTCTAGAAGGGTCAGGGAGCCGTTAGAAGGATGTTTGAGGGACTCTTGAAGGTTCTGCGGGCCTTTAGAATGGCCCTGACGGGCTCTAAAATAGTCTGGGGTCCTTTATAATGGTCCTGAGTGGCTCTAGAAGGGTCTGGGAACATTTCGAATTGCCCTTAGGGGCATTAGAAGGGTCTGGGGGGCTTTAGAATGGTCCTGAGGTGGTCTAGAAGGGTCTGGAGGCATTTAAAACTGCCCTGAGAGGCTCTAGACGGGTCTGGGGGCCTTTAGAATGCTCCTGAGGGGCAGTAGAAGGGTCTGGGAACCTTTATAAAGGCCCGACGGGCGTTAGAATGGTCTGCGGGCCTTTAGAAGTGTGCTGAGGGGCTCTAGAATGGTCTGGGGAGCTTTATAAGGGTCCTGACGGGCTCTAGAAAGGTCTGGGAACCTTTATAAATGCCCTGAGGGGCATTAGAAGGGACTGAGGGCCTTTAGAAAGGTCCTGAGGGGCATTAGAAGGGTCTTGTCTCCATTATAAGGGTCCTGAAAGGCATTAGAAGGGTCTGGGGGCTTTTAGATGGATCCTGAGGCAATCTAGAAGGGTCTGGGGGCCTTTACATGGGTCTTGAGGGTCATTAGAAGGGCGTGGAGGCCTTTAGAAAGGCCCTCAGGGGCTCTAGAAGGGTCAGGGAGCCGTTAGAAGGATGTTTGAGGGGCTCTTGAAGGTTTTGCGGGCCTTTAGAATGGCCCTGAGGGGCTCTAAAAGAGTATGGGGTCCTTTAGAATGGTCCTGAGGGGCTCTAGAAGGGTCTGGGAACCTTTCGAATTGCCCTTTGGGGCATTAGAAGGGTCTGGGGGGCTTTAGAATGGTCCTGACGGGGGTCTAGAAGGGTCTGGAGGAATTTAAAACTGCCCTGAGAGGCTCTAGACGGGTCTGGGGGCCTTTAGAATGCTCCTGAGGGGCAGTAGAAGGGTCTGGGAACCTTTATAAAGGCCCGACGGGCATTAGAATGGTCTGCGGGCCTTTAGAAGTGTCCTGAGGGGCTCTAGAATGGTCTGGGGGGCTTTATAAGGGTCCTGACGGGCTCTAGAAAGGTCTGGGAACCTTTATAAATGCCCTGAGGGGCATTAGAAGGGTCTGAGGGCCTTTAGAAAGGTCCTGAGAGGGCATTAGAAGGGTCTTGTGTCCTTCATAAGGGTCCTGAAAGGCATTAGAAGGGTCTGGGGGCTTTTAGATGGGTCCTGAGGCAATCTAGAAGTGTCTGGGGGCCTTTACATGGGTCTTGAGGGTCATTAGAAGAGTGTGGAGGCCTTTAGAAAGGCCCTGAGGGGCTCTAGAAGAGTCTGGGAACTTTAGAAGCGTCCTGAGGGGCTGTAGAAGGGTCTGGGGGCCTTTACATGGGTCCTGATGGGTTCTAGAAAGATTTGATGGCCTCTAGAAATGTCCTGAGTGGATCTAGAAGGGTCTGGGGTCCTTTTTAAGGGCTCTGAGGGGCATTTGAATGGTCTGGGGGCCTTTAGAAAGGCCCTGAGGTGGATTAGAAGGGTCTGAGTGCCTTTAGAATGGTCCTGAGGGGTTCTAGAAGGGTCTGGAGGCCGTTAGAATGACGTTGAGGGGCTCTAGAAGGGTCTGCGGGCCTTTAGAATGGCCCTTAGGGGCTCTAAAAGAGTCTGGGGGCCTTTAGAATGGTCCTGAGGGGCTCTAGAAGGGTCTGGGGACCTTTTTAAATGCTCTGAGGGGCATTAGAATGGTCTGGGGGCCTTTAGAAAGGCCCTGAGGGGCATTAGAAGTGTCTGGGAGGATTTAGAAAGGCCATGATAGGTTCTAGAAGGGTCTGGGGGCCTTTAGAATGGTCCTGAGGGTGTCTAGAAGGGTCTGGAGGCATTTAAAACTGTCCTGAGTGGCTCTATAAGGGTCTGGGTGCCTTTATAAGGGTCCTGAGGGGCATTAGAAGGGTCTGGGTGTACTTATAAAAGCCCTGAGGGGAATTAGCAGGGTCTGGGGGACTTTAGAAGGGTCCTTAGGAGCTCTATAAGAATCCGAGGGTCTTTAGAAAGGTCTTCAGGGGCTCTAGAAGGGTCTGGGGACCTTTAGAAAGGCCCTGTGGGGCATTAGAAGGGTCTGGGGGCCTTTAGAATGCTCCTGAGGGGCTCTATAAGGGTCTGGGGACCTTTATAAGGGTCCTGACGGGCTCTAGAAGGGTCTGGGAACATTTATAAATGCCCTGAGGCACATTAGAAGGGTCTGAGGGCCTTTAGAAAGGTCCTGAGGGGCATTAGAAGGGTCTTGTGGCCTTGATAAGGATCCTGAAAGGCATTAGAAGGGTCTGGGGGCTTTTAGATGGGTCCTGAGGCAATCTAGAAGGGTCTGGGGGCCTTTACATGGGTCTTGAGGGTCATTAGAAGGGTGTGGAGGCCTTTAGAAAGGCCCTGAGGGGCTCTAGAAGGGTCTGGGTGCTATTAGAAGCGTCCTGAGGGGCTCTAGAAGGGTCTGGGGACCTTTTTAAATGCCCTGAGGGGCATTAGATGGGTCTCGGGGCCTTTAGAAAGGCCCTGAGGGGCATTAGAAGAGTCTGGGTGGATTTAGAAAGGCCCTGATAGGTTCTAGAAGGGTCTGGGGGCCTTTAGAATGGTCCTGAGGATGTCTAGAAGGGTCTGGAGGCATTTAAAGCTGTCCTGAGAGGCTCTAGAAGGGTCTGGGTGCCTTTATAAGGGTCCTGAGGGGCATTAGAAGGGTCTGGGTGTCCTTATAAAAGCCCTGAGGGGAATTAGCAGGGTCTGGGGGACTTTAGAAGGGTCCTGAGGGGCTCTATAAGGGTCTGGGGGCCTTTAGAAAGGCCCTGTGGGGCATTACAAGTGTCTGCAGGCCTTTAGAAGTGTCCTGAGGGGCTCTAGAATGGTCTGGGGACATTTATAAGGGTCCTGGCAGGCTCTAGAAGGGTCTGGGACCCTTTATAAATGCCATGAGGGGCATTAGAAGGGTCTGAGGGCCTTTAGAAAGGTCCTGAGGGGCATTAGAAGGGTCTTGTGGCCTTCATAAGGGTCTTGAAAGGCATTTGAAGGGTCTGGGGTCTTTTGAATAGGTCCTAAGGCAATCTAGAAGGGTCTGGGGGCCTTTACATGGGTCTTGAGGGTCATTAGAAGGGTGTGGAGGTCTTTAGAAAGGCCCTGAGGGGCTCTAGAAGGGTCTGGGGGCTATTAGAAGTGTCCTGAGGGGGTCCAGAAGGGTCTGGGGGCCTTTATAAAGGCCCTCAGGGGGTTTATAAGGGTCTTGCGGCCTTTAGAAAGGCCCTGAGTGGCATTACAAGGGTCTGGGGTCATATAGAAAGGCCCTGAGAGGTTCTAGAAGTGTCTGTGGTACTTTAGAAAGGCCCTGAGGAGCATTAGAAGGGTCTGGGGGCCTTTAGAAGGGTTCTGAGGGGCATTTGAATGGTCAGGGGGCCTTTAGAAAGGCCCTGAGGTGCATTAGAAAGGTCTGGGGCCTTTTAGAAGAGTCTTGAGGGGGTCTAGAAGGGTCTGGGGGCCTTTATAAAGGCCCTGAGGGGATCTAGAAGGGTCAGGGAGCCGTTAGAAGGATGTTGAGGGTCTCTTGAAGGGTCTGCGGGCCTTTAGAATGGCCCTGAGGGGCTCTAAAAGAGTCTGGGGTCCTTTAGAATGGTCCTGAGGGGGTCTAGAAGGGTCTGGAGGCATTTAAAACTGCCCTGAGAGGCTCTAGACGGGTCTGGGGGCCTTTAGAATGCTCCTGAGGGGCAGTAGAAGGGTCTGGGAACCTTTATAAAGGCCCGACGGGCATTAGAATGGTCTGCGGGCCTTTAGAAGTGTCCTGAGGGGCTCTAGAATGGTCTGGGGGGCTTTATAAGGGTCCTGACGGGCTCTAGAAAGGTCTGGGAACCTTTATAAATGCCCTGAGGGGCATTAGAAGGGTCTGAGGGCCTTTAGAAAGGTCCTGAGAGGGCATTGGAAGGGTCTTGTGTCCTTCGTAAGGGTCCTGAAAGGCATTAGAAGGGTCTGGGGGCTTTTAGATGGGTCCTGAGGCAATCTAGAATGGTCTGGGGGCCTTTACATGGGTCTTGAGGGTCATTAGAAGAGTGTGGAGGCCTTTAGAAAGGCCCTGAGGGGCTCTAGAAGGGTCTGGGAACTTTAGAAGCGTCCTGAGGGGCTGTAGAAGGGTCTGGGGGCCTTTACATGGGTCCTGATGGGTTCTAGAAAGATTTGAGGGCCTCTAGAAATGTCCTGAGTGGCTCTAGAAGGGTCTGGGGGCCTTTTTAAGGGCTCTGAGGGGCATTTGAATGGTCTGGGGGCCTTTAGAAAGGCCCTGAGGTGGATTAGAAGGGTCTGAGTGCCTTTAGAATGGTCCTGAGGGGTTCTAGAAGGGTCTGGAGGCCGTTAGAATGACGTTGAGGAGCTCTAGAAGGGTCTGCGGGCCATTAGAATGGCCCTGAGGGGCTCTAAAAGAGTCTGGGGGCCTTTAGAATGGTCCTGAGGGGCTCTAGAAGGGTCTGGGGATCTTTTTAAATGCCCTGAGGGGCATTAGAATGGTCTGGGGGCCTTTAGAAAGGCCCTGAGGGGCATTAGAAGTGTCTGGGGGGATTTAGAAAGGCCATGATAGGTTCTAGAAGGGTCTGGGGGCCTTTAGAATGGTCCTGAGGGTGTCTAGAAGGGTCTGGAGGCATTTAAAACTGTCCTGAGTGGCTCTAGAAGGGTCTGGGTGCCTTTATAAGGGTCCTGAGGGGCATTAGAAGGGTCTGGGTGTACTTATAAAAGACCTGAGGGGAATTAGCAGGGTCTGGGGGACTTTAGAAGGGTCCTGAGGGGCTCTATAAGGGTCTGCGGGCCTTCAGAAGAGTCTTCAGGGGCTCTAGAAGGGTCTGGGGACCTTTAGAAAGGCCCTGACGGGCATTAGAATGGTCTGCGGGCCTTTAGAAGTGTCCTGAGGGGCTCTAGAATGGTCTGGGGACCTTTATAAGGGTCCTGACGGGCTCTAGAAGGGTCTGGGAACATTTATAAATGCCCTGAGGGGCATTAGAAGGGTCTGAGGGAGTTTAGAAAGGTCCTGAGGGGCATTAGAAGGGTCTTGTGGCCTTCATAAGGATCCTGAAAGGCATTAGAAGGGTCTGGGGGCTTTTAGATGGGTCCTGAGGCAATCTAGAAGGGTCTGGGGGCATTTACATGGGTCTTGAGGGTCATTAGAAGGGTGTGGAGGCCTTTAGAAAGGCCCTGAGGAGCTCTAGAAGGGTCTGGGGGCTATTAGAAGTGTCCTGAGGGGCTGTAGAAGGGTCTGGGGGCCTTTACATGGGTCCTGATGGGTTCTAGAAAGATCTGAGGGCCTCTAGAAATGTCCTGAGTGGCTCTAGAAGGGTCTGGGTGCCTTTTTAAGGGCTCTGAGGGGCATTTGAAAGTTCTGAGGGCCTTTAGAAAGGCCCTGAGGTGGATTAGAAGGGTCTGAGGGCCTTTAGAATCGTCCTGAGGGGTTCTAGAATGGTCTGGAAGCCGTTAGAATGACGTTGAGGGGCTCTAGAAGGGTCTGCGGGCCTTTAGAATGGCCCTGAGGGGCTCTAAAAGAGTCTGGGGGCCTTTAGAATGGTCCTGAGGGGCTCTAGAAGGGTCTGGGGACCTTTTTAAATGCCCTGAGGGGCATTAGATGGGTCTGGGGGCCTTTAGAAAGGCCCTGAGGGGCATTAGAAGAGTCTGGGTGGATTTAGAAAGGCCCTGATAGGTTCTAGAAGGGTCTGGGGGCCTTTAGAATGGTCTTGAGGATGTCTAGAAGGGTCTGGAGGCATTTAAAGCTGTCCTGAGAGGCTCTAGAAGGGTCTGGGTGCCTTTATAAGGGTCCTGAGGGGCATTAGAAGGGTCTGGGTGTCCTTATAAAAGCCCTGAGGGTAATTAGCAGGGTCTGGGGGACTTTAGAAGGGTCCTGAGGGGCTCTATAAGGGTCTGGGGGCCTTTAGAAAGGCCCTGTGGGGCATTGGAAGTGTCTGCTGGCCTTTAGAAGTGTCCTGAGGGGCTCTAGAATGGTCTGGGGACCTTTATAAGGGTCCTGACAGGCTCTAGAAGGGTCTGGGAACCTTTATAAATGCCATGAGGGGCATTAGAAGGGTCTGAGGGCCTTTAGAGAGGTCCTGAGGGGCATTAGAAGGGTCTTGTGGCCTTCATAAGGGTCTTGAAAGGCATTTGAAGGGTCTGGGGTCTTTTGAATCTGTCCTAAGGCAATCTAGAAGGGTCTGGGGGCCTTTACATGGGTCTTGAGGGTCATTAGAAGGGTGTGGAGGTCTTTAGAAAGGCCTTGAGGGGCTCTTGAAGGGTCTGGGGGCTATTAGAAGTGTCCTGAGGGGGTCCAGAAGGGTCTGGGGGCCTTTATAAAGGCCCTAAGGGGGATTATAAGGGACTCGCGGCCTTTAGAAAGGCCCTGAGTGGCATTACAAGGATCTGGGGTCATATAGAAAGGCCCTGAGAGGTTCTAGAAGTGTCTGTGGTACTTTAGAAAGGCCCTGAGGAGCATTAGAAGGGTCTGGGGGCCTTTCGAAGGGTTCTGAGGGGCATTTGAATGGTCTGGGGGCCTTTAGAAATGCCCTGAGGTGCATTAGAAAGGTCTGGGGCCTTTTAGAAGGGTCTTGAGGTGATCTAGAAGGGTCTGGGGGCCTTTAGAATCGTCCTGAGGGAGTCTAGAAGGGTCTGGGGGCCTTTAGAAAGGCCCTGAGGGGCTCTAGAAGGGTCTGGGGGCCTTTAGAATGCTCCTGAGGGGCAGTAGAAGGGTCTGGGAACCTTTATAAAGGCCCGACTGGCATTAGAATGGTCTGCGGGCCTTTAGAAGTGTCCTGAGGGGCTCTAGAATGGTCTGGGGGGCTTTATAAGGGTCCTCACGTGCTCTAGAAAGGTCTGGAAACCTTTATAAATGCCCTGAGGGGCATTAGAAGGGTCTTGTGTCCTTCATAAGGGTCCTGAAAGGCATTAGAGGGGTCTGGGGGCTTTTAGATGGGTCCTGAGGCAATCTAGAAGGGTCTGGGGGCCTTTACATGGGTCTTGAGGGTCATTAGAAGAGTGTGGAGGCCTTTAGAAAGGCCCTGAGGGGCTCTAGAATGGTCTGGAAACTTTAGAAGCGTCCTGAGGGGCTGTAGAAGGGTCTGGGGGCCTTTACATGGGTCCTGATGGGTTCTAGAAAGATTTGATGGCCTCTAGAAATGTCCTGAGTGGCTCTAGAAGGGTCTGGGGGCCTTTTTAAGGGCTCTGAGGGGCATTTGAATGGTCTGGGGGCCTTTAGAAAGGCCCTGAGGTGGATTAGAAGGGTCTGAGGGCCTTTAGAATGGTCCTGAGGGGTTCTAGAAGGGTCTGCAGGCCGTTAGAATGACGTTGAGGGGCTCTAGAAGGGTCTGCGGGCCTTTAGAATGGCCCTGAGGGGCTCTAAAAGAGTCTGGGGGCCTTTAGAATGGTCCTGAGGGGCTCTAGAAGGGTCTGGGGATCTTTTTAAATGCCCTGAGGGGCATTAGAATGGTCTGGGGGCCTTTAGAAAGGCCCTGAGGGGCATTAGAATTGTCTGGGGGGATTTAGAAAGGCCATGATAGGTTCTAGAAGGGTCTGGGGGCCTTTAGAATGGTCCTGAGGGTGTCTAGAAGGGTCTGGAGGCATTTAAAACTGTCTTGAGTGGCTCTAGAAGGGTCTGGGTGCCTTTATAAGGGTCCTGAGGGGCATTAGAAGGGTCTGGGTGTCCTTATAAAAGCCCTGAGGGGAATTAGCAGGGTCTGGGGGACTTTAGAAGGGTCCTGAGGGGCTCTATAAGGGTCTGCGGGCCTTTAGAAGGGTCTTCAGGGGCTCTAGAAGGGTCTGGGGACCTTTAGAAAGGCCCTGTGGGGCATTAGAATGGTCTCCGGGCCTTTAGAAGTGTCCTGAGGGGCTCTAGAATGGTCTGGGGACCTTTATAAGGGTCCTGACGGGCTCTAGAAGGGTCTGGGAACATTTATAAATGCCCTGAGGGGCATTAGAAGGGTCTGAGGGCCTTTAGAAAGGTCCTGAGGGGCATTAGAATGGTCTTGTGGCCTTCATAAGGATCCTGAAAGGCATTAGAAGGGTCTGGGGGCTTTTAGATGGGTCCTGAGGCAATCTAGAAGGGTCTGGGGGCCTTTACATGGGTCTTGAGGGTCATTAGAAGGGTGTGGAGGCCTTTAGAAAGGCCCTGAGGAGCTCTAGAAGGGTCTGTCGGCTATTAGAAGTGTCCTGAGGGGCTGTAGAAGGGTCTGGGGGCATTTACATGGGTCCTGATGGGTTCTAGAAAGATCTGAGGGCCTCTAGAAATGTCCTGAGTGGCTCTAGAAGGGTCTGGGGGCCTTTTTAAGGGCTCTGAGGGGCATTTGAAAGTTCTGGGGGCCTTTAGAAAGGCCCTGAGGTGGATTAGAAGGGTCTGAGGGCCTTTAGAATCGTCCTGACGGGTTCTAGAATGGTCTGGAAGCCGTTAGAATGACTTTGAGGGGCTCTAGAAGGGTCTGCGGGCCTTTAGAATGGCCCTGAGGGGCTCTAAAAGAGTCTGGGTGCCTTTAGAATGGTCCTGAGGGACAGTATAAGGGTCTGGGGACCTTTATAAGTGTCCTGACGGGCTCTAGAAGGGTCTGGGGACCTTTTTAAATGCCCTGAGGGGCATTAGATGGGTCTGGGGGCCTTTAGAAAGGCCCTGAGATGCATTAGAAGAGTCTGGGTGGATTTAGAAAGGCCCTGATAGGTTCTAGAAGGGTCTGGGAGCCTTTAGAATGGTCCTGAGGGTGTCTAGAAGGGTCTGGAGGCATTTAAAGCTGTCCTGAGAGGCTCTAGAAGGGTCTGGGTGCCTTTATAAGGGTCCTGAGGGGCATTAGAAGGGTCTGGGTGTCCTTATAAAAGCCCTGAGGGGAATTAGCAGGGTCTGGGGGACTTTAGAAGGGTCCTGAGGGGCTCTATAAGGGTCTGGGGGCCTTTAGAAAGGCCCTGTGGGGCATTAGAAGTGTCTGCGGGCTTTTAGAAGTGTCCTGAGGGGCTCTAGAATGTTCTGGGGACATTTATAAGGGTCCTGACAGGCTCTAGAATGGTCTGGGAACCTTTATAAATGCCCTGAGGGGCATTAGAAAGGTCTGAGTGCCTTTAGAAAGGTCCTGAGGGGCATTAGAAGGGTCTTGTGGCCTTCATAAGGGTCTTGAAAGGCATTTGAAGGGTCTGGGGTCTTTTGAATAGGTCCTAAGGCAATCTCGAAAGGTCTGGGGTCTTTACATGGGTCTTGAGGGTCATTAGAAGGGTGTGGAGGTCTTTAGAAAGGCCCTGAGGGGCTCTAGAAGGGTCTGGGGGCTATTAGAAGTGTCCTGAGGGGGTCCAGAAGGGTCTGGGGGCCTTTATAAAGGCCCTCAGGGGGTTTATAAGGGTCTTGCGGCCTTTAGAAAGGCCCTGAGTGGCATTACAAGGGTCTGGGGTCATATAGAAAGGCCCTGAGAGGTTCTAGAAGTGTCTGTGGTACTTTAGAAAGGCCCTGAGGAGCTTTAGAAGGGTCTGGGGGCCTTTAGAAGGGTTCTGAGGGGCATTTGAATGGTCTGGGGGCCTTTAGAAAGGCCCTGAGGTGCATTAGAAAGGTCTGGGGCCTTTTAGAAGGGTCTTGAGGGGGTCTAGAAGGGTCTGGGGGACTTTAGAAAGGCCCTGAAGGGATCTAGAAGGGTCAGGGAGCCGTTAGAAGGATGTTGAGGGTCTCTTGAAGGGTCTGAGGGCCTTTAGAAAGGTTCTGAGTGGCTCTAAAAGAGTCTGGGGGCCTTTAGAATGGTCCTGAGGGGCTCTAGAAGGGTCTGGGGACCTTTCGAAGTGCCCTGAGGGGCATTAGAAGGGTCTGGGGGACTTTAGAATGGTCCTGAGGGGGTCTAGAAGGGTCTGGAGGCATTTAAAACTGCCCTGAGTGGCTCTAGAAGGGTCTGGGAGCCTTTAGAATTCTCCTGAGGGGCAGTAGAAGGGTCTGGGAACCTTTATAAAGGCCCAAACGGGCATTAGAATGGTCTGCGGGCCTTTAGAAGCGTCTAGAGGGGCTCTAGAATAGTCTGGTGGCCTTTATAAGGGTCCTGACAGGCTCTAGAAGGGTCTGGGAAGCTTTATAAATGCCCTGAGGGGCATTAGAAGGGTCTGAGGGCCTTTAGAATAGTCCTGAGGGGCATTATAACGGTCTTGTCTCCTTTATACGGGTCCTGAAAGGCATTAGAAGGGTCTGGGGGCTTTTAGATGGGTCCTGAGGCAATCTAGAAGGGTCTGGGGGCCTTTACATGGGTCTTGAGGGTCATTAGAAGGGTGTGGAGGCCATTAGAAAGGCCCTGAGGGGCTCTAGAATGGTCAGGGAGCCGTTAGAAGGATGTTGAGGGTCTCTTGAAAGTTCTGCGGGCCTTTAGAATGGCCCTGAGGGGCTCTAAAAGAGTCTGAGGGCCTTTAGAATGGTCCTGAGGAGCTCTAGAAGGGTCTGGGGTACTTTCAAATGCCCTTAAGGGCATTATTAGGGTCTGGGGGGCTTTAGAATGGTCCTGAGGGGGTCTAGAAGGGTCTGGAGGCATTTAAAACTGTCCTGAGAGGCTCTAGACAGGTCTGGGGGCCTTTAGAATACTCCTGAGGGGCAGTAGAAGGGTCTGGGAACGTTTATAAATGCCCTGAGGGGCATTAGAAGGGTCTGAGGGCCTTTAGAAAGGTCCTGAGGGGCATTAGAAGGGTCTTGTGGCCTTCATAAGGGTCCTGAAAGGCATTAGAAGGGTCTGGGGGCTTTTAGATGGGTCCTGAGGCAATCTAGAAGGGTCTGGGGGCCTTTACATGGGTCTTGAGGGTCATTCGAAGGGTGTGGAGACCTTTAGAAAGGACCTGAGGGGCTCTAGAAGGGTCTGGGGTACTTTAAAAGCGTCCTGAGGGGCATTAGAAGGGTCTGGGGGCCTTTACATGGGTCCTGATGGGTTCTAGAAGGATCTGAGGGCCTCTAGAAATGTCCTGAGTGGCTCTAGAAGGGTCTGGGGGCCTTTTTAAGGGCTCTGAGGGGCATTTGAATGGTCTGGGGGCCTTTAGAAAGGTCCTGAGGTGGATTAGAAGGGTCTCGCGGCCTTTAGAATCGTCCTGAGGGGTTCTAGAAGGGTCTGGAAGCCGTTAGAATGACGTTGAGGGGCTCTAGAATGGTCTGCGGGCCTTTAGAATGGCCCTGAGGGGATCTAAAAGAGTCTGGGGGCCTTTAGAATGGTCCTAAGGGGCTCTAGAAGGGTCTCAGGACCATTTAAATGCCCTGAGGTGCATTAGAATGGTCTGGGGGTCTTTAGAAAGACCTGAGGGGCATTAGAACGGTCTGGGGGCCTTTCGAAGGGTTCTGAGGGGCATTTGAATGGTCTGGGGGCCTTTAGAAAGGCCCTGAGGTGCATTAGAAAGGTCTAAGGCCTTTTAGAATGGTCTTTAGGGGATCTAGAAGGGTCTGGGGGCCTTTAGAATTGTCCTGAGGGGGTCTAGAAGGGTCTGGGGGCCTTTAGAAAGGCCCTGAGGTGATCTTGAAGGGTCAGGGAGCCGTTAGAAGGATGTTGAGGGTCTCTTGAAAGCTCTGCGGGCCTTTAGAATGGTCCTGAGGGGCTCTAAAAGAGTCTGGAGGCCTTTATAATGGTCCTGAGGTGCTCTAGAAGGGTCTGGGGACCTTTCGAAATGCCCTGAGGGGCATTAGAAGGGTCTGGGGGGCTTTAGAATTGTCCTGAAAGGGTCTAGAAGGGTCTGGAGGCATTTAAAACTGCCCTGAGAGGCTCTAGAAGGGTCTGGGTGCCTTTATAAGGGTCCTGAGGGTCATTAGAATGGTCTGGGGGCCTTTAGAAAGGACCTGAGGGGCATTAGAAGGGTCTGGGGGGATTTAGAAAGACCATGATAGGTTCTAGAAGGGTCTGGGTGCCTTTAGAATGGTCCTGAGGGTGTCTAGAAGGGTCTGGGGGCTATTAGAATTGTCCTGAGGGGGTCCAGAAGGGTCTGGGGGCCTTTTTAAAGGCCCTCAGTGGGATTATAAGGGTCTCGCGGCCTTTAGAAAGGCCCTGAGTGGCATTACAAGGGTCTGGGGTCATATAGAAAGGCCCTGAGAGGTTCTAGAAATGTCTGTGGTACTTTAGAAAGGCCCTGAGGAGCTTTAGAAGGGTCTGGGGGCCTTTAGAAGGGTTCTGAGGGGCATTTGAATGGTCTGGGGGCCTTTAGAAAGGCCCTGAGGTGCATTAGAAAGGTCTGGGGCCTTTTAGAAGGGTCTTGAGGGGATCTAGAAGGGTCTGGGGGCCTTTAGAATCGTCCTGAGGGGGTCTAGAAGGGTCTGGGGGCCATTAGAAAGGCCCTGAGGTGCATTAGAAGGGTCTGGGTGCCTTTAGAATGGTCCTGAGGGGGTCTAGAAGGGTCAGGAGGCATTTAAAACTGTCCTGAGAGACTCTAGAAGGGTCTGGGGGCAATTAAATGGGTCCTTAGGGGCATTAGAAGGGTCTGGGTGTCCTTATAAAAGCCCTGGGCGGAATTAGCTGGGTTTCGGGGACTTTAGAGGGTCCTGAGGGGCTCTATAAGGGTCTGGGGGCCTTTAGAAGGGTCTTCAGGGGCTCTAGAAGGGTCTGGGGACCTTTAGAAAGGCCCTGACGGGCATTAGAATGGTCTGCGGGCCTTTAGAAGTGTCCTGAGGGGCTCTAGAATGATCTGGGGACCTTTATAAGGGTCCTGACGGGCTCTAGAAGGGTCTGGGAACCTTTATAAATGCCCTGAGGGGCATTAGAAGGGTCTGAGGGCCTTTAAAAAAGGTCCTGAGGGGCATTAGAAGGGTCTTGTGGCCTTCATAATGGTCTTGAAAGGCATTTGAAGGGTCTGGGGTCTTTTAGATGGCTCCTTAGGCAATCTAGAAGGGTCTGGGGGCCTTTACATGGGTCTTGAGGGTCATTAGAAGGGTGTGGAGGTCTTTAGAAAGGCCCTGAGGGGCTCTAGAAGGGTCGGGGGGCTATTAGAAGTGTCCTGAGGGGGTCCAGAAGGGTCGGGGGCCTTTATAAAGGCCCTGAGGGGGATTATAAGGGTCTCGCGGCCTTTAGAAAGGCCCTGAGTTGCATTACAAGGGTCTGGGGTCATATAGAATGGCCCTGAGAGGTTCTAGAAGTGTCTGTGGTACTTTAGAAAGGCCCTGAGGGGCATTAGAAGGGTCTTGGGGACTTTAGAAGAGTTTTGAGTGGCATTTCATTGGTCTGGGGGCCTTTAGAAAGGCCCTGAGGTGCATTAGAATGGTCTGGGGACTTTTAGAAGGGTCTTGAGGGGATCTAGAAGGGTCTGGGGTCCTTTAGAATCGTCCTGAGGGGCTCTAGAAGGGTCAGGGAGCCGTTAGAAGGATGTTGAGGGGCTCTTGAAGATTCTGCGGGCCTTTAGAATGGTTCTGAGGTGCTCTAAAAGAGTCTGGGTGCCTTTAGAATGGTCCTGAGGGGCTCTAGAAGGGTCTGGGGACCTTTAGAATGGTCCTGAGGGGTCTAGAATGGTCTGGAGGCATTTAAAACTGTCTTGAGAGACTCTAGAAGGGTCTGGGGACCTTTAGAATGGACCTGAGTTGTTCTAGAAGGGTCTGGAAGCCGTTAGAATGACGTTGAAGGGCTCTAGAACGGTCTGCGGGCCTTTAGAATGGCCCTGAAAGGCTCTAAAAGAGACTGGGGGCCTTTAGAAGTGTCCTGAGGGGCTCTAGAAGGGTCAGGGGACCTTTTTTAATGCCCTGAGGGGCATTAGAAAGGTCTGGGGGCCTTTAGAAAGGCCCTGAGGGGCATTAGAAGAGTCTGGGGGGATTTAGAAAGGCCCTGATAAGTTCTAGAAGGGTCTGGGGGCCTTTAGATTGGTCCTGAGGGTGTCTAGAAGAGTCTGGAGGCATTTAAAACTGTCCTGAGTGGCTCTAGAATGGTCTGGGTACCTTTATAAGGGTCCTGAGGGGCATTAGAAGGGTCTGGGTGTCCTTATAAAAGCCCTGAGGGGAATTAGCAGGGTCTGGGGAACTTCAGAAGGGTCCTGAGGGGCTCCATAAGGGTCTGGGGGCCTTTATAAGGGTCTTCAGGGGCTCTAGAAGGGTCTGGGGACCTTTAGAAAGGCCCTGTGGGTCATTAGAAGGGTCTGGGGGCCTTTAGAATGCACCTGAGGGGCAGTAGAAGGGTCTGGGGACCTTTATAAAGGCCCTGACGGGCATTAGAATGGTCTGCGGGCCTTTAGAAGTGTCCTGAGGGGCTCTAGAATGGTCTGGGGACCTTTATAAGGGTCCTGACGGGCTCCAGAAGGGTCTGGGTACCTTTATAAATGCCCTGAGGGGCATTAGAAGGGTCTGAGGGCCTTTAGAAAGGTCCTGAGGGGCATTAGAAGGGTCTTGTGTCCTTCATAATGGTCTTGAAAGGCATTTGAAGGGTCTGGGGTCTTTTAGATGGGTCCTGAGGTAATGTAGAATGGTCTGGGGGCCTTTACATGGGTCTTGAGGGTCATTAGAAGGGTGTGGAGGTCTTTAGAAAGGCCCTGAGGGGCTCTAGAAGGGTCTGGGGGCTATTAGAATTGTCCTGAGGGGGTCCAGAAGGGTCTGGGGGCTTTATAAAGGCCCTCAGGGGGATTATAAGGGTCTCGCGGCCTTTAGAAAGGCCCTGAGTGGCATTACAAGGGTCTGGGGTCATATAGAAAGGCCCTGAGAGGTTCTAGAAGTGTCTGTGGTACTTTAGAACAGCCCTGAGGAGCATTAGAAGGGTCTGGGTGCCTTTCGAAGGATTCTGAGGGGCATTTGAATGGTCTGGGGGCCTTTAGAAAGGCCCTGAGGTGTATTGGAAAGGTCTGGGGCCTTTTAGAAAGGTCTTGAGGGGATCTAGAATGTTCTGGGGGCCTTTAGAATCATCCTGAGGAGGTCTAGAAGGGTCTGGGGGCCTTTAGAAAGGCCCAGAGGGGCTCTAGAAGGGTCAGGGAGCCGTAAGAAGGATGTTGAGGGTCTCTTGAAGGCTCTGCGGTCCTTTAGAATGGCCCTGAGGGGCTCTAAAAAAGTCCGGGGGTCTTTAGAATGGTCCTGAGGGGCTCAAGAATGGTCAGGGAGCCTTTAGAAGGATGTTGAGGGGCTCTCGAAGAATCTGTGGGCCCTTAGAAAGGCCCTGAGGGGCTCTAAAAGAGTCTGGGGGCCTTTAGAATGGCCCTGAGGGGGTCTAGAAGGGTCAGGGAGCCGTTAGAAGGATGTTGAGGGGCACTCGAAGGGTCTGGGGGGCTTTAGAATGGCCCTGAGGGGCTCTAAAAGAGTCTGGGGGCCTTTAGAATGGTCCTGAGGGGGTCTAGAAGGGTCTGGGGACCTTTAGAAATGCCCTGAGGGGCATTAGAAGGGTCTGGGGGCCTTTAGAATGGTCCTGAGGGGGTCTAGAAGGGTCTGGAGGCATTTAAAACTGTCCTGAGAGACTCTAGAAGGGTCTGCTTGCCATTTTAAGGGTACTGAGGGGCAGTAGAAGGGTCTGGGTGCCCTTATAAAAGCCCTGAGGGGAATTAGCAGGGTCTGGGGGACTGTAGAAGGGTCCTGAGAGGCTCTATAAGGGTCTGGGGGCCTTTAGAAGGGTCTTCAGGGGGTCTAGAAGGGTCAGGGGACCTTTAGAAAGGCCCTGTGGGGCATTAGAAGGGTCTGGGGGCCTTTAGGAAGGTCCTGAGGGGCATTAGAAGGGTCTGGGGGCCTTTAGAATTGTCCTGAGGGGGTCTAGAAGGGTCTGGAGGCATTTAAAACTGCCCTGAGAGGCTGTAGACGGGTCTGGGGGCCTTTAGAATGCTCCTGAGGGGCAGTAGAAGGGTCTGGGGACCTTTAGAACGGCCCTGACGGGCATTAGAATGGTCTGCGGGCCTTTAGAAGTGTCCTGAGGGGCTCTAGAATGGTCTGGGGGCCTTTATAAGGGTCCTGACGGGCTCTAGAAGGGTCTGGGAACCTTTATAAATGCCCTGAGGGGCATTAGAAGGGTGTGGAGGCCTTTAGAAAGGCCCTGAGGGGCATTAGAATGGTCTTGGTTCCTTTATAAGGGTCCTAAAAGGCATTAGAAGGGTCTGGGGTCTTTTTGATGGGTCCTGAGGCAATCTAGAAGGGTCTGGGGGCCTTTACATGGGTCTTGAGGGTCATTAGAAGGGTGTGGAGGCCTTTAGAAAGGCCCTGAGGGGCTCTAGAAGGGTCTGGGGGCTATTAGAAGCGTCCTGAGGTGGTCGAGAAGGGTCTGAGGGCCTTTTTAAAGGCCCTCAGGGGGATTATAAGGGTCTCGCGGCCTTTAGAAAGGCCCTGAGTGGCATTAGAAGGGTCTGGGTGCCTTTAGAAATGTCCTGAGGGGCTCTAGAAGGGTCTGGGTGCCTTTAGAAATGTCCTGAGGTGCATTAGAAGGGTATGGGGTCCTTTAGAAAGGCCCTGAGTGGCATTAGAGGGGTCTGGGGGCCTTTAGAAGGGTCATGAGGGGCATTAGAAGGGTCTGGGGGCCTTTAGAATGGTCCTGAGGGGGTCTAGAAGGGTCTGGAGGCACGTAAAACTGTCCTGAGAGACTCTAGAAGGTCTAGGTTCCTTTATAAGGGTCCTGAGGGGCATTAGAAGGGTCTGGGTGCCCTTATAAAAGCCCTGAGGGGAATTAGCAGGGTCTGGGGGACTTTAGAAGGGTCCTGAGGGGCTCTATAAGGGTCTAGGGGCCTTTAGAAAGGTCTTTAGGAGCTCTAGAAGGGTCTGGGGGCGTTTAGAAAGGCCCTGTGGGGCATTAAAGGGTCTGGGGGCTTTACAATGCTCCTGAGGGGCAGTAGAAGGGTCTGGGAACCTTTATAAAGGCCCTGACGGGCATTAGAATGGTCTGCGGGCCTTTAGAAGTGTCCTGAGGGGCTCTAGAATGGTCTGGGGGCCTTTATAAGGGTCCTGACGGGCTCTAGAATGGTCTGGGAATCTTTAGAACGGTTCTGAGGGGCATTAGAAAGGTCTTGTGGCCTTCATAATGGTCCTGAAAGGCATTAGAAGGGTCTGGGGGCTTTTAGATGGGTCCTCAGGCAATCTAGAAGGGTCTAGGGGCCTTTACATGGGTCTTGAGTGTCATTAGAAGGGTGTGGAGGCCTTTAGAAAGGCCCTGAGGGGCTCTAGAATGGTCTGGGGGCCTTTAGAATCGTCCTGAGGGGCTCTAGAAGGGTCTGGGGGCATCTAGAAATGTCCTGAGGGGCTCTAGAAAGATCTGGGGTCCTTTCGAAATGTCCTGAGGTGCTCTAAAAGTGTCTCGGGGCCTTACGAAGGGTCCTGAGGGGCATTAGATGGGTCTGGGGGCCTTTAGAAATTCCCTGAGGGGCATTAGAAAGGTCTGGGGCCTTTTAGAAGGGTCTTGAGGGGATCTAGAAGGGTCTGGGGGCGTTTACAAGTGTCCTGAGGGGCTCTAGAAAGGTCTGGGGGCATTTAGAAAGGCCCTGAGGTGCTCTAGAAGGGTCAGGGAGCCGTTAGAAAGATGTTGAGGGGCTCTTGAAGGGTCTGCGGGCGTTTAGAATGGCCCTGAGGGGCTCTAAAAGAGTCTGGGGGCCTTTAGATTGGTACTGAGGGGCTCTAGAAGGGTCTGGGTACCTTTAGAAAAGCCCTGAGGGGCATTAGAAGGGTCTGGGGGCCTTTAGACAGGCCCTGAGGTGGATTAGAAGGGTCTGGGGGCCTTTAGAATGGTCCTGAGGGGGTCTAGACGGGTCTGGAGGCATTTAAAACTGTCCTGAGAGGCTCTAGAAGGGTCTGGGTGCCTTAGAATGCTCCTGAGGGGCAGTAGAAGGGTCTGGGGGACTTTATAAATGCCCTGAGGGGCATTAGAAAGGTCTGGGGCCTTTTAGAAGGGTCTTGAGGGGATCTAGAAGGGTCTGGGGGCCTTTACAAGTGTCCTGAAGGGTTCTAGAATGGTCTGGGGGCCTTTATAAATGCCCTGAGGGGCATTAGAAGGGTCTGGGGGGCTTTAGAATGGTCCTGAGGGGATCTAGAAGGGTCTGGAGGCATTTAAAACTGTCCTGAGAGGCTCTAGAAGGGTCTGGGGACCTTTAGAAAGGCCCTGTGGGGCATTAGAATGGTCTGGGGGCCTTTAGAATGCTCCTGAGGGGCAGTAGAAGGGTCTGGGGACCTTTATAAAGGCCCTAACGGGCATTAGAATGGTCTGCGGGCCTTTAGAAGTGTCCTGAGGGGCTCTAGAATGGTCTGGGGGCCTTTATAAGGGTCCTGACGGGCTCTAGAAGGGTCTGGGAACCTTTATAAATGCCCTGAGGGACATTAGAAGGGTCTGAGGGCCTTTAGAAAGGTCCTGAGGGGCATTAGAAGGGTCTTGTGGCATTCATAAGGGTCCTGAAAGGCATTAGAAGGGTCTAGGAGCTTTTAGAACGGTCCTGATGCAATCTAGAAGGGTCTAGGGGCCTTTACATGGGTCTTGAGGGTCATTAGAAGGGTGTGGAGGCCTTTAGAAAGGCCCTGAGGGCCTCTAGAAGGATCTGGGGGCTATTAGAAGCGTCCTGAGGGGGTCCAGAAGGGTCTGGGGGCCTTTTTAAAGGCCCTCAGGGGGATTATAAGGGTCTCGCGGCCTTTAGAAAGGCCCTGAGTGGCATTAGAAGGGTCTGGGTGCCTTTAGAAATGTCCTGAAGGGCTCTAGAAGGGTCTGGGGGCCTTTAGAAATGTCCTGAGGGGCATTAGAAGGGTATGGAGGCCTTTAGAAAGGACCTGATGGGCATTAGAATTGTCTGGGGTCATATAGAAAGGCCCAGATGGTTCTAGAAGTGTCTGGGGTACTTTAGAAAGGCCCTGAGGGGCATTAGAGTGGTCTGGAGGCCTTTAGAAGGGTCCTGAGGGGCATTAGAAGGGTCTGTGGGCCTTTAGAATGGTCCTGTGGGGGTCTAGAAGGGTCTGGAGGCATTTAAAACTGTCCTGAGAGGCTCTAGAAGGGTCTGGGTGCCTTTATAAGGGTCCTGAGGGGCATTAGAAGGGTCTTGTGGCCCTTATAAAAGCCCTGAGGGGAATTAGCAGGGTCTGGGGGAGTTTAGAAGGGTCCTGAGGGGCTCTATAAGTGTCTGGGGGCCTTTATAAGGGCCTTCAGGGGCTCTAGAAGGGTCTGGGGGCCTTTAGAAAGGCCCTGAGGGGCATTAGAAGGGTCTGGGGGCCTTTAGAATGGTCCTGAGGGGCATTAGAAGGGTCTGGGGGCCTTTAGAATTGTCCTGAGGGGGTCTAGAAGGGTCTGGAGGCATTTAAAACTGCCCTGAGAGGCTGTAGACGGGTCTGGGGGCCTTTAGAATGCTCCTGAGGGGCAGTAGAAGGGTCTGGGGACCTTTAGAAAGGCCCTGACGGGCATTAGAATGGTCTGCGGGCCTTTAGAAGTGTCCTGAGGGGCTCTAGAATGGTCTGGGGGCCTTTATAAGGGTCCTGACGGGCTCTAGAAGGGTCTGGGAACCTTTATAAATGCCCTGAGGGGCATTAGAAGGGTGTGGAGGCCTTTAGAAAGGCCCTGAGGGGCATTAGAATGGTCTTGGTTCCTTTATAAGGGTCCTAAAAGGCATTAGAAGGGTCTGGGGTCTTTTTGATGGGTCCTGATGCAATCTAGAAGGGTCTGGGGGTCTTTACATGGGTCTTGAGGGTCATTAGAAGGGTGTGGAGGCCTTTAGAAAGGCTCTGAGGGGCTCTAGAAGGGTCTGGGGGCTATTAGAAGCGTCCTGAGGTGGTCGAGAAGGGTCTGAGGGCCTTTTTAAAGGCCCTCAGGGGGATTATAAGGGTCTCGCGGCCTTTAGAAAGGCCCTGAGTGGCATTAGAAGGGTCTGGGTGCCTTTAGAAATGTCCTGAGGGGCTCTAGAAGGCTCTGGGTGCCTTTAGAAATGTCCTGAGGTGCATTAGAAGGGTATCGGGTCCTTTAGAAAGGCCCTGAGTGGCATTAGAAGGGTCTGGGGGCCTTTAGAAGGGTCATGAGGGGCATTAGAAGGGTCTGGGGGCCTTTAGAATGGTCCTGAGGGGGTCTAGAAGGGTCTGGAGGCACGTAAAACTGTCCTGAGAGACTCTAGAAGGTCTGGGTTCCTTTATAAGGGTCCTGAGGGGCATTAGAAGGGTCTGGGTGCCCTTATAAAAGACCTGAGGGGAATTAGCAGGGTCTGGGGGACTTTAGAAGGGTCCTGAGGGGCTCTATAAGGGTCTGGGGGCCTTTAGAAAGGTCTTCAGGAGCTCTAGAAGGGTCTGGGGGCGTTTAGAAAGGCCCTGTGGGGCATTAAAGGGTCTGGGGGCCTTTAGAATGCTCCTGAGGGGCAGTAGAAGGGTCTGGGGACCTTTAGAAAGGCCCTGACGGGCATTAGAATGGTCTGCGGGCCTTTAGAAGTGTCCTGACGGGCTCTAGAATGGTCTGGGGGCCTTTATAAGGGTCCTGACGGGCTCTAGAAGGGTCTGGGAACCTTTAGAACGGTTTTGAGGGGCATTAGAAAGGTCTTGTGGCCTTCATAATGGTCCTGAAAGGCATTAGAAGGGTCTGGGGGCTTTTAGATGGGTCCTCAGGCAATCTAGAAGGGTCTAAGGGCCTTTACATGGGTCTTGAGGGTCATTAGAAGGGTGTGGAGGCCTTTAGAAAGGCCCTGAGGGGCTCTAGAAGGGTCTGGGGGCCTTTAGAATCGTCCTCAGGGGCTCTAGAAGGGTCTGGGGGCATCTAGAAGTGTCCTGAGGGGCTCTAGAAAGATCTGGGGTCCTTTCGAAATGTCCTGAGGTGCTCTAAAAGTGTCTCGGGGCCTTACGAAGGGTCCTGAGGGGCATTAGATGGGTCTGGGGGCCTTTAGAAATTCCCTGAGGGGCATTAGAAAGGTCTGGGGCCTTTTAGAAGGGTCTTGAGGGGATCTAGAAGGGTCTGGGGGCGTTTACAAGTGTCCTGAGGGGCTCTAGAAGGGTCTGGGTGCATTTAGAAAGGCCCTGAGGGGCTCTAGAAGGGTCAGGGAGCCGTTAGAAAGATGTTGAGTGGCTCTTGAAGGGTCTGCGGGCGTTTAGAATGGCCCTGAGGGGCTCTAAAAGAGTCTGGGGGCCTTTAGATTGGTACTGAGGGGCTCTAGAAGGGTCTGGGTACCTTTAGAAATGCCCTGAGGGGCATTAGAAGGGTCTGGGGGCCTTTAGACAGGCCCTGAGGTGGATTAGAAGGGTCTGGGGGCCTTTAGAATGGTCCTGAGGGGGTCTAGACGGGTCTGGAGGCATTTAAAACTGTCCTGAGAGGCTCTAGAAGGGTCTGGGGGCCTTTAGAATGCTCCTGAGGGGCAGTAGAAGGGTCTGGGGGACTTTAGAAATGCCCTGAGGGGCATTAGAAAGGTCTGGGGCCTTTTAGAAGGGTCTTGAGGGGATCTTGAAGGGTCTGGGGGCCTTTACAAGTGTCCTGAGGGGTTCTAGAATGGTCTGGGGGCCTTTAGAAAGGCCCTGAGGGGCATTAGAAGGGTCTGGGGGGCTTTAGAATGGTCCTGAAGGGATCTAGAAGGGTCTGGAGGCATTTAAAACTGTCCTGAGAGGCTCTAGAAGGGTCTGGGGACCTTTAGAAAGGCCCTGTGGGGCATTAGAATGGTCTGGGGGCCTTTAGAATGCTCCTGAGGGGCAGTAGATGGGTCTGGGGACCTTTATAAAGGCCCTGACGGGCATTAGAATGGTCTGCGGGCCTTTAGAAGTGTCCTGAGGGGCTCTAGAATGGTCTGGGGGCCTTTATAAGGGTCCTGACGGGCTCTAGAAGGGTCTGGGAACCTTTATAAATGCCCTGAGGGGCATTAGAAGGGTCTGAGGGCCTTTAGAAAGGTCCTGAGGGGCATTAGAAGGGTCTTGTGGCATTCATAAGGGTCCTGAAAGGCATTAGAAGGGTCTGGGAGCTTTTAGAAGGGTCCTGATGCAATCTAGAAGGGTCTACGGGCCTTTACATGGGTCTTGAGGGTCATTAGAAGGGTGTGGAGGCCTTTAGAAAGGCCCTGAGGGCCTCTAGAAGGATCTGGGGGCTATTAGAAGCGTCCTGAGGGGGTCCAGAAGGGTCTGGGGGCCTTTTTAAAGGCCCTCAGGGGGATTATAAGGGTCTCGCTGCCTTTAGAAAGGCCCTGAGTGGCATTAGAAGGGTCTGGGTGCCTTTAGAAATGTCCTGACGGGCTCTAGAAGGGTCTGGGAACCTTTATAAATGCCCTGAGGGGCATTAGAAGGGTGTGGAGGCCTTTAGAAAGGCCCTGAGGGGCATTAGAATGGTCTTGGTTCCTTTATAAGGGTCCTAAAAGGCATTAGAAGGGTCTGGGGTCTTTTTGATGGGTCCTGAGGCAATCTAGAAGGGTCTGAGGGCCTTTACATGGGTCTTGAGGGTCATTACAAGGGTGTGGAGGCATTTAGAAAGGCCCTGAGGGGCTCTAGAAGGGTCTGGGGGCTATTAGAAGCGTCCTGAGGTGGTCGAGAAGGGACTGAGGGCCTTTTTAAAGGCCCTCAGGGGGATTATAAGGGACTCGCGGCCTTTAGAAAGGCCCTGAGTGGCATTAGAAGGTTCTGGGTGCCTTTAGAAATGTCCTGAGGGGCTCTAGAAGGGTCTGGGTGCCTTTAGAAATGTCCTGAGGTGCATTAGAAGGGTATGGGGTCCTTTAGAAAGGCCCTGAGTGGCATTAGAGGGGTCTGGGGGCCTTTAGAAGGGTCATGAGGGGCATTAGAAGGGTCTGGGGGCCTTTAGAATGGTCCTGAGGGGGTCTAGAAGGGTCTGGAGGCACGTAAAACTGTCCTGAGAGACTCTAGAAGGTCTGGGATCCTTTATAAGGGTCCTGAGGGGCATTAGAAGGGTCTGGGTGCCCTTATAAAAGCCCTGAGGGGAATTAGCAGGGTTTGGGGGACTTTAGAAGGGTCCTGAGGGGCTCTATAATGGTCTGGGGGCCTTTAGAAAGGTCTTCAGGAGCTCTAGAAGGGTCTGGGGGCGTTTAGAAAGGCCCTGTGGGGCATTAAAGGGTCTGGGGGCCTTTAGAATGCTTCTTTTGGGCAGTAGAAGGGTCTGGGGACCTTTATAAAGGCCCTGACGGGCATTAGAATGGTCTGCGGGCCTTTAGAAGTGTCCTGAGGGGCTCTAGAATGGTCTGGGGGCCTTTATAAGGGTCCTGACGGGCTCTAGAAGGGTCTGGGAACCTTTAGAACGGTTCTGAGGGGCATTAGAAAGGTCTTGTGGCCTTCATAATGGTCCTGAAAGGCATTAGAAGGGTCTGGGGGCTTTTAGATGGGTCCTCAGGCAATCTAGAAGGGTCTAGGGGCCTTTACATGGGTCTTGAGGGTCATTAGAAGGGTGTGGAAGCCTTTAGAAATTCCCTGAGGGGCTCTAGAAGGGTCTGGGGGCCTTTAGAATCGTCCTGAGGGGCTCTAGAAGGGTCTGGGGGCATCTAGAAGTGTCCTGAGGGGCTCTAGAAAGATCTGGGGTCCTTTCGAAATGTCCTGAGGTGCTCTAAAAGTGTCTCGGGGCCTTACGAACGGTCCTGGGGGGCATTAGATGGGTCTGGGGGCCTTTAGAAATTCCCTGAGGGGCATTAGAAAGGTCTGGGGCCTTTTAGCATGGTCTTGAGGGGATCTAGAAGGGTCTGGGGGCGTTTACAAGTGTCCTGAGGGGCTCTAGAAGGGTCTGGAGGCATTTAGAAAGGCCCTGAGGGGCTCTAGAAGGGTCAGGGAGCCGTTAGAAAGATGTTGAGTGGCTCTTGAAGGGTCTGCGGGCGTTTAGAATGGCCCTGAGGGGCTCTAAAAGAGTCTGGGGGCCTTTAGATTGGTACTGAGGGGCTCTAGAAGGGTCTGGGTACCTTTAGAAATGCCCTGAGGGGCATTAGAAGGGTCTGGGGGCCTTTAGACAGGCCCTGAGGTGGATTAGAAGGGTCTGGGGGCCTTTAGAATGGTCCTGAGGGGGTCTAGACGGGTCTGGAGGCATTTAAAACTGTCCTGAGAGGCTCTAGAAGGGTCTGGGGTCCTTTAGAATGCTCCTGAGGGGCAGTAGAAGGGTCTGGGGGACTTTAGAAATGCCCTGAGGGGAATTAGAAAGGTCTGGGGCCTTTTAGAAGGGTCTTGAGGGGATCTAGAAGGGTCTGGGGGCCTTTACAAGTGTCCTGAGGGGTTCTAGAAGGGTCTGGGGGCATTTAGAAAGGCCCTGAGGGGCTCTAGAAGGGTCAGGGAGCCGTTAGAAGGATGTTGAGGGGCTCTTGAAGGGTCTGCGGGCCATTTGAATGGCCCTGAGGTGCTCTAAAATAGTCTGGGGGCCTTTAGATTGGTACTGAGGGGCTCTAGAAGGGTCTGGGGACCTTTAGAAATGCCCTGAGGGGCATTAGAAGGGTCTGGGGGTCTTTAGAATGGTCCTGAGGGGATCTAGAAGGGTCTGGAGGCATTTAAAACTGTCCTGAGAGGCTCTAGAAGGGTCTGGGGACCTTTAGAAAGGACCTGTGGGGCATTAGAATGGTCTGGGGGCCTTTAGAATGCTCCTGAGGGGCAGTAGAAGGGTCTGGGGGCCTTTAGAATGGTCCTGTGGGGGTCTAGAAGGGTCTGGAGGCATTTAAAACTGTCCTGAGAGGCTCTAGAACGGTCTGGATGCCTTTATAAGGGTCCTGAGGGGCATTAGAAGGGTCTTGTGGCCCTTATAAAAGCCCTGAGGGGAATTAGCAGGGTCTGGGTGAGTTTAGAAGGGTCCTGAGGGGCTCTATAAGGGTCTGGGGGCCTTTATAAGGGCCTTCAGGGGCTCTAGAAGGGTCTGGGGACCTTTAGAAAGGCCCTGTGTGGCATTAGAAGGGTCTGGGGTCCTTTAGAAGGTCTTCAGGGGCTCTAGAAGGGTCTGGGGACCTTTAGAAAGGCCCTGTGAGGCATTAGAATGGTCTTTTTAAAGGCCCTCAGGAGGATTATAAGGGTCTCGCGGCCTTTAGAAAGGCCCTGAGTGGCATTAGAAGGGTCTGGGGGCCTTTAGAAGGGTCTTCAGGGGCTCTAGAAAGGTCTGGGGATTTTTAGAAAGGCCCTGTGGGGCATTAGAAGGGTCTGGGGGCCTTTAGAATGCTCCTGAGGGGCAGTAGAAGGGTCTGGGGGCCTTTATTAAGGCCCTGACAGGCATTATAATGGTCTGCGGGCCTTTAGAAGTGTCCTGAGGGGCTCTAGAATGGTCTGGGGGCCTTTATAAGGGTCCTGACTGGATCTAGAAGGGTCTGGGAACCTTAAATGCCCTGAGGGGCATTAGAAGGGTCTGAGGGCCTTTAGAAAGGTCCTGAGGGGCATTAGAAGGGTCTTGTGGCCTTCATAAAGATCCTGAAAGGCTTTAGAAGGGTCTGGGGGCTTTTAGATGGGTCCTGAGGCAATCTAGAAGGGTCTGGGGGCCTTTACATGGGTCTTGAGTGTCATTAGAAGGGTGTGGAGGCCTTTAGAAAGGCCCTGAGGGTCTCTAGAAGGGTCTGGTGGCTATTAGAAGCGTCCTGAGGGGGTCCAGAATGGTCTGGGGGCCTTTATAAAGGCCCTCAGGGGGATTATAAAGGTCTCGCGACCTTTAGAAAGGCCCTGAGTGGCATTAGAAGGGTCTGGGGTCATATAGAAAGGCCCTGAGATGTTCTAGAAGTGTCTGTGGAACATTCGAAAGGCCCTGTGGGGCATTAGAAGGGTCTGGGGGCCTTTAGAAGGGTCTTCAGGGGCTCTAGAAGGGTCTGGGGACCTTTAGAAAGGCCCTGTGGGCATTAGAAGGGTCTGGGGGCCTTTAGAATGCTCCTGAGGGACAGTAGAAGGGTCTGGGGACCATTATAAAGGCCCTGACGGGCATTAGAATGGTCTGTGGGCCTTTAGAAGTGTCCTGAGGTGCTCTAGAATGGTCTAGGGGCCTTTATAACGGTCCTTACGGGCTCTAGAAGGGTCTGGGAACCTTTATAAATGCCCTGTGGGGCATTAGAATTGTCTGGGGGCCTTTAGAAAGGTCTTGAGGGGTATTACAAGGGTCTGGGGTCATATAGAAAGGCCCTGAGGTGCTCTAGAAGGGTCTGGGGGCTATTAGAAGCGTCCTGAGGGGGTCCAGAAGGGTCTGGGGGCCTTTTTAAAGGCCCTCAGGGGGATTATAAGGGTCTGGCGGCCTTTAGAAAGGCCCTGAGTGGCATTACAAGGGTCTGGGGTCATATAGAAAGGCTCTGAGAGGTTACAGAAGTGTCTGGGGTGGCATTAAATCCTGAAAGGCATTAAAAGGTACTGGGGGCTTTTAGATGGGTACTTAGGCAATCTAGAAGGTTCTAGGTGCCTTTACATGGGTCTTGAGGGTCATTAGAAGGGTGTCGCGGCCTTTAGAATGTCATTGAAAAGCATTAGAATGGTCTGGGGGCTTTTAGGTGGGTCCTGAAACAATCTAGAAGGGTCTGGGGGCCTTTACATGGGTCTTGAGGGTCATTAGAAGGGTGTGGAGGCCTTTAGAAAGGCCCTGAGGGGCTCTAGAAGGGTCTGGGTGATATTAGAAGCGTCCTGAAGGGGTCCAGAAGTGTCTGGGGGCCTTTATAAAGGCCCTCAGGGGGATTATAAGGGTCTCGCTGCCTTTAGAAAGGCCCTGAGTGGCAAAAGAAGGGTCTGGGTGCCTTTAGAAATGTCCTGAGGGGCTCTAGAAGGGTCTGGGGGCCTTTAGAAAGGCCCTGATGGGCATTACAAGGGTCTGGGGTCATATAGAAAGGCCCTGAGATGTTATAGAAGTGTCTGGGGTACTTTAGAAAGGCCCTGAGGGGCATTAGAAGGGTCTGGGGTTCTTTAGAAGGGTCTTCAGGGGCTCTAGAAGGGTCTGGGGACATTTAGAAAGGCCCTGTGGGGCAGTAGAAGGGTCTGGGGGCCTTTAGAATGCTCCTGAGGGGCAGTAGAATGGTCTGCGGGCCTTTAGAAGTGTCCTGAGGGGCTCTAGAATGATCTGGGGGCATTTATAAGGGTCCTGACGGGCTCTAGAAGGGTCTGGGAACCTTTATAAAGGCCCTGAAAGGCATTAGAAGGGTCTGAAGGCCTTTAGAATGGTCCTGAAGGGCATTAGAAGGGTCTTGTGGCATTCATAAGGGTCCTGAAAGGCATTAGAAGGGTCTGGGGGCTTTTAGATGGGTCCTGAGGCAATCTAGAAGGGTCTAGGAGCCTTTACATGGGTCTTGAGGGTCATTAGAAGGGTGTGGAGGCCTTTAGAAAGGCCCTGAGGGGCTCTAGAAGGGTGTGGGAGCTATTAGAAGCGTCCTTAGGGGGTCCAGAAGGGTCTGGGGGACATTTTAAAGGCCCTCAGGGGGATTATAAGGGTCTCGCGGCCTTTAGAAAGGCCCTGAGTGGCATTAGAAGGGTCTGGGTGCCTTTAGAAATGTCCTGAGGGGCTCTAGAAGGGTCTAGGGGCCTTTAGAAATCCCCTGAGGGGCATTAGAAGGGTCTCGCGACCTTTAGAATGGTCCTGAGGAGGTCTAGAAGTGTCTGGGGTCATATAGAAAGGCTCTGAGAGATTCTAGAAGTGTCTGGGGTACTTTCGAAAGGCCCTGATGGGCATTAGAAGGGTCTGGGGGCCTTCAGAATGGTCTTCAGGGGCTGTATAAGGGTGTGGGGACGTTTAGAAAGGCCCTGTGGGGCATTAGAAGGGTCTGGGGGCCTTTAGAATGCTCCTGAGGGGTAGTAGAAGGGTCTGGGGACCTTTATAAAGGCCCTGACGGGCATTAGAATGGTCTGCGGGCCTTTAGAAGTGTCCTGAGGTGCTCTAGAATGGTCTGGGGGCCTTTATAAGGGTCCTGAAGGGCTCTAGAAGGGTCTGGGAACCTTTATAAAAGCCCTGAGGGGCATTAGAATGGTCTGAGGGCCTTTAGAATGGTCCTGAGGGTCATTAGAAGGGTCTTGTGGTCTTCATAAGGGTCCTGAAAGGCATTAGAAGGGTCTGGGGTCTTTTAGATGGGTCCTGAGGCAATCTAGAAGGGTCTGGGGGCCTTTACATGGGTCTTGGGTGTCATTAGAAGGGTGTGGAGGCCTGTAGAAAGGCCCTGAGGTGCTCTAGAAGGGTCTGGGGGCTATTAGAAGCGTCCTGAGGGGGTTCAGAAGGGTCTGGGGGCCTTTTTAAAGGCCCTCAGGGGGATTATATAGGTCTTGCGGGCTTTAGAAAGGCCCTGAGGGGCATTAGAAGAGTATGGGTGCCTTTAGAAATGTCCTCAGTGGCTCTAGAAGGGTCTGGGGGCCTTTAGAAATGTCCTGTTGGGCATTAGAAGGGTATGGGGGCCTTTAGAAAGGCCCTGAGGGGCATTACAATGGTCTGGGGGCTTTTAGAATCGTCCTGAGGGGGTCTAGAAGGGTCTGGAGGCATTTAAAACTGTCCTGAGAGGCTCTAGAAGGGTCTGGGTGCCTTTATAAGGGTCCTGAGGGGCATTAGAAGGGTCTGGGTGCCCTTATAAAAGCCCTGAGGGGAATTAGCAGGGTCTGGGGGACTTTAGAAGGGTCCTGAGGGGCTCTATAAGGGTCTGGGGGCCTTTAGAAAGGCCCTGTGGGGCATTAGAAGGGTCTGGGAGCCTTTAGAATGCTCCTGAGGGGCAGTAGAATGGTCTGGGTCCTTTAGAAAGGCCCTGACAGGCATTAGAATGGTCTGCAGGCCTTTAGAAGTGTCCTGAGGCGTTCTGGAATGGTCTGGGGGCCTTTATAATGGTCCTGACGGGCTCTAGAAGGGTCTGGGAACCTTTATAAAAACCCTGAGGGGCATTAGAAGGGTCTGAGGGCCTTTAGAAAGGTCCTGAGGGGCATTAGAAGGGTCTTGTGGCCTTCATAAGGGTCCTGAAAGGCATTAGAAGGGTCTGGGGGCTTTTAGATGGGTCCTGAGGCAATCTAGAAGGGTCTAGGGGCCTTTCCATGGGTCTTGAGGGTCAGTAGAAGGGTGTGGAGGCCTTTAGAAAGGCCCTGAGGGGCTCTAGAAGGGTCTGGGGGCTATTAGAAGCGTCCTGAGGTGGTCCAGAAGGGTCTGGGGGCATTTTTAAAGGCCCTCAGGGAGATGATCAGGGTCTCGCAGCCTTTAGAAAGGCCCTGAGTGGCATTACAAGGGTCTGGGGTCATATAGAAAGGCTCTGAGAGGTTCAAGAATTGTCTGGGGTAATTTAGAAAGGCCCTGAGGAGCATTAGAATGGTCTGGGGGCCTTTAGAAGGGTCTTCAGGGGCTCTAGAAGGGTCTTGGGACCTGTAGAAAGGCCCTGTGGGGCATTATAAGGGTCTGGGGGCCTTTTATAAGAGTCTTCAGGGGCTCTAGAAGGGTCTGGGGACCTTTAGAAAGGCCCTGTGGGGCATTAGAAGGGTCTGGGGGCCTTTAGAATGCTACTGATGGGAAGTAGAATGGTCTGCGGGCCTTTAGAATTGTCCTGAGGTGCTCTAGAATGGTCTGGGGGCCTTTATAAGGGTCCTGACTGGATCTAGAAGGGTCTGGGAACCTTAAATGCCCTGAGGGGCATTAGAAGGGTCTGAGGGCCTTTAGAAAGGTCCTGAGGGGCATTAGAAGGGTCTTGTGGCCTTCATAAAGATCCTGAAAGGCTTTAGAAGGGTCTGGGGGCTTTTAGATGGGTCCTGAGGCAATCTAGAAGGGTCTGGGGGCCTTTACATGGGTCTTGAGTGTCATTAGAAGGGTGTGGAGGCCTTTAGAAAGGCCCTGATGGTCTCTAGAAGGGTCTGGTGGCTATTAGAAGCGTCCTGAGGGGGTCCAGAATGGTCTGGGGGCCTTTATAAAGGCCCTCAGGGGGATTATAAAGGTCTCGCGACCTTTAGAAAGGCCCTGAGTGGCATTAGAAGGGTCTGGGGTCATATAGAAAGGCCCTGAGATGTTCTAGAAGTGTCTGTGGAACATTCGAAAGGCCCTGTGGGGCATTAGAAGGGTCTGGGGGCCTTTAGAAGGGTCTTCAGGGGCTCTAGAAGGGTCTGGGGACCTTTAGAAAGGCCCTGTGGGCATTAGAAGGGTCTGGGGGCCTTTAGAATGCTCCTGAGGGACAGTAGAAGGGTCTGGGGACCATTATAAAGGCCCTGACGGGCATTAGAATGGTCTGTGGGCCTTTAGAAGTGTCCTGAGGTGCTCTAGAATGGTCTAGGGGCCTTTATAACGGTCCTTACGGGCTCTAGAAGGGTCTGGGAACCTTTATAAATGCCCTGTGGGGCATTAGAATTGTCTGGGGGCCTTTAGAAAGGTCTTGAGGGGTATTACAAGGGTCTGGGGTCATATAGAAAGGCCCTGAGGTGCTCTAGAAGGGTCTGGGGGCTATTAGAAGCGTCCTGAGGGGTCCAGAAGGGTCTGGGGGCCTTTTTAAAGGCCCTCAGGGGGATTATAAGGGTCTGGCGGCCTTTAGAAAGGCCCTGAGTGGCATTACAAGGGTCTGGGGTCATATAGAAAGGCTCTGAGAGGTTACAGAAGTGTCTGGGGTGGCATTAAATCCTGAAAGGCATTAAAAGGTACTGGGGGCTTTTAGATGGGTACTTAGGCAATCTAGAAGGTTCTAGGTGCCTTTACATGGGTCTTGAGGGTCATTAGAAGGGTGTCGCGGCCTTTAGAATGTCATTGAAAAGCATTAGAATGGTCTGGGGGCTTTTAGGTGGGTCCTGAAACAATCTAGAAGGGTCTGGGGGCCTTTACATGGGTCTTGAGGGTCATTAGAAGGGTGTGGAGGCCTTTAGAAAGGCCCTGAGGGGCTCTAGAAGGGTCTGGGTGATATTAGAAGCGTCCTGAAGGGGTCCAGAAGTGTCTGGGGGCCTTTATAAAGGCCCTCAGGGGGATTATAAGGGTCTCGCTGCCTTTAGAAAGGCCCTGAGTGGCAAAAGAAGGGTCTGGGTGCCTTTAGAAATGTCCTGAGGGGCTCTAGAAGGGTCTGGGGGCCTTTAGAAAGGCCCTGATGGGCATTACAATGGTCTGGGGTCATATAGAAAGGCCCTGAGATGTTATAGAAGTGTCTGGGGTACTTTAGAAAGGCCCTGAGGGGCATTAGAAGGGTCTGGGGTTCTTTAGAAGGGTCTTCAGGGGCTCTAGAAGGGTCTGGGGACATTTAGAAAGGCCCTGTGGGGCAGTAGAAGGGTCTGGGGGCCTTTAGAATGCTCCTGAGGGGCAGTAGAATGGTCTGCGGGCCTTTAGAAGTGTCCTGAGGGGCTCTAGAATGATCTGGGGGCATTTATAAGGGTCCTGACGGGCTCTAGAAGGGTCTGGGAACCTTTATAAAGGCCCTGAAAGGCATTAGAAGGGTCTGAAGGCCTTTAGAATGGTCCTGAAGGGCATTAGAAGGGTCTTGTGGCATTCATAAGGGTCCTGAAAGGCATTAGAAGGGTCTGGGGGCTTTTAGATGGGTCCTGAGGCAATCTAGAAGGGTCTAGGAGCCTTTACATGGGTCTTGAGGGTCATTAGAAGGGTGTGGAGGCCTTTAGAAAGGCCCTGAGGGGCTCTAGAAGGGTGTGGGAGCTATTAGAAGCGTCCTTAGGGGGTCCAGAAGGGTCTGGGGGACATTTTAAAGGCCCTCAGGGGGATTATAAGGGTCTCGCGGCCTTTAGAAAGGCCCTGAGTGGCATTAGAAGGGTCTGGGTGCCTTTAGAAATGTCCTGAGGGGCTCTAGAAGGGTCTAGGGGCCTTTAGAAATCCCCTGAGGGGCATTAGAAGGGTCTCGCGACCTTTAGAATGGTCCTGAGGAGGTCTAGAAGTGTCTGGGGTCATATAGAAAGGCTCTGAGAGATTCTAGAAGTGTCTGGGGTACTTTCGAAAGGCCCTGATGGGCATTAGAAGGGTCTGGGGGCCTTCAGAATGGTCTTCAGGGGCTGTATAAGGGTGTGGGGACGTTTAGAAAGGCCCTGTGGGGCATTAGAAGGGTCTGGGGGCCTTTAGAATGCTCCTGAGGGGCAGTAGAAGGGTCTGGGGACCTTTATAAAGGCCCTGACGGGCATTAGAATGGTCTGCGGGCCTTTAGAAGTGTCCTGAGGTGCTCTAGAATGGTCTGGGGGCCTTTATAAGGGTCCTGAAGGGCTCTAGAAGGGTCTGGGAACCTTTATAAAAGCCCTGAGGGGCATTAGAATGGTCTGAGGGCCTTTAGAATGGTCCTGAGGGTCATTAGAAGGGTCTTGTGGTCTTCATAAGGGTCCTGAAAGGCATTAGAAGGGTCTGGGGTCTTTTAGATGGGTCCTGAGGCAATCTAGAAGGGTCTGGGGGCCTTTACATGGGTCTTGGGTGTCATTAGAAGGGTGTGGAGGCCTGTAGAAAGGCCCTGAGGTGCTCTAGAAGGGTCTGGGGGCTATTAGAAGCGTCCTGAGGGGGTTCAGAAGGGTCTGGGGGCCTTTTTAAAGGCCGTCAGGGGGATTATATAGGTCTTGCGGGCTTTAGAAAGGCCCTGAGGGGCATTAGAAGAGTATGGGTGCCTTTAGAAATGTCCTCAGTGGCTCTAGAAGGGTCTGGGGGCCTTTAGAAATGTCCTGTTGGGCATTAGAAGGGTATGGGGGCCTTTAGAAAGGCCCTGAGGGGCATTACAATGGTCTGGGGGCTTTTAGAATCGTCCTGAGGGGGTCTAGAAGGGTCTGGAGGCATTTAAAACTGTCCTGAGAGGCTCTAGAAGGGTCTGGGTGCCTTTATAAGGGTCCTGAGGGGCATTAGAAGGGTCTGGGTGCCCTTATAAAAGCCCTGAGGGGAATTAGCAGGGTCTGGGGGACTTTAGAAGGGTCCTGAGGGGCTCTATAAGGGTCTGGGGGCCTTTAGAAAGGCCCTGTGGGGCATTAGAAGGGTCTGGGAGCCTTTAGAATGCTCCTGAGGGGCAGTAGAATGGTCTGGGTCCTTTAGAAAGGCCCTGACAGGCATTAGAATGGTCTGCAGGCCTTTAGAAGTGTCCTGAGGCGTTCTGGAATGGTCTGGGGGCCTTTATAATGGTCCTGACGGGCTCTAGAAGGGTCTGGGAACCTTTATAAAAACCCTGAGGGGCATTAGAAGGGTCTGAGGGCCTTTAGAAAGGTCCTGAGGGGCATTAGAAGGGTCTTGTGGCCTTCATAAGGGTCCTGAAAGGCATTAGAAGGGTCTGGGGGCTTTTAGATGGGTCCTGAGGCAATCTAGAAGGGTCTAGGGGCCTTTCCATGGGTCTTGAGGGTCATTAGAAGGGTGTGGAGGCCTTTAGAAAGGCCCTGAGGGGCTCTAGAAGGGTCTGGGGGCTATTAGAAGCGTCCTGAGGTGGTCCAGAAGGGTCTGGGGGCATTTTTAAAGGCCCTCAGGGAGATGATCAGGGTCTCGCAGCCTTTAGAAAGGCCCTGAGTGGCATTACAAGGGTCTGGGGTCATATAGAAAGGCTCTGAGAGGTTCAAGAATTGTCTGGGGTAATTTAGAAAGGCCCTGAGGAGCATTAGAATGGTCTGGGGGCCTTTAGAAGGGTCTTCAGGGGCTCTAGAAGGGTCTTGGGACCTGTAGAAAGGCCCTGTGGGGCATTATAAGGGTCTGGGGGCCTTTTATAAGAGTCTTCAGGGGCTCTAGAAGGGTCTGGGGACCTTTAGAAAGGCCCTGTGGGGCATTAGAAGGGTCTGGGGGCCTTTAGAATGCTACTGATGGGAAGTAGAATGGTCTGCGGGCCTTTAGAATTGTCCTGAGGGGCTCTAGAATGATCTGGAGGCCTTTATAAGGGTCCTGACCGGCTCTAGAAGGGTCTGGGAACCTTTATAAAAGCCCTGAGGGGCATTAGAAGGGTCTGAGGGCCTTTAGAAAGGTCCTGAGAGGCATTAGAAGGGTCTTGTGGCCTTCATAATGGTCCTGAAAGGCATTAGAAGGTTCTGGGGGCTTTTAGATGGCTCCTGAGGCAATCTAGAATGGTCTGGGGGCCTTTACATGGGTCTTGAGGGTCATTAGAAGGGTGTGGAGGCCTTTAGAAAGGCCCTGAGGGGCTCTAGAAGGGTCTGGGTGCTATTTGAAGCGTCCTGAGGGGGTCCAGAAGGGTCTGGGGGCCTTTTTAAAGGCCCTCAGGGGGATTATAAGGGTCTCGCGGCCTTTAGAAAGGCCCTGAGTGGCATTACAAGGGTCTGGGGTCATATAGAAAGGCTCTTAAAGGTTCTAGAAGTGTCTGGGGTAATTTAGAAAGGCCCTGAGGGGCATTAGAAGGGTCTGGGGGCCTTTAGAAGTGTTCTGAGGTGCATTAGAAGGGTCTGGGGGCCTTTAATAGAGTCCTTAGTGGCATTTGAATAGTCTGAGGGCCTTTAGAATGGTCCTGAGGGGCATTAGAATGGTCTTGTGGCCTTCATGAGGGCCCTGAAAGGCATTAGAAGGCTCTGTGGGCTTTTAGATGGGTCCTGAGGCAATCTAGAAGGGTCTGCGGGCCTTTACATGGGTCTTGATGTTCATTAGAATGGTGTGGAGGCCTTTAGAAAGGCCCTGAGGGGCTCTAGAAGGGTCTGGGGGCTATTAGAAGCGTCCTGAGGGGGTCCAGAAGGGTCTGGGGGCCTTTTTAAAGGCCCTCAGGGGGATTATAAGCGTCTCGCGGCCTTTAGAAAGGCTCTGAGTGGCATTAGAAGGGTCTGGGGGCCTTTAGAAGGGTCTTCAGGGGCTCTAGAAGGCTCTGGGAACCTTTAGAAAGGCCCTGTGGGGCATTAGAAGGGTGTGGGGGCCTTTAGAATGCTCCTGAGGGGCCGTAGAATGGTCTTGAGACCTTTATAAAGGCCCTGACGATCATTAGAATGGTCTGCGGGACTTTAGATGTGTCCTGAGGGGCTCTAGAATGATCTGGGGGCCTTTATAAGGGTCTTGACGGGCTCTAGAAGGGTCTGGGGGCCTTTTAAAAAGTCCTGAGGGGCATTTGAATAGTCTGAGGGCCTTTAGAAAGGTCCTGAGGGGCATTACAAGGGTCTTGTGGCCTTCATAAGGGTCCTGAAATGCATTAGAAGGGTCTGGGGGCTTTTAGATGGGTCCTGAGGCAATCTAGAAGGGTCTAGATGCCTTTACATGGGTCTTGAGGGTCATTAGAAGGGTGTGGAGGCCTTTAGAAAGGTCCTGAAAGGCATTAGAAGGGTCTGGGGGCTTTTAGATGGGTCCTGAGGCAATCTAGAAGGGTCTGGGGGCCTTTACATGGGTCTTGAGTGTCCTTAGAAGGGTGTGGAGGCCTTTAGAAAGGCCCTGAGGGGCTCTAGAAGGGTCTGATGCTATTAGAAGCGTCCTGAGGGGGTCCAGAAAGGTCTGGGGGCTTTTTAAAGGCCCTCAGGAGGATTATAAGGGTCTCGCGGCCTTTAGAAAGGCCCTGAGTGGCATTAGAATGGTCTGGGTGCCTTTAGAAATGTCCTGAGGGGCTCTAGAAGGGTCTGGGGGCCTTTAGAAATGTCCTGAGGGGCATTAGAAGGGTATGGGGGCCTTTAGAAAGGCCCTGAGGGGCATTACAAGGGTCTGGGGTCATATAGAAAGGCCCTGAGAGGTTCTAGAAGTGTCTGGGGTACTTTAGAAAGGCCCTGAGGGGCATTAGAAGGGTCTGGGGGCCTTTAGAAGGGTCCTGAGGGGCATTAGAAGGGTCTGGGTGCCCTTATAATAGCCCTGAGGGGAATTAGCAGGGTCTGGGGGACTTTAGAAGGGGCCTGAGGGGCTCTACAAGGGTCTGGGGGCCTTTAGAAGGGTCTTCAGGAGCTCTCGAAGGGTCTGGGGGCATTTAGAAAGGCCCTGAGGGGCATTAGAAGGGTCTCGCGGCCTTTAGAAAGGCCCTGAGGTGCATTACAAGGGTCTGGGGTCATATAGAAAGGCCCTGAGAGGTTCTAGAAGTGTCTGGGGTACTTTAGAAAGGCCCTGAAGGACATTAGAAGGGTCTGAAGGCCTTTAGAAGGGTCCTGAGGGGCATTAGAAGTGTCTGAAGGCCTTTAAAAGGGTCCTGAGAGGCATTTGTATGGTCTGGGGGCCTTTAGAAAGGCTATGAGGTGGATTAGAAGGGTCTGGGGGCCTTTAGATTCGTCCTGAGTGGCTCTAGAATGGTCTGGGGGCCTCTAGAAGGGTCCTGAGGGGCTCTAGAAAGACCTGGGGTCATTTAGAAATGTCCTGAGGTGCTCTAAAAGTGTCTCGGGGCCTTTCAAAGGGTCCTGATGGGCATTAGACGGGTCTGGGTGCCTTTAGAAATGCCCTGAGGGGCATTAGAAAGGTCTGGGGCCTTTTAGAAGGGTCTTGAGGGGATCTAGAAGGGTCTGGGGGCCTTTAGAAGTGTCTGGAGTGGATCTAGAATGGTCTGGGGGCCTTTAGAACGCTCTTGAGGGGCAGTAGAACGGTCTGGGAACGTTTATAAAGGCCCTGACGGGCATTAGAATGGTCTGCCAGCCTTTAGATATGTCCTGAGGGGCTTTGGAATGGTCTGGGGGCCTTTATAAGGGTCCTGACGGGCTCTAGAAGGGTCTGGGAACCTTTCTAAATGCCCTGAAGGGCATTAGAATGGTCTGAGGGTCTTTAGAAAGGTCCTGAAGGGCATTAGAAGGGTGTGGAGGCTTTTATAAGGGTCCTGAAAGGCATTAGAAGGGTCTGGGGGCTTTTAGATGGGTCCTGAGGCAATCTAGAAGGGTCTGGGGGCCTTTACATGGGTCTTGAGGGTCATTAGAAGGGTGTGCAGGCCTTTAGAAAGGCCCTGAGGGGCTCTAGAAGGGTCTGGGGTCTATTATAAGCGTCCTGAGGGGGTCCAGAAGTGTCTTGGGGCCTTTTTAAAGGCGCTCAGGGGGATTATAAGGGTCTCTCGGCCTTTAGAAACGCCCTGAGTGGCATTAGAAAGGTCTGGGTGCCTTTAGAAATGTCCTGAGGATCTCTAGAAGGGTCTGGGGGCCTTTAGAAATGTCCTGAGGTGCATTAGAAGGGTCAGGGGGCCTTTAGAAAGGCCCTGAGGGGCATTAGAAGGGTCTGGGGTCATATAGAAAGGCCCTGAGATGTTCTAGAAGTGTCTGGGGTACTTTAGAAATGTCCTGAGGAGATTTAGAAGGGTCTGGGGGCCTTTAGAAGGCTCCTGAGGGGCATTAGAAGGGTCTGGGGGCTTTTAGAATGGTCCTGAGGGGGTCTAGAAGGGTCTGCAGGCATTTAAAACTGTCCTGAGAGGCTCTAGAAGGGTCTGGGTGCGTTTATAAGGGTCCTGAGGGGCATTAGAAGGGTCTGGGTGCCCTTATAAAAGCCCTGAGGGGAATTAGCAGGGTCTGGGGGAGTTTAGAAGCGTCCTTAGGGGCTCTATAAGGGTTAGGGGGCCTTTAGAAGGGTCTTCGGGGGCTCTAGAAGGGTCTGGGGACCTTTAGAAATGTCCTGAGGGGCATTAGAAGGGTATGGGGGCCTTTAGAAAGACCCTGAGGTTCATTACAAGGGTCTGGGGTCATATAGAAAGGCCCTGAGAGGTTCTAGAAGTGTCTGGGGTACTTTGGAAAGGCCCTGAGGGGCATTAGAAGGGTCTGGGGGCTTTTAGAAGGGTCCTGAAAGGCATTAGAAGGGTCTGGAGGCCTTTAGAATGGTCCTGAGGGGGTCTAGAAGGGTCTGGGGGCCTTTACATGGGTCTTGAAAGTCATTAGAAGGGTGTGGAGGCCTTTAGAAAGGCCCTGAAAGGGTATAGAAGGGTCTGGGGGTATTTAGATGGGTTCTGAGGCAATCTGGAAGGGTCTGGGGTTCTTTACATGGGTCTTGAGGGGCATTAGAATGGTCTGAGTGTATTTAGAAAGGTCCTGAGGGGCATTAGAAGGGTCTTGTGGCCTTTATAAGGGTCCTGAAAGGCATTAGAAGGGTCTGGGGGGCTTTAGATGGGTCCTGAGGCAATCTCGATGGGTCTGGGGCCCTTTACATGGGTCTTGAGGGTCATTAGAGGGTTCTGGGGTCCTTTAGATAGTCACTGAGTGGCATTAGAAGGGTCCGGGGGCATTTATAAAGGTCCTGAGGGGCATTAGAATGATCTGGGTGCCTTTAGAAAGGTCCTGAGGGGCATTAGATGGGTCTTGTGGCCTTCATAAGGGTCCTGAAAGGCATTAGAATGCTCTGGGGGCTTTTAGTTTGGTCCTGAGGCAATCTAGAAGGGTCTAGGGGCCTTTACATGGTTCTTGGGTGTCATTAGAAGGGTGTGGAGGCCTTTAGAAAGGACCTGAGGGGCTCTAGAAGGGTGTGGGGGCTATTAGAAGCGTCCTGAGGGGGTCCAGAAGGGTCTGGGGGCCTTTTTAAAGGCCCTCAGGGGGATTATAAGGGTCTCGCGGCCTTTAAAAATTTACTGAATGGCATTACAAGGGTCTGGGGTCATATAGAAAGGCCCTGAGATGTTCTAGAAGTTTCTGGGGTACTTTAGAAAGGTCCTGAGGGGCATTAGAAGGGTCTGGGGGCCTTTAGAAGGGTCCTGAGGGGTATTAGAATGGTCTGGGGGCTTTTAGAAGGGCTCTGAGGGGCATTTGAATGGTCTGAGGGCGTTTAGAAAGGCCCTGAGATGTTCTAGAAGTTTCTGGGCTACTTTAGAAATGTCCTGAGGGGCTCTAGAAGGGTCTGGGGGCCTTTAGAAAGGACCTGAGGGGCTCTAGAAGGGTCTGGGGGCCTCTAGAAGGGTCCTGAGGGGCTCTAGAAAGATCTGGGTTCCTTTAGAAATGTTCTGAGGTGCTCTTAAAGTGTCTCGGGGCCTTTCGAATGGTCCTGAGGGGCATTAGAAGGGTCTGGGTGCCTTTAGAAATGTCCTGAGGGGCTCTAGAAGGGTCTGGGGGCCTTTAGAAATGTCCTGAGGGGCATTAGAAGGTTATGGGGGCCTTTAGAAAGGCCCTGAGGGGCATTAGAAGGGTCTGGGGTCATATAGAAAGGCCCTGAGAGGTTCTTGAAGTGTCTGGGGTACATTAGAAAGGCCCTGAGGGGCATTAGAAGGGTCTGGGGGCCTTTAGAAGGGTCCTGAGAGGCATTAGAAGGGTCTGGGGGCCTTTAGAATGGTCCTGAGGGGGTCTAGAAGGGTCTGGGGGCCTTTACATGGGTCTTGAGGGTCATTAAAAGGGTGTGGAGGCCTTTAGAAAGGCCCTGAAAGGCTAAAACCCTGGGGGCTTTTAGATGGGTTCTGAGGTAATCTGGAAGGGTCTAGGGGTCTTTACATGGGTCTCGAGGGGCATTAGAAGGGTCTGAGTGCCTTTAGAAAGGTCCTGATGGGCATTAGAAGGGTCTTGTGGCCTTTATAAGGGTCCTGAAAGGCATTAGAATGGTCTGGGGGGCTTTAGATGGGTCCTGAGGCAATCTAGATGGGTCTGGGGGCCTTTATATGGGTCTTGAGGGTCATTAGAGGGGTCTGGGGTCCTTTAGATAGTCCCTGAGTGGCATTAGAAGGGTCCGGGGGCCTTTAGAAAGGTCCTGAGGGGCATTAGAATGGTCTGGGTTCCTTTAGAAAGATCCTGACAGGCTCTAGAAGGGTCTGGGTCCTTTAGAAGCATCCTGAGGGGCTGTAGAAGGGTCTGGGGGCCTTTCGAAGGGTCCTGATGGGTTCTAGAAAGATCTTGGGGCCTTTAGGAATGTCGTGAGTGGCTCTAGAAGGGTCTGGGGGCCTTTAGAAGGTTTCTGAGGGGCATTTGAATGGTCTGGGGTCCTTTAGAAATGCCCTGAGGTGCATTAGAAGGGTCTGAGGGCTTTAGAAAGGCCCTGAGGGTCTGCAGAAGGGTCTGGGTGCCTTTCGAATGGTCCTGAAGGGCTCTAGAAAGGTCTGATGTTTTTTAGAAGGGTCTTGAGTGGCTCTAGAAGGGTCTGGCGGCTGTAGAATGGTCCTGAGGTGCTCTACAAGGGTCTGGGGCCCTTTAGAACAATCTAGAGGGGCTCTAGAAGCGTCTGGGGTCCTTTAAAGGGGTCCTGAGGGGCTCTAGAAGGGTCTGGGGTCCTTTAGAAGGGCCTTGAGGGGCGTTAGATGGGTCTGGGGGCCTTTAGAAACACCCAGAGTGGCTCTAGAATGGTCTGGGGATCTTTCGAAATGGCCTTGAGGGGCTCCAGAAGTGTCTGGGTGCCTTTAGAAAGGTCTTGTGTGGCTCTAGAAGGGTCTGGGGGTCTTTACAATGGATCTGAGTGGCTCTAGAGGAGTCTGGGGGCCTTTAGAAAGGTCCTAAATGGCTCTAGTGTGGTCTGGGTGCTATTTGAAAGGCCCTGAAGGGCATTAGATGGGTCTGGCGACCTTTAGAAAAGCCCTGAGGGGCATTAGAAGGGTCTGGGTGACTTTGGATGGATCTGAGGGGCATTAGAATGTTCTGGGGGCCTTTAGAAGGGTCCTGAGGGGCTCTGGAAGGGTCTCGGGGCCATTTGAAGCGTCTTGAGGGGCTCTAGAAGGGTCTGGGTGCCTTTAGAAAGGTCTTGAGGGGATCTAGAGGAGTCTGGAGGCCTTTAGATAGGTCGTGAACGGCTCTAGAGGGGTCTGGGGGCCTTTAGAATGACCCTGAATGGTATTAGATGGGTCTGGGGGCCTTTAGAATAGTCCTAAGGGGCATTAGAAGCTCTGGGCTCCTTTAGAAAGGCCCTAAGGGGCATTAGAAGGGTCTTGGGGCCTTTAGAAATGCCCTGAAAGGCTCTAGAAGGGTCTGGGGTCCTTTAGAAAGGCCCTGAGGGGCTCTACAAGAGTCTGGGCGCCTGTAGAAGGGTCCTGAGGGGCTCTAGAATGGTTTGGGGACCTTTATAAAGGACCTGAGGAGCTCTAGAAGGGTCTGGGGGCCTTTAAAAGAGTCCTGAGGGGCTCTAGAAGCGTCTTCGGGCCTTTAGAATGGTCTTGAGGGGAATTACCAGGGTCTGGGGGCCTTTAGAAGGGTTCTGAGGGGCATTACAAGGGTCTGGGTACCGTTAGAAAGGTCCTGTGAGGTCTAGAAAGGTCTGTGGTCCTTTGAAGGGTCCTGACAGGTTCTATAAATGTCTGGGGGCCTTTAGAAGGGTCCTGAGGGGCATTAGAAGGGTCTGGGGGCCTTTAGAAGGGTCCTGAGGGGCATTAGAAGGGTCTGGGGGTCTTTAGAAGGGTCTTGAGGGTCTCTAGATGGGTCTGGGGGCCTTTAGAATGGCCGTTAGGGGTCCTAGAAGAGTCTGGGGGCCTTTAGATAGGTCCTGAAGGGCTCTAGTGTGGTCTGAGGTCCTTTATAAAGGCCCTGAGGGTCATTAGATGAGTCTTGGGACCTTTAGAAGGTCTTGAGGGGCATTAGAAGGGTCTGGGGTCCTTTAGAAAGACCCTGAGTTGCATTACAAGGGTCTGGTGTCCTTTAGAAGGGTCCTGAGGGGCTCTAGAAGAGTCTGGGGGCCTTTAGAAGTGTCTTGAGGGGCTCTAGAAGGGTTTGGGGTTATTTAGAAAGGACCTGAAGGTCTCTAGAAGGGTCTGGGGGCTTTTAGATATGTTCTGAGGGGCTCTAAATGGGTCTGGGTGCCATTAGAAGGGTCCTGAGGGGCTCTAGAAGAATCTGGGAGCCTTTAGAAAGGACTTGAGGGGCTCTAGAAGGGTCTGGGGGCCTTTAGAATGGGCCTGAGGGGCTCTAGAAGAGTGTTGGGGTCATTAGAAGGGTCCTGAAGGGCATTAGATGGGTCTGGGGTCCTTAAGAAGGGTCCTGAGGGGCTCTGGAAAAGTCTGGGGTCCCTTTGAATCGTCTTGAGGGGCTCTAGAAGGGTCTGTCGGCCTTTAGAATGGTCCTGACGGGCTCTAGAAGGGTCTGGGAACCTTTATAAATGCCCTGAGGGGCATTAGAATGGTCTGAGGGCCTTTTGAAGGGTCCTGAGGGGCATTAGAATGGGGCGCACCCACCCTTCCCGAGCACCCACCCCAAACATTCACCCGTTAGCAATTAAGCACCCACCCCAAACATTCACCCATCTAGCAATTAAGCACCCACCCAGCGACAAAACAAATTAATTACATAGCCAAGCCCCCAGATAACACTCCTCAAAAAAACCTCTCAAAAACAGTGCCTAAAAGAGAAAGCACTCAATCAAAACACACACACAAAAAAACAAAAAAGAAACTAAAAGAAGAAATTTTCAACTCAGACAGCCACCATGTTTAAATCCGGCATCCAACATTTTGAAGCCAACTCCCGCCATTTTCAGATCGGGCAGCCACCATTTTTGAATCGGGTGGCGGCCATTTTGAAGCCAACTCCCGCCATTTTGAGGTCGGGCAGCCGCCATATTTGAATCGGGCGGAGGCCATTTTGAAGCCGACTCCCGCCATTTTGAGTTCAGGCGGCAGCCGTTTTTGAATCGGGCGACGGCCATTTTGACGAAGATTCCAGCCATTTTGAGGCCCCCAGACCATTCTAGAGCCCCTCAGATCCTTTCTAAAGGCTCCCAGACTCTTCTAGACCCCTCAGGACTTTTGTAACGGCCCCCAGACCCATCTAGAGCCCCTCAGGACCCTTTTAAAGGCCCCCAGACCCTTCTAATCCACCTCAGGGCCTTTCTAAAGGCCCCCAGACCATTCAAATGCCAATCAGGACCCTTTTAAAGGCCCCCAGACCATTCAAATGCCCCTCAGAACCATTCTAAAGGCCCCCAGACCCTTCTAATGCCCCTCAGGGCCGTTCTAAAGTACCCCAGACACTTCTAGAACCTCTCAGGGCCTTTCTATATGACCCCAGACCATTGTAATGCCACTCAGGGCCTTTCTAAAGGCCGCGAGACCCTTATAATCCCCCTGAGGGCCTTTAAAAAGGCCCCCCGACCCATCTGGACCACCTCAGGACGCTTCTAATAGCCCCCAGACCCTTCTAGAGCCCCTCAGGGCCTTTCTAAAGGCCTCCACACCCTTCTAATGACCCTCAAGACCCATGTAAAGGCCCCCAGACCCTTCTAGATTGCCTCAGGACCCATCTAAAAGCCCCCAGAACCTTCTAATGCCTTTCAGGACCCTTATGAAGGCCACAAGACCCTTCTAGTTCCCTTCAGGGCCTTTCTAAAGGCCCTAAGACCCTTCTAATGCCCCTCAGGGCATTTATAAAGGTTCCCAGACCCTTCTAGAGCCCGTCAGGACCCTTAGAAAGGCCCCCAGACCATTCTAGAGCCCCTCAAGACAATTCTAAAGGCATGCAGACCATTCTAATGCCCGTCAGGGCCTTTATAAAGGTTTCCAGACCCTTCTACTGCCCCTCAGGAGCATTCTAAAGGCCCCCAGACCCTTCTAATGCACCACAGGGCCTTTCTAAAAGTCCCCAGACCGTTCTAGAGCCCCTGGACACCCTTCTAAAGGCCCCCAGACCCTTATAGAGCCCCTCAGGACGCATCTAAAGTCCCCCAGACCCTGCTAATTCCACTCAGGGTTTTATAAGGGCACCCAGACCCTTCTAATGCCTTTCAGGACCCTTATAAAGGCACCCAGACCCTTCTAGAGCCTCTCAGGACAGATTTAAATGCCTCCAGACCCTTCTAGACCCCCTCAGGACCATTCTAAAGGCCCCCAGACCCTTCTAATGCCCCTCAGGACCCTTCTAAAGGCCTCCACACCTTTCTAATGACCCTCAAGACCCATGTAAAGGCCCCCAGACCCTTCTAGATTGCCTCAGGACCCATCTAAAAGCCCCCAGACCCTTATGAAGGCCACAAGACCCTTCTAATGCCCCTCAGGACCTTTCTAAATGCCCTCAGACCTTTCTAATGCCCCTCAGGGCATTTATAAAGGTTCCCAGACCCTTCTAGTGCCCGTCAGGACCCTTATAAAGGCCCCCAGACCATTCTAGAGCCCCTCAGGACACTTCTAAAGGCCCGCAGACCATTCTAATGCCCGTCAGGGCCCTTATAAAGGTCCCCAGACCCTTCTAGAGCACCTGAAGACCCTTCTAAAGGCCCCCAGACCCTTCTAATGCCCCACAGGGCCTTTCTTAAGGTCCCCAGACCCTTATAGAGCCCCTGAAGACCCTTCTAAAGGCCCCCAGACCCTTATGGAGTCCCTCAGGACCCTTCTAAAGTCCCCCAGACCCTGCTAATTCCCCTCAGGGCTTTTATAAGGTCACCCAGACCCTTCTAATGCCCCTCAGGACCCTTATAAAGGCACCCAGACCCTTCTAGAGCCTCTCAGGACAGTTTTAAATGCCTCCAGACCCTTCCAGAACCACTCAGGACCATTCTAAAGACCCCCAGACCATTTAATGCCCATCAGGAGCACTCTAAATGTCCCCAGACCCTTCTAGAGCCCCTGAAGACCCTTCTAAAGGCTCCCAGACCCTTCTAATGCCCCTCAGGGCCTTTCTAAAGGCCGCGAGACCCTTTTAATCCCCCTGAGGGCCTTTAAAAAGGCCCCCAGACCCTTCTGGACCCACTCAGGACGCTTCTAATGGCCCCCAGACCCTTCTAGAGCCCCTCAGGGCCTTTCTAAAGGCCTCCACACCCTTCTAATGACCCTCAAGACCCATGTAAAGGCCCCCAGACCCTTCTAGATTGCCTCACGACCCATCTAAAAGCCCCCAGACCCTTCTAATACCTTTCAGGGCCTTTCTAAAGGCCTCCACACCCTTCTAATGACCCTCAAGACCCATGTAAAGGCCCCTAGACCCTTCTAGATTGCCTCAGGACCCATCTAAAAGCCCCCAGACCCTTCTAATGCCTTTCAGGACCCTTATGAAGGCCACAAGACCCTTCTAATGCCCCTCAGGACCTTTCTAAAGACCCTCAGACCCTTCTAATGCCTATCAGGGAATTTATAAAGGTTCCCAGACCCTTCTAGAACACCTCAGGACCCCTATAAAGACCCCCAGACCATTCTAGATCCCCTCAGGACACTTCTAAAGGCCCGCAGACCATTCTAATGCCCGTCAGGGCCTTTAAAAATGTCCCCAGACCCTTCTACTGCCCCTCAGGAGCATTCTAAAGGCCCCCAGACCCTTCTAATGCCCTACAGGGCCTTTCTAAAGGTCCCCAGACCCTTCTAGAGCCCCTGAAGACCCTTCTAAAGGCCCACAGACCCTTATAGATCCCCTCAGGACCCTTCTAAAGTCCCCCAGACCCTACTAATTCCCCTCAAGGCTTTTATAAGGGCACCCAGACCCTTCTAGAGCCCCTGAAGACCCTTCTAAAGGCCCCCAGACCCTTATAGAGCCCCTCAGGACCCTTCTAAAGTCCCCCAGACCCTACTAATTCCCCTCAAGGCTTTTATAAGGGCACCCAGACCCTTCTAGAGCCCCTGAAGACCCTTCTAAAGGCCCCCAGACCCTTATAGAGCCCCTCAGGACCCTTCTAAAGTCCCCCAGACCCTGCTAATTCCCCTCAGGGCTTTTATAAGGGCACCCAGACCCTTCTAATGCCCCTCAGGACCCTTATAAAGGCACCCAGACCCTTCTAGAGCCTCTCAGGACAGTTTTAAATGCCTCCAGACCCTTCTAGACCCCCTCAGGACCATTCTAAAGGCCCCCAGACACTTCTAATGCCCCTTAGGACCCTTCAGAAGGCCCCCAGACCCTTCTAATGCCCCTCAGAGCCTCTCTGAATTACCCCAGACACTTCTAGAACCTCTCAGAGCCTTTCTATATGACACCAGACCCATGTAATGCCACTCAGGGCCTTTCTAAAGGCCGCGAGACCCTTATAATCCCCCTGAGGGCCTTTAAAAAGGCCCCCAGACCATTCTGGACCCCCTCAGGATGCTTCTAATAGCCCCCACACCCTTCTAGAGCCCCTCAGGGAATCTATGGAATCATAGAACAACCAGGTTGGAAGAGACCCACTGGATCATCGAGTCCAACTGTTCCTGTCAAACAGTAAACATTGCCCCTCGGCACCTTGTCCATCTGTGCCTTAAACACCTCCAGGGAAGATGAATCAACCCCCTCCCTGGGCAGCCTCTGACACTGCCCAATGACCCTTTCCATGAAAAAGTTTTCCTAATCTCCAGCCTAAATCTCCCCTGGTGGAGCTTGAGGCCACTCCCTCTCGTCCTGTCCCCAGTCACTTGGGAGAAGGGGCCAGCTCCCTCCTCTCCACAACTTACTTTCAGTTAATTGTAGAGAGCAATGAGGTCTCCCCTCAGCTTCCTCTCCTCCAGGATCAACACCCCCAGCTCTCTCAGCTGTTCCTTATAAGGCCTTTTCTCCCGCCCCTTTACTAGCTTTGTTGCTCTTCTCTGAACTTTCTCCGGAGCCTCAACATCCTTCTTGTGGTGAGGGGCCCAGAAGCGAACACAGGATTCAAGAATCGGTCTCACCATTGCTGAGTACAGAGGGAGAACAACCTCCCTGGAGTCCAATTGTATGAGGTTTAACAAGGCCAAACACCAGGTCCTGCTTCTATGATTCTACGTGTTACATAATCACATTCTCATGCACCATTTAGATAGAATTGAGCATTGATCTCTCTCATACAGTAGCAAAATCGCAGAGACTGAGCTATTTCTCAGCAGCCAATGAAGCAGCAAACTCTAAAGGGCATTTTCAACTTTTTGTTATTGGTCCTATTCTTGCCCTTCTCCCAACAACCTTAACATTGCATGCAGCCCCATCTTTTGTGTAGTCATCAGGCTAGTCATCACCCTACGCAGAGCTACAGACTGGGAGAAGCCTGGCTGGAAAACTGCCAGGAGGAGAGGGACCTGGGGGTGTCAGTCGACAGCTGACTGACCATGAGCCAGCAGTGTGCCCAGAAGGCCAATGGCATCCTGGCTTGTGTCAGAAATGGTATGACCAGCAGGTCCAAGGAGGTGATTCTCCCTCTGTACTCAGCACTGGTGAGGCCGCTCCTTGAATCCTGCGTTCAGTTCTGGACCTCTCAGCAAGGATGTTGAGGTTCTGGAGCGAGTCAAGAGAAGAGCCACGAAGCCGGTGAAGGGACTGGAGGACAGGCCCTATGAGGAGCAGCTGAGAGAGCTGGGGTTGTTTAGCCTGGAGAAGAGGAGGCTGAGAGGAGACCTCATTGTTCTCTGCAACTACCTGAAGGGAGGATGCAGAGAGGAGGGAGCTGGGCTCTTCTCCCAAGGGACAGGGGACAGGACAAGAGGGAATGACCTCAAGCTCCACCAGGGGACATTTAGGCTGGAGATTAGGAGGAAGTTTTTCACACAGGGGGTCATTGGGCAGCGTCAGAGGCTGCCCAGGGAGGGGATTGACTTGCCTTCCCTGGAGGTGTTTAAGGCACAGGTGGATGAGGTCTTGAGGTACTCGGTTTAGCATTTGATAGGAAGGGTTGGACTAGAAGATCCGATGGGTCCCTTCCAACCTGGTTGTTCTATGATTCTGTGATAATGTCCAGGCTGAGAAGAACAATAAAACGGTCACAGAGAAGCTAACTATAACAGCAGACTCCAGACATAAGAGGAAAGGCTCTGAAACTCCTACATTTCCATCAAGGACAGAGACAGCCTGTGCTTCTATCGGCTGAGTTGCGGCCCTTCCTCTCACAGAACTAACTCGATATGACCACTGCCGTGACATCATTAGTCAGGCTCCAGTTTCAGGGGCCGTGAATCCCAGGCACATACAAAAAGCAAGTCAGCTCGGGCCCCGTGCCTCTGAGTTACAGAGCGCTGGGCCAGGTAGGAGGAGAGGGGAAGAAAATGCCCTAAAGCTCTACTACTTCAGACATCTTGAAGATATCAACACACAGACTTTTTCCACAGCAGTTCTCTGAGCAGAAGCTTAGAGGAACATTTCAGCCTAAGAGTGTTATAAAGCTACATGTATACGTAAAAAAGAGCTGACTAGTTTGAAAGGCACAAGGAGCCCTACAGACAGGCAGAGGATTATAGAAAAGGGCAGGGACTAGCACAAAGATTCAGAAACAGTAAGAGGAGTAAAGGGGAGCGTCAAGATACAGAGTGAATGTAGAAGCTGGAACGGCAACAGTGAGCAATACAAAGGGATAGAGAAAGAAAAAGAGAGATGGAAAGAGAGAAAAAAAGAGAGAAAGAAAAGCAAAGCATTTTCAGGTGCAGAGAAAGAACAAACTGCAAGGATCAAACCAGTGAAATTGTAGGGGGAAAGAATGAGAAATACAGAATAGGACAAAGATGGAAAAGAAAAAAAAAAAAGCGTGGGCAGAGAACAGATGCTGAAGACTGGGAAAAGGAGAGAAAAGAGCACAGAGAAATAAAAGGGCAGGGTTATAGGGATCCCAGGAGACAAAAATTGTAGCAGCAGCACAATAAATGAAAGGAACCAAAAAGTCCACCTTTAAAAAGTTTGCTATCTCCTCCCATCACTGTCGCAACAAGCAGCAGAGCAGGGAAAGCACACATACTATTATTTCTCATAAGGATGCTTTCAGGCATAGTAACAGCAGGGCTCTTGCCGAGAATGTAAAGGAGAGTCAATCAAATGCAGCTGCTCCCCAGACCATATTTATACCTTTGAGAGAGTTCGCCCCACCCCATTCACAGGTGATGCTTGTGAAGGCCCAGGGTGTATATAAGCCCCAGGCCTTGCCTGGGGAGGTCATTCAGCCTCTGGTTTCCCTTGAGATTGGAGCTCTGCTGGTGTTTTAACTCCTTGTGTCGGATGAGGGCTGGAATGGTAAGGGTTTTTTTTTTGGTTTTTAATAGCACTTTGTCTGTGAGGCAACTTGTTGCTATTCTTCATTCTGGGCAGGGGGGTGGGGGATGGTGATGCATTCATCCTAGAGTATCTCCAGTTTGTTGCTGGCAGCATATGGGGGATAAAAATTTGTTAGCTAGGGCACTGCTTTTCTTGAATTGAGCTCCTAAAGCCTGCAGCCGTCTCATATTTTGATGCTGTACTTTTCTGTTTCTTTTTTTTCTTGTAGATGCTGAAGAGGGAGCCGGTGACTGCACGATTATTTCCATAAGCAGACCTGACTTAAGCAGCTTTGGCCAAGGAGAGCTTCAGCGGTGACCCTCTGCAAGCTAAGTTGAGGGGACAGAGTCAATAAGCGGGAGGTGGCTTGGGGATAGCAGCCCTAGGCGTGGTGGGTGAGGAGGGTAGTTTCTGCTAGTCTCTGGAGCCATGGAGGGGGATAACCAAAACAGCGTGGGAGAAGCCATCGGAGCAGTAGCCGAGGGGGTTGAATGCTGAGGAAGCAGAGCTTAATGTTTGAGTTTGGTTGTAGACTAGCTTGGCTTGGCTGTGCTTTGCAGTCGAGGCAGCGTGAGCAAAAGCAGGCAAGAGGTTTGGAATTCTTTGGTCATTGCAGAGAGTCAGGGACTGGGCTAGTAACATTGTGGGGAAAATGAAAAAAAAAAAAACAAACCCGCAGGCTGGGAAAAAAGATGAAAAAGGAAAAAAGAACTATGGACACAAGACAGATACTAAAGACTGGGGGGAAGCGGGGCGGGGTGGGGAGAAAGAGAAAACAACACAGAAAAATAAAAGAGTATGGTTATAGGGATGCCAGAAAATAAAAATTGTATTGCAGTACAGTAAATGAAAGGAACCGAAAAGTCTAGCTCTAAGATCTTTGCTATCTAGTCACCTTACCGTCACGAGAAGCGGCATCGCAATGAAAGCTTGCATACTGTTATTTCTGATAAGAATGCTTTTGGGCATAATAACGGCATAGTTCTTAGCAAAAATGTAAGGTATAGTCAGTAAAACACGTGTGCTCCCCATTTCCTATTTATACCTTTGAGATAGTTCACCCCACCCCCTTCACAGGTGATGTGCATGAAGGCCCAGGGTGTATATAAGCCCCAGGCCTTGCCCACAGAGTTCATTCGGCCTCTGGCTTCCCTCGAGGTCAGAGCTCTGCCGCCGCTTTACCTTCTTGCGGCCGATGAGGGTGTGCTGGAAAGGTAAGCTTATTTTTTTTTTCTTTTACAGTGCTTTGTCTTTGTTTAGCATTTCTGGTTATGGGGTCAGTTCTGGGTGTTCCTCATTCTGTGGGGTCGATGTTTTTATCCTAGAATCTCTGCAGTTTGTAGTTGGCTCCTTACGGGACATAACAATTTAGATTTTAGTACACTTGCCTAGAGGAGTAAGTCGATTCCGTGGGTCGGTAGATGATGCAAGGGACCAGGGGAACCCTGGGAAAGGCTGAGAAGTACAGCTCTCGAGGAATATCAGCTCATAAGGGTCAAGGGATTAAAATATAGTGCAGGTTCTGTTAGGAAAAACCAGAGTTCTTTGTCTGATTTTTCAGGGGTGCGGAAGGACTTTAATGGTTTAGAACTGGGAAAGGAAGATAGCTTCATCAGACTTTCTCGGATCGGTTTGGCGGTCAGATGCAAGCGTCATTCAGGTTTCTGTCGTTCCAGTCTCTCTGCAGCCAGTAGGAGGTAACGATGCGATTGAGACACAGATTCAGACACGAGGTATGGATTATTTGGACTCTCGTGTGGCAATTGCCAGTTTGCATATCGGAGGAATTTGATCTCGAGAAGTTTCGGTCGCCTTAAAAATGTACTCTCTGGGACTGAGATCTCTGCTCCCTCGTCCCTTCTACTTATTGCATTGTTCGAGTGACTTATTTGCACCCATCCCGTCTTCATCTGTCTGAATATCGGATACTTTGCTACTTGAAAGTATGGATTTGCTGCCTATCTGCAGCGCAGGATTCCGTCCTTGTCTTCCACTGTATTTCTCAGGGAAGAGGACGGTCATCGTTTTGCCTCGTAACAGTTAACAGCTGAGCGATCATTCCTCATCCAGTCTGTGGGCACACGAGCCTCCCTCGTTTAGAAGAGCTTGGGATTTTTCCAAACTTACCGGGGAGATTTGCTCTATTATCGCTCACAGCGGTCGGAACCTCGTTCCTGTTATCCATTGTGTGGATTTTTATGTTCATAGACTTTCCAGTTTAGGTCTTAAAGGAGTCAGTTCCCACCGTTGTGAACTTTTCATCGGCTGCTTGCCTTTGTCCTTCCAGTGTCCATTACTGTCTGGTAAGTGTTCTGATTTTTTAGGTCTTCTGTGTCGATTCTTTTTGAGAACCGGTAAAGGTTGTAATTTTTCAAGTTCTTTTTGTTTACTGCTGTAACTAAAGTCTAGTAAAATTCCTAGAATTTTGATCCGCACAGCTCATCTGTCTTTTGTCCCGGCTATCGGCACTACTATGTTCCTGTAACGGGAGCGGCGGAGAGAAGAGGTAAGCGGACCGTGTGGCATTTTGGCGTGCCTGTGAGGTAGTTGGGCTCACTCTTAAGGGGCTGGCGGCGAGGAGGAAACTAAGTATGTCTCGAAGAGTAAAGTAGTAGCATTTGTTATCTCGATTATGTACGGAACCTTTGGTTTGGCAGGTGCCCTGACAGTTTTGCAGCGGGTTTAGTACAAGATGTCGGCAGTGAGCAGTGTGATGCTGACTTAGCACTCTGTTTGCTGTCTCTTTTTTTTTTTTTTTTTTTGTGTGTGTGTATTATAGTCCAGGACAATGTGACAGTGCAGGATTTTTCCAGTTACTTGATGCAGTTAGAGGTTTTTTGCCTGGGATGGCTTTGGGTCCTCGGTCCTCAGGAAGTTAAGAGGGCTGTGGTTTTTGCCGGGAAGAGGGCAGAATGTCGAGAGCAGCAAGGAGGAGATTTAGCGTAGGGTAGAAGGTTGCGCGGGGAGAGTTTGCCTCGTTACAGATTTGGAGAAGGGTTTAATTTTCAGCCCCAAGCTAGCGTGCGCCAGGCAGGGCAGTTCCAGCCTGTATCTGTCTTTCAGGACCCTTATAAAGGCCACAAGACCCTTCTAATGCCCCTCAGGACCTTTCTAAAGGCCCTCAGACCCTTCTAGTGCCCCTCAGGGCATTTATAAAGGTTCCTAGACCCTTCTAGAGCCTGTCAGGACCCTTATAAAGGCCCCCAGACCCCTCTAGAGCACCTCAGAACACTTCTAAAGGCCTGCAGACCATTCTAATGCCTGTCAGGGCCTTTATAAAGGTCCCCAGACCCTTCTAATGCCCCTCAGGAGCATTCTAAAGGCCCCCAGACCCTTCTAATGCCCCACAGGGCCTTTCTAAAGGTCCCCAGACCCTTCTAGAGCCCCTGAAGACCCTTCTAAAGGCCCACAGACCCTTATAGAGCCCCTCAGGACCAATCTAAAGTCCACCAGACCCAGCTAATTCCCCTCAGGGCTTTTATAAGGGCACCCAGACCCTTCTAATGCCCCTCAGGACATTTCTAAAGGCCCCCAGAACATTCTAGAGCCCCTCAGGACATTTCTAAAGGCACCCAGACCCTTGTAATGCCACTCAGGGCCTTTCTAAAGGCCGCGAGACCCTTATAATCCCCCTGAGGGCCTTTAAAAAGGCCCCCCGACCCATCTGGACCACCTCAGGACGCTTCTAATAGCCCCCAGACCCTTCTAGAGCCCCTCAGGGCCTTTCTAAAGGCCTCCACACCCTTCTAATGACCCTCAAGACCCATGTAAAGGCCCCCAGACCCTTCTAGATTGCCTCAGGACCCATCTAAAAGCCCCCAGACCCCTCTAATGCCTTTCAGGGCCTTTCTAAAGGCCTCCACAACATTCTAATGACCTTCAAGACCCATGTAAAGGCCCCCAGACCCTTCTAGATTGCCTCAGGACCCATCTAAAAGCCCCCAGACCCTTCTAATGCCTTTCAGGACCCTTATGAAGGCCACAAGACCCTTCTAATGCCCCTCAAGACCTTTCTAAAGGCCCTCAGACCCTTCTAATGCCCCTCAGGGCATTTATAAAGGTTCCCAGACACTTCTAGAGCCCGTCAGGACCCTTATAAAGGCCCCCAGACCATTCTAGAGCCGCTCAGGACACTTCTAAAGGCCTGGAGACCATTCTAATGCCCGTCAGGGCCTTTCAAAAGGTCCCCAGACCCTTCTACTGCCACTCAGGAGCATTCTAAAGGCCCCCAGACCCTTCTAATGCCCCACAGGGCCTTTCTAAAGGTCCCCAGACCATTCTAGAGCCCCTGAAGACCCTTCTAAAGGCCCCCAGACCCTTCTAATGCCCCTCAGGGCCTTTCTAAAGTACCCCAGACCCTGCTAATTCCCCTCAGGGCTTTTATAAGGGCACCCAGACCCTTCTAATGCTCCTCAGGACATTTCTAAAGGCCCCCAGACACTTCTAGAGCCCCTCAGGACATTTCTAAAGGCACCCAGACCCTTGTAATGCCACTAAGGGCCTTTCTAAAGGCCGCGAGACCCTTATAATCCCCCTGAGGGCCTTTAAAAAGGCCCCCAGACCCTTCTGGACCCCCTCAGGATGCTTCTAATAGCCCCCAGACCCTTCTAGAGCCCCTCAGGGCCTTTCTAAAGGCCTCCACACCCTTCTAATGACCCTCAAGACCCATGTAAAGGCCCCCAGACCCTTCTAGATTGCCTCAGGACCCATCTAAAAGCCCCCAGACCCTTCTAATGCCTTTCAGGGCCTTTCTAAAGGCCTCCACACCCTTCTAATGACCCTCAAGACCCATGTAAAGGCCTCTAGACCCTTCTAGATTGCCTCAGGACCCATCTAAAAGACCCCAGACCCTTCTAATGCCTTTCAGGACCATAATGAAGGCCACAAGACCATTCTAATGCCCATCAGGACCTTTGTAAAGGCCCTCAGACCCTTCTAATGCCCCTCAGGGCCCTTCTAAAGGCCCCCAGACCCTTCTAATACCCCTCAGGGCCTTTCTAAAGTACCCCAGACACTTCTAGAACCTCTCAGGGCCTTTCTATATGACCCCAGACCCATGTAATGCCCCTCAGGGCTTTTCTAAAGTCCCCCATACCCTTCTAATGCCCCTCAGGACATTTCTTAAGGCCCCCAGACCCTTCTAATGCCCCTCAGGACATTTCTAAAGGCACCCAGACCCTTCTAATGCCACTCAGGGCCTTTCTAAAGGCCGCGAGACCCTTATAATCCCCCTGAGGGCCTTTAAAAAGGCCCCCAGACCCTTCTGGACCCCCTCAGGACGCTTCTAATAGCCCCCAGACCCTTCTAGAGACCCTCAGGGCCTTTCTAAAGGCCTCCACACCCTTCTAATGACCCTCAAGACCCATGTAAAGGCCCCCAGACCCTTCTAGATTGCCTCAGGACCCATCTAAAAGACCCCAGACCCTTCTAATGCCTTTCAGGGCCTTTCTAAATGCCTCCACACCCTTCTAATGACCATTAAGACACATGTAAAGGCCCCCAGACCCTTCTAGATTGCCTCAGGACCCATCCAAAAGCCCCCAGACCCTTCTAATGCCTTTCAGGACCCTTATGAAGGCCACAAGACCCTTCTAATGCCCCTCAGGACCTTTCTAAAGGCCCTCAGACCCTTCTAGTGCCCCTCAGGGCATTTATAAAGGTTCCCAGACCCTTCTAGAGCCCGTCAGGACCCTTATAAAGGCCCCCAGACCATTCTAGAGCCCCTCAGGACACTTCTAAAGGCCCGCAGACCATTCTAATGCCCGTCAGGGCCTTTCTAAAGGTCCCCAGACCCTTCTACTGCCCCTCAGGAGCATTCTAAAGGCCCCCAGACCCTTCTAATGCTAGTCAGGGCCTTTCTAAAGGTCCCCAGACCTTTCTAGAGCCCCTCAAGACCCTTCTAAAGGCCCCCAGACCTTTATAGAGCCCCTCAGGACCCTTCTAAAGTCCCCCAGACCCTGCTAATTGCCCTCAGGGCTTTTATAAGGGCACCCAGACCTTTCTAATGCCCCTCAGGACATTTCTAAAGGCCCCCAGAACCTTCTAGAGCCCCTCAGGACATTTCTAAAGGCACCCAGACCCTTCTAGAGCCCCTCAGGACATTTCTATATGACCCCAGACCCTTCTAATGCCACTCAGGGCCTTTCTAAAGGCCGCGAGACCCTTATAATCCCCCTGAGGGCCTTTAAAAAGGCACCCAGACCCTTCTGGACCCCCTCAGGACGCTTCTAATAGCCCCCAGACCCTTCTAGAGCCCCTCAGGGCCTTTCTAAAGGCCTCCACACCCTTCTAATGACCCTCAAGACCCATGTAAAGGCCCCCAGACCCTTCTAGATTGCCTCAGGACCCATCTAAAAGCCCCCAGACCCTTCTAATGCCTTTCAGAGCCTTTCTAAAGGCCTCCACACCCTTCTAATGACCCTCAAGACCAATGTAAAGGCCTCTAGACCCTTCTAGATTGCCTCAGGACCCATCTAAAAGCCCCCAGACCCTTCTAATGCCTTTCAGGACCCTTATGAAGAACACAAGACCCTTCTAATGCCCCTCAGGACCTATCTAAAGGCACTCAGACCCTTCTAATGCCCCTCAGGACCTTTCTAAAGGCCCCTAGACCCTTCTAATGCCCCTCAGGGCCTTTCTAAAGTACCCCAGACATTTCTAGAACCTCTCAGGGCCTTTCTATATGACCCCAGACCCTTGTAATGCCCATCAGGGCCTTTCTAAAGTCCCCTATACCCTTCTAATGCCCCTCAGGACATTTCTAAAGGCCCCCAGACCCTTCAAGAGCCCTTCAGGACATTTCTAAAGGCACCCAGACCCTTCTAATGCCACTCAGGGCCATTCTAAAGGCCGCGAGACCCTTATAATCCCCCTGAGGGCCTTTAAAAAGGCCCCCAGACCATTCTGGACCCCCTCAGGACGCTTCTAATAGACCCCAGACCATTCTAGAGCCCCTCAGGGCCTTTCTAAAGGCCTCCACACCCTTCTAATGACCCTCAAGACCCATGTAAAGGCCCCCAGACCCTTCTAGATTGCCTCAGGACCTATCTAAAAGCCCCCAGACCCCTCTAATGCCTTTCAGGGCCTTTCTAAAGGCCTCCACAACATTCTAATGACCCTCAAGACCCATGTAAAGGCCCCTAGACCCTTCTAGATTGCCTCAGGACCCATCTAAAAGCCCCCAGACCCTTCTAATGCCTTTCAGGACCGTTATGAAGGCTACAAGACCCTTCTAATGCCCCTCAGGACCTTTCTAAAGGCCCTCAGACCCTTCTAATGCCCCTCAGGGCATTTATAAAGGTTCCCAGACCCTTCTAGAGCCCGTCAGGACCCTTATAAAGGCCCCCAGACCATTCTAGAGCCCCTCAGGACACTTCTAAAGGCCCGCAGACCATTCTAATGCCCGTCAGGGCCTTTCTAAAGGTCCCCAGACCCTTGTACTGCCCCTCATGAGCATTCTAAAGGCGCCCAGACCCTTCTAATGCCCCACAGGGCCTTTCTAAAGGTCCCCAGACCCTTCTAGAGCCCCTGAAGACCCGTCTAAAGGCCCCCAGACCCTTCTAATGCCTCTCAGGGCCTTTCTAAAGTACCCCAGACACTTCTAGAACATCTCAGGGCCTTTCTATATGACCCCAGACGCTTGTAATGCCCCTCAGGGCTTTTCTAAAGTCCCCCATACCCTTCTAATGCCCCTCAGGACATTTCTAAAGGTCCCCAGACCCTTCTAGAGCCCCTCAGGACATATCTAAAGGCACCCAGACCCTTCTAATGTCACTCAGGGCCTTTCTAAAGGCCGCGAGACCCTTATAATCCCCCTGAGGGCCTTTAAAAAGGCCCCCAGACCCTTCTGGACCCCCTCAGGACGCTTCTAATAGCCCCCAGACCCTTCTAGAGCCCCTCAGGGCCTTTCTAAAGGCCTCCACACCCTTCTAATGACCCTCAAGACCCATGTAAAGGCCCCCAGAACCTTCTAGATTGCCTCAGGACCCATCTAAAAGCACCCAGACCCTTCTAATGCCTTACAGGGCCTTTCTAAAGGCCTCCACACCCTTCTAATGACCCTCAAGACCCAAGCAAAGGCCCCTAGACCATTCTAGATTGCCTCAGGACCCATCTAAAAGACCCCAGAGCATTCTAATGCCTTTCAGGACCCTTATGAAGGCCACAAGACCCTTCTAATGCCCCTCAAGACCTTTCTAAAGGCCCTCAGACCCTTCTAATGCCCCTCAGGTCCTTTCTAAAGGTCCCCAGACCATTCTAGAGCCCCTGAAGGCCCTTCTAAAGGCCCCCAGACCCTTCTAATGCCCCTCAGGGCCTTTCTAAAGTACCCCAGACCCTGCTAATTCCCCTCAGGGCTTTTATAAGGGCACGCAGACCCTTCTAATGCTCCTCAGGACATTTCTAAAGGCCCCCAGACACTTCTAGAGCCCCTCAGGACATTTCTAAAGGCACCCAGACCCTTGTAATGCCACTAAGGGCCTTTCTAAAGGCCGCAAGACCCTTATAATCCCCCTGAGGGCCTTTAAAAAGGCCCCCAGACCCTTCTGGACCCCCTCAGGATGCTTCTAATAGCCCCCAGACCCTTCTAGAGCCCCTCAGGGCCTTTCTAAAGGCCTCCACACCCTTCTAATGACCCTCAAGACCCATTTAAAGGCCCCCAGACCCTTCTAGATTGCCTCAGGACCCATCTAAAATCCCCCAGACCATTCTAATGCCTTTCAGGACCCTTATGAAGGCCACAAGACCCTTCTAATGCCCCTCAAGACCTTTCTAAAGGCCCTCAGACCCTTCTAGATTGCCTCAGGACCCATCCAAAAGCCCCCAGACCCTTCTAATGCATTTCAGGACCCTTATGAAGGCCACAAGACCCTTCTAATGCCCCTCAGGACCTTTCTAAAGGCCCTCAGACCCTTCTAGTGCCCCTCAGGGCATTTATAAATGTTCCCAGACCCTTCTAGAGCCCGTCAGGACCCTTATAAAGGCCCCCAGACCATTCTAGAGCCCTTCAGGACACTTCTAAAGGCCCGCAGACCATTCTAATGCCCGTCAGGGCCTTTCTAAAGGTCCCCAGACCCTTCTACTGCCCCTCAGGAGCATTCTAAAGGCCCCCAGACCCTTCTAATGCTAGTCAGGGCCTTTCTAAAGGTCCCCAGACCTTTCTAGAGCCCCTGAAGACCCTTCTAAAGGCCCCCAGACCTTTATAGAGCCCCTCAGGACCCTTCTAAAGTCCCCCAGACCCTGCTAATTGCCCTCAGGGCTTTTATAAGGGCACCCAGACCTTTCTAATGCCCCTCAGGACATTTCTAAAGGCCCCCAGAACCTTCTAGAGCCCCTCAGGACATTTCTAAAGGCACCCAGACCCTTCTAGAGCCCCTCAGGACATTTCTATATGACCCCAGACCCTTCTAATGCCACTCAGGGCCTTTCTAAAGGCCGCGAGACCCTTATAATCCCCCTGAGGGCCTTTAAAAAGGCACCCAGACCCTTCTGGACCCCCTCAGGACGCTTCTAATAGCCCCCAGACCCTTCTAGAGCCCCTCAGGGCCTTTCTAAAGGCCTCCACACCCTTCTAATGACCCTCAAGACCCATGTAAAGGCCCCCAGACCCTTCTAGATTGCCTCAGGACCCATCTAAAAGCCCCCAGACCCTTCTAATGCCTTTCATGGCCTTTCTAAAGGCCTCCACAACCTTCTAATGACCTCAAGACCCATGTAAAGGCCCCTAGACCCTTCTAGATTGCCTCAGGACCCATCTAAAAGCCCCCAGACCCTTCTAATGCCTTTCAGGACCCTTATGAAGGCCACCAGACCCTTCTAATGCCCCTCAGGACCTTTCTAAAGGCCCTCAGGGCATTTATAAAGGTTCCTAGACCCTTCTAGAGCCTGTCAGGACCCTTATAAAGGCCCCCAGACCATTCTAGAGCACCTCAGGACACTTCTAAAGGCCCGCAGACCATTCTAATGCCCGTAAGGGCCTTTCTAAAGGTCCCAAGACCCTTCTACTGCCCCTCAGGAGCATTCTAAAGGCCCCTTGACCCTTCTAATGCCACTCAGGACATTTCTAAAGGCCCCCAGACCCTTCTAGAGCCCCTCAGGACATTTCTAAAGGCACCCAGACCCTTTTAATGCCACTAAGGGCCTTTCTAAAGGCCGCGAGACCCTTATAATCCCCCTGAGGGCCTTTAAAAAGGCCCCCAGACCCTTCTGGGCCCCCTCAGGATGCTTCTAAGAGCCCCCAGACCCTTCTAGAGCCCCTCAGGGCCTTTCTAAAGGCCTCCACACCCTTCTAATGACCCTCAAGACCCATGTAAAGGCCTCTAGACCCTTCTAGATTGCCTCAGGACCCATCTAAAAGCCCCCAGACCCTTCTAATGCCTTTCAGGACCCTTATGAAGGCCACAAGACCCTTCTAATGCACCTCAGGACTTTTCTAAAGGCCCTCAGACCCTTCTAATGCCCCTCAGGGCCCTTCTAAAGGCCCCCAGACCGTTCTAATGCCCCTCAGGGCATTTCTAAAGTACCCCAGACACTTCTAGAACCTCTCAGGGCCTTTCTATATGACCCCAGACCCATGTAATGCCCCTCAGGGCTTTTCTAAAGTACCCCATACCCTTCTAATGCCCCTCAGGACATTTCTTAAGGCCCCCAGACCCTTCTGATGCCCCTCAGGACATTTCTAAGGTCACCCAGACCCTTCTAATGCCACTCAGGTCCTTTCTAAAGGCCGCGAGACCATTATAATCCCCCTGAGGGCCTTTAAAAAGGCCCCCAGACCCTTCTGGACCCCCTCAGGACGCTTCTAAAGGCCCCCAGACCTTTATAGAGCCCATCAGGACCCTTCTAAAGACCCCCAGACCCTGCTAATTCCCCTCAGGGCTTTTATAAGGGCACCCAGACCTTTCTAATGCCCCTCAGGACATTTCTAAAGGCCCCCAGAACCTTCTAGAGCCCCTCAGGACATTTCTAAAGGCACCCAGACCCTTCTAGAGCCCCTCAGGACATTTCTATATGACCCCAGACCCTTCTAATGCCACTCAGGGCCTTTCTAAAGGCCGCGAGACCCTTATAATCCCCCTGAGGGCCTTTAAAAAGGCACCCAGACCCTTCTGGACCCCCTCAGGACGCTTCTAATAGCCCCCAGACCCTTCTAGAGCCCCTCAGGGCCTTTCTAAAGGCCTCCACACCCTTCTAATGACCCTCAAGACCCATGTAAAGGCCCCCAGACCCTTCTAGATTGCCTCAGGACCCATCTAAAAGCCCCCAGACCCTTCTAATGCCTTTCAGAGCCTTTCTAAAGGCCTCCACACCCTTCTAATGACCCTCAAGACCAATGTAAAGGCCTCTAGACCCTTCTAGATTGCCTCAGGACCCATCTAAAAGCCCCCAGACCCTTCTAATGCCTTTCAGGACCCTTATGAAGAACACAAGACCCTTCTAATGCCCCTCAGGACCTATCTAAAGGCACTCAGACCCTTCTAATGCCCCTCAGGACCTTTCTAAAGGCCCCTAGACCCTTCTAATGCCCCTCAGGGCCTTTCTAAAGTACCCCAGACATTTCTAGAACCTCTCAGGGCCTTTCTATATGACCCCAGACCCTTGTAATGCCCATCAGGGCTTTTCTAAAGTCCCCCATACCCTTCTAATGCCCCTCAGGACATTTCTAAAGGCCCCCAGACCCTTCAAGAGCCCTTCAGGACATTTCTAAAGGCACCCAGACCCTTCTAATGCCACTCAGGGCCATTCTAAAGGCCGCGAGACCCTTATAATCCCCCTGAGGGCCTTTAAAAAGGCCCCCAGACCATTCTGGACCCCCTCAGGACGCTTCTAATAGCCCCCAGACCATTCTAGAGCCCCTCAGGGCCTTTCTAAAGGCCTCCACACCCTTCTAATGACCCTCAAGACCCATGTAAAGGCCCCCAGACCCTTCTAGATTGCCTCAGGACCTATCTAAAAGCCCCCAGACCCCTCTAATGCCTTTCAGGGCCTTTCTAAAGGCCTCCACAACATTCTAATGACCCTCAAGACCCATGTAAAGGCCCCTAGACCCTTCTAGATTGCCTCAGGACCCATCTAAAAGCCCCCAGACCCTTCTAATGCCTTTCAGGACCCTTATGAAGGCTACAAGACCCTTCTAATGCCCCTCAGGACCTTTCTAAAGGCCCTCAGACCCTTCTAATGCCCCTCAGGGCATTTATAAAGGTTCCCAGACCCTTCTAGAGCCCGTCAGGACCCTTATAAAGGCCCCCAGACCATTCTAGAGCCCCTCAGGACACTTCTAAAGGCCCGCAGACCATTCTAATGCCCGTCAGGGCCTTTCTAAAGGTCCCCAGACCCTTGTACTGCCCCTCATGAGCATTCTAAAGGCGCCCAGACCCTTCTAATGCCCCACAGGGCCTTTCTAAAGGTCCCCAGACCCTTCTAGAGCCCCTGAAGACCCGTCTAAAGGCCCCCAGACCCTTCTAATGCCTCTCAGGGCCTTTCTAAAGTACCCCAGACACTTCTAGAACATCTCAGGGCCTTTCTATATGACCCCAGACGCTTGTAATGCCCCTCAGGGCTTTTCTAAAGTCCCCCATACCCTTCTAATGCCCCTCAGGACATTTCTAAAGGTCCCCAGACCCTTCTAGAGCCCCTCAGGACATATCTAAAGGCACCCAGACCCTTCTAATGTCACTCAGGGCCTTTCTAAAGGCCGCGAGACCCTTATAATCCCCCTGAGGGCCTTTAAAAAGGCCCCCAGACCCTTCTGGACCCCCTCAGGACGCTTCTAATAGCCCCCAGACCCTTCTAGAGCCCCTCAGGGCCTTTCTAAAGGCCTCCACACCCTTCTAATGACCCTCAAGACCCATGTAAAGGCCCCCAGACCCTTCTAGATTGCCTCAGGACCCATCTAAAAGCCCCCAGACCCTTCTAATGCCTTACAGGGCCTTTCTAAAGGCCTCCACACCCTTCTAATGACCCTCAAGACCCAAGCAAAGGCCCCTAGACCATTCTAGATTGCCTCAGGACCCATCTAAAAGACCCCAGAGCATTCTAATGCCTTTCAGGACCCTTATGAAGGCCACAAGACCCTTCTAATGCCCCTCAAGACCTTTCTAAAGGCCCTCAGACCCTTCTAATGCCCCTCAGGGCCTTTCTAAAGGTCCCCAGACCATTCTAGAGCCCCTGAAGGCCCTTCTAAAGGCCCCCAGACCCTTCTAATGCCCCTCAGGGCCTTTCTAAAGTACCCCAGACCCTGCTAATTCCCCTCAGGGCTTTTATAAGGGCACGCAGACCCTTCTAATGCTCCTCAGGACATTTCTAAAGGCCCCCAGACACTTCTAGAGCCCCTCAGGACATTTCTAAAGGCACCCAGACCCTTGTAATGCCACTAAGGGCCTTTCTAAAGGCCGCAAGACCCTTATAATCCCCCTGAGGGCCTTTAAAAAGGCCCCCAGACCCTTCTGGACCCCCTCAGGATGCTTCTAATAGCCCCCAGACCCTTCTAGAGCCCCTCAGGGCCTTTCTAAAGGCCTCCACACCCTTCTAATGACCCTCAAGACCCATTTAAAGGCCCCCAGACCCTTCTAGATTGCCTCAGGACCCATCTAAAATCCCCCAGACCATTCTAATGCCTTTCAGGACCCTTATGAAGGCCACAAGACCCTTCTAATGCCCCTCAAGACCTTTCTAAAGGGCCTCAGACCCTTCTAGATTGCCTCAGGACCCATCCAAAAGCCCCCAGACCCTTCTAATGCATTTCAGGACCCTTATGAAGGCCACAAGACCCTTCTAATGCCCCTCAGGACCTTTCTAAAGGCCCTCAGACCCTTCTAGTGCCCCTCAGGGCATTTATAAATGTTCCCAGACCCTTCTAGAGCCCGTCAGGACCCTTATAAAGGCCCCCAGACCATTCTAGAGCCCTTCAGGACACTTCTAAAGGCCCGCAGACCATTCTAATGCCCGTCAGGGCCTTTCTAAAGGTCCCCAGACCCTTCTACTGCCCCTCAGGAGCATTCTAAAGGCCCCCAGACCCTTCTAATGCTAGTCAGGGCCTTTCTAAAGGTCCCCAGACCTTTCTAGAGCCCCTGAAGACCCTTCTAAAGGCCCCCAGACCTTTATAGAGCCCCTCAGGACCCTTCTAAAGTCCCCCAGACCCTGCTAATTGCCCTCAGGGCTTTTATAAGGGCACCCAGACCTTTCTAATGCCCCTCAGGACATTTCTAAAGGCCCCCAGAACCTTCTAGAGCCCCTCAGGACATTTCTAAAGGCACCCAGACCCTTCTAGAGCCCCTCAGGACATTTCTATATGACCCCAGACCCTTCTAATGCCACTCAGGGCCTTTCTAAAGGCCGCGAGACCCTTATAATCCCCCTGAGGGCCTTTAAAAAGGCACCCAGACCCTTCTGGACCCCCTCAGGACGCTTCTAATAGCCCCCAGACCCTTCTAGAGCCCCTCAGGGCCTTTCTAAAGGCCTCCACACCCTTCTAATGACCCTCAAGACCCATGTAAAGGCCCCCAGACCCTTCTAGATTGCCTCAGGACCCATCTAAAAGCCCCCAGACCCTTCTAATGCCTTTCATGGCCTTTCTAAAGGCCTCCACAACCTTCTAATGACCTCAAGACCCATGTAAAGGCCCCTAGACCCTTCTAGATTGCCTCAGGACCCATCTAAAAGCCCCCAGACCCTTCTAATGCCTTTCAGGACCCTTATGAAGGCCACCAGACCCTTCTAATGCCCCTCAGGACCTTTCTAAAGGCCCTCAGACCCTTTTAGTGCCCCTCAGGGCATTTATAAAGGTTCCTAGACCCTTCTAGAGCCTGTCAGGACCCTTATAAAGGCCCCCAGACCATTCTAGAGCACCTCAGGACACTTCTAAAGGCCCGCAGACCATTCTAATGCCCGTCAGGGCCTTTCTAAATGTCCCAAGACCATTCTACTGCCCCTCAGGAGCATTCTAAAGGCCCCCGGACCCTTCTAATGCCCCTCAGGACATTTCTAAAGGCCCCCAGACCCTTTTAATGCCACTAAGGGCCTTTCTAAAGGCCGCGAGACCCTTATAATCCCCCTGAGGGCCTTTAAAAAGGCCCCCAGACCCTTCTGGGCCCCCTCAGGATGCTTCTAATAGCCCCCAGACCCTTCTAGAGCCCCTCAGGGCCTTTCTAAAGGCCTCCACACCCTTCTAATGACCCTCAAGACCCATGTAAAGGCCTCTAGACCCTTCTAGATTGCCTCAGGACCCATCTAAAAGCCCCCAGACCCTTCTAATGCCTTTCAGGACCCTTATGAAGGCCACAAGACCCTTCTAATGCACCTCAGGACCTTTCTAAAGGCCCTCAGACCCTTCTAATGCCCCTCAGGGCCCTTCTAAAGGCCCCCAGACCGTTCTAATGCCCCTCAGGGCATTTCTAAAGTACCCCAGACACTTCTAGAACCTCTCAGGGCCTTTCTATATGACCCCAGACCCATGTAATGCCCCTCAGGGCTTTTCTAAAGTACCCCATACCCTTCTAATGCCCCTCAGGACATTTCTTAAGGCCCCCAGACCCTTCTGATGCCCCTCAGGACATTTCTAAGGTCACCCAGACCCTTCTAATGCCACTCAGGTCCTTTCTAAAGGCCGTGAGACCATTATAATCCCCCTGAGGGCCTTTAAAAAGGCCCCCAGACCCTTCTGGACCCCCTCAGGACGCTTCTAAAGGCCCCCAGACCTTTATAGAGCCCATCAGGACCCTTCTAAAGACCCCCAGACCCTGCTAATTCCCCTCAGGGCTTTTATAAGGGCACCCAGACCTTTCTAATGCCCCTCAGGACATTTCTAAAGGCCCCCAGAACCTTCTAGAGCCCCTCAGGACACTTCTAAAGGAACCCAGACCATTGTAATGCCACTCAGGGCCTTTCTAAAGGCCGCGAGACCCTTATAATCCCCCTGAGGGCCTTTAAAAAGGCCCCCAGACCCTTCTGGACCCAGTCAGGACGCTTCTTGTAGCCCCCAGACCCTTCTAGAGCCCCTCAGGGCCTTTCTAAAGGCCTCCACACCCTTCTAATGACCTTCAAGACCCATGTAAAGGCCCCCAGACCCTTCTAGATTGCCTCAGGACCCATCTAAAAGCCCCCAGACCCTTCTAATGCCTTTCAGGACCCTTATGAAGGCCACAAGACCCTTTCAATGCCCCTCAGGACCTTTCTAAAGGCCCTCAGACCCTTCTAATGCCCCTCAGGGCATTTATAATGGTTCCCAGACCCTTCTAGAGCCCGTCAGGACCCTTATAAAGGCCCCCAGACCATTCTAGAGCCCCTCAGGACACTTCTAAAGGCCCGCAGACTATTCTAATGCCCGTCAGGGCCTTTCTAAAGGTCCCCAGACCCTTCTACTGCCACTCAGGAGCATTCTAAAGGCCCCCAGACCCTTCTAATGCCCCACAGGGCCTTTCTAAAGGTCCCCAGACCATTCTAGAGCCCCTGAAGGCCCTTCTAAAGGCCCCCAGACCCTTCTAATGCCCCTCAGGGCCTTTCTAAAGTACCCCAGACACTTCTAGAACCTCTCAGGGCCTTTCTATATGACCCCAGACCCTTCTAATGCAACTCAGGGCCTTTCTAAAGGCCGCGAGACCCTTATAATCCCCCTGAGGGCCTTTAAAAAGGCCCCCAGACCCTTCTGGACCCCCTCACGACGCTTCTAATAGCCCCCAGACCCTTCTAGAGCCCCACAGGGTCTTTCTAAAGGCCTCCACACCCTTCTAATGACCCTCAAGACCCATGTAAAGGTCCCTAGACCCTTCTAGATTGCCTCAGGACCCATCTAAAAGCCCCCAGACCCTTCTAATGCCTTTCAGGACCCTTTCTAAATGCCTCCACATCCTTCTAATGACCCTCAAGACCCATGTAAAGGCCCCCAGACCCTTCTAATGCCTTTCAGGACCCTTATGAAGGCCACAAGACCCTTCTAATGCCCTTCAGGACCTTTCTAAAGGCCCTCAGACCCTTCTAATGCCCCTCAGGGCATTTATAAAGGTTCCCAGACCCTTCTAGAGCCTGTCAGGACCCTTATAAAGGCCCCCAGACCATTCTAGAGCACCTCAGGACACTTCTAAAGGCCCGCAGACCGTTCTAATGCCCGTCAGGGCATTTATAAAGGTCTCCAGACCCTTCTACTGCCACTCAGGAGCATTCTAAATGCCCCCAGACCCTTCTAATGCCCCACAGGGCCTTTCTAAAGGTCCCCAGACCCTTCTAGAGCCCCTGAAGACCCTTCTAAAGGCCCCCAGACCCTTATAGAGCCCCTCAGGACCCTTCTAAAGTCCCCCAGACCCTGCTAATTCCCCTCAGGGCTTTTATAAGGGCACCCAGACCCTTCTAATGCCCCTCAGGACGTTTCTAAAGGCCCCCAGAACATTCTAGAGCCCCTCAGGACATTTCTAAAGGCACCCAGACCCTTCTAATGCCACTCAGGGCCTTTCTAAAGGCCGCGAGACCCTTATAATCCCCCTGAGGGCCTTTAAAAAGGCCCCCAGACCCTTCTGGACCCCCTCAGGACGCTTCTAATAGCCCCCAGACCCTTCTAGAGCCCCTCAGGGCCTTTCTAAAGGCCTCCACACTTTTCTAATGACCCTCAAGACCCATGTAAAGGCGCCCAGACCCTTCTAGATTGCCTCAGGACCCATCTAAAAGCCCCCAGACCCTTCTAATGCCTTTCAGGGCCTTTCTAAAGGCCTCCACACCATTCTAATGACCCTCAAGACCCATGTAAAGGCCTCTAGACCCTTCTAGATTGCCTCAGGACCCATCTAAAAGTCCCCAGACCCTTCTAATGCTTTTCAGGACCCTTATGAAGGTCACAAGACCCTTCTAATGCCCCTCAGGACCTTTCTAAAAGCCCTCAGACCCTTCTAATGCCCCTCAGGGCCCTTCTAAAGGCCCCCAGACCCTTCTAATGCCCCTCAGAGCCTTTCTGAAGTACCCCAGACACTTCTAGAACCTCTCAGGGCCTTTCTATTTGACCCCAGACCCTTGTAATGCCCCTCAGGGCTTTTCTAAAGGCCCCCATACCCTTCTAATACCCCTCAGGACATTTCTAATGGCCCCCAGACCCTTCTGGACCCCCTCAGGACGCTTCTAATAGCCCCCAGACCCTTCTAGAGCCCCTCAGGGTCTTTCTAAAGGCCTCCACACCCTTCTAATGACCCTCAAGACCCATGTAAAGGCCCCTAGACCCTTCTAGATTGCCTCAGGACCCATCTAAAAGCCCCCAGACCCTTCTAATGCCTTTCAGGACCCTTTCTAAATGCCTCCACACCCTTCTAATGACCCTCAAGACCCATGTAAAGGCCCCCAGACCCTTCTAATGCCTTTCAGGACCCTTATGAAGGCCACAAGACCCTTCTAATGCCCTTCAGGACCTTTCTAAAGGCCCTCAGACCCTTCTAGTGCCCCTCAGGGCATTTATAAAGGTTCCCAGACCCTTCTAGAGCCTGTCAGGACCCTTCTAAAGGCCCCCAGACCATAACAGAGCCCCTCTGGACCCTTCTAAAGTCCCCCAGACCCTTCTAGAGTCCCTCAGCGCCTTTCTAAAGGCCTCCACACCCTTCTAATGACCCTCAAGACCCATGTAAAGGCCCCCAGACCCTTCTAGATTGCTTCAGGACCCTTCTAATGCCCCTCAGGACCCTTCTAATGCCCCTCAGGACCCTTCTAAAGGCCCTCAGACCCTTCTAATGCCCCTGAAGACCCATGTAAAGGCCCCTAGACCCTTCTAGATTGCCTCAGGACCCATCTTAAAGCCCCCAGACCCTTCTAATGCCTTTCAGGACCCTTATGAAGGCCACAAGACCCTTCTAATGCCCCTCAGGACCTTTCTAAAGGCCCTCAGACCCTTCTAATGCCCCTCAGGGCATTTGTAAAGGTTCCCAGAACCTTCTAGAGCCCATCAGGACCCTTATAAAGGCCCCCAGACCATTCTAGAGCCCCTCAGGACACTTCTAGAGGCCCGCAGACCATTCTAATGCCCGTCAGGGCCTTTATAAAGGTCCCCAGACCCTTCTACTGCCCCTCAGGAGCATTCTAAAGACCCCAGACCCTTCTAATGCCCCTCAGGGCCTTTCTAAAGGTCCCCAGACCCTTCTAGAGCCCCTGAAGACCCTTCTAAAGGCCCCCAGACCCTTCTAGAGCCCCTCAGGGCCTTTCTAAAGGCCTCCACACCCTTCTAATTATGCTCAGGACCCATGTAAAGGCCCCCAGACCCTTCTAGATTGCCTCAGGACCCATCTAAAAGCCCCCAGACCCTTCTAATGCCTTTCAGGGCCTTTCTAAAGGCCTCCACACCCTTCTAATGACCCTCAAGACCCATGTAAAGGCCCCTAGACCCTTCTAGATGGCCTCAGGACCCATCTAAAAGCCCCCAGACCCTTCTAATGCCTTCCAGGACCCTTATGAAGGCCACAAGACCCTTCTAATGCCCCTCAGGACCTTTCTAAAGGCCCTCAGACCCTTCTAATGCACCTCAGGGCATTTATAAAGGTTCCCAGACCCTTCTAGAACCCCTCAGGACCCTTCTAAAGGCCCCCAGACCCTTCTACTGCCCCTCAGGAGCATTCTAAAGGCCCTCAGACCCTTCTAATGCCCCACAGGGCCTTTCTAAAGGTCCCCAGACCCTTCTAGAGCCCCTGAAGACCCTTGTAAAGGCCCCCAGACCCTTCTAATGCCACACAGTTCCTTTCTAAAGGTCCCCAGACCCTTCTAGAGCCACTCAAGACCCTTCTAAAGGCCCCCAGACCCTTATAGAGCTCCTAAGGACCCTTCTAATGTCCCCCAGACCCTGCTAATTCTCCTCAGGGCTTTTATAAGGGCACCCAGACCCTTCTAATGCCCCTCAGGACCCTTATAAAGGCACCCAGACCCTTCTAGAGCCTCTCAGGACAGTTTTAAATGCCTCCAGACCCTTCTAGACCCCCTCAGGACCATTCTAAAGGCCCCCAGACCCTTCTAATGCCCCTCAGGACTTTTCTAAAGGCCCTCAGACCCTTCTAATGCCCCTCAGGGCATTTATAAAGGTTCCCAGACCATTCTAGAGCCCGTCAGGACCCTTATAAAGGCCCCCAGACCATTCTTGAGCCCCTCAGGACACTTCTAAAGGCCCGCAGACCATTCTAATGCCCGTCAGGGCCTTTATAAAGGTCCCCAGACCCTTCTACTGCCCCACAGGAGCATTCTAAAGGCCCCCAGACCCTTCTAATGCCCCACAGGGCCTTTCTAAAGGTCCCCAGACCCTTCTAGAGCCCCTGAAGACCCTTCTAAAGGCCGCCAGACCCTTATAGAGACCCTCAGGACCCTTCTAAAGGCCCCCAGACCCTGCTAATTCCTTTCAGTGCTTTTATAAGGGCACCCAGACCCTTCTAAAGCACCTCAGGACCCTTATAAAGGCACCCAGACCCTTCTAGAGCCTCTCAGGACAGTTTTAAATGCCTCCAGACCCTTCTAGACCCCCTCAGGACCATTCTAAAGGACCCCAGACCCTTCTAATGCCCATCAGGGCCTTTCTAAAGGCCCCCATACCCTTCTAATGCCCCTCAGGTCATTTCTAAAAGCACCCAGACCCTTCTAATGCCACTCAGGGCCTTTCGAAAGGCCGCGAGACCCTTATAATCTCCCTGAGGGCCTTTAAAAAGGACCCCAGACCCTTCTAGACCCCCTCAGGACGCTTCTAATAGCCCCCAGACCCTTCTAGAGCCCCTCAGGGCCTTTCTAAAGGCCTCCACACCCTTCTAATGACCCTCAAGACCCATGTAAAGGCCCCTAGACCCTTCTAGATTGCCTCAGGACCCATCTAAAAGACCCCAGACCCTTTTAATGCCTTTCAGGACCATTATGAAGGCCACAAGAACCTTCTAATGCCCCTCAGGACCTTTCTAAAGGCCCTTAGACCCTTCTAATGCCCCTCAGGTCATTTATAAAGGTTACCAGACCCTTCTAGAGCCCGTCAGGACACTTATAAAGGTCCCCAGACCCTTCTACAGCCCCTCAGGAGCATTCTAAAGGTCCCCAGACCCTTCTAGAGCCCTTGAAGACCCTTCTAAAGGCCCCCAGACCCTTCTAGAGCCCCTCAGGGCCTTTCTAAAGGCCTCCACACCCTTCTAATGACTCTCAAGACCCATGAAAAGGCCCCTAGACCCTTCTAGATTGCCTCAGGACCCATCTAAAAGCCCCCAGACCCTTCTTATGCCTTTCAGGACCCTTATGAAGGCCACAAGAACCTTCTAATGCCCCTCAGGACCATTCTAAAGGCCCTTAGACCCTTCTAATGCCCCTCAGGGCATTTATAAAGCTTCCCAGACCCTTCTAGAGCCAGTCAGGACACTTATAAAGGTCCCCAGACCCTTATAGAGCCCCTAAGGAGCATTCTAAAGGCCCCCAGACCCTTCCAATGCCCCACAGGGCCTTTCTAAAGGTCCCCAGACCCTTCTAGAGCCCCTGAAGACCCTTCTAAGGGCCCCCAGACCCTTATAGAGCCCCTCAGGACCCTTCTAAAGTCCCCCAGACCCTGCTAATTCCCCTCAGGGCTTTTATAAGGGCACCCAGACCCTTCTAAAGCCCCTCAGGACCCTTATAAAGGCACCCAGACCCTTCTAGATCCTCTCAGGACAGTTTTAAATGCCTCCAGACCCTTCTAGACCCTCCTGAGGACCACTCTAAAGGCCCCCAGACCCTTCTAATGCCCCTCAGGGCCTTTTTAAAGGCCCCCATACTTTTGTAATGCCCCTCACGTCATTAATAAAGGCACCCAGACCCTTCTAATGCCACTCAGGGCCTTTCTAAAGGCCGCGAGACCCTTATAATCCCCCTGAGGGCCTTTAAAAAGGCCCCCAGACCCTTCTGGACCCCCTCAGGACGCTTCTAATAGCCCCCAGACCCTTCTAGAGCCCCTCAGGGTCTTTCTAAAGGCCTCCACACCCTTCTAATGACCCTCAAGACCCATGTAAAGGCCCCTAGACCCTTCTAGATTGCCTCAGGACCCATCTAAAAGCACCCAGACCCTTCTAATGCCTTTCAGGACCCTTTCTAAATGCCTCCACACCCTTCTAATGACCCTCAAGACCCATGTAAAGGCCCCCAGACCCTTCTAATGCCTTTCAGGACCCTTATGAAGGCCACAAGACCCTTCTAATGCCCTTCAGGACCTTTCTAAAGGCCCTCAGACCCTTCTAGTGCCCCTCAGGGCATTTATAAAGGTTCCCAGACCCTTCTAGAGCCTGTCAGGACCCTTCTAAAGGCCCCCAGACCATAACAGAGCCCCTCTGGACCCTTCTAAAGTCCCCCAGACCCTTCTAGAGTCCCTCAGCGCCTTTCTAAAGGCCTCCACACCCTTCTAATGACCCTCAAGACCCATGTAAAGGCCCCCAGACCCTTCTAGATTGCTTCAGGACCCTTCTAATGCCCCTCAGGACCCTTCTAATGCCCCTCAGGACCCTTCTAAAGGCCCTCAGACCCTTCTAATGCCCCTGAAGACCCATGTAAAGGCCCCTAGACCCTTCTAGATTGCCTCAGGACCCATCTTAAAGCCCCCAGACCCTTCTAATGCCTTTCAGGACCCTTATGAAGGCCACAAAACCCTTCTAATGCCCCTCAGGACCTTTCTAAAGGCCCTCAGACGCTTCTAATGCCCCTCAGGGCATTTGTAAAGGTTCCCAGAACCTTCTAGAGCCCATCAGGACCCTTATAAAGGCCCCCAGACCATTCTAGAGCCCCTCAGGACACTTCTAGAGGCCCGCAGACCATTCTAATGCCCGTCAGGGCCTTTATAAAGGTCCCCAGACCCTTCTACTGCCCCTCAGGAGCATTCTAAAGACCCCAGACCCTTCTAATGCCCCTCAGGGCCTTTCTAAAGGTCCCCAGACCCTTCTAGAGCCCCTGAAGACCCTTCTAAAGGCCCCCAGACCCTTCTAGAGCCCCTCAGGGCCTTTCTAAAGGCCTCCACACCCTTCTAATTATGCTCAGGACCCATGTAAAGGCCCCCAGACCCTTCTAGATTGCCTCAGGACCCATCTAAAAGCCCCCAGACCCTTCTAATGCCTTTCAGGGCCTTTCTAAAGGCCTCCACACCCTTCTAATGACCCTCAAGACCCATGTAAAGGCCCCTAGACCCTTCTAGATGGCCTCAGGACCCATCTAAAAGCCCCCAGACCCTTCTAATGCCTTCCAGGACCCTTATGAAGGCCACAAGACCCTTCTAATGCCCCTCAGGACCTTTCTAAAGGCCCTCAGACCCTTCTAATGCACCTCAGGGCATTTATAAAGGTTCCCAGACCCTTCTAGAACCCCTCAGGACCCTTCTAAAGGCCCCCAGACCCTTCTACTGCCCCTCAGGAGCATTCTAAAGGCCCTCAGACCCTTCTAATGCCCCACAGGGCCTTTCTAAAGGTCCCCAGACCCTTCTAGAGCCCCTGAAGACCCTTGTAAAGGCCCCCAGACCCTTCTAATGCCACACAGTTCCTTTCTAAAGGTCCCCAGACCCTTCTAGAGCCACTCAAGACCCTTCTAAAGGCCCCCAGACCCTTATAGAGCTCCTAAGGACCCTTCTAATGTCCCCCAGACCCTGCTAATTCTCCTCAGGGCTTTTATAAGGGCACCCAGACCCTTCTAATGCCCCTCAGGACCCTTATAAAGGCACCCAGACCCTTCTAGATCCTCTCAGGACAGTTTTAAATGCCTCCAGACCCTTCTAGACCCCCTCAGGACCATTCTAAAGGCCCCCAGACCCTTCTAATGCCCCTCAGGACTTTTCTAAAGGCCCTCAGACCCTTCTAATGCCCCTCAGGGCATTTATAAAGGTTCCCAGACCATTCTAGAGCCCGTCAGGACCCTTATAAAGGCCCCCAGACCATTCTTGAGCCCCTCAGGACACTTCTAAAGGCCCGCAGACCATTCTAATGCCCGTCAGGGCCTTTATAAAGGTCCCCAGACCCTTCTACTGCCCCACAGGAGCATTCTAAAGGCCCCCAGACCCTTCTAATGCCCCACAGGGCCTTTCTAAAGGTCCCCAGACCCTTCTAGAGCCCCTGAAGACCCTTCTAAAGGCCGCCAGACCCTTATAGAGACCCTCAGGACCCTTCTAAAGGCCCCCAGACCCTGCTAATTCCTTTCAGTGCTTTTATAAGGGAACCCAGACCCTTCTAAAGCACCTCAGGACCCTTATAAAGGCACCCAGACCCTTCTAGAGCCTCTCAGGACAGTTTTAAATGCCTCCAGACCCTTCTAGACCCCCTCAGGACCATTCTAAAGGACCCCAGACCCTTCTAATGCCCATCAGGGCCTTTCTAAAGGCCCCCATACCCTTCTAATGCCCCTCAGGTCATTTCTAAAAGCACCCAGACCCTTCTAATGCCACTCAGGGCCTTTCGAAAGGCCGCGAGACCCTTATAATCTCCCTGAGGGCCTTTAAAAAGGACCCCAGACCCTTCTAGACCCCCTCAGGACGCTTCTAATAGCCCCCAGACCCTTCTAGAGCCCCTCAGGGTCTTTCTAAAGGCCTCCACACCCTTCTAATGACCCTCAAGACCCATGTAAAGGCCCCTAGACCCTTCTAGATTGCCTCAGGACCCATCTAAAAGACCCCAGACCCTTTTAATGCCTTTCAGGACCATTATGAAGGCCACAAGAACCTTCTAATGCCCCTCAGGACCTTTCTAAAGGCCCTTAGACCCTTCTAATGCCCCTCAGGTCATTTATAAAGGTTACCAGACCCTTCTAGAGCCCGTCAGGACACTTATAAAGGTCCCCAGACCCTTCTACAGCCCCTCAGGAGCATTCTAAAGGTCCCCAGACCCTTCTAGAACCCTTGAAGACCCTTCTAAAGGCCCCCAGACCCTTCTAGAGCCCCTCAGGGCCTTTCTAAAGGCCTCCACACCCTTCTAATGACTCTCAAGACCCATGAAAAGGCCCCTAGACCCTTCTAGATTGCCTCAGGACCCATCTAAAAGCCCCCAGACCCTTCTTATGCCTTTCAGGACCCTTATGAAGGCCACAAGAACCTTCTAATGCCCCTCAGGACCATTCTAAAGGCCCTTAGACCCTTCTAATGCCCCTCAGGGCATTTATAAAGCTTCCCAGACCCTTCTAGAGCCAGTCAGGACACTTATAAAGGTCCCCAGACCCTTATAGAGCCCCTAAGGAGCATTCTAAAGGCCCCCAGACCCTTCTAATGCCCCACAGGGCCTTTCTAAAGGTCCCCAGACCCTTCTAGAGCCCCTGAAGACCCTTCTAAGGGCCCCCAGACCCTTATAGAGCCCCTCAGGACCCTTCTAAAGTCCCCCAGACCCTGCTAATTCCCCTCAGGGCTTTTATAAGGGCACCCAGACCCTTCTAAAGCCCCTCAGGACCCTTATAAAGGCACCCAGACCCTTCTAGATCCTCTCAGGACAGTTTTAAATGCCTCCAGACCCTTCTAGACCCTCCTGAGGACCACTCTAAAGGCCCCCAGACCCTTCTAATGCCCCTCAGGGCCTTTTTAAAGGCCCCCATACTTTTGTAATGCCCCTCACGTCATTAATAAAGGCACCCAGACCCTTCTAATGCCACTCAGGGCCTTTCTAAAGGCCGCGAGACCCTTATAATCCCCCTGAGGGCCTTTAAAAAGGCCCCCAGACCCTTCTGGACCCCCTCAGGACGCTTCTAATAGCCCCCAGACCCTTCTAGAGCCCCTCAGGGCCTTTCTAAAGGCCTCCACACCCTTCTAATGACCCTCAAGACCCATGTAAAGGCCCCTAGACCCTTCTAGATTGCCTCAGGACCCATCTAAAAGCACCCAGACCCTTCTAATGCCTTTCAGGACCCTTATCAAGGCCACAAGACCCTTCTAATGCCCCTCAGGACGTTTCTAAAGGCCCTCAGACCCTTCTAATGCCCCTCAGGGCATTTATAAAGGTCCCCAGACCCTTCTACTGCCCCTCAGGAGCATTCTGAATGCCCCCAGACCCTTCTAATGCCCCACAGGGCCTTTCTAAAGGTCCCGACACCCTTCTAGAGCCCCTGAAGACCGTTCTAAAGGCCCCCAGACCATTATTGAGCCCCTCAGGACCCTTCTAAAGGCACCCAGACTCTGCTAATTCCCCTCAGGGCTTTCATAAGGGCACCCAGACCCTTCTAATGCCCCTCAGGACCCTTATAAAGGCACTCAGACCCTTCTAGAGCCTCTCAGGACAGTTTTAAATGCCTCCAGACCCTTCTAGACCCCCTCAGGGCCTTTCTAAAGGCCCCCATACCCTTCTAATGCCCCTCAGGTCATTTCTAAAGGCACCCAGACCCTTCTAATGCCACTCAGGGCCTTTCTAAAAGCCGCGAGACCCTTATAATCCCCCTGAGGGCCTTTAAAAAGGCCCCCAGACCCTTATAGACCCCCTCAGGACGCTTCTAATAACCCCAAGACCCTTCTAGAGCCCCTCAGCGTCTTTCTAAAGGCCTCCACACCCTTCTAATGACCCTCAAGACCCATGTAAACGACCCCAGACCCTTCTAGATTGCCTCAGGACCCATCTAAAAGCCCCCAGACCCTTGTAATGCCCCTCAGGACCTTTCTAAAGGCCCTCAGACCCTTCTAGAGCCCGTCAGGACCCTTATAAAGGTCCCCAGACCCTTCTACTGCCCCTCAGGAGCATTCTAAAAGACCCCAGACCCTTCTAATGCCCCACAGGGCCTTTCTAAAGGTACCCAGACCCTTATAGAAAGGTCTTCCGGGGCTCTAAAGGCCCCCAGACCCTTCTAATGCCCCACAGGGCCTTTCTAAAGGTCCCCAGACCCTTCTAGAGCCTCTGAAGACACTTCTAAAGGCCCCCAGACCCTTCTAGACCCCGTCAGGACCATTCTAATGGCCCCCAGACCCTTCTAATGCCCCTCAAGGCCTTTCTAAAGGCTCCCATACCCTTCTAATGCCCCTCAGGTCATTTCTAAAGGCACCCAGACTTTTCTAATGCCACTCAGGGCCTTTCTAAATGCCGCGAGACCCTTCTAATGCCCCTCAGGGCATATATAAAGGTTCCCACACCCTTCTAGAGCACGTCAGGACCCTTATAAAGGCCCACAGACCATTCTAGAGCCCCTCAGGACACTTCTAAATCCCGCAGACCATTCTAATGCCCGTCAGGGCCTTTCTAAAGGTCCCCAGACCCTTCTACTGCCCCTGAGGAGCATTCTAAAGGCCCCCAGACCCTTCTAATGCCCCTCAGGTCATTTCTAAAGGCCCCCAGACGCTTCTAGACCCCCTCAGGACGCTTCTAATAGCCCCCAGACCTTTCTAGTGCCCCCCAGGGCCTTTCTAAAGGCATCCACACCCTTCTAATGACCCTCAAGACCCATGTAAAGGCCCCCAGACCCTTCTAGATTGCCTCAGGACCAATCTAAAAGCCCCCAGACCCTTCTAATGCTATTCAGGGCGTTTCTAAAGGCCTCCACACCCTTCTAATGACCCTCAAGACCTTTGTAAAGGCCCCTAGACCCTTCCAGATTGCCTCAGGACCCATCTAAAAGCCCCCAGACCCTTCCAATGCCTTTCAGGACCCTTATGAAGGCCACAAGACCCTTCTAATGCCCCTGAGGACCTTTCTAAAGGCCCTCAGACCCTTCTGGACCCCCTCAGGACGCTTCTAATAGCCCCCAGACCCTTCTAGAGCCCGTCAGGACCCTTATAAAGGTCTCCAGACCCTTCTACTGCCCCTCAGGAGCATTCTAAAGGCCCCCAGACCCTTCTAATGCCCCACAGGGCTTTTCTAAAGGTCCCCAGACCCCTCTAGAGCCCCTGAAGACCCTTCTAAAGGCCCCCAGACCCTTATAGAGCCCCTCAGGACCCTTCTAAAGGCCCCCTGACCCTGCTAATTCCTTTCAGTGCTTTTATAAGGGCAGCCAGACCCTTCTAATGCCCCTCAGGACCCTTATAAAGTCACCCAGACCCTTCTAGAGCCTCTCAGGACAGTTTTAAATGCCTCCAGACCCTTCTAGACCCCCTCAGGACCATTCTAAAGGCCCCCAGACCCTTCTAATGCCCCTCAGGGCCTTTCAAAAGTACCCCAGACACTTCTAGAATTTCTCAGGGCCTTTCTATATGACCCCAGGCCCTTGTAATGCCACTCAGGGCCTTTCTAAAGGCCGCGAGACCCTTATAATCCCCCTGAGGGCCTTTAAAAAGGCCCCCAGACCCTTCTGGACCCCCTCAGGACGCTTCTAATAGCCCCCAGACCCTTCTAGAGCCCCTCAGAGCCTTTCTAAAGGCCTCCACACCCTTCTAATGACCCTCAAGACCCATGTAAAGGCCCCCAGACCCTTCTAGATTGCCTCAGGACCCATCTAAAAGCCCCCAGACCCTTCTAATGCCCCTCAGGACCATTCTAAATGCCCTCAGACCCTTCTAATGCCCCTCAAGACCCATGTAAAGGCCCCTAGACCCTTCTAGATTGCCTCAGGACCCATCTAAAAGCCCCCAGACCCTTCTAATGCCTTTCAGGACCCTTATGAAGGTCACAAGACCCTTCTAATGCCCCTCAGGACCTTTCTAAAGGCCCTCAGACCCTTCTAATGCCCCTCAGGGCATTTATAAAGGTACCCAGACCCTTCTAGAGCCCGTCAGGACCCTTATAAATGCCCCCAGACCATTCTAGAGCCCCTCAGGACACTTCTAAAGGCCCGCAGACCATTCTAATGCCCGTCAGGGCCTTTATAAAGGACCTCAGACCCTTCTACTGCCCCTAAGGAGCATTCTAAAGGCCCCCAGACCCTTCTAATGCCCCACAGGGCCTTTCTAAAGGTCCCCAGACCCTTCTAGAGCCCCTGAAGACCCTTCTAAAGGCCCCCAGACCCTTATAGAGCCCTTCAGGACTCTTCTAAAGTCCCCCAGACCCTGCTAATTCCCCGCAGGGCTTTTATAAGGGCACCCAGACCCTTCTAATGCCCCTCAGGACCCTTATAAAGGCACCCAGACCCTTCTAGAGCCTCTCAGGACAGTTTTAAATGCCTCCAGACCCTTCTAGACCCCCCTGAGGACCATTCTAAAGGCCCCCAGACGCTTCTAATGCCCCTCAGGGCCTATCTAAAGGCCTCCACACCCTTCTAATGACCCTCAAGACCCATGTAAAGGCCCCTAGACCCTTCTAGATTGCCTCAGGACCCATCTAAAAGCCCCCAGACCCTTCTAATGCCTTTCAGCACCCTTATGAAGGCCACAAGACCCTTCTAATGCCCCTCAGGACCTTTCTAAAGGCCCTCAGACCCTTCTAATGCCCCTCAGGGCATTTATAAAGGTTCCCAGACCCTTCTAGAGCCAGTCAGGACACTTATAAAGGTCCCCAGACCCTTCTACTGCCCCTCAGGAGCATTCTAAAGGCCCCCAGACCCTTCTAATGCCCCACAGGACCTTTCTAAAGGTCCCCAGACCCTTCTAGAGCCCCTGAAGACCCTTCTAAAGCCCCCCAGACCATTATAGAGCCCCTCAGGACCCTTCTAAAGTCCCCCAGACCCTGCTAGTTCCCCTCAGGTCTTTTATAAGGGCACCCAGAATCTTCTAATGCCCCTCAGGACCCTTATAAAGGCACCCAGACCCTTCTAGAGCCTCTCAGGACAGTTTTAAATGCCTCCAGACCCTTTTAGAACCCCTCAGGACCATTCTAAAGGCCCCCAGACCCTTCTAATGCCCCTCAGGGCCTTTCTAAAGTACCCCAGACACTTCTAGAACTTCTCAGGGCCTTTCTATATGACCCCAGACCCTTGTAATGCCACTCAGGGCCTTTCTAAAAGCCGCGAGACCCTTATAATCCCCCTGAGGGCCTTTAAAAAGGCCCCCAGACCCTTCTGGACCCCCTCAGGACGCTTCTAATAGCCCCCAGACCCTTCTAGAGCCCCTCAGGGCCTTTCTAAAGGCCTCCACACCCTTCAAATGACCCTCAAGACCCATGTAAAGGCCCCCAGACCCTTCTAGATTGCCTCAGGACCCATCTAAAAGCCCCCAGACCCTTCTAATGCCCCTCAGGACCCTTCTAAAGGCCCTCAGACCCTTCTAATGCCCCTCAAGACCTATATGAAGGCCCCTAGACCCTTCTAGATTGACTCAGGACCCATCTAAAAGCCCCAAGACCCTTCTAATGCCCCTCAGGACCTTTCTAAAGGCCCTCAGACCCTTCTAATGCCACTCAGGGCATTTATAAAGGCCCCCAGACCATTCTAGAGCCCCTCAGGACACTTCTAAAGGCCCGCAGACCATTCTAATGCACGTCAGGGCCTTTATAAAGGTCTCCAGACCCTTCTACTGCCCCTCAGGAGCATTCTAAATGCACCCAGACCCTTCTAATGCCGCTCAGGACCTTTCTAAAGGCCCCCAGACCCTTATAGAGCCCCTCAGGACCCTTCTAAAGTCCCCCAGACCCTGCTAATTCCCCTCAGGGCCCTTATAAAGGCACCCAGACCCTTCTAGAGCCTCTCAGGACAGTTTTAAATGCCTCCAGACCCTTCTAGACCCCCTCAGGTCCATTCTAAAGGCCCCCAGACCCTTCTAATGCCCCTCAGGGCCTTTCTAAAGTACCCCAGACACTTCTAGAACCTCTCACGGCATTTCTATATGACCCCAGACCATTGTAATGCCCCTCAGGGCCTTTCTAAAGGCCCCCATACCCTTCTAATGCCCCTGAAGACCCTTCTAAAGGCCCCCAGACCCTTCTAGAGCCCCTCAGGACATTTCTAAAGGCACCCAGAACCTTCTAATGCCACTCAGGGCCTTTCTAAAGGCTGCGAGACCCTTATAATCCCCCTAAGGACCTTTAAAAAGGCCCCCAGACCCTTCTGGACCCCCTCAGGACGCTTCTAATAGCCCCCAGACAATTTTACAGCCCCTCAGGGCCTTTCTAAAGGCCTCCACACCCTTCTAATAACCCTCAAGACCCATGTAAAGGCCCCCAGACCCTTCTAGATTGCGCAGGACCCATCTAAAAGCCCCCAGACCCTTCTAATACCCCTCAGGACCCTTCTAAAGGCGCCCAGACCATTCTAATGCCCCTCAGGACCCATGTAAAGGCCCCTAGACCCTTCTAGATTGCCTCAGGACCCATCTAAAAGCACCCAGACCCTTCTAATGCCTTTCAGGACCCTTATGAAGGCCACAGGAACCTTCTAATGCCCCTCAGGACCTTTCTAAAGGCCCTTAGACCCTTCTAATGCCCCTCAGGGCATTTATAAAGCTTCCCAGACCCTTCTAGAGCCAGTCAGGACACTTATAAAGGTCCCCAGACCCTTATAGAGCCCCTCAGGAGCATTCTAAAGGCCCCCAGACCCTTCTAATGCCCCACAGGGCCTTTCTAAAGGTCCCCAGACCCTTCTAGAGCCCCTGAAGACCCTTCTAAGGGCCCCCAGACCCTTATAGAGCCCCTCAGGACCCTTCTAAAGTCCCCCAGACCCTGCTAATTCCACTCAGGGCTATTATAAGGGCCACAAGACCCTTCAAATGCCCCTCAGGACCCTTATAAAGGCACCCAGACCCTTCTAGAGCCTCTCAGGACAGATTTCAATGCCTCCAGACCCTTCTAGACCCCCTCAGGACCATTCTAAAGGCCCCCAGACCCTTCAATGCACCTCAGGACCATTCTAAAGGCCCCCAGACCCTTCTAATGCACCTCAGGGCCTTTCTAAAGTACCCCAGACACTTCTAGAACATCTCAGGGCCTTTCTATATGACACCAGACCCTTGTAATGCCCCTCAGGGCCTTTCTAAAGGCCCCCATACCCTTCTAATGACCCTCAGGACATTTCTAAAGGCCCCCAGACCCTTCAAGAGCCCCTGAGGACATTTCTAAAGGCACCCAGAACCTTCTAGAGCATCTCAGGACAGTTTTATATGCCTCTAGACCATTCTAGACCCCCTGAGGACCATTCTAAAGGCCCCCAGACCTTTCTAATGCCCCTCAGGACCCTTCTAAAGGCCCCCAGACCCTTCTAATGCCACTCAGGGCATTTATAAAGGTTCCCAGACCTTTCTAGAGCCCGTCAGGACCCCTATAAAGGCCCCCAGACCATTCTAGAGCCCCTCAGGACACTTCTAAAGTCCCGCAGACCATTCTAATGCCCGTCAGGGCCTTTATAAAGGTCCCCAGACCCTTCTACTGCCCCTCAGGAGCATTCTAAAGGCCCCCAGACGCTTCTAATGCCCCTCAGGGCCTTTCTAAAGTACCCCAGACACTTCTAGAACCTCTCACGGCATTTCTATATGACCCCAGACCCTTGTAATGCCCCTCAGGGCCTTTCTAAAGGCCCCCATACCCTTCTAATGCCCCTGAAGACCCTTCTAAAGGCCCCCAGACCCTTCTAGAGCCCCTCAGGACATTTCTAAAGGCACCCAGAACCTTCTAATGCCACTCAGGGCCTTTCTAAAGGCTGCGAGGCCCTTATAATCCCCCTAAGGACCTTTAAAAAGGCCCCCAGACCCTTCTGGACCCCCTCAGGACGCTTCTAATAGCCCCCAGACCATTCTACAGCCCCTCAGGGCCTTTCTAAAGGCCTCCACACCCTTCTAATAACCCTCAAGACCCATGTAAAGGCCCCCAGACCCTTCTAGATTGCGCAGGACCCATCTAAAAGCCCCCAGACCCTTCTAATACCCCTCAGGACCCTTCTAAAGGCGCCCAGACCATTCTAATGCCCCTCAGGACCCATGTAAAGGCATCTAGACCCTTCTAGATTGCCTCAGGACCCATCTAAAAGCCCCCAGACCCTTCTAATGCCTTTCAGGACCCTTATGAAGGCCACAAGAACCTTCTAATGCCCCTCAGGACCTTTCTAAAGGCCCTTAGACCCTTCTAATGCCCTTCAGGGCATTTATAAAGCTTCCCAGACCCTTCTAGAGCCAGTCAGGACACTTATAAAGGTCCCCAGACTTTTATAGAGCCCCTCAGGAGCATTCTAAAGGCCCCCAGACCCTTCTAATGCCCCACAGGGCCTTTCTAAAGGTCCCCAGACCATTCTAGAGCCCCTGAAGACCCTTCTAAGGGCCCCCAGACCCTTATAGAGCCCCTCAGGACCCTTCTAAAGTCCCCCAGACCCTGCTAATTCCACTCAGGGCTATTATAAGGACCACAAGACCCTTCAAATGCCCCTCAGGACCCTTATAAAGGCACCCAGACCCTTCTAGAGCCTCTCAGGACAGATTTCAATGCCTCCAGACCCTTCTAGACCCCCTCAGGACCATTCTAAAGGCCCCCAGACCCTTCAGTGCACCTCAGGACCCTTCTAAAGGCCCCCAGACCCTTCTAATGCACCTCAGGGCCTTTCTAAAGTACCCCAGACACTTCTAGAACATCTCAGGGCCTTTCTATATGACACCAGACCCTTGTAATGCCCCTCAGGGCCTTTCTAAAGGCCCCCATACCCTTCTAATGACCCTGAGGACATTTCTAAAGGCCCCCAGACCCTTCAAGAGCCCCTCAGGACATTTCTAAAGGCACCCAGAACCTTCTAGAGCATCTCAGGACAGTTTTATATGCCTCCAGACCATTCTAGACCCCCTGAGGACCATTCTAAAGGCCCCCAGAACTTTCTAATGCCCCTCAGGACCCTTCTAAAGGCCCCCAGACCCTTCTAATGCCCCTCAGGGCCTTTCTAAAGTACCCCAGACACTTCTAGAACCTCTCAGGGCCTTTCTATATGACTCCAGACCCTTGTAATGCCACTCAGGGCCTTTCTAAAAGCAACGAGACGCTTATAATGCCCCTCAGGACATTTCTAAAGGCCCTCAGACCCTTCTAATGCCCCTCAAGACCTATATAAAGGCCCCTAGACCCTTTTAGATTGCCTCAGGACCCATCTAAAAGCCCCAAGACCCTTCTAATGCCCCTCAGGACCTTTCTAAACGCCCTCAGACCCTTCTAATGCCACTCAGGGCATTTATAAAGGTTCCCAGACCATTCTAGACCCCGTGAGGACCATTCTAAAGGCCCCCAGACCTTTCTAATGCCCCTCAGGACCCTTCTAAAGGCCCCCAGACCCTTCTAATTCACCTCATGGCCTTTCTAAAGTACCCCAGACACTTCTAGAACCTCTCAGGGCCTTTCTATATGACCCCAGACCCTTGTAATGATCCTAAGGGCCTTTCTAAAGGCCCCCATACACTTCTAATGCCCCTCAGGACCCTTCTAAAGGCCCCCATACCCTTCTAATGACCCTCCGGACATTTCTAATGGCCCCGAGACCCTTCTAGAGCCCCTCAGGACATTTCTAAAGGCACCCAGAACCTTCTAATGCCACTCAGGGCCTTTCTAAAGGCTGCGAGACCCTTATAATCCCCCTGAGGACCTTTAAAAAGGCCCCCAGACCCTTCTGGACCCCCTAAGGACGCTTCTAATAGCCCCCAGACCCTTCTAGAGCCCCTCAGGGCCTTTCTAAAGGCCTCCACACCCTTCTAATGACTCTCAAGACCCATGTAAAGGCCCCTAGACCCTTCTAGATTGCCTCAGGACCCATCCAAAAGCCTCCAGACCCTTCCAATGCCTTTCAGGACAATTATGAAGGCCACAAGACCCTTCTAATGCCCCTCAGGACCTTTCTAAAGGCCATCAGACCCTTCTAATGCCTTTAAGGGCATTTATAAGTGTTCCCAGACCCTTCTAGAGCCAGTCAGGACCCTTATAAAGGACCCCAGACCCTTCTACTGCCCCTCAGGAGCATTCTAAAGGCCCCCAGACCATTCTAATGCCCCACAGGGCCTTTCTAAAGGTCCCGAGACCCTTCTAGAGCCTCTGAAGACCCTTCTAAAGGCCCCCAGACCCTTCTAATGCCCCTCAGGGCCTTTCTAAAAGCCCCCAGACCCTTCTAATGCCTTTCAGGGCCTTTCAAAAGGCCTCCACACCCTTCTAATGACCCTCAAGACCCATGTAAAGGCCCCTAGACCCATCTAGATTGCCTCAGGACCCATCTAAAAGCCCCCAGACCCTTCTAATGCCTTTCAGGACCCTTGTGAAGGCCACAAGACCCTTCTAATGCCCCTCAGGACCTTTCTAAAGGCCCTCAGACCCTTCTAATGCAGCTCAGGGCATTTATAAAGGTTCCCAGACCCTTCTAGAGCCCGTCAGGACCCTTATAAAGGCCCCCAGACCCTTATAGAGCCCCTCAGGACACTTCTAAATCCCGCAGACCATTCTAATGCCCGTCAGGGCCTTTCTAAAGGTCCCCAGACCCTTCTACTGCCCCTCAGGAGCATTCTAAAGGCACCCAGACCCTTCTAATGCCCCACAGGGCCTTTCTAAAGGTTCCCAGACCCTTCTAGAGCCCCTGAAGACCCTTCTAAAGGCCCCCAGACCCTTATAGAGCCCCTCAGGACCCTTCTAAAGTCCCCCAGACCCTGCTAATTCCCCTCAGGGCTTTTATAAGGGCACCCAGACCCTTCTAATGCCCCTCAGGACCCTTATAAAGGCACCCAGACCCTTCTAGAGCCTCTCAGGACAGTTTTAAATGCCTCCAGACCATTCTAGACCCCCTCAGGACCATTTTAAAGGCCCCCAGACCCTTCTAATGCCCCTCAGGACCCTTCTAAAGGCCCCCAGACCCTTCTAATGCCCCTCAGGGCCTTTCTAAAGTACCCCAGACACTTCTAGAACCTCTCAGGGCCTTTCTATATGACCCCAGACCCTTCTAATGCCCCTCAGGGCCTTTCTAAAGGCCCCCAGACCCTTCTAGAGCCCTTCAGGACATTTCTAAAGGCCCCCAGACCCTTCTAGAGCCCCTCAGGACATTTCTAAAGGCACCCAGACCCTTCTAATGCCACTCAGGGCCTTTCTAAAGGCCGCGAGACCCTTATAATCCCCCTGAGGGCCTTTAAAAAGGCCCCCAGACCCTTCTGGACCCCCTCAGGACGCTTCTAATAGCCCCCAGACCCTTCTACAGCCCCTCAGGGCCATTCTAAAGGCCTCCACACCCTTCTAATGACACTCAAGACCCATGTAAAGGCCCCCAGACCCTTCTAGATTGCCTCAGGACCCATCTAAAAGCCCCCAGACCCTTGTAATGCCTTTCAGGACCCTTATGCCTCCAGACCCTTCTAGACCCCCTCAGGACCATTCTAAAGGCCCCCAGACACTTCTAATGCCCCTGAGGACCTTTCTAAAGGTCCCCAGACCTTTCTAATGCCACTCAGGACCCTTCTAAAGGCCCCCAGACCCTTCTAATGCACCTACAGGGCCTTTCTAAAGTACCCCAGACACTTCTAGAACCTCTCAGGGCCTTTCTATATTACACCAGACCCTTGTAATGCCCCTCAGGGCCTTTCTAAAGGCCCCCATACCCTTCTAATGACCCTCAGGACATTTCTAAAGGCCCCCAGACCCTTCAAGAGCCCCTCAGGACATTTCTAAAGGCACCCAGAACATTCTAATGCAACTCAGGGCCTTTCTAAAGGCTGTGAGACCCTTATAATCCCCCTGAGGACCTTTAAAAAGGCCCCCAGACCCTTCTGGACCCCCTCAGGACGCTTCTAATAGATCCCAGACCCTTCTAGAGCCCCTCAGGGCCTTTCTAAATGCCTCCACACCCTTCTAATGACCCTCAAGACCCATGTAAAGGCCCCTAGACCCTTCTAGATTGCCTCAGGACCCATCTAAAAGCCTCCAGACCCTTCTAATGCCTTTCAGGACCATTATGAAGGCCACAAGACCCTTCTAATGCCCCTGAGGACCTTTCTAAAGGCCCTCAGACCCTTCTAATGCCCCTCAGGGCATTTATAGTGGTTCCCAGACCCTTCTAGACCCCCTCAGGACCATTCTAAAGGCCCCCAGACCCTTCTAATGCCCCACAGGACCTTTCTAAAGGCCCCCAGACCCTTATAGAGCCCCTCAGGACCCTTCTTAAGTCCTCCAGACCCTGCTAATTCTCCTCAGGGCTTTTATAAGGGCACCCAGACCCTTCTAATGCCCCTGAGGACCTTTATAAAGGCACCCAGACCCTTCTAGAGCCTCCCAGGACAGTTTTAAATGCCTCCAGACCCTTCTAGACCCCCTCAGGACCATTCTAAAGGCCCCCAGACCCTTCTAATGCCCCTCAGGTCATTTCTAAAGGCCCCCAGACCCTTCTAGATTGCCTCAGGACCAATCTAAAAGCCCCCAGACCCTTCTAATGCCTTTCAGGACACTTATGAAGGCCACAAGACCCTTCTAATCCCCCTCAGGACCTTTCTAAAGGCCCTCAGACCCTTCTAATGCCCCTCAGGGCATTTATAAAGGTTCCCAGACCCTTCTAGAACCCGTCAGGACACTTATAAAGGTCCCCAGACCCTTCTACTGCCCCTCAGGAGCATTCTAAAGGCCTCCAGACCCTTCTAATGCCCCACAGGGCCTTTCTAAAGGTCCCCAGACCCTTCTAGAGCGCCTGAAGACCATTCTAAAGGCCCCCAGACCCTTATAGAGCCCCTCAGGACCCTTCTAAAGTACCCCAGACCCTGCTAATTCCCCTCAGGGCTTTTATAAAGGCACCCAGTCCCTTCTAGAGCCTCTCAGGACAGTTTTAAATGCCTCCAGACCCTTCTAGACCCCCTCAGGACCATTCTAAAGGCCCCCAGACCCTTCTAATGCCCCTCAGGGCCTTTCTATATGACCCCAGGCCCTTGTAATGCCACTCAGGGCCTTTCTAAAGGCCGCGAGACTCTTATAATCCCCCTGAGGGCCTTTAAAAAGGCCCCCAGACCCTTCTGGACCCACTCAGGACGCTTCTAATAGCCCCTAGACCCTTCTAGAGCCCCTCAGGGCCTTTCTAAAGGCCTCCACACCCTTCTAATTACCCTCAAGACCCATGTAAAGGCCCCTAGACCCTTCTAGATTGCCTCAGGACCCATCTAAAAGCCCCCAGACCCTTCTAATGCCATTCAGGACCCTTATCAAGGACACAAGACCCTTCTAATGCCCCTCAGGACCTTTCTAAAGGCCCTCAGACCCTTCTAATGCCCCTCAGGGCATTTATAAAGGTTCCCAGACCCTTCTAGAGCCCGTCAGGACCCTTATAAAGGCCCCCAGACCATTCTAGAGCCCCTCAGGACACTTCTAAATCCCGCAGACCATTCTAATGCCCGTCAGGGCCTTTATAAATGTCCCCAGACCCTTCTACTGCGCCTCAGGAGCATTCTAAAGGCCCCCAGACCCTTCTAATGCCCCTCAGGACCCTTATAAAGGCACCCAGACCCTTCTAGAGCCTCTCAGGACAGTTTTAAATGCCTCCAGACCCTTATAATGCCCCTCAGGACCCTTCTAAAGGCCCCCAGACCCTTCTAATGCCCCTCAGGGCCTTTCTAAAGGCCCCCATACCCTTCTAATGCCCCTCAGGGCCTTTCTAAAGGCCGCGAGACCCTTATACTCCCCCTGAGGGCCTTTAAAAAGGCCCCCAGACCCTTCTGGACCCCCTCAGGACGCTTCTAATAGCCCCCAGACCCTTCTAGAGAACCTCAGGGCCTTTCTAAAGGCCTCCACACCATTCTAATGACCATCAAAACCCATGTAAAGGCCCCTAGACCCTTCTAGATTGCCTCAGGACCAATCTAAAAGCCCCCAGACCCTTCTAATGCCTTTCAGGACCCTTATGAAGGCCACAAGACCCTTCTAATGCCCCTCAGGACCTTTCTAAAGGCCCTCAGACCCTTCTAGAGCCCGTCAGGACCCTTATAAAGGTCCCCAGACCCTTCTAGAGCCCGTCAGGACCCTTATAAAGGTCCCCAGACTCTTCTAGAGCCCGTCAGGACCCTTATAAAGGTCCCCAGACCCTTCTACTGCCCCTCAGGAGCATTCTAAAGGCCCCCAGACCCTTCTAATGCCCCACAGGGCCTTTCTAAAGGTCCCCAGACCCTTCTAGAGCCCCTGAAGACCCTTCTAGGTCCCCAGACCCTTCTAGAACCCCTCAGGACCATTCTAAAGGCACCCAGACCCTTCTAATGCCCCTCAGGGCATTTCTAAAGTACCCCAGACAATTCTAGAACCTCTGAGGGCCTTTCTATATGACCCCAGACCCTTGTAATGCCACTCAGGGCCTTTCTAAAAGCCGCGAGACCCTTATAATCCCCCTGAGGGCCTTTAAAAAGGCCCCCATACCCTTCTGGACCCCCTCAGGACGCTTCTAATAGCCCCCAGACCCTTCTAGATCCCCTCAGCTCCTTTCTAAAGGCATCCACACCCTTCTAATGACCCTCTAGACCCATGTAAAGGCCCCTAGACCCTTCTAGATTGCCTCAGGACCCATCTAAAAGCCCCCAGACCCTTCTAATGCCTTTCAGGACCCTTATGAAGGCCTCAAGACCCTTCCAATGCACCTCAGGGGATTTATAAAGGTTCCCAGACCCTTCTAGAGACCGTCAGGACCCTTATAAAGGCCCCCAGACCATTCTAGAGCACCTCAGGACACTTCTAAAGGCCTGCAGACCATTCTAATGACCGTCAGGTCCTTTATAAAGGTCCCCAGACCCTTCTACTGCCCCTCAGGAGCATTCTAAACGCCCCCAGACCCTTCTAATGCCTCACAGGGCCTTTCTAAAGGTCCCCAGACCCTTCTAGAGCCCCTGAAGACCCTTCTAAAGGCCCCCAGACCCTTATAGAGCCCCTCAGGACCCTTCTAAAGTCCCCCAGACCCTGCTAATTGCCCTCAGGGCTTTTATAAGGGCACCCAGACCCTTCTAATGCCCCTCAGGACCCTTAAAAAGGCACCCAGACCCTTCTAGAACCTCTCAGGACAGTTTTAAATGCCTCCAGACCCTTCTAGACCCTCCTGAGGACCATTCTAAAGGCCCCCAGACCCTTCTAATGCCCCTCAGGGCCTTTCTAAAGGACCCCATACTTCTGTAATGCCCCTCACGTCATTTCTAAAGGCACCCAGACCCTTCTAATGCCACTCAGGGCCTTTCTAAAGGCCGCGAGACCCTTATAATCCCCCTGAGGGCCTTTAAAAAGGCCCCCAGACCCTTCTGGACCCCCTCAGGACGCTTCTAATAGCCCCCAGACCCTTCTAGAGCTCCTCAGGGCCTTTCTAAAGGCCTCCACACCCTTCTAATGACCCTCAAGACCCATGTAAAGGCCCCCAGACCCTTCTAGATTGCCTCAGGACCCATCTAAAAGCCCCCAGACCCTTCTAATGCATTTCAGGGCCTTTCTAAAGGCCTCCACACCCTTCTAATGATGCTCAGGACCCATGTAAAGGCCCCTAGACCCTTCTAGATTGCCTCAGGACCCATCTAAAAGCCCCCAGACCCTTCTAATGCCTTTCAGGACCCTTATGAAGGCCACAAGACCCTTCTAATGCCCCTCAGGACGTTTCTAAAGGCCCTCAGACCATTTTAATGCCCCTCAGGGCATTTATAAAGGTCCCCAGACCCTTCTACTGCCCCTCAGGAGCATTCTAAAGGCCCTCAGACCCTTCTAATGCCCCACAGGGCCTTTCTAAAGGTCCCCAGACCCTTCTAATGCCACACAGGGCCTTTCTAAAGGTCCCCAGACCCTTCTAGAGCCCCTCAAGACCCTTCTAAAGGCCCCCAGACCCTTATAGAGCCCCTAAGGACCCTTCTAAAGGCCCCCAGACCCTGCTAATTCCTTTCAGTGCTTTTATAAGGGCACCCAGACCATTCTAATGCCCCTCAGGACCCTTATAAAGGCACCCAGACCCTTCTAGAGCCTCTCAGGACAGTTTTAAATGCCTCCAGACCCTTCTAGACCCCCTCAGGACCATTCTAAAGGCCCCCAGACCCTTCTAATGCCCATCAGGGCCTTTCTAAAGGCCCCCATACCCTTCTAATGCCCCTGAGGTCATTTCTAAAGGCACCCAGACCCTTCTAATGCCACTCAGGGCTTTTCTAAAGGCCGCGAGAACTATATAATCCCCCTGAGGGCCTTTAAAAAGGCCCCCAGACCCTTCTAGACCCCCTCAGGACGCTTCTAATAGCCCCCAGACCATTCTAGAGCCCCTCAGGGGCTTTCTAAAGGCCTCCACACCCTTCTAATGACCCTCAAGACCCATGTAAAGGCCCCCAGACCCTTCTAGATTGCCTCAGGACCCATCTAAAAGCCCCCAGACCCTTCTAATGCATTTCAGGACCCTTATCAAGGCCACAAGACCCTTCTAATGCCCCTCAGGACCTTTCTAAAGGCCCTCAGACCCTTCTAATGCCCCTCAGGGCATTTATAAAGGTTCCCAGACCCTTCTACTGCCCCTCAGGAGCATTCTAAAGGCCCCCAGACCCTTCTAATGCCCCACAGGGCCTTTCTAAAGGTCCCCAGACCCCTATAGAGCCCCTGAAGACCCTTCTAAAGGCCCCCAGACCCTTCTAGAGCCCCTCAGGTCCTTTCTAAAGGCCTCCACACCCTTCTAATGACCCTCAAGACCCATGTAAAGGCCCCTAGACCCTTCTAGATTGCCTCAGGACCCATCTAAAAGCCCCCAGACCCTTCTAATGCCTTTCAGGACCATTATGAAAGCCACAAGAACCTTCTAATGCCCCTCAGGACCTTTCTAAAGGCCCTTAGACCCTTCTAATGCCCCTCAGGGCATTTATAAAGGTTACCAGACCCTTCTAGAGCCCGTCAGGACACTTATAAAGGTCCCCAGACCCTTCTACTGCCCCTCAGGAGCATTCTAAAGGCCCCCAGACCCTTCTAATGCCCCTCAGGGCCTTTCTAAAGGCCTCCACACCCTTCTAATGAACCTCAAGACCCATGTAAATGCCCCCAGACCATTCTAGATTGCCTAAGGACCCATCTAATAGCCCCCAGACCCTTCTAATGCCTTTCAGGGCCTTTCTAAAGGCCTCCACACCCTTCTAATGAACCTCAAGACCCATGTAAAGGCCCCTAGACCCTTCTAGATTGCCTCAGGACCCATCTAAAAGCCCCCAGACCCTTCTAATGCCTTTCAGGACCCTTATGAAGGCCACAAGACCCTTCTAATGCCCCTCAAGACCTTTCTAAAGGCCCTCAGACCCTTCTAATGTCCCTGAGGGCATTTATAAAGGTTCCCAGACCCTTCTAGAGCCCGTCAGGACACTTATAAAGGCCCCCAGACCATTCTAGAGCCCCTCAGGACAATTCTAAAGGCCTGCAGACCATTCTAATGCCCGTCAGGGCCTTATAAAGGTCCCCAGACCCTTCTACTGCCCCTCAGGAGCATTCTAAAGGCCCCCAGACCCTTCTAATGCCCATCAGGGCCTTTCTAAAGGCTCCCATACCCTTCTAATGCCCCTCAGGTCATTTCTAAAGGCACCCAGACCCTTCTAATGCCACTCAGGGCCTTTCTAAAGGCCGCGAGACCCTTATAATCCCCCTGAGGGCCTTTAAAAAGGCCCCCAGACCCTTCTGTACCCCCTCAGGACTCTTCTAATAGCCCCCAGACCCTTCTAGAGCTCCTCAGGGCCTTTCTAAAGGCCTCCACACCCTTCTAATGACCCTCAAGACCCATGTAAAGGCCCCCAGACCCTTCTAGATTGCCTCAGGACCCATCTAAAAGCCCCCAGACCCTTCTAATGCCTTTCAGGACCCTTATCAAGGCCACAGGACCCTTCTAATGCCCGTCAGGACCTTTCTAAATGCCCTCAGACCCTTCTAATGCCCCTCAGGGCATTTATAATGGTTCCCAGACCCTTCTAGAGCCCGTCAGGACACTTATAAAGGCCCCCAGACCATTCTAGAGCCCCTCAGGACACTTCTAAATCCCGCAGACCATTCTAATGCCCGTCAGGGCCTTTCTAAAGGTCCCCAGACCCTTCTACTGCCACTCAGGAGCATTCTAAAGGCCCCCAGACCCTTCTAATGCCCCACAGGGCCTTTCTAAAGGTCCCCAGACCCTTCTAGAGCCCCTGAAGACCCTTCTAAAGGCCCCCAGACACTTATAGAGCCCCTCAGGACCCTTCTAAAGGCCCCCAGACCCTGTTAATTCCCCTCAGGGCTTTTATAAGGGCACCCAGACCCTTCTAATGCCCCTCAGGACAGTTTTAAATGCCTCCAGATCCTTCTAGACCCCCTCAGGACCATTCTAAAGGCCCCCAGACCCTTCTAATGCCCCTCAGGTCATTTCTAAAGGCCCCCAGACCCTTCTAGACCCCCTCAGGACGCTTCTAATAGCCCCCAGACCCTTCTAGTGCCCCTCAGGGCCTTTCTAAAGGCCTCCACACCCTTCTAATGACCCTCAAGACCCATGTAAAGGCACCCAGACCCTTCTAGATTGCCTCAGGACCCATCTAAAAGCCACCAGACCCTTCTAATGCCTTTCAGGGCCTTTCTAAAGGCCTCCACACCCTTCTAATGACCCTCAAGACCCATGTAAAGGCCCCTAGACCCTTCTAGATTGCCTCAGGACCGATCTAAAATCCCCCAGACCCTTCCAATGCCTTTCAGGACCCTTATGAAGGCCACAAGACCCTTCTAATGCCCCTCAGGACCTTTCTAAAGGCCCTCAGACCCTTCTAGAGCCCGTCAGGACCCTTATAAAGGTCCCCAGACCCTTCTAGAGCCCGTCAGGACCCTTATAAAGGTCCCCAGACCCTTCTACTGCCCCTCAGGAGCATTCTAAAGGCCCCCAGACCCTTCTAATGCCCCACAGGGCCTTTCTAAAGGTCCCCAGACCCTTCTAGAGCCCCTGAAGACCCTTCTAAAGGCCCCCAGACCCTTATAGAGCCCCTCAGGACCCTTCTAAAGTCACCCAGACCCTGCTAATTGCCCTCAGGGCTTTTATAAGGGCACCCAGACCGTTCTAATGCCCCTCAGGACCCTTAAAAAGGCACCCAGACCCTTCTAGAACCTCTCAGGACAGTTTTAAATGCCTCCAGACCCTTCTAGACCCTCCTGAGGACCATTCTAAAGGCCCCCAGACCCTTCTAATGCCCCTCAGGGCCTTTCTAAAAGCCCGCATACTTTTGTAATGCCCCTCACGTCATTTCTAAAGGCACCCAGACCCTTCTAATGCCACTCAGGGCCTTTCTAAAGGCCGCGAGACCCTTATAATCCCCCTGAGGGCCTTTAAAAAGGCCCCCAGACCCTTCTGGACCCCCTCAGGACGCTTCGAATAGCCCCCAGACCCTTCTAGAGCTCCTCAGGGCCTTTCTAAAGGCCTCCACACCCTTCTAATGACTCTCAAGACCCATGTAAAGGCCCCCAGACCCTTCTAGATTGCCTCAGGACCCATCTAAAAGCCCCCAGACCCTTCTAATGCATTTCAGGGCCTTTCTAAAGGCCTCCACACCCTTCTAATGATGCTCAGGACCCATGTAAAGGCCCCCAGACCCTTCTAGATTGCCTCAGGACCCATCTAAAAGCCCCCAGACCCTTCTAATGCCTTTCAGGGCCTTTCTAAAGGCCTCCACACCCTTCTAATGACACTCAAGACCCATGTAAAGGCCCCTAGACCCTTCTAGATTGCCTCAGGACCCATCTAAAAGCCCCCAGACCCTTCTAATGCCTTTCAGGACCCTTATGAAGGCCACAAGACCCTTCTAATGCCCCTCAGGACGTTTCTAAAGGCCCTCAGACCATTCTAATGCCCCTCAGGGCATTTATAAAGGTCCCCAGACCCTTCTACTGCCCCTCAGGAGCATTCTAAAGGCCCTCAGACCCTTCTTATGCCCCACAGGGCCTTTCTAAAAGTCCCCAGACCCTTCTAATGCCACACAGGGCCTTTCTAAAGGTCCCCAGACCCTTCTAGAGCCCCTCAAGACCCTTCTAAAGGCCCCCAGACCCTTATAGAGCCCCTAAGGACCCTTCTAAAGGCCCCCAGACCCTGCTAATTCCTTTCAGTGCTTTTATAAGGGCACCCAGACCCTTCTAATGCCCCTCAGGACCCTTATAAAGGCACCCAGACCCTTCTAGAGCCTCTCAGGACAGTTTTAAATGCCTCCAGACCCTTCTAGACCCCCTCAGGACCATTCTAAAGGCCCCCAGACCCTTCTAATGCCCATCAGGGCCTTTCTAAAGGCCCCCATACCCTTCTAATGCCCCTCAGGTCATTTCTAAAGGCACCCAGACCCTTCTAATGCCACTCAGGGCTTTTCTAAAGGCTGCGAGAACCTTATAATCCCCCTGAGGGCCTTTAAAAAGGCCCCCAGACCCTTCTAGACCCCCTCAGGACGCTTCTAATAGCCCCCAGACCCTTCTAGAGCCCCTCAGGGGCTTTCTAAAGGCCTCCACACCCTTCTAATGACCCTCAAGACCCATGTAAAGGCCCCCAGACCCTTCTAGATTGCCTCAGGACCCATCTAAAAGCCCCCAGACCCTTCTAATGCATTTCAGGACCCTTATCAAGGCCACAAGACCCTTCTAATGCCCCTCAGGACCTTTCTAAAGGCCCTCAGACCCTTCTAATGCCCCTCAGGGCATTTATAAAGGTTCCCAGATCCTTCTACTCCCCCTCAGGAGCATTCTAAAGGGCCCCAGACCCTTCTAATGCCCCACAGGGCCTTTCTAAAGGTCCCCAGACCCCTATAGAGCCCCTGAAGACCCTTCTAAAGGCCCCCAGACCCTTCTAGAGCCCCTCAGGTCCTTTCTAAAGGCCTCCACACCCTTCTAATGACCCTCAAGACCCATGTAAAGGCCCCTAGACCCTTCTAGACTGCCTCAGGACCCATCTAAAAGCCCCCAGACCCTTCTAATGCCTTTCAGGACCATTATGAAGGCCACAAGAACCTTCTAATGCCCCTCAGGACCTTTCTAAAGGCCCTTAGACCCTTCTAATGCCCCTCAGGGCATTTATAAAGGTTACCAGACCCTTCTAGAGCCCGTCAGGACACTTATAAAGGTCCCCAGACCCTTCTACTGCCCCTCACGAGCATTCTAAAGGCCCCCAGACTCTTCTAATGCCCCACAGGGCCTTTCTAAAGGACCCAGACCCTTCTAGAGCCCTTGAAGACCCTTCTAAAGGCCTCCAAACCCTTCTAGAGCCCCTCAGGGCCTTTCTAAAGGCCTCCACACCCTTCTAATGACTCTCAAGACCCATGTAAAGGCCCCTAGACCCTTCTAGATTGCCTCAGGACCCATCTAAAAGCCCCCAGACCCTTCTAATGCCTTTCAGGACCCTTATGAAGGCCACAAGAACATTCTAATGCCCCTCAGGACCATTCTAAAGGCCCTTAGACCCTTCTAATGCCCCTCAGGGCATTTATAAAGGTTCCCAGACCCTTCTAGAGCCAGTCAGGACACTTATAAAGGTCCCCAGACCCTTTTAGAGCCCCTCAGGAGCATTCTAAAGGCCCCCAGACCCTTCTAATGCCCCACAGGGCCTTTCTAAAGGTCCCCAGACCCTTCTAGAGCCCCTGAAGACCCTTCTAAGGGCCCCCAGACCCTTATAGAGCCCCTCAGGACCCTTCTAAAGTCCCCCAGACCCTGCTAATTCCCCTCAGGGCTTTTATAAGGGCACCCAGACCCTTCTAAAGCCCCTCAGGACCCTTATAAAGGCACCCAGACCCTTTTAGAGCCTCTAAGGACAGTTTTAAATGCCTCCAGACCCTTCTAGACCCCCTCAGGACCATTCTAAAGGCCCCCAGACCCTTCTAATGCCCCTCAGGGCCTTTCTAAAGTAACCCAGACACTTCTAGAACCTCTCAGGGCCTTTCTATATGACCCCAGGCCCTTGTAATGCCACTCAGGGCCTTTCTAAAGGCCTCCACACCCTTCTAATGAACCTCAAGACCCATGTAAATGCCCCCAGACCCTTCTAGATTGCCTAAGGACCCATCTAATAGCCCCCAGACCCTTCTAATGCCTTTCAGGGCCTTTCTAAAGGCCTCCACACCCTTCTAATGAACCTCAAGACCCATGTAAAGGCCCCTAGACCCTTCTAGATTGCCTCAGGACCTATCTAAAAGCCCCCAGACCCTTCTAATGCCTTTCAGGACCCTTATGAAGGCCACAAGACCCTTCTAATGCCCCTCAAGAACTTTCTAAAGGCCCTCAGACCCTTCTAATGCCCCTGAGGGCATTTATAGAGGTTCCCAGACCCTTCTAGAGCCCGTCAGGACACTTCTAAAGGCCCCCAGACCATTCTAGAGCCCCTCAGGACAATTCTAAAGGCCTGCAGACCATTCTAATGCCCGTCAGGGCCTTATAAAGGTCCCCAGACCCTTCTACTGCCCCTCAGGAGCATTCTAAAGGCCCCCAGACCCTTCTAATGCCCATCAGGGCCTTTCTAAAGGCTCCCATACCCTTCTAATGCCCCTCAGGTCATTTCTAAAGGCACCCAGACCCTTCTAATGCCACTCAGGGCCTTTCTAAAGGCCGCGAGACCCTTATAATCCCCCTGAGGGCCTTTAAAAAGGCCCCCAGACCCTTCTGTACCCCCTCAGGACTCTTCTAATAGCCCCCAGACCCTTCTAGAGCTCCTCAGGGCCTTTCTAAAGGCCTCCACACCCTTCTAATGACCCTCAAGACCCATGTAAATGCCCCCAGACCCTTCTAGATTGCCTCAGGACCCATCTAAAAGCCCCCAGACCCTTCTAATGCCTTTCAGGACCCTTATCAAGGCCACAGGACCCTTCTAATGCCCGTCAGGACCTTTCTAAATGCCCTCAGACCCTTCTAATGCCCCTCAGGGCATTTATAAAGGTTCCCAGACCCTTCTAGAGCCCGTCAGGACACTTATAAAGGCCCCCAGACCATTCTAGAGCCCCTCAGGACACTTCTAAATCCCGCAGACCATTCTAATGCCCGTCAGGGCCTTTCTAAAGGTCCCCAGACCCTTCTACTGCCACTCAGGAGACTTCTAAAGGCCCCCAGACCCTTCTAATGCCCAACGGGGCCTTTCTAAAGGTCCCCAGACCCTTCTAGAGCCCCTGAAGACCCTTCTAAAGGCCCCCAGACACTTATAGAGCCCCTCAGGACCCTTCTAAAGGCCCCCAGACTCTGTTAATTCCCCTCAGGGCTTTTATAAGGGCACCCAGACCCTTCTAATGCCCCTCAGGACCATTATAAAGGCACCCAGACCCTTCTAGAGCCTCTCAGGACAGTTTTAAATGCCTCCAGACCCTTCTAGACCCCCTCAGGACCATTCTAAAGGCCCCCAGACCATTCTAATGCCCCTCAGGGCCTTTCTAAAGGCCCCCATACCATTCTAATGCCCCTCAGGTCATTTCTAAAGGCCCCCAGACCCTTCTAGACCCCCTCAGGACGCTTCTAATAGCCCCCAGACCCTTCTAGTGCCCCTCAGGGCCTTTCTAAAGGCCTCCACACCCTTCTAATGACCCTCAAGACCCATGTAAAGGCACCCAGACCCTTCTAGATTGCCTCAGGACCCATCTAAAAGCCCCCAGACCCTTCTAATGCCTTTCAGGGCCTTTCTAAAGGCCTCCACACCCTTCTAATGACCCTCAAGACCCATGTAAAGGCCCCTAGACCCTTCTAGATTGCCTCAGGACCGATCTAAAATCCCCCAGACCCTTCCAATGCCTTTCAGGACCCTTATGAAGGCCACAAGACCCTTCTAATGCCCCTCAGGACCTTTCTAAAGGCCCTCAGACCCTTCTAGAGCCCGTCAGGACCCTTATAAAGGTCCCCAGACCCTTCTAGAGCCCGTCAGGACGCTTCTAATAGCCCCCAGACCCTTCTAGTGCCCCTCAGGGCCTTTCTAAAGGCCTCCACACCCTTCTAATGAACCTCAAGACCCATGTAAATCCCCCAGACCCTTCTAGATTGCCTAAGGACCCATCTAATAGCCCCCAGACCCTTCTAATGCCTTTCAGGGCCTTTCTAAAGGCCTCCACACCCTTCTAATGAACCTCAAGACCCATGTAAAGGCCACTAGACCCTTCTAGATTGCCTCAGGACCCATCTAAAAGCCCCCAGACCCTTCTAATGCCTTTCAGGACCATTATGAAGGCCACAAGAACCTTCTAATGCCCCTCAGGACCTTTCTAAAGGCCCTTAGACCCTTCTAATGCCCCTCGGGGCATTTATAAAGGTTACCAGACCCTTCTAGAGCCCGTCAGGACACTTATAAAGGTCCCCAGACCCTTCTACTGCCCCTCAGGAGCATTCTAAAGGCCCCCAGACTCTTCTAATGCCCCACAGGGCCTTTCTAAAGGACCCAGACCCTTCTAGAGCCCTTGAAGACCCTTCTAAAGGCCTCCAAACCCTTCTAGAGCCCCTCAGGGCCTTTCTAAAGGCCTCCACACCCTTCTAATGACTCTCAAGACCCATGTAAAGGCCCCTAGACCCTTCTAGATTGCCTCAGGACCCATCTAAAAGCCCCCAGACCCTTCTAATGCCTTTCAGGACCCTTATGAAGGCCACAAGAACATTCTAATGCCCCTCAGGACCATTCTAAAGGCCCTTAGACCCTTCTAATGCCCCTCAGGGCATTTATAAAGGTTCCCAGACCCTTCTAGAGCCAGTCAGGACACTTATAAAGGTCCCCAGACCCTTATAGAGCCCCTCAGGAGCATTCTAAAGGCCCCCAGACCCTTCTAATGCCCCACAGGGCCTTTCTAAAGGTCCCCAGACCCTTCTAGAGCCCCTGAAGACCCTTCTAAGGGCCCCCAGACCCTTATAGAGCCCCTCAGGACCCTTCTAAAGTCCCCCAGACCCTGCTAATTCCCCTCAGGGCTTTTATAAGGGCACCCAGACCCTTCTAAAGCCCCTCAGGACCCTTATAAAGGCACCCAGACCCTTTTAGAGCCTCTAAGGACAGTTTTAAATGCCTCCAGACCCTTCTAGACCCCCTCAGGACCATTCTAAAGGCCCCCAGACCCTTCTAATGCCCCTCAGGGCCTTTCTAAAGTAACCCAGACACTTCTAGAACCTCTCAGGGCCTTTCTATATGACCCCAGGCCCTTGTAATGCCACTCAGGGCCTTTCTAAAGGCCTCCACACCCTTCTAATGAACCTCAAGACCCATGTAAATGCCCCCAGACCCTTCTAGATTGCCTAAGGACCCATCTAATAGCCCCCAGACCCTTCTAATGCCTTTCAGGGCCTTTCTAAAGGCCTCCACACCCTTCTAATGAACCTCAAGACCCATGTAAAGGCCCCTAGACCCTTCTAGATTGCCTCAGGACCTATCTAAAAGCCCCCAGACCCTTCTAATGCCTTTCAGGACCCTTATGAAGGCCACAAGACCCTTCTAATGCCCCTCAAGAACTTTCTAAAGGCCCTCAGACCCTTCTAATGCCCCTGAGGGCATTTATAGAGGTTCCCAGACCCTTCTAGAGCCCGTCAGGACACTTCTAAAGGCCCCCAGACCATTCTAGAGCCCCTCAGGACAATTCTAAAGGCCTGCAGACCATTCTAATGCCCGTCAGGGCCTTATAAAGGTCCCCAGACCCTTCTACTGCCCCTCAGGAGCATTCTAAAGGCCCCCAGACCCTTCTAATGCCCATCAGGGCCTTTCTAAAGGCTCCCATACCCTTCTAATGCCCCTCAGGTCATTTCTAAAGGCACCCAGACCCTTCTAATGCCACTCAGGGCCTTTCTAAAGGCCGCGAGACCCTTATAATCCCCCTGAGGGCCTTTAAAAAGGCCCCCAGACCCTTCTGTACCCCCTCAGGACTCTTCTAATAGCCCCCAGACCCTTCTAGAGCTCCTCAGGGCCTTTCTAAAGGCCTCCACACCCTTCTAATGACCCTCAAGACCCATGTAAATGCCCCCAGACCCTTCTAGATTGCCTCAGGACCCATCTAAAAGCCCCCAGACCCTTCTAATGCCTTTCAGGACCCTTATCAAGGCCACAGGACCCTTCTAATGCCCGTCAGGACCTTTCTAAATGCCCTCAGACCCTTCTAATGCCCCTCAGGGCATTTATAAAGGTTCCCAGACCCTTCTAGAGCCCGTCAGGACACTTATAAAGGCCCCCAGACCATTCTAGAGCCCCTCAGGACACTTCTAAATCCCGCAGACCATTCTAATGCCCGTCAGGGCCTTTCTAAAGGTCCCCAGACCCTTCTACTGCCACTCAGGAGACTTCTAAAGGCCCCCAGACCCTTCTAATGCCCAACGGGGCCTTTCTAAAGGTCCCCAGACCCTTCTAGAGCCCCTGAAGACCCTTCTAAAGGCCCCCAGACACTTATAGAGCCCCTCAGGACCCTTCTAAAGGCCCCCAGACTCTGTTAATTCCCCTCAGGGCTTTTATAAGGGCACCCAGACCCTTCTAATGCCCCTCAGGACCATTATAAAGGCACCCAGACCCTTCTAGAGCCTCTCAGGACAGTTTTAAATGCCTCCAGACCCTTCTAGACCCCCTCAGGACCATTCTAAAGGCCCCCAGACCATTCTAATGCCCCTCAGGGCCTTTCTAAAGGCCCCCATACCATTCTAATGCCCCTCAGGTCATTTCTAAAGGCCCCCAGACCCTTCTAGACCCCCTCAGGACGCTTCTAATAGCCCCCAGACCCTTCTAGTGCCCCTCAGGGCCTTTCTAAAGGCCTCCACACCATTCTAATGACCCTCAAGACCCATGTAAAGGCACCCAGACCCTTCTAGATTGCCTCAGGACCCATCTAAAAGCCCCCAGACCCTTCTAATGCCTTTCAGGGCCTTTCTAAAGGCCTCCACACCCTTCTAATGACCCTCAAGACCCATGTAAAGGCCCCTAGACCCTTCTAGATTGCCTCAGGACCGATCTAAAATCCCCCAGACCCTTCCAATGCCTTTCAGGACCCTTATGAAGGCCACAAGACCCTTCTAATGCCCCTCAGGACCTTTCTAAAGGCCCTCAGACCCTTCTAGAGCCCGTCAGGACCCTTATAAAGGTCCCCAGACCCTTCTAGAGCCCGTCAGGACGCTTCTAATAGCCCCCAGACCCTTCTAGTGCCCCTCAGGGCCTTTCTAAAGGCCTCCACACCCTTCTAATGAACCTCAAGACCCATGTAAATCCCCCAGACCCTTCTAGATTGCCTAAGGACCCATCTAATAGCCCCCAGACCCTTCTAATGCCTTTCAGGGCCTTTCTAAAGGCCTCCACACCCTTCTAATGAACCTCAAGACCCATGTAAAGGCCACTAGACCCTTCTAGATTGCCTCAGGACCCATCTAAAAGCCCCCAGACCCTTCTAATGCCTTTCAGGACCCTTATGAAGGCCACAAGACCCTTCTAATGCCCCTCAAGACCTTTCTAAAGGCCCTCAGACCCTTCTAATGCCGCTGAGGGCATTTATAAAGGTTCCCAGACCCTTCTAGAGCCCGTCAGGACAATTCTAAAGGCCTGCAGACCATTCTAATGCCCGTCAGGGCCTTATAAAGGTCCCCAGACCCTTCTACTGCCCCTCAGGAGCATTCTAAAGGCCCCCAGACCCTTCTAATGCCCCACAGGGCCTTTCTAAAGGCTCCCATACCCTTCTAATGCCCCTCAGGTCATTTCTAAAGGCACCCAGACCCTTCTAATGCCACTCAGGGCCTTTCTAAAGGCCGCGAGACCCTTATAATCCCCCTGAGGGCCTTTAAAAAGGCCCCCAGACCCTTCTGGACCCCCTCAGGACGCTTCTAATAGCCCCCAGACCCTTCTAGAGCTCCTCAGGGCCTTTCTAAAGGCCTCCACACCCTTCTAATGACCCTCAAGACCCATGTAAAGGCCCCCAGACCCTTCTAGATTGCCTCAGGACCCATCTAAAAGCCCCCAGACCCTTCTAATGCCTTTCAGGACCCTTATCAAGGCCACAGGACCCTTCTAATGCCCGTCAGGACCTTTCTAAATGCCCTCAGACCCTTATAATGCCCCTCAGGGCATTTATAAGGTTCCCAGACCCTTCTAGAGCCCGTCAGGACACTTATAAAGGCCCCCAGACCATTCTAGAGCCCCTCAGGACACTTCTAAATCCCGCAGACCATTCTAATGCCCGTCAGGGCCTTTCTAAAGGTTCCCAGACCCTTCTACTGCCCCTCAGGAGCATTCAAAGGCCCCCAGACCCTTCTAATGCCCCACAGGGCCTTTCTAAAGGTCCCCAGACCCTTCTAGAGCCCCTGAAGACCCTTCTAAAGGCCCCCAGACCCTTATAGAGCCCCTCAGGACCCTTCTAAAGGCCCCCAGACCCTGTTAATTCCTTTCAGGGCTTTTATAATGGCACCCAGACACTTCTAATGCCCCTCAGGACCCTTATAAAGGCACCCAGACCCTTCTAGAGCCTCTCAGGGCAGTTTTAAATGCCTCCAGACCCTTCTAGACCCCCTCAGGACCATTCTAAAGGCCCCCAGACCCTTCTAATGCCCCTCAGGGCCTTTCTAAAGTAACCCAGACACTTCTAGAATTTCTCAGGGCCTTTCTATATGACCCCAGGCCCTTGTAATGCCACTCAGGGCCTTTCTAAAGGCCGCGAGACCCTTATAATTCCCCTGAGGGCCTTTAAAAAGGCCCCCAGACCCTTCTGGACCCCCTCAGGACGCTTCTAATAGCCCCCAGACCCTTCTAGAGCTCCTCAGGGCCTTTCTAAAGGCCTCCACACCCTTCTAATGACCCTCAAGACCCATGTAAAGGCCCCCAGACCCTTCTAGATTGCCTCAGGACCCATCTAAAAGCCCCCAGACCCTTCTAATGCCTTTCAGGACCCTTATCAAGGCCACAAGACCCTTCTAATGCCCCTCAGGACCTTTCTAAAGGCCCTCAGACCATTCTAATGCCCCTCAGGGCATTTATAAAGGTTCCCAGACCCTTCTAGAGCCCGTCAGGACACTTATATAGGACCCCAGACCATTCTAGAGCCCCTCAGGAAACTTCTAAAGGCCCGCAGACCATTCTAATGCCCGTCAGGGCCTTTCCAAAGGTCCCCAGACCCTTCTACTGCCCCTCAGGAGCATTCTAAAGGCCCCCAGACCCTTCTAATGCCCCACAGGGCCTTTCTAAAGGTCCCCAGACCCTTCTAGAGCCCCTGAAGACCCTTCTAAAGGCCCCCAGACCCTTATATAGCCCCTCAGGACCCTTCTAAAGGCCCCCAGACCCTGTTAATTCCTTTCAGGGCTTTTATAAGGGCACCCAGACCCTTCTAATGCCCCTCAGGACCCTTATAAAGGCACCCAGACCCTTCTAGAGCCTCTCAGGACAGTTTTAAATGCCTCCAGACCCTTCTAGACCCCCTCAGGACCATTCTAAAGGCCCCCAGACCCTTCTAATGCCTTTCAGGGCCTTTCTAAAGTACCCCAGACACTTCTAGAACCTCTCAGGGCCATTCTATATGACCCCAGACCCTTGTAATGCCACTCAGGGCCTTTCTAAAGGCCGCGAGACCATTATAATACCCCTGATGGCCTTTAAAAAGGCACCCAGACCCTTCTGGACCCCCTCAGGACGTTTCTAATAGCCCCCAGACCCTTCTAGAGGCCCTCAGGGCCTTTCTAAAGGCCTCTACACCCTTCTAATGACCCTCAAGACCCATGTAAAGGCCCCCAGACCCTTCTAGATTGCCTAAGGACCCATCTAATAGCCCCAGACCCTTCTAATGCCTTTCAGGGCCTTTCTAAAGGCCTCCACACCTTTCTAATGACCCTCAAGACCCATGTAAAGGCCCCTAGACCATTCTAGATTGCCTCAGGACCCATCTAAAAGCCCCCAGACCCTTCTAATGCCTTTCAGGACCCTTATGAAGGCCGCAAGACCCTTCTAGTGACCCTCAGGACCTTTCTAAAGGCCCTCAGACCCTTCTAATGCCCCTCAGGGCATTTATAAAGGTTCCCAGACCCTTCTAGAGCGAGTCAGGACACTTATAAAGGTTCCCAGACCCTTTTAGAGCCCCTCAGGAGCATTCTAAAGGCCCCCAGACCCTTCTAATGCCCCACAGGGCCTTTCTAAAGGTCCCCAGACCCTTCTAGAGCCCCTGAAGACCCTTCTAAAGGCCCGCAGACCCTTATAGAGCCCCTCAGGACCCTTCTAAAGTCCCCCAGACCCTGCTAATTCCCCTCAGGTCTTTTATAAGGGCACCCAGACCCTTCTAAAGCTCCTCAGGACCCTTATAAAGGCACCCAGACCCTTCTAGAGCCTCTCAGGACAGTTTTAAATGCCTCCAGACCCTTCTAGACCCCCTCAGGACCATTCTAAAGGCCCCCAGACCCTTCTAATGCCCCTCAGGGCCTTTCTAAAGGCTCCCATACCCTTCTAATGCCCCTCAGGTCATTTCTAAAGGCACCCAGACCCTTCTAATGCCACTCAGGGCCTTTCTAAAGGCCGCGAGACCCTTATAATCCCACTGAGGGCCTTTAAAAAGGCCCCCAGACCCTTCTGGACCCCCTCAGGACGCTTCTAATAGCCCCCAGACCCTTCTAGAGCCCCTCAGCTCCTTTCTAAAGGCATCCACACCTTTCTAATGACCCTCAAGACCCATGTAAAGGCCCCCAGACCCTTCTAGATTGCCTCAGGACCCATCTAAAAGCCCCCAGACCCTTCTAATGCCCCTCAGGACCCTTCTAAAGGCCCTCAGACCCTTCTAATGCCCTTCAAGACCCATGTAAAGGCCCCTAGACCCTTCTAGATTGCCTCAGGACCCATCTAAAAGCCCCCAGACCCTTCTAATGCCCCTCAGGACCCTTATGAAGGCCACAAGACCCTTCTAATGCCCCTCAAGACCTTTCTAAAGGCCCTCAGACCCTTCTAATGCCTGTCAGGGCATTTATAAAGGTTCCCAGACCCTTCTAGAGCCCGTCAGGACCCTTATAAAGGCCCCCAGACCATTCTAGAGCCCCTCAGGACATTTCTAAAGGCCCGCAGACCATTCTAATGCCCGTCCAGGGCCTTTCTAAAGGTCCCCAGACCCTTCTACTGCCCCTCAGGAACATTCTAAAGGCCCCCAGACCCTTCTAATGCCCCACAGGGCCTTTATAAATGTCCTCAGACCCTTCTAGAGCCCCTGAAGACCCTTCTAAAGGCCCCAAGACCCTTATAGAACCCCTCAGGACCCTTCTAAAGTCCCCCAGACCCTGCTAATTCCCCTCAGGGCTTTTATAAAGGCACCCAGACCCTTCTAATGCCCCTCAGGACCCTTATAAAGGCACCCAGACCCTTCTAGAGCCTCTCAGGACAGTTTTAAATGCCTCCAGACCCTTCTAGACCCCCTCAGGACCATTCTAAAGGCCCCCATACCCTTCTAATGCCCCTCAGGGCCTTTCTAAAGTACCCCAGACACATCTAGAACCTCTCAGGGCCTTTCTATATGACCCCAGACCCTTGTAATGCCACTCAGGGCCTTTCTAAAAGCCACGAGACCCTTATAATCCCCCTGAGGGCCTTTAAAAAGGCCCCCAGACCCTTCTGGACCCCCTCAGGACGCTTCTAATAGCCCCCAGACCCTTCTAGAGGCCCTCAGGGCCTTTCTAAAGGCCTCCACACCCTTCTAATGACCCTCAAGACCCATGTAAAGGCCCCCAGACCCTTCTAGATTGCCTAAGGACCCATCTAATAGCCCCAGACTTTTCTAATGCCTTTCAGGGCCTTTCTAAAGGCCTCCACACCCTTCTAATGACCCTCAAGACCCATGTAAAGGCCCCTAGACCCTTCTAGATTGCCTCAGGACCCATCTAAAAGCCCCCAGACCCTTCTAATGCCTTTCAGGACCCTTATGAAGGCCGCAAGACCCTTCTAATGACCCTCAGGACCTTTCTAAAGGCGACAAGACCTGTCTAATGCCCCTCACGACCTTTCTAAAGGCACTCAGACCCTTCTAATGCCCCTCAGGGCATATATAAAGGTTCCCAGACCCTTTTAGAGCCCCTCAGGAGCATTCTAAAGGCCCCCAGACCCTTCTAATGCCCCACAGGGCCTTTCTAAAGGTCCCCAGACCCTTCTAGAGCCCCTGAAGACCCTTCTAAAGGCCCGCAGACCCTTATAGAGCCCCTCAGGACCCTTCTAAAGTCCCCCAGACCCTGCTAATTCCCCTCAGGTCTTTTATAAGGGCACCCAGACCCTTCTAAAGCCCCTCAGGACCCTTATAAAGGCACCCAGACCCTTCTAGAGCCTCTCAGGACAGTTTTAAATGCCTCCAGACCCTTCTAGAACCCCTCAGGACCATTCTAAAGGCCCCCAGACCCTTCTAATGCCCCTCAGGGCATTTCTAAAGTACCCCAGACACATCTAGAACCTCTCAGGGCCTTTCTATATGACCCCAGACCCTTGTAATGCCACTCAGGGCCTTTCTAAAAGCCGCGAGACCCTTATAATCCCCCTGAGGGCCTTTAAAAAGGCCCCCAGACCCTTCTGGACCCCCTCAGGACGCTTCTAATAGCCCCCAGACCCTTCTAGAGCCCCTCAGCGCCTTTCTAAAGCCATCCACACCCTTCTAATGACACTCAAGACCCATGTAAAGGCCCCCAGACCCTTCTAGATTGCCTCAGGACCCATCTAAAAGCCCCCAGACCCTTCTAATGCCCCTCAGGACCCTTATGAAGGCCACAAGACCCTTCTAATGCCCCTCAGGACCTTTCTAAAGGCCCTCAGACCCTTCTAATGCCCCTCAGGGCATTTATAAAGGTTCCCAGACCCTTCTAGAGCCCGTCAGGACCCTTATAAAGGCCCCCAGACCATTCTAGAGCCCCTCAGGACATTTCTAAAGGCCCGCAGACCATTCTAATGCCCGTCCTGGGCCTTTCTAAAGGTCCCCAGACCCTTCTACTGCCCCTCAGGAACATTCTAAAGGCCCCCAGACCCTTCTAATGCCCCACAGGGCCTTTCTAAAGGTCCCCAGACCCTTCTAGAGCCCCTGAAGACCCTTCTAAAGGCCCCAAGACCCTTATAGAGCCCCTCAGGACCCTTCTAAAGTCCCCCAGACCCTGCTAATTCCCCTCAGGGCTTTTATAAAGGCACACAGACCCTTCTAATGCCCCTCAGGACCCTTATAAAGGCACCCAGACCCTTCTAGAGCCTCTCAGGACAGTTTTAAATGCTTCCAGACCCTTCTAGACCCCCTCAGGACCATTCTAAAGGCCCCCAGACCCTTCTAATGCCCCTCAGGGCCTTTCTAAAGGCTCCCATACCCTTCTAATGCCCCTCAGGTCATTTCTAAAGGCACCCAGACCCTTCTAATGCCACTCAGGGCCTTTCTAAAGGCCGCGAGACCCTTATAATCCACCTGAGGGCCTTTAAAAAGGCCCTCAGACCCTTCTGGACCCCCTCAGGACGCTTCTAATAGCCCCCAGACCCTTCTAGAGCTCCTCAGGGCCTTTCTAAAGGCCTCCACACCCTTCTAATGACCCTCAAGACCGATGTAAAGGCCCCCAGACCCTTCTAGATTGCCTTAGGACCCATCTAAAAGACCCCAGACCCTTCTAATGCCTTTCAGGACCCTTATCAAGGCCACAAGACCCTTCTAATGCCCCTCAGGACCATTCTAAAGGCCCCCAGACCCTTCTAATGCCCCTCAGCACCTTTCTAAAGGCCCTCAGACCCTTCTAATGCCCCTCAGGGCATTTATAAAGGTTCCCAGACCCTTCTAGAGCCTGTCAGGGCACTTATAAAGGCCCCCAGACCATTCTAGAGCCCCTCAGGACACTTCTAAATCCCGCAGACCATTCTAATGCCTGTCAGGGCCTTTATAAATGTCCCCAGACCCTTCTACTGCCCCTCAGGATCATTCTAAAGGCCCCCAGACCCTTCTAGTGACTCACAGGGCCTTTCTAAAGGTCCCCAGACCCTTCTAGAGCCCCTGAAGACCCTTCTAAAGGCCCCCAGACCCTTATAGAGCCCCTCAGGACCCTTCTAAAGTCCCCCAGACCCAGCTAATTCCCCTCAGGGCTTTTATAAGGGCACCCAGACCCTTCTAATGCCACTCAGGACCCTTATAAAGGCACCCAGACCCTTCTAGATCCTCTCAGGACAGTTTTAAATGCCTCCAGACCCTTCTAGACCCCCTCAGGACCATTCTAAAGGCCCCCAGACCCTTCTAATGCCCCTCAGGGCCTTTTTAAAGTACCCCAGACACTTCTAGAACCTCTCAGAGCCTTTCTATATGACCCCAGACCCTTGTAATGCCACTCAGGGCCTTTCTAAAGGCCACGAGACCCTTATAATCCCCCTGAGGGCCTTTAAAAAGGCACCCAGACCCTTCTGGACCCCCTCAGGACGCTTCTAATAGCCCCCAGACCCTTCTAGAGCCCCTCAGGGCCTTTCTAAAGGCCTCCACACCCTTCTAATGACCCTCAAGACCCATGTAAAGGCCCCCAGACCCTTCTAGATTGCCTCAGGACCCATTTAATAGCCCCAGACCCTTCTAATGCCTTTCAGGGCCTTTATAAAGGCCTCCACACCCTTCTAATGACCCTCAAGACCCATGTAAAGGCCCCTAGACCCTTCTAGATTGCCTCAGGACCCATCTAAAAGCCCCCAGACCCTTCTAATGCCTTTCAGGACCCTTATGAAGGCCACAAGACCCTTCTACTGCCCCTCAGGACCATTCTAAAGGCCCTCAGACCCTTCTAATGCCCCTCAGGGCATTTATAAAGGTTCCCAGACCCTTCTAGAGCCCGTCAGGACCCTTATAAAGGCCCACAGACCATTCTAGAGCCCCTCAGGACACTTCTAAAGGCCCGCAGACCATTCTAATGCCCGTCAGGGCCTTTATAAAGGTCCCCAGACCCTTCTACTGCCCCTCAGGAGCATTCTAAAGGCCCCCAGACCCTTCTAATGCCCCACAGGGCCTTTCTAAAGGTCCCCAGACCCTTCTAGAGCCCCTGAAGACCCTTCTAAAGGCCCCCAGACCCTTATAGAGCCCCTCATGACCCTTCTAAAGTCCCCCAGACCCTGGTAATTCCCCTCAGGGCTTTTATAAGGGCACCCAGACCCTTCTAAAGCCCCTCAAGACCCTTATAAAGGCACCAGGACCCTTCTAGAGCCTCTCAGGACAGTTTTAAATGCCTCCAGACCCTTCTAGACTCCTATCAGGACCATTCTAAACGCCCCCAGACGATTCTAATGCCCCTCAGGGCCTTTTTAAAGGCCCCCATACTTTTGTAATGCCCCTCACGTCATTAATAAAGGCACCCAGACCCTTCTAATGCCACTCAGGTCCTTTCTAAAGGCCGCGAGACCCTTATAATCCCCCTGAGGGCCTTTAAAAAGTCCCCCAGACCCTTCTGGACCCCCTCAGGACGCTTCTAATAGACCCCAGACCCTTCTAGAGCTCCTCAGAGCCTTTCTAAAGGCATCCACACCCTTCTAATGACCCTCAAGACCCATGTAAAGGCCCCCAGACCCTTCTAGATTGCCTCAGGACCCATCTAAAAGCCCCCAGACCCTTCTAATGCCTTTCAGGACCATTATGAAGGCCACAAGACCCTTCTAATGCCCCTCAGGACCTTTCTAAAGGCCCTCAGACGCTTATAATGCGCCTCAGGGCATTTATAAAGGTTCCCAGACCCTTCTACTGCCCCTCAGGAGCATTCTAAAGGCCCCCAGACCCTTCTAATGCCCCACAGGGCCTTCCTAAAGGTCCCCAGACCCTTCTAGAGCCCCTGAAGACCCTTCTAAAGGCCCCCAGACCCTTATGGAGCCCCTCAGGACCCTTCTAAAGTCCCCCAGACCCTGCTAATTCCCCTCAGGGCTTTTATAAGGGCACCCAGACCCTTCTAAAGCCCTTCAGGACCCTTATAAAGGCACCCAGACCCTTCTAGAGCCTCTCAGGACAGTTTTAAATGCCTCCAGAACCTTCTAGACCCCCTCAGGACCATTCTAAAGGCCCCCAGACCCTTCTAATGCCCCTCAGGGCATTTCTAAAGTACCCCAGACACTTCTAGAACCTCTGAGGGCCTTTCTAGATGAACCCAGACCCTTGTAATGCCACTCAGGGCCTTTCTAAAAGCCGCGAGACCCTTATAATCCCCCTGAGGGCCTTTAAAAAGGCCCCCAGACCCTTCTGGACCCCCTCAGGACGCTTCTAATAGCCCCCAGACCCTTCTAGAGCCCCTCAGGGCCTTTCTAAAGGCCTCCACACCCTTCTAATGACCCTCAAGACCCATGTAAAGGCCCCCAGACCCTTCTATATTGCCTCAGGACCCATCTAAAAGCCCCCAGAACCTTCTAATGCCCCTCAGGACCCTTCTAAAGGCCTTCAGACCCTTCTAATGCCCCTCAAGACCCATGTAAAGGCCCCTAGACCCTTCTAGATTTCCTCAGGACCCATCTAAAAGCCCCCAGACCCTTCTAATGCCCCTCAGGACCCTTATGAAGGCCACAAGACCCTTCTAATGCCCCTCAGGACCTTTCTAAAGGCCCTCAGACCCTTCTAATGCCCCTCAGGGCATTTATAAAGGTTCCCAGACACTTCTAGAGCCCGTCAGGACACTTATAAAGGACCCCAGACCATTCTAGAGCCCCTCAGGACACTTCTAAATCCCGCAGACCATTCTAATGCCCGTCAGGGCCTTTCTATAGGTCCCCAGACCCTTCTACTGCCCCTCAGGAGCATTCTAAAGGCCCCCAGACCCTTCTAATGCCCGACAGGGCCTTTCTAAAGGTCCCCAGACCCTTCAAGAGCCCCTGAAGACCCTTCTAAAGTCCCCCAGACCCTGCTAATTCCCCGCAGGGCTTTTATAAGGGCACCCAGACCCTTCTAATGCCCCTCAGGACCCTTATAAAGGCACCAGGACCCTTCTAGATCCTCTCAGGACAGTTTTAAATGCCTCCAGACCCTTCTAGACTCACCTCAGGACCATTCTAAAGGCCCCCAGATCCTTCTAATGCCCCTCAGGGCCTTTCTAAAGGCCCCCATACTTTTGTAATGCCCCTCACATCATTTCTAAAGGCACCCAGACCCTTCTAATGCCACTCAGGGCCTTTCTAAAGGCCGCGAGACCCTTATAATCCCCCTGAGGGCCTTTAAAAAGGCCCCCAGACCCTTCTGGACCCCCTCAGGACGCTTCTAATAGCCCCCAGACCCTTCTAGAGCTCCTCAGGGCCTTTCTAAAGGCATCCACACCCTCCTAATGACTCTAAGACCTATGTAAAGCCCCCCAGAATTTTCTAGAATGCCTCAGGACCCATCTAAAAGCCCCCAGACCCTTCTAATGCCCCTCAGGACCCTTATGAAGGCCACAAGACCCTTCTAATGCCCCTCAGGACCTTTCTAAAGGCCCTCAGACCCTTCTAATGCCCCTCAGGGCATTTATAAAGGTTCCCAGACACTTCTAGAGCCCGTCAGGACCCTTATAAAGGCCCCCAGACCATTCTAGAGCCCCTCAGGACATTTCTAAAGGCCCGCAGACCATTCTAATGCCCGTCCTGGGCCTTTCTAAAGGTCCCCAGACCCTTCTACTGCCCCTCAGGAACATTCTAAAGGCCCCCAGACCCTTCTAATGCCCCACAGGGCCTTTATAAAGGTCCCCAGACCCTTCTAGAGCCCCTGAAGACCCTTCTAAAGGCCCCAAGGCCCTTATAGAGCCCCTAAGGACCCTTCTAAAGTCCCCCAGACCCTGCTAATTCCCCTCAGGGCTTTTATAAAGGCACCCAGACCCTTCTAATGCCCCTCAGGACCCTTATAAAGGCACCCAGACCCTTCTAGAGCCTCTCAGGACAGTTTTAAATGCTTCCAGACCCTTCTAGACCCCCTCAGGACCATTCTAAAGGCCCCCAGACCCTTCTAATGCCCCTCAGGACCTTTCTAAAGGCTCCCATACCCTTCTAATGCCCCTCAGGTCATTTCTAAAGGCACCCAGACCCTTCTAATGCCACTCAGGGCCTTTCTAAAGGCCGCGAGACCCTTATAATCCACCTGAGGGCCTTTAAAAAGGCCCTCAGACCCTTCTGGACCCCCTCAGGACGCTTCTAATAGCCCCCAGACCCTTCTAGAGCTCCTCAGGGCCTTTCTAAAGGCCTCCACACCCTTCTAATGACCCTCAAGACCCATGTAAAGGCCCCCAGACCCTTCTAGATTGCCTTAGGACCCATCTAAAAGACCCCAGACCCTTCTAATGCCTTTCAGGACCCTTATCAAGGCCACAAGACCCTTCTAATGCCCCTCAGGACCCTTATCAAGGCCACAAGACCCTTCTAATGCCCCTCAGGACCATTCTAAAGGCCCCCAGACCCTTCTAATGCCCCTCAGCACCTTTCTAAAGGCCCTCAGACCCTTCTAATGCCCCTCAGGGCATTTATAAAGGTTCCCAGACCCTTCTAGAGCCTGTCAGGGCACTTATAAAGGCCCCCAGACCATTCTAGAGCCCCTCAGGACACTTCTAAATCCCGCAGACCATTCTAATGCCTGTCAGGGCCTTTATAAATGTCCCCAGACCCTTCTACTGCCCCTCAGGATCATTCTAAACCCCCCAGACCCTTCTAGTGACTCACAGGGCCTTTCTAAAGGTCCCCAGACCCTTCTAGAGCCCCTGAAGACCCTTCTAAAGGCCCCCAGACCCTTATAGAGCCCCTCAGGACCCTTCTAAAGTCCCCCAGACCCAGCTAATTCCCCTCAGGGCTTTTATAAGGGCACCCAGACCCTTCTAATGCCACTCAGGACCCTTATAAAGGCACCCAGACCCTTCTAGATCCTCTCAGGACAGTTTTAAATGCCTCCAGACCCTTCTAGACCCCCTCAGGACCATTCTAAAGGCCCCCAGACCCTTCTAATGCCCCTCAGGGCCTTTTTAAAGTACCCCAGACACTTCTAGAACCTCTCAGAGCCTTTCTATATGACCCCAGACCCTTGTAATGCCACTCAGGGCCTTTCTAAAGGCCACGAGACCCTTATAATCCCCCTGAGGGCCTTTAAAAAGGCACCCAGACCCTTCTGGACCCCCTCAGGACGCTTCTAATAGCCCCCAGACCCTTCTAGAGCCCCTCAGGGCCTTTCTAAAGGCCTCCACACCCTTCTAATGACCCTCAAGACCCATGTAAAGGCCCCCAGACCCTTCTAGATTGCCTCAGGACCCATCTAATAGCCCCAGACCCTTCTAATGCCTTTCAGGGCCTTTATAAAGGACTCCACACCCTTCTAATGACCCTCAAGACCCATGTAAAGGCCCCTAGACCCTTCTAGATTGCCTCAGGACCCATCTAAAAGCCCCCAGACCCTTCTAATGCCTTTCAGGACCCTTATGAAGGCCACAAGACCCTTCTACTGCCCCTCAGGACCATTCTAAAGGCCCTCAGACCCTTCTAATGCCCCTCAGGGCATTTATAAAGGTTCCCAGACCCTTCTAGAGCCCGTCAGGACCCTTATAAAGGCCCACAGACCATTCTAGAGCCCCTCAGGACACTTCTAAATCCCGCAGACCATTCTAATGCCTGTCAGGGCCTTTATAAATGTCCCCAGACCCTTCTACTGCCCCTCAGAAGCATTCTAAAGGCCCCCAGACCCTTCTAATGCCCCACAGGGCCTTTCTAAAGGTCCCCAGACCCTTCTAGAGCCCCTGAAGACCCTTCTAAAGGCCCCCAGACCCTTATAGAGCCCCTCAGGACCATTCTAAAGTCCCCCAGACCCTGCTAATTCCCCTCAGGGCTTTTATAAGGGCACCCAGACCCTTCTAATGCCCCTCAGGACCCTTATAAAGGCACCCAGACCCTTCTAGAGCCTCTCAGGACAGTTTTAAATGCCTCCAGACCCTTCTAGACCCCCTCAGGACCATTCTAAAGGCCCCCATACCCTTCTAATTCCCCTCAGGGCCTTTTTAAAGGCCCCCATACTTTTGTAATGCCCCTCACGTCATTTCTAAAGGCACCCAGACCCTTCTAATGCCACTCAGGTCCTTTCTAAAGGCCGCGAGACCCTTATAATCCCCCTGAGGGCCTTTAAAAAGTCCCCCAGACCCTTCTGGACCCCCTCAGGACGCTTCTAATAGACCCCAGACCCTTCTAGAGCTCCTCAGAGCCTTTCTAAAGGCATCCACACCCTTCTAATGACCCTCAAGACCCATGTAAAGGCCCCCAGACCCTTCTAGATTGCCTCAGGACCCATCTAAAAGCCCCCAGACCCTTCTAATGCCTTTCAGGACCATTATGAAGGCCACAAGACCCTTCTAATGCCCCTCAGGACCTTTCTAAAGGCCCTCAGACGCTTATAATGCGCCTCAGGGCATTTATAAAGGTTCCCAGACCCTTCTACTGCCCCTCAGGAGCATTCTAAAGGCCCCCAGACCCTTCTAATGCCCCACAGGGCCTTCCTAAAGGTCCCCAGACCCTTCTAGAGCCCCTGAAGACCCTTCTAAAGGCCCCCAGACCCTTATGGAGCCCCTCAGGACCCTTCTAAAGTCCCCCAGACCCTGCTAATTCCCCTCAGGGCTTTTATAAGGGCACCCAGACCCTTCTAAAGCCCTTCAGGACCCTTATAAAGGCACCCAGACCTTCTAGAGCCTCTCAGGACAGTTTTAAATGTCTCCAGAACCTTCTAGACCCCCTCAGGACCATTCTAAAGGCCCCCAGACCCTTCTAATGCCCCTCAGGGCATTTCTAAAGTACCCCAGACACTTCTAGAACCTCTGAGGGCCTTTCTAGATGAACCCAGACCCTTGTAATGCCACTCAGGGCCTTTCTAAAAGCCGCGAGACCCTTATAATCCCCCTGAGGGCCTTTAAAAAGGCCCCCAGACCCTTCTGGACCCCCTCAGGACGCTTCTAATAGCCCCCAGACCCTTCTAGAGCCCCTCAGGGCCTTTCTAAAGGCCTCCACACCCTTCTAATGACCCTCAAGACCCATGTAAAGGCCCCCAGACCCTTCTAGATTGCCTCAGGACCCATCTAAAAGCCCCCAGAACCTTCTAATGCCCCTCAGGACCCTTCTAAAGGCCCTCAGACCCTTCTAATGCCCCTCAAGACCCATGTAAAGGCCCCTAGACCCTTCTAGATTGCCTCAGGACCCATCTAAAAGCCCCCAGACCCTTCTAATGCCCCTCAGGACCCTTATGAAGGCCACAAGACCCTTCTAATGCCCCTCAGGACCTTTCTAAAGGCCCTCAGACCCTTCTAATGCCCCTCAGGGCATTTATAAAGGTTCCCAGACACTTCTAGAGCCCGTCAGGACACTTATAAAGGACCCCAGACCATTCTAGAGCCCCTCAGGACACTTCTAAATCCCGCAGACCATTCTAATGCCCGTCAGGGTCTTTCTATAGGTCCCCAGACCCTTCTACTGCCCCTCAGGAACATTCTAAAGGCCCCCAGACCCTTCTAATGCCCCACAGGGCCTTTATAAAGGTCCCCAGACCCTTCTAGAGCCCCTGAAGACCCTTCTAAAGGCCCCAAGGCCCTTATAGAGCCCCTAAGGACCCTTCTAAAGTCCCCCAGACCCTGCTAATTCCCCTCAGGGCTTTTATAAAGGCACCCAGACCCTTCTAATGCCCCTCAGGACCCTTATAAAGGCACCCAGACCCTTCTAGAGCCTCTCAGGACAGTTTTAAATGCTTCCAGACCCTTCTAGACCCCCTCAGGACCATTCTAAAGGCCCCCAGACCCTTCTAATGCCCCTCAGGGCCTTTCAAAAGGCTCCCATACCCTTCTAATGCCCCTCAGGTCATTTCTAAAGGCACCCAGACCCTTCTAATGCCACTCAGGGCCTTTCTAAAGGCCGCGAGACCCTTATAATCCACCTGAGGGCCTTTAAAAAGGCCCTCAGACCCTTCTGGACCCCCTCAGGACGCTTCTAATAGCCCCCAGACCCTTCTAGAGCTCCTCAGGGCCTTTCTAAAGGCCTCCACACCCTTCTAATGACCCTCAAGACCCATGTAAAGGCCCCCAGACCCTTCTAGATTGCCTTAGGACCCATCTAAAAGACCCCAGACCCTTCTAATGCCTTTCAGGACCCTTATCAAGGCCACAAGACCCTTCTAATGCCCCTCAGGACCATTCTAAAGGCCCCCAGACCCTTCTAATGCCCCTCAGCACCTTTCTAAAGGCCCTCAGACCCTTCTAATGCCCCTCAGGGCATTTATAAAGGTTCCCAGACCCTTCTAGAGCCTGTCAGGGCACTTATAAAGGCCCCCAGACCATTCTAGAGCCCCTCAGGACACTTCTAAATCCCGCAGACCATTCTAATGCCTGTCAGGGCCTTTATAAATGTCCCCAGACCCTTCTACTGCCCCTCAGGATCATTCTAAAGGCCCCCAGACCCTTCTAGTGACTCACAGGGCCTTTCTAAAGGTCCCCAGACCCTTCTAGAGCCCCTGAAGACCCTTCTAAAGGCCCCCAGACCCTTATAGAGCCCCTCAGGACCCTTCTAAAGTCCCCCAGACCCAGCTAATTCCCCTCAGGGCTTTTATAAGGGCACCCAGACCCTTCTAATGCCACTCAGGACCCTTATAAAGGCACCCAGACCCTTCTAGATCCTCTCAGGACAGTTTTAAATGCCTCCAGACCCTTCTAGACCCCCTCAGGACCATTCTAAAGGCCCCCAGACCCTTCTAATGCCCCTCAGGGCCTTTTTAAAGTACCCCAGACACTTCTAGAACCTCTCAGAGCCTTTCTATATGACCCCAGACCCTTGTAATGCCACTCAGGGCCTTTCTAAAGGGCGCGAGACCCTTATAATCCCCCTGAGGGCCTTTAAAAAGGCACCCAGACCCTTCTGGACCCCCTCAGGACGCTTCTAATAGCCCCCAGACCCTTCTAGAGCCCCTCAGGGCCTTTCTAAAGGCCTCCACACCCTTCTAATGACCCTCAAGACCCATGTAAAGGCCCCCAGACCCTTCTAGATTGCCTCAGGACCCATCTAATAGCCCCAGACCCTTCTAATGCCTTTCAGGGCCTTTATAAAGGCCTCCACACCCTTCTAATGACCCTCAAGACCCATGTAAAGGCCCCTAGACCCTTCTAGATTGCCTCAGGACCCATCTAAAAGCCCCCAGACCCTTCTAATGCCTTTCAGGACCCTTATGAAGGCCACAAGACCCTTCTACTGCCCCTCAGGACCATTCTAAAGGCCCTCAGACCCTTCTAATGCCCCTCAGGGCATTTATAAAGGTTCCCAGACCCTTCTAGAGCCCGTCAGGACCCTTATAAAGGCCCACAGACCATTCTAGAGCCCCTCAGGACACTTCTAAATCCCGCAGACCATTCTAATGCCTGTCAGGGCCTTTATAAATGTCCCCAGACCCTTCTACTGCCCCTCAGGAGCATTCTAAAGGCCCCCAGACCCTTCTAATGCCCCACAGGGCCTTTCTAAAGGTCCCCAGACCCTTCTAGAGCCCCTGAAGACCCTTCTAAAGGCCCCCAGACCCTTATAGAGCCCCTCAGGACCATTCTAAAGTCCCCCAGACCCTGCTAATTCCCCTCAGGGCTTTTATAAGGGCACCCAGACCCTTCTAATGCCCCTCAGGACCCTTATAAAGGCACCCAGACCCTTCTAGAGTCTCTCAGGACAGTTTTAAATGCCTCCAGACCCTTCTAGACCCCCTCAGGACCATTCTAAAGGCCCCCATACCCTTCTAATGCCCCTCAGGGCCTTTCTAAAGTACCCCAGACACTTCTAGAACCTCTCAGGGCCTTTCTATATGACCCCAGACCCTTGTAATGCCACTCAGGGCCTTTCTAAAAGCCACGAGACCCTTATAATCCCCCTGAGGGCCTTTAAAAAGGCCCCCAGACCCTTCTGGACCCCCTCAGGACGCTTCTAATAGCCCCCAGACCCTTCTAGAGGCCCTCAGGGCCTTTCTAAAGGCCTCCACACCCTTCTAATGACCCTCAAGACCCATGTAAAGGCCCCCAGACCCTTCTAGATTGCCTAAGGACCCATCTAATAGCCCCAGACTTTTCTAATGCCTTTCAGGGCCTTTCTAAAGGCCTCCACACCCTTCTAATGACCCTCAAGACCCATGTAAAGGCCCCTAGACCCTTCTAGATTGCCTCAGGACCCATCTAAAAGCCCCCAGACCATTCTAATGCCTTTCAGGACCCTTATGAAGGCCGCAAGACCCTTCTAATGACCCTCAGGACCTTTCTAAAGGCGACAAGACCCTTCTAATGCCCCTCACGACCTTTCTAAAGGCCCTCAGACCCTTCTAATGCCCCTCAGGGCATTTATAAAGGTTCCCAGACCCATTTAGAGCCCCTCAGGAGCATTCTAAAGGCCCCCAGACCCTTCTAATGCCCCACAGGGCCTTTCTAAAGGTCCCCAGACCCTTCTAGAGCCCCTGAAGACCCTTCTAAAGGCCCGCAGACCCTTATAGAGCCCCTCAGGACCCTTCTAAAGTCCCCCAGACCCTGCTAATTCCCCTCAGGGCTTTTATAAGGGCACCCAGACCCTTCTAAAGCCCCTCAGGACCCTTATAAAGGCACCCAGACCCTTCTAGAGCCTCTCAGGACAGTTTTAAATGCCTCCAGACCCTTCTAGAACCCCTCAGGACCATTCTAAAGGCCCCCAGACCCTTCTAATGCCCCTCAGGGCATTTCTAAAGTACCCCAGACACATCTAGAACCTCTCAGGGCCTTTCTATATGACCCCAGACCCTTGTAATGCCACTCAGGGCCTTTCTAAAAGCCGCGAGACCCTTATAATCCCCCTGAGGGCCTTTAAAAAGGCCCCCAGACCCTTCTGGACCCCCTCAGGACGCTTCTAATAGCCCCCAGACCCTTCTAGAGCCCCTCAGCGCCTTTCTAAAGCCATCCACACCCTTCTAATGACACTCAAGACCCATGTAAAGGCCCCCAGACCCTTCTAGATTGCCTCAGGACCCATCTAAAAGCCCCCAGACCCTTCTAATGCCCCTCAGGACCCTTATGAAGGCCACAAGACCCTTCTAATGCCCCTCAGGACCTTTCTAAAGGCCCTCAGACCCTTCTAATGCCCCTCAGGGCATTTATAAAGGTTCCCAGACCCTTCTAGAACCCGTCAGGACCCTTATAAAGGCCCCCAGACCATTCTAGAGCCCCTCAGGATATTTCTAAAGGCCCGCAGACCATTCTAATGCCCGTCCTGGGCCTTTCTAAAGGTCCCCAGACCCTTCTACTGCCCCTCAGGAACATTCTAAAGGCCCCCAGACCCTTCTAATGCCCCACAGGGCCTTTATAAAGGTCCCCAGACCCTTCTAGAGCCCCTGAAGACCCTTCTAAAGGCCCCAAGACCCTTATAGAGCCCCTCAGGACCCTTCTAAAGTCCCCCAGACCCTGCTAATTCCCCTCAGGGCTTTTATAAAGGCACCCAGACCCTTCTAATGCCCCTCAGGACCCTTATAAAGGCACCCAGACCCTTCTAGAGCCTCTCAGGACAGTTTTAAATGCTTCCAGACCCTTCTAGACCCCCTCAGGACCATTCTAAAGGCCCCCAGACCCTTCTAATGCCCCTCAGGGCCTTTCTAAAGGCTCCCATACCCTTCTAATGCCCCTCAGGTCATTTCTAAAGGCACCCAGACCCTTCTAATGCCACTCAGGGCCTTTCTAAAGGCCGCGAGACCCTTATAATCCACCTGAGGGCCTTTAAAAAGGCCCTCAGACCCTTCTGGACCCCCTCAGGACGCTTCTAATAGCCCCCAGACCCTTCTAGAGCTCCTCAGGGCCTTTCTAAAGGCCTCCACACCCTTCTAATGACCCTCAAGACCCATGTAAAGGCCCCCAGACCCTTCTAGATTGCCTTAGGACCCATCTAAAAGACCCCAGACCCTTCTAATGCCTTTCAGGACCCTTATCAAGGCCACAAGACCCTTCTAATGCCCCTCAGGACCATTCTAAAGGCCCCCAGACCCTTCTAATGCCCCTCAGCACCTTTCTAAAGGCCCTCAGACCCTTCTAATGCCCCTCAGGGCATTTATAAAGGTTCCCAGACCCTTCTAGAGCCTGTCAGGGCACTTATAAAGGCCCCCAGACCATTCTAGAGCCCCTCAGGACACTTCTAAATCCCGCAGACCATTCTAATGCCTGTCAGGGCCTTTATAAATGTCCCCAGACCCTTCTACTGCCCCTCAGGATCATTCTAAAGGCCCCCAGACCCTTCTAGTGACTCACAGGGCCTTTCTAAAGGTCCCCAGACCCTTCTAGAGCCCCTGAAGACCCTTCTAAAGGCCCCCAGACCCTTATAGAGCCCCTCAGGACCCTTCTAAAGTCCCCCAGACCCAGCTAATTCCCCTCAGGGCTTTTATAAGGGCACCCAGACCCTTCTAATGCCACTCAGGACCCTTATAAAGGCACCGAGACCCTTCTAGATCCTCTCAGGACAGTTTTAAATGCCTCCAGACCCTTCTAGACCCCCTCAGGACCATTCTAAAGGCCCCCAGACCCTTCTAATGCCCCTCAGGGCCTTTTTAAAGTACCCCAGACACTTCTAGAACCTCTCAGAGCCTTTCTATATGACCCCAGACCCTTGTAATGCCACTCAGGGCCTTTCTAAAGGCCACGAGACCCTTATAATCCCCCTGAGGGCCTTTAAAAAGGCACCCAGACCCTTCTGGACCCCCTCAGGACGCTTCTAATAGCCCCCAGACCCTTCTAGAGCCCCTCAGGGCCTTTCTAAAGGCCTCCACACCCTTCTAATGACCCTCAAGACCCATGTAAAGGCCCCCAGACCCTTCTAGATTGCCTCAGGACCCATCTAATAGCCCCAGACCCTTCTAATGCCTTTCAGGGCCTTTATAAAGGCCTCCACACCCTTCTAATGACCCTCAAGACCCATGTAAAGGCCCCTAGACCCTTCTAGATTGCCTCAGGACCCATCTAAAAGCCCCCAGACCCTTCTAATGCCTTTCAGGACCCTTATGAAGGCCACAAGACCCTTCTACTGCCCCTCAGGACCATTCTAAAGGCCCTCAGACCCTTCTAATGCCCCTCAGGGCATTTATAAAGGTTCCCAGACCCTTCTAGAGCCCGTCAGGACCCTTATAAAGGCCCACAGACCATTCTAGAGCCCCTCAGGACACTTCTAAAGGCCCGCAGACCATTCTAATGCCCGTCAGGGCCTTTATAAAGGTCCCCAGACCCTTCTACTGCCCCTCAGGAGCATTCTAAAGGCCCCCAGACCCTTCTAATGCCCCACAGGGCCTTTCTAAAGGTCCCCAGACCCTTCTAGAGCCCCTGAAGACCCTTCTAAAGGCCCCCAGACCCTTATAGAGCCCCTCATGACCCTTCTAAAGTCCCCCAGACCCTGGTAATTCCCCTCAGGGCTTTTATAAGGGCACCCAGACCCTTCTAAAGCCCCTCAGGACCCTTTTAAAGGCACCAGGACCCTTCTAGAGCCTCTCAGGACAGTTTTAAATGCCTCCAGACCCTTCTAGACTCCTATCAGGACCATTCTAAACGCCCCCAGACGATTCTAATGCCCCTCAGGGCCTTTTTAAAGGCCCCCATACTTTTGTAATGCCCCTCACGTCATTTCTAAAGGCACCCAGACCCTTCTAATGCCACTCAGGTCCTTTCTAAAGGCCGCGAGACCCTTATAATCCCCCTGAGGGCCTTTAAAAAGTCCCCCAGACCCTTCTGGACCCCCTCAGGACGCTTCTAATAGACCCCAGACCCTTCTAGAGCTCCTCAGAGCCTTTCTAAAGGCATCCACACCCTTCTAATGACCCTCAAGACCCATGTAAAGGCCCCCAGACCCTTCTAGATTGCCTCAGGACCCATCTAAAAGCCCCCAGACCCTTCTAATGCCTTTCAGGACCATTATGAAGGCCACAAGACCCTTCTAATGCCCCTCAGGACCTTTCTAAAGGCCCTCAGACCCTTCTAATGCGCCTCAGGGCATTTATAAAGGTTCCCAGACCCTTCTACTGCCCCTCAGGAGCATTCTAAAGGCCCCCAGACCCTTCTAATGCCCCACAGGGCCTTCCTAAAGGTCCCCAGACCCTTCTAGAGCCCCTGAAGACCCTTCTAAAGGCCCCCAGACCCTTATGGAGCCCCTCAGGACCCTTCTAAAGTCCCCCAGACCCTGCTAATTCCCCTCAGGGCTTTTATAAGGGCACCCAGACCCTTCTAAAGCCCTTCAGGACCCTTATAAAGGCACCCAGACCCTTCTAGAGCCTCTCAGGACAGTTTTAAATGCCTCCAGAACCTTCTAGACCCACTCAGGACCATTCTAAAGGCCCCAGACCCTTCTAATGCCCCTCAGGGCATTTCTAAAGTACCCCAGACACTTCTAGAACCTCTGAGGGCCTTTCTAGATGAACCCAGACCCTTGTAATGCCACTCAGGGCCTTTCTAAAAGCCGCGAGACCCTTATAATCCCCCTGAGGGCCTTTAAAAAGGCCCCCAGACCCTTCTGGACCCCCTCAGGACGCTTCTAATAGCCCCCAGACCCTTCTAGAGCCCCTCAGGGCCTTTCTAAAGGCCTCCACACCCTTCTAATGACCCTCAAGACCCATGTAAAGGCACCCAGACCCTTCTAGATTGCCTCAGGACCCATCTAAATGCCCCCAGAACCTTCTAATGCCCCTCAGGACCCTTCTAAAGGCCCTCAGACCCTTCTAATGCCCCTCAAGACCCATGTAAAGGCCCCTAGACCCTTCTAGATTGCCTCAGGACCCATCTAAAAGCCCCCAGACCCTTCTAATGCCCCTCAGGACCCTTATGAAGGCCACAAGACCCTTCTAATGCCCCTCAGGACCTTTCTAAAGGCCCTCAGACCCTTCTAATGCCCCTCAGGGCATTTATAAAGGTTCCCAGACACTTCTAGAGCCCGTCAGGACACTTATAAAGGACCCCAGACCATTCTAGAGCCCCTCAGGACACTTCTAAATCCCGCAGACCATTCTAATGCCCGTCAGGGCCTTTCTATAGGTCCCCAGACCCTTCTACTGCCCCTCAGGAGCATTCTAAAGGCCCCCAGACCCTTCTAATGCCCGACAGGGCCTTTCTAAAGGTCCCCAGACCCTTCAAGAGCCCCTGAAGACCCTTCTAAAGTCCCCCAGACCCTGCTAATTCCCCGCAGGGCTTTTATAAGGGCACCCAGACCCTTCTAATGCCCCTCAGGACCCTTATAAAGGCACCAGGACCCTTCTAGATCCTCTCAGGACAGTTTTAAATGCCTCCAGACCCTTCTAGACTCACCTCAGGACCATTCTAAAGGCCCCCAGATCCTTCTAATGCCCCTCAGGGCCTTTCTAAAGGCCCCCATACTTTTGTAATGCCCCTCACATCATTTCTAAAGGCACCCAGACCCTTCTAATGCCACTCAGGGCCTTTCTAAAGGCCGCGAGACCCTTATAATCCCCCTGAGGGCCTTTAAAAAGGCCCCCAGACCCTTCTGGACCCCCTCAGGACGCTTCTAATAGCCCCCAGACCCTTCTAGAGCTCCTCAGGGCCTTTCTAAAGGCATCCACACCCTCCTAATGACCCTCAAGACCTATGTAAAGCCCCCCAGAACCTTCTAGAATGCCTCAGGACCCATCTAAAAGCCCCCAGACCCTTCTAATGCCCCTCAGGACCCTTATGAAGGCCACAAGACCCTTCTAATGCCCCTCAGGACCTTTCTAAAGGCCCTCAGACCCTTCTAATGCCCCTCAGGGCATTTATAAAGGTTCCCAGACACTTCTAGAGCCCGTCAGGACCCTTATAAAGGCCCCCAGACCATTCTAGAGCCCCTCAGGACATTTCTAAAGGCCCGCAGACCATTCTAATGCCCGTCCTGGGCCTTTCTAAAGGTCCCCAGACCCTTCTACTGCCCCTCAGGAACATTCTAAAGGCCCCCAGACCCTTCTAATGCCCCACAGGGCCTTTATAAAGGTCCCCAGACCCTTCTAGAGCCCCTGAAGACCCTTCTAAAGGCCCCAAGGCCCTTATAGAGCCCCTAAGGACCCTTCTAAAGTCCCCCAGACCCTGCTAATTCCCCTCAGGGCTTTTATAAAGGCACCCAGACCCTTCTAATGCCCCTCAGGACCCTTATAAAGGCACCCAGACCCTTCTAGAGCCTCTCAGGACAGTTTTAAATGCCTCCAGACCCTTCTAGACCCCCTCAGGACCATTCTAAAGGCCCCCAGACCCTTCTAATGCCCCTCAGGGCATTTCTAAAGTACCCCAGACACATCTAGAACCTCTCAGGGCCTTTCTATATGACCCCAGACCCTTGTAATGCCACTCAGGGCCTTTTATAAAAGCCGCGAGACCCTTATAATCCCCCTGAGGGCCTTTAAAAAGGCCCCCAGACCCTTCTGGACCCCCTCAGGACGCTTCTAATAGCCCCATACCCTTCTAGAGCCCCTCAGCGCCTTTCTAAAGCCATCCACACCCTTCTAATGACACTCAAGACCCATGTAAAGGCCCCCAGACCCTTCTAGATTGCCTCAGGACCCATCTAAAAGCCCCCAGACCCTTCTAATGCCCCTCAGGACCCTTATGAAGGCCACAAGACCCTTCTAATGCCCCTCAGGACCTTTCTAAAGGCCCTCAGACCCTTCTAATGCCCCTCAGGGCATTTATAAAGGTTCCCAGACCCTTCTAGAGCCCGTCAGGACCCTTATAAAGGACCCCAGACCAATCTAGAGCCCCTCAGGACACTTCTAAAGGCCCGCAGACCATTCTAATGCCCGTCCTGGGCCTTTCTAAAGGTCCCCAGACCCTTCTACTGCCCCTCAGGAACATTCTAAAGGCCCCCAGACCCTTCTAATGCCCCACAGGGCCTTTATAAAGGTCCCCAGACCCTTCTAGAGCCCCTGAAGACCCTTCTAAAGGCCCCAAGACCCTTATAGAGCCCCTCAGGACCCTTCTAAAGTCCCCCAGACCCTGCTAATTCCCCTCAGGGCTTTTATAAAGGCACCCAGACCCTTCTAATGCCCCTCAGGACCCTTATAAAGGCACCCAGACCCTTCTAGAGCCTCTCAGGACAGTTTTAAATGCTTCCAGACCCTTCTAGACCCCCTCAGGACCATTCTAAAGGCCCCCAGACCCTTCTAATGCCCCTCAGGGCCTTTCTAAAGGCTCCCATACCCTTCTAATGCCCCTCAGGTCATTTCTAAAGGCACCCAGACCCTTCTAATGCCACTCAGGGCCTTTCTAAAGGCCGCGAGACCCTTATAATCCACCTGAGGGCCTTTAAAAAGGCCCTCAGACCCTTCTGGACCCCCTCAGGACGCTTCTAATAGCCCCCAGACCCTTCTAGAGCTCCTCAGGGCCTTTCTAAAGGCCTCCACACCCTTCTAATGACCCTCAAGACCCATGTAAAGGCCCCCAGACCCTTCTAGATTGCCTTAGGACCCATCTAAAAGACCCCAGACCCTTCTAATGCCTTTCAGGACCCTTATCAAGGCCACAAGACCCTTCTAATGCCCCTCAGGACCATTCTAAAGGCCCCCAGACCCTTCTAATGCCCCTCAGCACCTTTCTAAAGGCCCTCAGACCCTTCTAATGCCCCTCAGGGCATTTATAAAGGTTCCCAGACCCTTCTAGAGCCTGTCAGGGCACTTATAAAGGCCCCCAGACCATTCTAGAGCCCCTCAGGACACTTCTAAATCCCGCAGACCATTCTAATGCCTGTCAGGGCCTTTATAAATGTCCCCAGACCCTTCTACTGCCCCTCAGGATCATTCTAAAGGCCCCCAGACCCTTCTAGTGACTCACAGGGCCTTTCTAAAGGTCCCCAGACCCTTCTAGAGCCCCTGAAGACCCTTCTAAAGGCCCCCAGACCCTTATAGAGCCCCTCAGGACCCTTCTAAAGTCCCCCAGACCCAGCTAATTCCCCTCAGGGCTTTTATAAGGGCACCCAGACCCTTCTAATGCCACTCAGGACCCTTATAAAGGCACCCAGACCCTTCTAGATCCTCTCAGGACAGTTTTAAATGCCTCCAGACCCTTCTAGACCCCCTCAGGACCATTCTAAAGGCCCCCAGACCCTTCTAATGCCCCTCAGGGCCTTTTTAAAGTACCCCAGACACTTCTAGAACCTCTCAGAGCCTTTCTATATGACCCCAGACCCTTGTAATGCCACTCAGGGCCTTTCTAAAGGGCGCGAGACCCTTATAATCCCCCTGAGGGCCTTTAAAAAGGCACCCAGACCCTTCTGGACCCCCTCAGGACGCTTCTAATAGCCCCCAGACCCTTCTAGAGCCCCTCAGGGCCTTTCTAAAGGCCTCCACACCCTTCTAATGACCCTCAAGACCCATGTAAAGGCCCCCAGACCCTTCTAGATTGCCTCAGGACCCATCTAATAGCCCCAGACCCTTCTAATGCCTTTCAGGGCCTTTATAAAGGCCTCCACACCCTTCTAATGACCCTCAAGACCCATGTAAAGGCCCCTAGACCCTTCTAGATTGCCTCAGGACCCATCTAAAAGCCCCCAGACCCTTCTAATGCCTTTCAGGACCCTTATGAAGGCCACAAGACCCTTCTACTGCCCCTCAGGACCATTCTAAAGGCCCTCAGACCCTTCTAATGCCCCTCAGGGCATTTATAAAGGTTCCCAGACCCTTCTAGAGCCCGTCAGGACCCTTATAAAGGCCCACAGACCATTCTAGAGCCCCTCAGGACACTTCTAAAGGCCCGCAGACCATTCTAATGCCCGTCAGGGCCTTTATAAAGGTCCCCAGACCCTTCTACTGCCCCTCAGGAGCATTCTAAAGGCCCCCAGACCCTTCTAATGCCCCACAGGGCCTTTCTAAAGGTCCCCAGACCCTTCTAGAGCCCCTGAAGACCCTTCTAAAGGCTCCCAGACCCTTATAGAGCCCCTCATGACCCTTCTAAAGTCCCCCAGACCCTGGTAATTCCCCTCAGGGCTTTTATAAGGGCACCCAGACCCTTCTAAAGCCCCTCAGGACCCTTTTAAAGGCACCAGGACCCTTCTAGAGCCTCTCAGGACAGTTTTAAATGCCTCCAGACCCTTCTAGACTCCTATCAGGACCATTCTAAACGCCCCCAGACGATTCTAATGCCCCTCAGGGCCTTTTTAAAGGCCCCCATACTTTTGTAATGCCCCTCACGTCATTTCTAAAGGCACCCAGACCCTTCTAATGCCACTCAGGTCCTTTCTAAAGGCCGCGAGACCCTTATAATCCCCCTGAGGGCCTTTAAAAAGTCCCCCAGACCCTTCTGGACCCCCTCAGGACGCTTCTAATAGACCCCAGACCCTTCTAGAGCTCCTCAGAGCCTTTCTAAAGGCATCCACACCCTTCTAATGACCCTCAAGACCCATGTAAAGGCCCCCAGACCCTTCTAGATTGCCTCAGGACCCATCTAAAAGCCCCCAGACCCTTCTAATGCCTTTCAGGACCATTATGAAGGCCACAAGACCCTTCTAATGCCCCTCAGGACCTTTCTAAAGGCCCTCAGACCCTTCTAATGCGCCTCAGGGCATTTATAAAGGTTCCCAGACCCTTCTACTGCCCCTCAGGAGCATTCTAAAGGCCCCCAGACCCTTCTAATGCCCCACAGGGCCTTCCTAAAGGTCCCCAGACCCTTCTAGAGCCCCTGAAGACCCTTCTAAAGGCCCCCAGACCCTTATGGAGCCCCTCAGGACCCTTCTAAAGTCCCCCAGACCCTGCTAATTCCCCTCAGGGCTTTTATAAGGGCACCCAGACCCTTCTAAAGCCCTTCAGGACCCTTATAAAGGCACCCAGACCCTTCTAGAGCCTCTCAGGACAGTTTTAAATGCCACCAGAACCTTCTAGACCCACTCAGGACCATTCTAAAGGCCCCAGACCCTTCTAATGCCCCTCAGGGCATTTCTAAAGTACCCCAGACACTTCTAGAACCTCTGAGGGCCTTTCTAGATGAACCCAGACCCTTGTAATGCCACTCAGGGCCTTTCTAAAAGCCGCGAGACCCTTATAATCCCCCTGAGGGCCTTTAAAAAGGCCCCCAAACCCTTCTGGACCCCCTCAGGACGCTTCTAATAGCCCCCAGACCCTTCTAGAGCCCCTCAGGGCCTTTCTAAAGGCCTCCACACCCTTCTAATGACCCTCAAGACCCATGTAAAGGCACCCAGACCCTTCTAGATTGCCTCAGGACCCATCTAAATGCCCCCAGAACCTTCTAATGCCCCTCAGGACCCTTCTAAAGGCCCTCAGACCCTTCTAATGCCCCTCAAGACCCATGTAAAGGCCCCTAGACCCTTCTAGATTGCCTCAGGACCCATCTAAAAGCCCCCAGACCCTTCTAATTCCCCTCAGGACCCTTATGAAGGCCACAAGACCCTTCTAATGCCCCTCAGGACCTTTCTAAAGGCCCTCAGACCCTTCTAATGCCCCTCAGGGCATTTATAAAGGTTCCCAGACACTTCTAGAGCCCGTCAGGACACTTATAAAGGACCCCAGACCATTCTAGAGCCCCTCAGGACACTTCTAAATCCCGCAGACCATTCTAATGCCCGTCAGGGCCTTTCTATAGGTCCCCAGACCCTTCTACTGCCCCTCAGGAGCATTCTAAAGGCCCCCAGACCCTTCTAATGCCCGACAGGGCCTTTCTAAAGGTCCCCAGACCCTTCAAGAGCCCCTGAAGACCCTTCTAAAGTCCCCCAGACCCTGCTAATTCCCCGCAGGGCTTTTATAAGGGCACCCAGACCCTTCTAATGCCCCTCAGGACCCTTATAAAGGCACCAGGACCCTTCTAGATCCTCTCAGGACAGTTTTAAATGCCTCCAGACCCTTCTAGACTCACCTCAGGACCATTCTAAAGGCCCCCAGATCCTTCTAATGCCCCTCAGGGCCTTTCTAAAGGCCCCCATACTTTTGTAATGCCCCTCACATCATTTCTAAAGGCACCCAGACCCTTCTAATGCCACTCAGGGCCTTTCTAAAGGCCGCGAGACCCTTATAATCCCCCTGAGGGCCTTTAAAAAGGCCCCCAGACCCTTCTGGACCCCCTCAGGACGCTTCTAATAGCCCCCAGACCCTTCTAGAGCTCCTCAGGGCCTTTCTAAAGGCATCCACACCCTCCTAATGACCCTCAAGACCTATGTAAAGCCCCCCAGAACCTTCTAGAATGCCTCAGGACCCATCTAAAAGCCCCCAGACCCTTCTAATGCCCCTCAGGACCCTTATGAAGGCCACAAGACCCTTCTAATGCCCCTCAGGACCTTTCTAAAGGCCCTCAGACCCTTCTAATGCCCCTCAGGGCATTTATAAAGGTTCCCAGACACTTCTAGAGCCCGTCAGGACCCTTATAAAGGCCCCCAGACCATTCTAGAGCCCCTCAGGACATTTCTAAAGGCCCGCAGACCATTCTAATGCCCGTCCTGGGCCTTTCTAAAGGTCCCCAGACCCTTCTACTGCCCCTCAGGAACATTCTAAAGGCCCCCAGACCCTTCTAATGCCCCACAGGGCCTTTATAAAGGTCCCCAGACCCTTCTAGAGCCCCTGAAGACCCTTCTAAAGGCCCCAAGGCCCTTATAGAGCCCCTAAGGACCCTTCTAAAGTCCCCCAGACCCTGCTAATTCCCCTCAGGGCTTTTATAAAGGCACCCAGACCCTTCTAATGCCCCTCAGGACCCTTATAAAGGCACCCAGACCCTTCTAGAGCCTCTCAGGACAGTTTTAAATGCTTCCAGACCCTTCTAGACCCCCTCAGGACCATTCTAAAGGCCCCCAGACCCTTCTAATGCCCCTCAGGGCCTTTCTAAAGGCTCCCATACCCTTCTAATGCCCCTCAGGTCATTTCTAAAGGCACCCAGACCCTTCTAATGCCACTCAGGGCCTTTCTAAAGGCCGCGAGACCCTTATAATCCACCTGAGGGCCTTTAAAAAGGCCCTCAGACCCTTCTGGACCCCCTCAGGACGCTTCTAATAGCCCCCAGACCCTTCTAGAGCTCCTCAGGACCTTTCTAAAGGACTCCACACCCTTCTAATGACCCTCAAGACCCATGTAAAGGCCCCCAGACCCTTCTAGATTGCCTTAGGACCCATCTAAAAGCCCCCAGACCCTTCTAATGCCTTTCAGGACCCTTAGCAAGGCCACAAGACTCTTCTAATGCCCCTCAGCACCTTTCTAAAGGCCCTCAGACCCTTCTAATGCCCCTCAGGGCATTTATAAAGGTTCCCAGACCCTTCTAGAGCCTGTCAGGGCACTTATAAAGGCCCCCAGACCATTCTAGAGCCCCTCAGGACACTTCTAAATCCCGCAGACCATTCTAATGCCTGTCAGGGCCTTTATAAATGTCCCCAGACCCTTCTACTGCCCCTCAGGATCATTCTAAAGGCCCCCAGACCCTTCTAGTGACTCACAGGGCCTTTCTAAAGGTCCCCAGACCCTTCTAGAGCCCCTGAAGACCCTTCTAAAGGCCCCCAGACCGTAATAGAGCCCCTCAGGACCCTTCTAAAGTCCCCCAGACCCAGCTAATTCCCCTCAGGGCTTTTATAAGGGCACCCAGACCCTTCTAATGCCACTCAGGACCCTTATAAAGGCACCCAGACCCTTCTAGAGCCTCTCAGGACAGTTTTAAATGCCTCCAGACCCTTCTAGACCCCCTCAGGACCATTCTAAAGGCCCCCAGACCCTTCTAATGCCCCTCAGGGCCTTTTTAAAGTACCCCAGACACTTCTAGAACCTCTCAGAGCCTTTCTATATGACCCCAGACCCTTGTAATGCCACTCAGGGCCTTTCTAAAGGCCGCGAGACCCTTATAATCCCCCTGAGGGCCTTTAAAAAGGCACCCAGACCCTTCTGGACCCCCTCAGGACGCTTCTAATAGCCCCCAGACCCTTCTAGAGCCCCTCAGGGCCTTTCTAAAGGCCTCCACACCCTTCTAATGACCCTCAAGACCCATGTAAAGGCCCCCAGACCCTTCTAGATTGCCTAAGGACCCATCTAATAGCCCTAGACCCTTCTAATGCCTTTCAGGGCCTTTCTAAAGGCCTCCACACCCTTCTAATGACCCTCAAGACCCATGTAAAGGCCCCTAGACCCTTCTAGATTGCCTCAGGACCCATCTAAAAGCCCCCAGACCCTTCTAATGCCTTTCCGGACCCTTATGAAGGCCACAAGACCCTTCTAATGCCCCTCAGGACCTTTCTAAAGGCCCTCAGACCCTTCTAATGCCCCTCAGGGCATTTATAAAGGTTCCCAGACCCTTCTAGAGCCCGTCAGGACCCTTATAAAGGCCCCCAGACCATTCTAGAGCCCCTCAGGACACTTCTAAAGGCCCGCAGACCATTCTAATGCCCGTCAGGGCCTTTATAAAGGTCCCCAGACCCTTCTACTGCCCCTCAGGCGCATTCTAAAGGCCCCCAGACCCTTCTAATGCCCCACAGGGCCTTTCTAAAGGTCCCCAGACCCTTCTAGAGCCCCTGAAGACCCTTCTAAAGGCCCCCAGACCCTTATAGAGCCCCTCATGACCCTTCTAAAGTCCCCCAGACCCTGCTAATTCCCCTCAGGGCTTTTATAAGGGTACCCAGACCCTTCTAAAGCCCCTCAGGACCCTTATAAAGGCACCAGGACCCTTCTAGAGCCTCTCAGGACAGTTTTAAATGCCTCCAGACCCTTCTAGACTCCTATCAGAACCATTCTAAACGCCCCCAGACGATTCTAATGCCCCTCAGGGCCTTTTTAAAGGCCCCCATACTTTTGTAATGCCCCTCACGTCATTTCTAAAGGCACCCAGACCCTTCTAATGCCACTCAGGTCCTTTCTAAAGGTCGCGAGACCCTTATAATCCCCCTGAGGGCCTTTAAAAAGTCCCCCAGACCCTTCTGGACCCCCTCAGGACGCTTCTAATAGACCCCAGACCCTTCTAGAGCTCCTCAGAGCCTTTCTAAAGGCATCCACACCCTTCTAATGACCCTCAAGACCCATGTAAAGGCCCCCAGACCCTTCTAGATTGCCTCAGGACCCATCTAAAAGCCCCCAGACCCTTCTAATGCCTTTCAGGACCATTATGAAGGCCACAAGACCCTTCTAATGCCCCTCAGGACCTTTCTAAAGGCCCTCAGACCCTTCTAATGCGCCTCAGGGCATTTATAAAGGTTCCCAGCCCCTTCTAGAGCCCCTCAGGAGCATTCTAAAGGCCCCCAGACCCTTCTAATGCCCCACAGGGCCTTCCTAAAGGTCCCCAGACCCTTCTAGAGCCCCTGAAGACCCTTCTAAAGGCCCCCAGACCCTTATAGAGCCCCTCAGGACCCTTCTAAAGTCCCCCAGACCCTGCTAATTCCCCTCAGGGCTTTTATAAGGGCACCCAGACCCTTCTAAAGCCCTTCAGGACCCTTATAAAGGCACCCAGACCCTTCTAGATCCTCTCAGGACAGTTTTAAATGCCTCCAGCCCCTTCTAGACCCCCTCAGGACCATTCTAAAGGCCCCCAGACCCTTCTAATGCCCCTCAGGGCATTTCTAAAGTACCCCAGACATTTCTAGAACCTCTGAGGGCCTTTCTATATGAACCCAGACCCTTGTAATGCCACTCAGGGCCTTTCTAAAAGCCGCGAGACCCTTATAATCCCCCTGAGGGCCTTTAAAAAGGCCCCCAGACCATTCTGGACTCCCTCAGGACGCTTCTAATAGCCCCCAGACCCTTCTAGAGCCCCTCAGGGCCTTTCTAAAGGCCTCCACACCCTTCTAATGACCCTCAAGACCCATGTAAAGGCCCCCAGACCCTTCTAGATTGCCTCAGGACCCATCTAAAAGCCCCCAGAACCTTCTAATGCCCCTCAGGACCCTTCTAAAGGCCCTCAGACCCTTCTAATGCCCCTCAAGACCCATGTAAAGGCCCCTAGACCCTTCTAGATTGCCTCAGGACCCATCTAAAAGCCCCCAGACCCTTCTAATGCCCCTCAGGACCCTTATGAAGGCCACAAGACCCTTCTAATGCCCCTCAGGACCTTTCTAAAGGCCCTCAGACCCTTCTAATGCCCCTCAGGGCATTTATAAAGGTTCCCAGACACTTCTAGAGCCCGTCAGGACACTTATAAAGGACCCCAGACCATTCTAGAGCCCCTCAGGACACTTCTAAATCCCGCAGACCATTCTAATGCCCGTCAGGGCCTTTCTATAGGTCCCCAGACCTTTCTACTGCCCCTCAGGAGCATTCTAAAGGGCCCCAGACCCTTCTAATGCCCGACAGGGCCTTTCTAAAGGTCCCCAGACCCTTCAAGAGCCCCTGAAGACCCTTCTAAAGTCCCCCAGACCCTGCTAATTCCCCGCAGGGCTTTTATAAGGGCACCCAGACCCTTCTAATGCCCCTCAGGACCCTTATAAAGGCACCAGGACCCTTCTAGATCCTCTCAGGACAGTTTTAAATGCCTCCAGACCCTTCTAGACTCACCTCAGGACCATTCTAAAGGCCCCCAGATCCTTCTAATGCCCCTCAGGGCCTTTCTAAAGGCCCCCATACTTTTGTAATGCCCCTCACATCATTTCTAAAGGCACCCAGACCCTTCTAATGCCACTCAGGGCCTTTCTAAAGGCCGCGAGACCCTTATAATCCCCCTGAGGGCCTTTAAAAAGGCCCCCAGACCCTTCTGGACCCCCTCAGGACGCTTCTAATAGCCCCCAGACCCTTCTAGAGCTCCTCAGGGCCTTTCTAAAGGCATCCACACCCTCCTAATGACCCTCAAGACCTATGTAAAGCCCCCCAGAACCTTCTAGAATGCCTCAGGACCCATCTAAAAGCCCCCAGACCCTTCTAATGCCCCTCAGGACCCTTATGAAGGCCACAAGACCCTTCTAATGCCCCTCAGGACCTTTCTAAAGGCCCTCAGACCCTTCTAATGCCCCTCAGGGCATTTATAAAGGTTCCCAGACACTTCTAGAGCCCGTCAGGACCCTTATAAAGGCCCCCAGACCATTCTAGAGCCCCTCAGGACATTTCTAAAGGCCCGCAGACCATTCTAATGCCCGTCCTGGGCCTTTCTAAAGGTCCCCAGACCCTTCTACTGCCCCTCAGGAACATTCTAAAGGCCCCCAGACCCTTCTAATGCCCCACAGGGCCTTTATAAAGGTCCCCAGACCCTTCTAGAGCCCCTGAAGACCCTTCTAAAGGCCCCAAGGCCCTTATAGAGCCCCTAAGGACCCTTCTAAAGTCCCCCAGACCCTGCTAATTCCCCTCAGGGCTTTTATAAAGGCACCCAGACCCTTCTAATGCCCCTCAGGACCCTTATAAAGGCACCCAGACCCTTCTAGAGCCTCTCAGGACAGTTTTAAATGCTTCCAGACCCTTCTAGACCCCCTCAGGACCATTCTAAAGGCCCCCAGACCCTTCTAATGCCCCTCAGGGCCTTTCTAAAGGCTCCCATACCCTTCTAATGCCCCTCAGGTCATTTCTAAAGGCACCCAGACCCTTCTAATGCCACTCAGGGCCTTTCTAAAGGCCGCGAGACCCTTATAATCCACCTGAGGGCCTTTAAAAAGGCCCTCAGACCCTTCTGGACCCCCTCAGGACGCTTCTAATAGCCCCCAGACCCTTCTAGAGCTCCTCAGGGCCTTTCTAAAGGACTCCACACCCTTCTAATGACCCTCAAGACCCATGTAAAGGCCCCCAGACCCTTCTAGATTGCCTTAGGACCCATCTAAAAGCCCCCAGACCCTTCTAATGCCTTTCAGGACCCTTAGCAAGGCCACAAGACTCTTCTAATGCCCCTCAGCACCTTTCTAAAGGCCCTCAGACCCTTCTAATGCCCCTCAGGGCATTTATAAAGGTTCCCAGACCCTTCTAGAGCCTGTCAGGGCACTTATAAAGGCCCCCAGACCATTCTAGAGCCCCTCAGGACACTTCTAAATCCCGCAGACCATTCTAATGCCTGTCAGGGCCTTTATAAATGTCCCCAGACCCTTCTACTGCCCCTCAGGATCATTCTAAAGGCCCCCAGACCCTTCTAATGCCCCTCAGGGCCTTTTTAAAGTACCCCAGACACTTCTAGAACCTCTCAGAGCCTTTCTATATGACCCCAGACCCTTGTAATGCCACTCAGGGCCTTTCTAAAGGCCGCGAGACCCTTATAATCCCCCTGAGGGCCTTTAAAAAGGCACCCAGACCCTTCTGGACCCCCTCAGGACGCTTCTAATAGCCCCCAGACCCTTCTAGAGCCCCTCAGGGCCTTTCTAAAGGCCTCCACACCCTTCTAATGACCCTCAAGACCCATGTAAAGGCCCCCAGACCCTTCTAGATTGCCTAAGGACCCATCTAATAGCCCTAGACCCTTCTAATGCCTTTCAGGGCCTTTCTAAAGGCCTCCACACCCTTCTAATGACCCTGAAGACCCATGTAAAGGCCCCTAGACCCTTCTAGATTGCCTCAGGACCCATCTAAAAGCCCCCAGACCCTTCTAATGCCTTTCCGGACCCTTATGAAGGCCACAAGACCCTTCTAATGCCCCTCAGGACCTTTCTAAAGGCCCTGAGACCCTTCTAATGCCCCTCAGGGCATTTATAAAGGTTCCCAGACCCTTCTAGAGCCCGTCAGGACCCTTATAAAGGCCCCCAGACCATTCTAGAGCCCCTCAGGACACTTCTAAAGGCCCGCAGACCATTCTAATGCCCGTCAGGGCCTTTATAAAGGTCCCCAGACCCTTCTACTGCCCCTCAGGCGCATTCTAAAGGCCCCCAGACCCTTCTAATGCCCCACAGGGCCTTTCTAAAGGTCCCCAGACCCTTCTAGAGCCCCTGAAGACCCTTCTAAAGGCCCCCAGACCCTTATAGAGCCCCTCATGACCCTTCTAAAGTCCCCCAGACCCTGCTAATTCCCCTCAGGGCTTTTATAAGGGTACCCAGACCCTTCTAAAGCCCCTCAGGACCCTTATAAAGGCACCAGGACCCTTCTAGAGCCTCTCAGGACAGTTTTAAATGCCTCCAGACCCTTCTAGACTCCTATCAGGACCATTCTAAACGCCCCCAGACGATTCTAATGCCCCTCAGGGCCTTTTTAAAGGCCCCCATACTTTTGTAATGCCCCTCACGTCATTTCTAAAGGCACCCAGACCCTTCTAATGCCACTCAGGTCCTTTCTAAAGGCCGCGAGACCCTTATAATCCCCCTGAGGGCCTTTAAAAAGTCCCCCAGACCCTTCTGGACCCCCTCAGGACGCTTCTAATAGACCCCAGACCCTTCTAGAGCTCCTCAGAGCCTTTCTAAAGGCATCCACACCCTTCTAATGACCCTCAAGACCCATGTAAAGGCCCCCAGACCCTTCTAGATTGCCTCAGGACCCATCTAAAAGCCCCCAGACCCTTCTAATGCCTTTCAGGACCATTATGAAGGCCACAAGACCCTTCTAATGCCCCTCAGGACCTTTCTAAAGGCCCTCAGACCCTTCTAATGCGCCTCAGGGCATTTATAAAGGTTCCCAGCCCCTTCTAGAGCCCCTCAGGAGCATTCTAAAGGCCCCCAGACCCTTCTAATGCCCCACAGGGCCTTCCTAAAGGTCCCCAGACCCTTCTAGAGCCCCTGAAGACCCTTCTAAAGGCCCCCAGACCATTATAGAGCCCCTCAGGACCCTTCTAAAGTCCCCCAGACCCTGCTAATTCCCCTCAGGGCTTTTATAAGGGCACCCAGACCCTTCTAAAGCCCTTCAGGACCCTTATAAAGGCACCCAGACCCTTCTAGAGCCTCTCAGGACAGTTTTAAATGCCTCCAGAACCTTCTAGACCCCCTCAGGACCATTCTAAAGGCCCCCAGACCCTTCTAATGCCCCTCAGGGCATTTCTAAAGTACCCCAGACATTTCTAGAACCTCTGAGGGCCTTTCTATATGAACCCAGACCCTTGTAATGCCACTCAGGGCCTTTCTAAAAGCCGCGAGACCCTTATAATCCCCCTGAGGGCCTTTAAAAAGGCCCCCAGACCCTTCTGGACCCCCTCAGGACGCTTCTAATAGCCCCCAGACCCTTCTAGAGCCCCTCAGGGCCTTTCTAAAGGCCTCCACACCCTTCTAATGACCCTCAAGACCCATGTAAAGGCCCCCAGACCCTTCTAGATTGCCTCAGGACCCATCTAAAAGCCCCCAGAACCTTCTAATGCCCCTCAGGACCATTCTAAAGGCCCTCAGACCCTTCTAATGCCCCTCAAGACCCATGTAAAGGCCCCTAGACCCTTCTAGATTGCCTCAGGACCCATCTAAAAGCCCCCAGACCCTTCTAATGCCCCTCAGGACCCTTATGAAGGCCACAAGACCCTTCTAATGCCCCTCAGGACCTTTCTAAAGGCCCTCAGACCCTTCTAATGCCCCTCAGGGCATTTATAAAGGTTCCCAGACACTTCTAGAGCCCGTCAGGACACTTATAAAGGACCCCAGACCATTCTAGAGCCCCTCAGGACACTTCTAAATCCCGCAGACCATTCTAATGCCCGTCAGGGCCTTTCTATAGGTCCCCAGACCCTTCTACTGCCCCTCAGGAGCATTCTAAAGGCCCCCAGACCCTTCTAATGCCCCACAGGGCCTTTCTAAAGGTCCCCAGACCCTTCAAGAGCCCCTGAAGACCCTTCTAAAGTCCCCCAGACCCTGCTAATTCCCCTCAGGGCTTTTATAAGGGCACCCAGACCCTTCTAAAGCCCCTCAGGACCCTTATAAAGGCACCCAGACCCTTCTAGAGCCTCTCAGGACAGTTTTAAATGCCTCCAGACCCTTCTAGAACCCCTCAGGACCATTCTAAAGGCCCCCAGACCCTTCTAATGCCCCTCAGGGCATTTCTAAAGTACCCCAGACACATCTAGAACCTCTCAGGGCCTTTCTATATGACCCCAGACCCTTGTAATGCCACTCAGGGCCTTTCTAAAAGCCGCGAGACCCTTATAATCCCCCTGAGGGCCTTTAAAAAGGCCCCCAGACCCTTCTGGACCCCCTCAGGATGCTTCTAATAGCCCCCAGACCCTTCTAGAGCCCCTCAGCGCCTTTCTAAAGCCATCCACACCCTTCTAATGACACTCAAGACCCATGTAAAGGCCCCCAGACCCTTCTAGATTGCCTCAGGACCCATCTAAAAGCCCCCAGACCCTTCTAATGCCCCTCAGGACCCTTATGAAGGCCACAAGACCCTTCTAATGCCCCTCAGGACCTTTCTAAAGGCCCTCAGACCCTTCTAATGCCCCTCAGGGCATTTATAAAGGTTCCCAGACCCTTCTAGAGCCCGTCAGGACCCTTATAAAGGCCCCCAGACCATTCTAGAGCCCCTCAGGACATTTCTAAAGGCCCGCAGACCATTCTAATGCCCGTCCTGGGCCTTTCTAAAGGTCCCCAGACCCTTCTACTGCCCCTCAGGAACATTCTAAAGGCCCTCAGACCCTTCTAATGCCCCACAGGGCCTTTATAAAGGTCCCCAGACCCTTCTAGAGCCCCTGAAGACCCTTCTAAAGGCCCCAAGACCCTTATAGAGCCCCTCAGGACCCTTCTAAAGTCCCCCAGACCCTGCTAATTCCCCTCAGGGCTTTTATAAAGGCACCCAGACCCTTCTAATGCCCCTCAGGACCCTTATAAAGGCACCCAGACCCTTCTAGAGCCTCTCAGGACAGTTTTAAATGCTTCCGGACCCTTCTAGACCCCCTCAGGACCATTCTAAAGGCCCCCAGACCCTTCTAATGCCCCTCAGGGCCTTTCTAAAGGCTCCCATACCCTTCTAATGCCCCTCAGGTCATTTCTAAAGGCACCCAGACCCTTCTAATGCCCCTCAGGGCCTTTCTAAAGGCCGCGAGACCCTTATAATCCACCTGAGGGCCTTTAAAAAGGCCCTCAGACCCTTCTGGACCCCCTCAGGACGCTTCTAATAGCCCCCAGACCCTTCTAGAGCTCCTCAGGGCCTTTCTAAAGGCCTCCACACCCTTCTAATGACCCTCAAGACCCATGTAAAGGCCCCCAGACCCTTCTAGATTGCCTCAGGACCCATCTAAAAGCCCCCAGACCCTTCTAATGCCTTTCAGGACCCTTATCAAGGCCACAAGACCCTTCTAATGCCCCTCAGGACCATTCTAAAGGCCCCCAGACCCTTCTAATGCCCCTCAGCACCTTTCTAAAGGCCCTCAGACCCTTCTAATGCCCCTCAGGGCATTTATAAAGGTTCCCAGACCCTTCTAGAGCCTGTCAGGGCACTTATAAAGGCCCCCAGACCATTCTAGAGCCCCTCAGGACACTTCTAAATCCCGCAGACCATTCTAATGCCTGTCAGGGCCTTTATAAATGTCCCCAGACCCTTCTACTGCCCCTCAGGATCATTCTAAAGGCCCCCAGACCCTTCTAGTGACTCACAGGGCCTTTCTAAAGGTCCCCAGACCCTTCTAGAGCCCCTGAAGACCCTTCTAAAGGCCCCCAGACCGTAATAGAGCCCCTCAGGACCCTTCTAAAGTCCCCCAGACCCAGCTAATTCCCCTCAGGGCTTTTATAAGGGCACCCAGACCCTTCTAATGCCACTCAGGACCCTTATAAAGGCACCTAGACCCTTCTAGATCCTCTCAGGACAGTTTTAAATGCCTCCAGACCCTTCTAGACCCCCTCAGGACCATTCTAAAGGCCCCCAGACCCTTCTAATGCCCCTCAGGGCCTTTTTAAAGTACCCCAGACACTTCTAGAACCTCTCAGAGCCTTTCTATATGACCCCAGACCCTTGTAATGCCACTCAGGGCCTTTCTAAAGGCCGCGAGACCCTTATAATCCCCCTGAGGGCCTTTAAAAAGGCACCCAGACCCTTCTGGACCCCCTCAGGACGCTTCTAATAGCCCCCAGACCCTTCTAGAGCCCCTCAGGGCCTTTCTAAAGGCCTCCACACCCTTCTAATGACCCTCAAGACCCATGTAAAGGCCCCCAGACCCTTCTAGATTGCCTAAGGACCCATCTAATAGCCCCAGACCCTTCTAATGCCTTTCAGGGCCTTTCTAAAGGCCTCCACACCCTTCTAATGACCCTCAAGACCCATGTAAAGGCCCCTAGACCCTTCTAGATTGCCTCAGGACCCATCTAAAAGCCCCCAGACCCTTCTAATGCCTTTCAGGACCCTTATGAAGGCCACAAGACCCTTCTACTGCCCCTCAGGACCATTCTAAAGGCCCTCAGACCCTTCTAATGCCCCTCAGGGCATTTATAAAGGTTCCCAGACCCTTCTAGAGCCCGTCAGGACCCTTATAAAGGACCCCAGACCATTCTAGAGCCCCTCAGGACACTTCTAAAGGCCCGCAGACCATTCTAATGCCCGTCAGGGCCTTTATAAAGGTCCCCAGACCCTTCTACTGCCCCTCAGGAGCATTCTAAAGGCCCCCAGACCCTTCTAATGCCCCACAGGGCCTTTCTAAAGGTCCCCAGACCCTTCTAGAGCCCCTGAAGACCCTTCTAAAGGCCCCCAGACCCTTACAGAGCCCCTCATGACCCTTCTAAAGTCCCCCAGACCCTGCTAATTCCCCTCAGGGCTTTTATAAGGGCACCCAGACCCTTCTAAAGCCCCTCAGGACCCTTATAAAGGCACCCAGACCCTTCTAGAGCCTCTCAGGACAGTTTTAAATGCCTCCAGACCCTTCTAGAACCCCTCAGGACCATTCTAAAGGCCCCCAGACCCTTCTAATGCCCCTCAGGGCATTTCTAAAGTACCCCAGACACATCTAGAACCTCTCAGGGCCTTTCTATATGACCCCAGACCCTTGTAATGCCACTCAGGGCCTTTCTAAAAGCCGCGAGACCCTTATAATCCCCCTGAGGGCCTTTAAAAAGGCCCCCAGACCTTTCTGGACCCCCTCAGGACGCTTCTAATAGCCCCCAGACCCTTCTAGAGCCCCTCAGCGCCTTTCTAAAGCCATCCACACCCTTCTAATGACACTCAAGACCCATGTAAAGGCCCCCAGACCCTTCTAGATTGCCTCAGGACCCATCTAAAAGCCCCCAGACCCTTCTAATGCCCCTCAGGACCCTTATGAAGGCCACAAGACCCTTCTAATGCCCCTCAGGACCTTTCTAAAGGCCCTCAGACCCTTCTAATGCCCCTCAGGGCATTTATAAAGGTTCCCAGACCCTTCTAGAGCCCGTCAGGACCCTTATAAAGGCCCCCAGACCATTCTAGAGCCCCTCAGGACATTTCTAAAGGCCCGCAGACCATTCTAATGCCCGTCCTGGGCCTTTCTAAAGGTCCCCAGACCCTTCTACTGCCCCTCAGGAACATTCTAAAGGCCCCCAGACCCTTCTAATGCCCCACAGGGCCTTTATAAAGGTCCCCAGACCCTTCTAGAGCCCCTGAAGACCCTTCTAAAGGCCCCAAGACCCTTATAGAGCCCCTCAGGACCCTTCTAAAGTCCCCCAGACCCTGCTAATTCCCCTCAGGGCTTTTATAAAGGCACCCAGACCCTTCTAATGCCCCTCAGGACCCTTATAAAGGCACCCAGACCCTTCTAGAGCCTCTCAGGACAGTTTTAAATGCTTCCGGACCCTTCTAGACCCCCTCAGGACCATTCTAAAGGCCCCCAGACCCTTCTAATGCCCCTCAGGGCCTTTCTAAAGGCTCCCATACCCTTCTAATGCCCCTCAGGTCATTTCTAAAGGCACCCAGACCCTTCTAATGCCACTCAGGGCCTTTCTAAAGGCCGCGAGACCCTTATAATCCACCTGAGGGCCTTTAAAAAGGCCCTCAGACCCTTCTGGACCCCCTCAGGACGCTTCTAATAGCCCCCAGACCCTTCTAGAGCTCCTCAGGGCCTTTCTAAAGGCCTCCACACCCTTCTAATGACCCTCAAGACCCATGTAAAGGCCCCCAGACCCTTCTAGATTGCCTTAGGACCCATCTAAAAGCCCCCAGACCCTTCTAATGCCTTTCAGGACCCTTATCAAGGCCACAAGACCCTTCTAATGCCCCTCAGGACCATTCTAAAGGCCCCCAGACCCTTCTAATGCCCCTCAGCACCTTTCTAAAGGCCCTCAGACCCTTCTAATGCCCCTCAGGGCATTTATAAAGGTTCCCAGACCCTTCTAGAGCCTGTCAGGGCACTTATAAAGGCCCCCAGACCATTCTAGAGCCCCTCAGGACACTTCTAAATCCCGCAGACCATTCTAATGCCTGTCAGGGCCTTTATAAATGTCCCCAGACCCTTCTACTGCCCCTCAGGATCATTCTAAAGGCCCCCAGACCCTTCTAGTGACTCACAGGGCCTTTCTAAAGGTCCCCAGACCCTTCTAGAGCCCCTGAAGACCCTTCTAAAGGCCCCCAGACCGTAATAGAGCCCCTCAGGACCCTTCTAAAGTCCCCCAGACCCAGCTAATTCCCCTCAGGGCTTTTATAAGGGCACCCAGACCCTTCTAATGCCACTCAGGACCCTTATAAAGGCACCTAGACCCTTCTAGATCCTCTCAGGACAGTTTTAAATGCCTCCAGACCCTTCTAGACCCCCTCAGGACCATTCTAAAGGCCCCCAGACCCTTCTAATGCCCCTCAGGGCCTTTTTAAAGTACCCCAGACACTTCTAGAACCTCTCAGAGCCTTTCTATATGACCCCAGACCCTTGTAATGCCACTCAGGGCCTTTCTAAAGGCCGCGAGACCCTTATAATCCCCCTGAGGGCCTTTAAAAAGGCACCCAGACCCTTCTGGACCCCCTCAGGACGCTTCTAATAGCCCCCAGACCCTTCTAGAGCCCCTCAGGGCCTTTCTAAAGGCCTCCACACCCTTCTAATGACCCTCAAGACCCATGTAAAGGCCCCCAGACCCTTCTAGATTGCCTAAGGACCCATCTAATAGCCCCAGACCATTCTAATGCCTTTCAGGGCCTTTCTAAAGGCCTCCACACCCTTCTAATGACCCTCAAGACCCATGTAAAGGCCCCTAGACCCTTCTAGATTGCCTCAGGACCCATCTAAAAGCCCCCAGACCCTTCTAATGCCTTTCAGGACCCTTATGAAGGCCACAAGACCCTTCTACTGCCCCTCAGGACCATTCTAAAGGCCCTCAGACCCTTCTAATGCCCCTCAGGGCATTTATAAAGGTTCCCAGACCCTTCTAGAGCCCGTCAGGACCCTTATAAAGGCCCCCAGACCATTCTAGAGCCCCTCAGGACACTTCTAAAGGCCCGCAGACCATTCTAATGCCCGTCAGGGCCTTTATAAAGGTCCCCAGACCCTTCTACTGCCCCTCAGGAGCATTCTAAAGGCCCCCAGACCCTTCTAATGCCCCACAGGGCCTTTCTAAAGGTCCCCAGACCCTTCTAGAGCCCCTGAAGACCCTTCTAAAGGCCCCCAGACCCTTACAGAGCCCCTCATGACCCTTCTAAAGTCCCCCAGACCCTGCTAATTCCCCTCAGGGCTTTTATAAGGGCACCCAGACCCTTCTAAAGCCCCTCAGGACCCTTATAAAGGCACCAGGACCCTTCTAGAGCCTCTCAGGACAGTTTTAAATGCCTCCAGACCCTTCTAGACTCCTATCAGGACCATTCTAAACGCCCCCAGACGATTCTAATGCCCCTCAGGGCCTTTTTAAAGGCCCCCATACTTTTGTAATGCCCCTCACGTCATTTCTAAAGGCACCCAGACCCTTCTAATGCCACTCAGGTCCTTTCTAAAGGCCGCGAGACCCTTATAATCCCCCTGAGGGCCTTTAAAAAGTCCCCCAGACCCTTCTGGACCCCCTCAGGACGCTTCTAATAGACCCCAGACCCTTCTAGAGCTCCTCAGAGCCTTTCTAAAGGCATCCACACCCTTCTAATGACCCTCAAGACCCATGTAAAGGCCCCCAGACCCTTCTAGATTGCCTCAGGACCCATCTAAAAGCCCCCAGACCCTTCTAATGCCTTTCAGGACCATTATGAAGGCCACAAGACCCTTCTAATGCCCCTCAGGACCTTTCTAAAGGCCCTCAGACCCTTCTAATGCGCCTCAGGGCATTTATAAAGGTTCCCAGACCCTTCTAGAGCCCCTCAGGAGCATTCTAAAGGCCCCCAGACCCTTCTAATGCCCCACAGGGCCTTCCTAAAGGTCCCCAGACCCTTCTAGAGCCCCTGAAGACCCTTCTAAAGGCCCCCAGACCCTTATGGAGCCCCTCAGGACCCTTCTAAAGTCCCCCAGACCCAGCTAATTCCCCTCAGGGCTTTTATAAGGGCACCCAGACCCTTCTAAAGCCCTTCAGGACCCTTATAAAGGCACCCAGACCCTTCTAGAGACTCTCAGGACAGTTTTAAATGCCTCCAGAACCTTCTAGACCCCCTCAGGACCATTCTAAAGGCCCCCAGACCCTTCTAATGCCCCTCAAGGCATTTCTAAAGTACCCCAGACACTTCTAGAACCTCTCAGGGCCTTTCTAGATGAACCCAGACCCTTGTAATGCCACTCAGGGCCTTTCTAAAAGCTGCGAGACCCTTATAATCCCCCTGAGGGCCTTTAAAAAGGCCCCCAGACCCTTCTGGACCCCCTCAGGACGCTTCTAATAGCCCCCAGACCCTTCTAGAGCCCCTCAGGGCCTTTCTAAAGGCCTCCACACCCTTCTAATGACCCTCAAGACCCATGTAAAGGCCCCAAGACCCTTCTAGATTGCCTCAGGACCCATCTAAATTCCCCCAGAATCTTCTAATGCCCCTCAGGACCCTTCTAAAGGCCCTCAGACCCTTCTAATGCCCCTCAAGACCCATGTAAAGGCCCCTAGACCCTTCTAGATTGCCTCAGGACCCATCTAAAAGCCCCCAGACCCTTCTAATGCCCCTCAGGACCCTTATGAAGGCCACAAGACCCTTCTAATGCCCCTCAGGACCTTTCTAAAGGCCCTCAGACCCTTCTAATGCCCCTCAGGGCATTTATAAAGGTTCCCAGACACTTCTAGAGCCCGTCAGGACACTTATAAAGGACCCCAGACCATTCTAGAGCCCCTCAGGACACTTCTAAATCCCGCAGACCATTCTAATGCCCGTCAGGGCCTTTCTATAGGTCCCCAGACCCTTCTACTGCCCCTCAGGAGCATTCTAAAGGCCCCCAGACCCTTCTAATGCCCCACAGGGCCTTTCTAAAGGTCCCCAGACCCTTCAAGAGCCCCTGAAGACCCTTCTAAAGTCCCCCAGACCCTGCTAATTCCCCTCAGGGCTTTTATAAGGGCACCCAGACCCTTCTAAAGCCCCTCAGGACCCTTATAAAGGCACCCAGACCCTTCTAGAGCCTCTCAGGACAGTTTTAAATGCCTCCAGACCCTTCTAGAACCCCTCAGGACCATTCTAAAGGCCCCCAGACCCTTCTAATGCCCCTCAGGGCATTTCTAAAGTACCCCAGACACATCTAGAACCTCTCAGGGCCTTTCTATATGACCCCAGACCCTTGTAATGCCACTCAGGGCCTTTCTAAAAGCCGCGAGACCCTTATAATCCCCCTGAGGGCCTTTAAAAAGGCCCCCAGACCCTTCTGGACCCCCTCAGGACGCTTCTAATAGCCCCCAGACCCTTCTAGAGCCCCTCAGCGCCTTTCTAAAGCCATCCACACCCTTCTAATGACACTCAAGACCCATGTAAAGGCCCCCAGACCCTTCTAGATTGCCTCAGGACCCATCTAAAAGCCCCCAGACCCTTCTAATGCCCCTCAGGACCCTTATGAAGGCCACAAGACCCTTCTAATGCCCCTCAGGACCTTTCTAAAGGCCCTCAGACCCTTCTAATGCCCCTCAGGGCATTTATAAAGGTTCCCAGACCCTTCTAGAGCCCGTCAGGACCCTTATAAAGGCCCCCAGACCATTCTAGAGCCCCTCAGGACATTTCTAAAGGCCCGCAGACCATTCTAATGCCCGTCCTGGGCCTTTCTAAAGGTCCCCAGACCCTTCTACTGCCCCTCAGGAACATTCTAAAGGCCCCCAGACCCTTCTAATGCCCCACAGGGCCTTTATAAAGGTCCCCAGACCCTTCTAGAGCCCCTGAAGACCCTTCTAAAGGCCCCAAGACCCTTATAGAGCCCCTCAGGACCCTTCTAAAGTCCCCCAGACCCTGCTAATTCCCCTCAGGGCTTTTATAAAGGCACCCAGACCCTTCTAATGCCCCTCAGGACCCTTATAAAGGCACCCAGACCCTTCTAGAGCCTCTCAGGACAGTTTTAAATGCTTCCGGACCCTTCTAGACCCCCTCAGGACCATTCTAAAGGCCCCCAGACCCTTCTAATGCCCCTCAGGGCCTTTCTAAAGGCTCCCATACCCTTCTAATGCCCCTCAGGTCATTTCTAAAGGCACCCAGACCCTTCTAATGCCACTCAGGGCCTTTCTAAAGGCCGCGAGACCCTTATAATCCACCTGAGGGCCTTTAAAAAGGCCCTCAGACCCTTCTGGACCCCCTCAGGACGCTTCTAATAGCCCCCAGACCCTTCTAGAGCTCCTCAGGGCCTTTCTAAAGGCCTCCACACCCTTCTAATGACCCTCAAGACCCATGTAAAGGCCCCCAGACCCTTCTAGATTGCCTTAGGACCCATCTAAAAGCCCCCAGACCCTTCTAATGCCTTTCAGGACCCTTATCAAGGCCACAAGACCCTTCTAATGCCCCTCAGGACCATTCTAAAGGCCCCCAGACCCTTCTAATGCCCCTCAGCACCTTTCTAAAGGCCCTCAGACCCTTCTAATGCCCCTCAGGGCATTTATAAAGGTTCCCAGACCCTTCTAGAGCCTGTCAGGGCACTTATAAAGGCCCCCAGACCATTCTAGAGCCCCTCAGGACACTTCTAAATCCCGCAGACCATTCTAATGCCTGTCAGGGCCTTTATAAATGTCCCCAGACCCTTCTACTGCCCCTCAGGATCATTCTAAAGGCCCCCAGACCCTTCTAGTGACTCACAGGGCCTTTCTAAAGGTCCCCAGACCCTTCTAGAGCCCCTGAAGACCCTTCTAAAGGCCCCCAGACCGTAATAGAGCCCCTCAGGACCCTTCTAAAGTCCCCCAGACCCAGCTAATTCCCCTCAGGGCTTTTATAAGGGCACCCAGACCCTTCTAATGCCACTCAGGACCCTTATAAAGGCACCTAGACCCTTCTAGATCCTCTCAGGACAGTTTTAAATGCCTCCAGACCCTTCTAGACCCCCTCAGGACCATTCTAAAGGCCCCCAGACCCTTCTAATGCCCCTCAGGGCCTTTTTAAAGTACCCCAGACACTTCTAGAACCTCTCAGAGCCTTTCTATATGACCCCAGACCCTTGTAATGCCACTCAGGGCCTTTCTAAAGGCCGCGAGACCCTTATAATCCCCCTGAGGGCCTTTAAAAAGGCACCCAGACCCTTCTGGACCCCCTCAGGACGCTTCTAATAGCCCCCAGACCCTTCTAGAGCCCCTCAGGGCCTTTCTAAAGGCCTCCACACCCTTCTAATGACCCTCAAGACCCATGTAAAGGCCCCCAGACCCTTCTAGATTGCCTAAGGACCCATCTAATAGCCCCAGACCCTTCTAATGCCTTTCAGGGCCTTTCTAAAGGCCTCCACACCCTTCTAATGACCCTCAAGACCCATGTAAAGGCCCCTAGACCCTTCTAGATTGCCTCAGGACCCATCTAAAAGCCCCCAGACCCTTCTAATGCCTTTCAGGACCCTTATGAAGGCCACAAGACCCTTCTACTGCCCCTCAGGACCATTCTAAAGGCCCTCAGACCCTTCTAATGCCCCTCAGGGCATTTATAAAGGTTCCCAGACCCTTCTAGAGCCCGTCAGGACCCTTATAAAGGCCCCCAGACCATTCTAGAGCCCCTCAGGACACTTCTAAAGGCCCGCAGACCATTCTAATGCCCGTCAGGGCCTTTATAAAGGTCCCCAGACCCTTCTACTGCCCCTCAGGAGCATTCTAAAGGCCCCCAGACCCTTCTAATGCCCCACAGGGCCTTTCTAAAGGTCCCCAGACCCTTCTAGAGCCCCTGAAGACCCTTCTAAAGGCCCCCAGACCCTTACAGAGCCCCTCATGACCCTTCTAAAGTCCCCCAGACCCTGCTAATTCCCCTCAGGGCTTTTATAAGGGCACCCAGACCCTTCTAAAGCCCCTCAGGACCCTTATAAAGGCACCAGGACCCTTCTAGAGCCTCTCAGGACAGTTTTAAATGCCTCCAGACCCTTCTAGACTCCTATCAGGACCATTCTAAACGCCCCCAGACGATTCTAATGCCCCTCAGGGCCTTTTTAAAGGCCCCCATACTTTTGTAATGCCCCTCACGTCATTTCTAAAGGCACCCAGACCCTTCTAATGCCACTCAGGTCCTTTCTAAAGGCCGCGAGACCCTTATAATCCCCCTGAGGGCCTTTAAAAAGTCCCCCAGACCCTTCTGGACCCCCTCAGGACGCTTCTAATAGACCCCAGACCCTTCTAGAGCTCCTCAGAGCCTTTCTAAAGGCATCCACACCCTTCTAATGACCCTCAAGACCCATGTAAAGGCCCCCAGACCCTTCTAGATTGCCTCAGGACCCATCTAAAAGCCCCCAGACCCTTCTAATGCCTTTCAGGACCATTATGAAGGCCACAAGACCCTTCTAATGCCCCTCAGGACCTTTCTAAAGGCCCTCAGACCCTTCTAATGCGCCTCAGGGCATTTATAAAGGTTCCCAGACCCTTCTAGAGCCCCTCAGGAGCATTCTAAAGGCCCCCAGACCCTTCTAATGCCCCACAGGGCCTTCCTAAAGGTCCCCAGACCCTTCTAGAGCCCCTGAAGACCCTTCTAAAGGCCCCCAGACCCTTATGGAGCCCCTCAGGACCCTTCTAAAGTCCCCCAGACCCATCTAATTCCCCTCAGGGCTTTTATAAGGGCACCCAGACCCTTCTAAAGCCCTTCAGGACCCTTATAAAGGCACCCAGACCCTTCTAGAGACTCTCAGGACAGTTTTAAATGCCTCCAGAACCTTCTAGACCCCCTCAGGACCATTCTAAAGGCCCCCAGACCCTTCTAATGCCCCTCAAGGCATTTCTAAAGTACCCCAGACACTTCTAGAACCTCTCAGGGCCTTTCTAGATGAACCCAGACCCTTGTAATGCCACTCAGGGCCTTTCTAAAAGCTGCGAGACCCTTATAATCCCCCTGAGGGCCTTTAAAAAGGCCCCCAGACCCTTCTGGACCCCCTCAGGACGCTTCTAATAGCCCCCAGACCCTTCTAGAGCCCCTCAGGGCCTTTCTAAAGGCCTCCACACCCTTCTAATGACCCTCAAGACCCATGTAAAGGCCCCCAGACCCTTCTAGATTGCCTCAGGACCCATCTAAATGCCCCCAGAACCTTCTAATGCCCCTCAGGACCCTTCTAAAGGCCCTCAGACCCTTCTAATGCCCCTCAAGACCCATGTAAAGGCCCCTAGACCCTTCTAGATTGCCTCAGGACCCATCTAAAAGCCCCCAGACCCTTCTAATGCCCCTCAGGACCCTTATGAAGGCCACAAGACCCTTCTAATGCCCCTCAGGACCTTTCTAAAGGCCCTCAGACCCTTCTAATGCCCCTCAGGGCATTTATAAAGGTTCCCAGACACTTCTAGAGCCCGTCAGGACACTTATAAAGGACCCCAGACCATTCTAGAGCCCCTCAGGACACTTCTAAATCCCGCAGACCATTCTAATGCCCGTCAGGGCCTTTCTATAGGTCCCCAGACCCTTCTACTGCCCCTCAGGAGCATTCTAAAGGCCCCCAGACCCTTCTAATGCCCGACAGGGCCTTTCTAAAGGTCCCCAGACCCTTCAAGAGCCCCTGAAGACCCTTCTAAAGTCCCCCAGACCCTGCTAATTCCCCGCAGGGCTTTTATAAGGGCACCCAGACCCTTCTAATGCCACTCAGGACCCTTATAAAGGCACCAGGACCCTTCTAGATCCTCTCAGGACAGTTTTAAATGCCTCCAGACCCTTCTAGACTCACCTCAGGACCATTCTAAAGGCCCCCAGATCCTTCTAATGCCCCTCAGGGCCTTTCTAAAGGCCCCCATACTTTTGTAATGCCCCTCACGTCATTTCTAAAGGCACCCAGACCCTTCTAATGCCACTCAGGGCCTTTCTAAAGGCCGCGAGACCCTTATAATCCCCCTGAGGGCCTTTAAAAAGGCCCCCAGACCCTTCTGGACCCCCTCAGGACGCTTCTAATAGCCCCCAGACCCTTCTAGAGCTCCTCAGGGCCTTTCTAAAGCCATCCACACCCTCCTAATGACCCTCAAGACCTATGTAAAGCCCCCCAGAACCTTCTAGAATGCCTCAGGACCCATCTAAAAGCCCCCAGACCCTTCTAATGCCCCTCAGGACCCTTATGAAGGCCACAAGACCCTTCTAATGCCCCTCAGGACCTTTCTAAAGGCCCTCAGACCCTTCTAATGCCCCTCAGGGCATTTATAAAGGTTCCCAGACCCTTCTAGAGCCCGTCAGGACCCTTATAAAGGCCCCCAGACCATTCTAGAGCCCCTCAGGACATTTCTAAAGGCCCGCAGACCATTCTAATGCCCGTCAGGGCCTTTATAAAGGTCCCCAGACCCTTCTACTGCCCCTCAGGAACATTCTAAAGGCCCCCAGACCCTTCTAATGCCCCACAGGGCCTTTATAAAGGTCCCCAGACCCTTCTAGAGCCCCTGAAGACCCTTCTAAAGGCCCCAAGGCCCTTATAGAGCCCCTAAGGACCCTTCTAAAGTCCCCCAGACCCTGCTAATTCCCCTCAGGGCTTTTATAAAGGCACCCAGACCCTTCTAATGCCCCTCAGGACCCTTATAAAGGCACCCAGACCATTCTAGAGCCTCTCAGGACAGTTTTAAATGCTTCCAGACCCTTCTAGACCCCCTCAGGACCATTCTAAAGGCCCCCAGACCCTTCTAATGCCCCTCAGGGCCTTTCTAAAGGCTCCCATACTTTTGTAATGCCCCTCACGTCATTTCTAAAGGCACCCAGACCCTTCTAATGCCACTCAGGTCCTTTCTAAAGGCCGCGAGACCCTTATAATCCCCCTGAGGGCCTTTAAAAAGTCCCCCAGACCCTTCTGGACCCCATCAGGACGCTTCTAATAGACCCCAGACCCTTCTAGAGCTCCTCAGAGCCTTTCTAAAGGCATCCACACCCTTCTAATGACCCTCAAGACCCATGTAAAGGCCCCCAGACCCTTCTAGATTGCCTCAGGACCCATCTAAAAGCCCCCAGACCCTTCTAATGCCTTTCAGGACCATTATGAAGGCCACAAGACCCTTCTAATGCCCCTCAGGACCTTTCTAAAGGCCCTCAGACCCTTCTAATGCGCCTCAGGGCATTTATAAAGGTTCCCAGACCCTTCTAGAGCCCCTCAGGAGCATTCTAAAGGCCCCCAGACCCTTCTAATGCCCCACAGGGCCTTCCTAAAGGTCCCCAGACCCTTCTAGAGCCCCTGAAGACCCTTCTAAAGGCCCCCAGACCCTTATAGAGCCCCTCAGGACCCTTCTAAAGTCCCCCAGACCCTGCTAATTCCCCTCAGGGCTTTTATAAGGGCACCCAGACCCTTCTAAAGCCGTTCAGGACCCTTATAAAGGCACCCAGACCCTTCTAGAGCCTCTCAGGACAGTTTTAAATGCCTCCAGAACCTTCTAGACCCCCTCAGGACCATTCTAAATGCCCCCAGACCCTTCTAATGCCCCTCAGGGCATTTCTAAAGTACCCCAGACACTTCTAGAACCTCTGAGGGCCTTTCTATATGAACCCAGACCCTTGCAATGCAACTCAGGGCCTTTCTAAAAGCCGCGAGACCCTTATAATCCCCCTGAGGGCCTTTAAAAAGGCCCCCAGACCCTTCTGGACCCCCTCAGGACGCTTCTAATAGCCCCCAGACCCTTCTAGAGCCCCTCAGGGCCTTTCTAAAGGCCTCCACACCCTTCTAATGACCCTCAAGACCCATGTAAAGGCCCTCATACCCTTCTAGATTGCCTCAGGACCCATCTAAAAGCCCCCAGAACCTTCTAATGCCCCTCAGGACCCTTCTAAAGGCCCTCAGACCCTTCTAATGCCCCTCAAGACCCATGTAAAGGCCCCTAGACCCTTCTAGATTGCCTCAGGACCCATCTAAAAGCCCCCAGACCCTTCTAATGCCCCTCAGGACCCTTACGAAGGCCACAAGACCCTTCTAATGCCCCTCAGGACCTTTCTAAAGGCCCTCAGACCCTTCTAATGCCCCTCAGGGCATTTATAAAGGTTCCCAGACACTTCTAGAGCCTGTCAGGACCCTTATAAAGGCCCCCAGACCATTCTAGAGCCCCTCAGGACACTTCTAAATCCCGCAGACCATTCTAATGCCCGTCAGGGCCTTTCTATAGGTCCCCAGACCCTTCTACTGCCCCTCAGGAGCATTCTAAAGGCCCCCAGACCGTTCTAATGCCCGACAGGTCCTTTCTAAAGGTCCCCAGACCCTTCAAGAGCCCCTGAAGACCCTTCTAAAGTCCCCCAGACCCTGCTAATTCCCCTCAGGGCTTTTATAAGGGAACCCAGACCCTTCTAAAGCCCCTCAGGACCCTTATAAAGGCACCCAGACCCTTCTAGAGCCTCTCAGGACAGTTTTAAATGCCTCCAGACCCTTCTAGAACCCCTCAGGACCATTCTAAAGGCCCCCAGACCCTTCTAATGCCCCTCAGGGCCTTTCTAAAGTACCCCAGACACTTCTAGAACTTCTTAGGGCCTTTCTATATGACCCCAGACCCTTGTAATGCCACTCAGGGTAATTCTAAAAGCCGCGAGACCCTTATAATCCCCCTGATGGCCTTTAAAAAGGCCCCCAGACCCTTCTGGACCCTCTCAGGACGCTTCTAATAGCCCCCAGACCCTTCTAGAGCCCCTCAGCGCCTTTCTAAAGGCCTCCACACCCTTCTAATGACCATCAAGACCCATGTAAAGGCCCCCAGACCCTTCTAGATTGCCTCAGGACCCATCTAAAAGCCCCCAGAACCTTCTAATGCCCCTCAGGACCCTTCTAAAGGCCCTCAGACCCTTCTAATGCCCCTCAAGTCCTATGTAAAGGCCCCTAGACCCTTCTAGATTGCCTCAGGACCCATCTAAAAGCCCCAAGACCCTTCTAATACCTTTCAGGACCCTTATGAAGGCCACAAGACCCTTCTAATGCCCCTCAGGACCTTTCTAAAGGCCCTCAGACCCTTCTAATGCCCCTCAGGGCATTTATAAAGGTTCCCAGACCCTTCTAGAGCCCGTCAGGACCCTTATAAAGGCCCCCAGACCATTCTAGAGCCCCTCAGGACACTTCTAAAGGCCCGCAGACCATTCTAATGCCCGTCAGGGCCTTTATAAAGGTCCCCAGACCCTTCTACTGCCCCTCAGGAGCATTCTAAAGGCCCCCAGACCCTTCTAATGCCCCACAGGGCCTTTCTAAAGGTCCCCAGACCCTTCTAGAGCCCCTGAAGACCCTTCTAAAGGCCCCCAGACCCTTATAGAGCCCCTCAGGACTTTTCTGAAGTCCCCCAGACCCTGCTAATTCCCCGCAGGGCTTTTATAAGGGCACCCAGACCCTTCTAATGCCCCTCAGGACCCTTATAAAGGCACCAGGACCCTTCTAGATCCTCTCAGGACAGTTTTAAATGCCTCCAGACCCTTCTAGACTCACCTCAGGACCATTCTAAAGGCCCCCAGATCCTTCTAATGCCCCTCAGGGCCTTTCTAAAGGCCCCCATACTTTTGTAATGCCCCTCACGTCATTTCTAAAGGCACCCAGACCTTTCTAATGCCACTCAGGGCCTTTCTAAAGGCCGCGAGACCCTTATAATCCCCCTGAGGGCCTTTAAAAAGGCCCCCAGACCCTTCTGGACCCCCTCAGGACGCTTCTAATAGCCCCCAGACCCTTCTAGAGCTCCTCAGGGCCTTTCTAAAGGCATCCACACCCTCCTAATGACCCTCAAGACCTATGTAAAGCCCCCCAGAACCTTCTAGAATGCCTCAGGACCCATCTAAAAGCCCCCAGACCCTTCTAATGCCTTTCAGGGCCTTTCTAAAGGCCTCCACACCCTTCTAATGACCCTCAAGACCCATGTAAAGGCCCCTAGACCCTTCTAGATTGCCTCAGGACCCATCTAAAAGCCCCCAGACCCTTCTAATGCCTTTCAGGACCCTTATGAAGGCCACCAGACCCTTCTAATGCCCCTCAGGACCTTTCTAAAGGCCCTCAGACCCTTCTAATGCCCCTCAGGGCATTTATAAAGGTTCCCAGACCCTTCTAGAGCCCATCAGGACCTTTATAAAGGCCCCCAGACCATTCTAGAGCCCCTCAGGACACTTCTAAAGGCCCGCAGACCATTCTAATGCCCGTCAGGGCCTTTATAAAGGTCCCCAGACCCTTCTAATGCCGCTCAGGACCTTTCTAAAGGCCCCCAGACCCTTATAGAGCCCCTCAGGACCCTTCTAAAGTCCCCCAGACCCTGCTAATTCCCCTCAGGGCCCTTATAAAGGCACCCAGACCCTTCTAGAGCCTCTCAGGACAGTTTTAAATGCCTCCAGACCCTTCTAGACCCCCTCAGGTCCATTCTAAAGGCCCCCAGACCCTTCTAATGCCCCTCAGGGCCTTTCTAAAGTACCCCAGACACTTCTAGAACCTCTCAGGGCCTTTCTATATGTCCCCAGACCCTTGTAATGCCCCTCAGGGCCTTTCTAAAGGCCCCCATACCCTTCTAATGCCCCTCACGTCATTTCTAAAGGCACCCAGACCCTTCTAATGCCACTCAGGGCCTTTCTAAAGGCCGCGAGACCCTTATAATCCCCCTGAGGGCCTTTAAAAAGGCCCCCAGACCCTTTTGGACCACTAAGGACGCTTCTAATAGAACCCAGAGCCTTCTAGAGCTCCTCAGGGCCTTTCTAAAGGCATCCACACCCTCCTAATGACCCTCAAGACCCATGTAAAGCCCCACAGACCCTTCTAGATTGCCTCAGGACCCATCTAAAAGCCCCCAGACCATTCTAATGCCTTTCAGGGCCTTTCTAAAGGCCTCCACACCCTTCTAATGACCCTCAAGACCCATGTAAAGGCCCCTAGACCCTTCTAGATTGCCTCAGGACCCATCTAAAAGCCCCCAGACACTTCTAATGCCTTTCAGGACCCTTATGAAGGCCACCAGACCCTTCTAATGCCCCTCAGGACCTTTCTAAAGGCCCTCAGACCCTTCTAATGCCCCTCAGGGCATTTATAAAGGTTCCCAGACCCTTCTAGAGCCCGTCAGGACCCTTATAAAGGCCCCCAAACCATTCTAGAGCCCCTCAGGACAATTCTAAAGGCCCGCAGACCATTCTAATACCCGTCAGGGCCTTTATAAAGGCCCCCAGACCCTTCTACTGCCCCTCAGGACCCTTCTAAAGTCCCCCAGACCCTGCTAATTCCCCTCAGAGCTTTTATAAGGGCACCCAGACCCTTCTAATGCCCCTCAGGACCCTTATAAAGCCACCCAGACCCTTCTAGAGCCTCTCAGGACAGTTTTAAATGCCTCCAGACCCTTCTAGGCCCCCTCAGGACCATTCTAAAGGCCCCCAGACCCTTCTAATGCCCCTCAGGGCCTTTCTAAAGTACCCCAGACACTTCTAGAATTTCTCAGGGCCTTTCTATATGACCCCAGGCCCTTGTAATGCCACTCAGGGCCTTTCTAAAGGCCGCGAGACCTTTATAATCCCCCTGAGGGCCTTTAAAAAGGCCCCCAGACCCTTCTGGACCCTCTCAGGACGCTTCTAATAGCCCCCAGACCCTTCTAGAGCCCCTCAGAGCCTTTCTAAAGGCCTCCACACCCTTCTAATGACCCTCAAGACCCATGTAAAGGCCCGTAGACCCTTCTAGATTGCATCAGGACCCTTCTAAAAGCCCCCAGACCCTTCTAATGCCTTTCAGGACCCTTATGAAGGCCACAAGACCCTTCAAATGACCCTCAGGACCTTTCTAAAGGCTCTCAGACCCTTCTAATGCCCCTCAGGGCATTTATAAAGGTTCCCAGACCCTTCTAGAGCCAGTCAGGACACTTATAAAGGTCCCCAGACCCTTATAGAGCCCCTCAGGAGCATTCTAAAGGCCCCCAGACCCTTCTAATGCCCGACAGGGCCTTTCTAAAGGTCCCCAGACCCTTCTAGAGCCCCTGAAGACCCTTCTAAAGTCCCCCAGACCCTGCTAATTCCCCTCAGGGCTTTTATAAGGGCACCCAGACCCTTCTAAAGCCCCTCAGGACCCTTATAAAGGCACCCAGACCCTTCTAGAGCCTCTCAGGACAGTTTTAAATGCCTCCCGACCCTTCTAGAGCCCCTCAGGACCATTCTAAAGGCCCCCAGACCCTTCTAATGCCCCTCAGGGCCTTTCTAAAGTACCCCAGACACTTCTTGAACTTCTCAGGGCCTTTCTATATGACCCCAGACCCTTGTAATGCCACTCAGGGCAATTCTAAAAGCCGCGAGACCCTTATAATCCCCCTGAGGGCCTTTAAAAAGGCCCCCAGACCCTTCTGGACCCTCTCAGGACGCTTCTAATAGCCCCCAGACCCTTCTAGAGCCCCTCAGAGCCTTTTTAAAGGCCTCCACACCCTTCTAATGACCATCAAGACCCATGTAAAGGCCCCCAGACCCTTCTAGATTGCCTCAGGACCCATCTAAAAGCCCCCAGACCCTTCTAATGCCCCTCAGGACCCTTCTAAAGGCCCTCAGACCCTTCTAATGCCCCTCAAGACCTATGTAAAGGCCCCTAGACCCTTCTAGATTGCCTCAGGACCCATCTAAAAGCCCCAAGACCCTTCTAATGCCTTTCAGGACCCTTATGAAGGCCACAAGACCCTTCTAATGCCCCTCAGGACCTTTCTAAAGGTCCTCAGACCCTTCTAATGCCCCTCAGGGCATTTATAAAGGTTCCCAGACCCTTCTAGAGCCCGTCAGGACCCTTATAAAGGCCCCCAGACCCTTCTACTGCCCCTCAGGAGCATTCTAAAGGCCCCCAGACCCTTCTAATGCCCCACAGGGCCTTTCTAAAGGTCCCCAGACCCTTCTAGAGCCCCTGAAGACCCTTCTAAAGGCCCCCAGACCCTTATAGAGCCCCTCAGGACCCTTCTAAAGTCCCCCAGACCCTGCTAATTCCCCTGAGGGCTTTTATAAGGGCACCCAGACCCTTCTAATGCCCCTCAGGACCCTTATAAAGGCACCAGGACCCTTCTAGAGCCTCTCAGGACAGTTTTAAATGCCTCCAGACCCTTCTAGACTCCCCTCAGGACCATTCTAAAGGCCCCCAGATCCTTCTAATGCCCCTCAGGGCCTTTCTAAAGGCCCCCATACTTTTGTAATGCCCCTCACGTCATTTCTAAAGGTACCCAGACCCTTCTAATGCCACTCAGGGCCTTTCTAAAGGCCGCGAGACCCTTATAATCCCCCTGAGGGCCTTTAAAAAGGCCCCCAGACCCTTCTGGACCCCCTCAGGACGCTTCAAATAGACCCCAGACCCTTCTAGAGCTCCTCAGGGCCTTTCTAAAGGCATCCACACCCTCCTAATGACCCTCAAGACCCATGTAAAGCCCCCCAGACCCTTCTAGATTGCCTCATGACCCATCTAAAAGCCCCCAGACCCTTCTAATGCCTTTCAGGGCCTTTCTAAAGGCCTCCACACCCTTCTAATGACCCTCAAGACCCATGTAAAGGCCCCTAGACCCTTCTAGATTGCCTCAGGACCCATCTAAAAGCCCCCAGACCCTTCTAATGCCCCTCAGGACCCTTATCAAGGCCACAAGACCCTTCTAATGCCCCTCAGGACCTTTCTAAAGGCCCTCAGACCCTTCTAATGCCCCTCAGGGCATTTATAAATGTCCCCAGACCCTTCTACTGCCCCTCAGGAGCATTCTAAAGGCCCCCAGACCCTTCTAATGCCCCACAGGGCCTTTATAAAGGTCCCCAGACCCTTCTAGAGCCCCTGAAGACCCTTCAAAAGGCCCCCAGACCATTATAGAGCCCCTCAGGACCCTTCTAAAGTCCCCCAGACCCTGCTAATTCCTCTCAGGGCTTTTATAAGGGCACCCAGACCCTTCTAATGCCCGTCAGGACCCTTATAAAGGCACCCAGATCCTTCTAGAGCCTCTCCGGACAGTTTTAAATGCCTCCAGACCCTTCTAGACCCCCTCAGGACCATTCTAAAGGCCCCCAGACCCTTCTAATGCCCCTCAGGGCCTTTCTAAATGCCCCCAGACCCTTCTAATGCCCCTCAGGGCCTTTCTAAAGTACCCCAGACATTTCTAGAACCTCTCAGGGCCTTTCTATATGACCCCAAACCCTTGTAATGCCCCTCAGGACATTTCTAAAGGCACCCAGACCCTTCTAATGCCACTCAGGGCCTTTCTAAAGGCCGCGAGACCCTTATAATCCACCTGAGGGCCTTTAAAAAGGCCCCCAGACCATCCGGGACCCCCTCAGGATGCTTCTAATAGCCCCCAGACCCTTCTAGTGCATTTCAGGGCCTTTCTAAAGGCCTCCACACCCTTCTAATGACCCTCAAGACCCATGTAAAGGCCCCCAGACACTTCTAGATAGCCTCAGGACCGATCTAAAAGCCCCCAGACCCTTCGAATGCCTTTCCGGACCCTTATGAAGGCCACAAGACCCTTCTAAAGCCCCTCAGGACCTTTCTAAAGGCCCTCAGACCCTTCTAATGCCCCTCAGGGCATTTATAAAGGTTCCCAGACCCTTCTAAAGCCCGTCAGGACCCTTATAAAGGCCCCCAGACCATTCTAGAGCCCCTCAGGACACTTCTAAAGGCCCACAGACTATTCTAATGCCCGTCAGGGCCTTTATAAAGGTCCCCAGACCCTTCTACTGCCCCTCAGGCGCATTCTAAAGGCCCCCAGACCCTTCTAATGCCCCAAAGGGCCTTTCTAAAGGTCCCCAGACCCTTCTAGAGCCCCTGAAGACCCTTCTAAAGGCCCGCAGACCCTTATAGAGCCCCTCAGGACCCTTCTAAAGTCCCCCAGACCCTGATAATTCATTTCAGGTCTTTTATAAGGGCACCCAGACCCTTCTAATGCCCCGCAGGACCCTTCTAAAGGCCCCCAGACCCTTCTAATGCCCCTCAGGGCCTTTCTAAAGTACCCCAGACACTTCTAGAACCTCTTAGGGCCTTTCTATATGACCCCAGACCCTTGTAATGCCCCTCAGGGCCTTTCTAAATGCCCCCATACCCTTCGAATGACCCTCAGGACATTTCTAAAGGCCCCCAGACCCTTCTAGAGACCCTCAGGACATATCTAAAGGCGTTCAGACCCTTCTAGAGCCCCCAAGGACATTTCTAAAGGCACCCAGACCCTTCTAATGCCACTCAGGGCCTTTCTAAAGGCCGCGAGACCCATATAATCCCCCTGAGGGCCTTTAATATGCCCCCAGACCCTTCTGGACCCCCTCAGGACACTTCTAATAGCCCCGAGACCCTTCTAGAGCCCCTCAGGGCCTTTCTAAAGGCCTCCACACCCTTCTAATGACCCTCAAGACCCATGTAAAGGCCCCTAGACCCTTCTAGATTGCCTCAGGACCCATCAAAAAGACCTCAGACCCTTCTAATGCCTTTCAGGACCCTTATGAAGGCCACCAGACCCTGCTAATTCCACTCAGTTCTATTATAAGGGCCACAAGACCCTTCAAATGCCCCTCAGGACCCTTATAAAGGCACCCAGACCCTTCTAGAGCCTCTCAGGACAGATTTAAATGCCTCCAGACCATTCTAGACCCCCTCAGGACCATTCTAAAGGCACCCAGACCCTTCTAATGCACCTCAGGACCCTTCTAAAGGCCCCCAGACCCTTCTAATGCCCCTCAGGGCCTTTCTAAAGTACCCCAGACACTTCTAGAACCTCTTAGGGCCTTTCTATATGACCCCAGACCCTTGTAATGCCCCTCAGGGCCTTTCTAAATGCCCCCATACCCTTCGAATGACCCTCAGGACATTTCTAATGGCCCCCAGACCCTATAAGAGCCCCTCAGGACATTTCTAAAGGCACCCAGAACCTTCTAATGCCACTCAGGGCCTTTCTAAAGGCTGCGAGACCCTTATAATCCCCCTGAGGACCTTTAAAAAGGCCCCCAGACCCTTCTGGACCCCCTCAGGACGCTTCTAATAGACCCCAGACCCTTCTAGAGCACCTCAGGGCCTTTCTAAAGGCCTCCACACCCTTCTAATGACCCTCAAGACCCATGTAAAGGCCCCTAGACCCTTCTAGATTGCCTCAGGACCCATCTAAAAGCCCCCAGACCCTTCCAATGCCTTTCAGGACCATTATTAAAGCCACAAGACCCTTCTAATGCCCCTCAGGACCTTTCTAAAGGCCCTCAGACCCTTCTAATGCCCCTCAGGGCATTTATAAAGGTTCCCAGACCCTTCTAGAGCCCGTCAGGACCCTTATAAAGGACCCCAGACCATTCTAGAGCCCCTCAGGACACTTCTAAAGGCCCGCAGACCATTCTAATGCCCGTCAGGGCCTTTATAAAGGTCCCCAGACCCTTCTACTGCCCCTCAGGAGCATTCTAAAGGCCCCCAGACCCTTCTAATGCCCCACAGGGCCTTTCTAAAGGTCCCCAGACCCTTCTAGAGCCCCTGAAGACCCTTCTAAAGGCCCCCAGACCCTTATAGAGCCCCTCAGGACCCTTCTAAAGTCCCCCAGACCCTGCTAATTCCCCGCAGGGCTTTTATAAGGGCACCCAGACCCTTCTAATGCCCCTCAGGACCCTTATAAAGGCACCAGGACCCTTCTAGAGCCTCTCAGGACAGTTTTAAATGCCTCCAGACCCTTCTAGACTCCCCTCAGGACCATTCTAAAGGCCCCCATACCCTTCTAATGCCCCTCACGTCATTTCTAAAGGCACCCAGACCCTTCTAATGCCACTCAGGGCCTTTCTAAAGGATGCGAGACCCTTATAATCCCCCTGAGGGCCTTTAAAAAGGCCCCCAGACCCTTCTGGACCACTAAGGACGCTTCTAATAGAACTCAGACCCTTCTAGAGCTCCTCAGGGCCTTTCTAAAGGCATCCACACCCTCCTAATGACCCTCAAGACCCATGTAAAGCCCCACAGACCCTTCTAGATTTCCTCAGGACCCATCTAAAAGCCCCCAGACCCTTCTAATGCCTTTCAGGGCCTTTCTAAAGGCCTCCACACCCTTCTAATGATCCTCAAGACCCATGTAAAGGCCCCTAGACCCTTCTAGATTGCCTCAGGACCCATCTAAAAGCCCCCAGACAATTCTAATGCCTATCAGGACCCTTACGAAGGCCACCAGACCCTTCTAATGCCCCTCTGGACCTTACTAAAGGCCCTCAGACCCTTCTAATGCCCCTCAGGGCATTTATAAAGGTTCCCAGACCCTTCTAGAGCCCGTCAGGACCCTTATAAAGGCCCCCAAACCATTCTAGAGCCCCTCAGGACAATTCTAAAGGGCCGCAGACCATTCTAATACCCGTCAGGGCCTTTATAAAGGTCCCCAGACCCTTCTACTGCCCCTCAGGACCCTTCTAAAGTCCCCCAGACCCTGCTAATTCCCCTCAGGGCTTTCATAAGGGCACCCAGACCCTTCTAATGCCCCTCAGGACCCTTATAAAGGCACCAGGACCCATCTAGAGCCTCTCAGGACAGTTTTAAATGCCTCCAGACCCTTCTAGACCCCCTCAGGACCATTCTAAAGGCCCCCAGACCCTTCTAATGCCCCTCAGGGCCTTTCTAAAGTACCCCAGACACTTCTAGAATTTCTCAGGGCCTTTCTATATGACCCCAGGCCCTTGTAATGCCACTCAGGGCCTTTCTAAAGGCCGCGAGACCCTTATAATCCCCCTGAGGGCCTTTAAAAAGGCCCCCAGACCATTCTGGACCCCCTCAGGCCGATTCTAATAGCCCCCAGAGCCTTCTAGAGCCCCTCAGGGCCTTTCTAAAGGCCTCCACACCCTTCTAATGACCCTCAAAACCCATGTAAAGGCCCCCAGACCCTTCTAGATTGCCTAAGGACCCATCTAATAGCCCCAGACCCTTCTAATGCCTTTCAGGGCCTTTCTAAAGGCCTCCACACCCTTCTAATGACCCTCAAGACCCATGTAAAGGCCCCTAGACCCTTCTAGATTGCCTCACGACCCATCTAAAAGCCACCAGACCCTTCTAATGCCTTTCAGGACCCTTATGAAGGCCACAAGACCCTTCTAATGACCCTCAGGACCTTTCTAAAGGCCCTCAGACCCTTCTAATGCCCCTCAGGGCATTTATAAAGGTTCCCAGACCCTTCTAGAGCCAGTCAGGACACTTATAAAGGTCCCCAGACCCTTATAGAGCCCCTCAGGAGCATTCTAAAGGCCCCCAGACCCTTCTAATGCCCGACAGGGCCTTTCTAAAGGTCCCCAGACCCTTCTAGAGCCCCTGAAGACCCTTCTAAAGTCCCCCAGACCCTGCTAATTCCCCTCAGGGCTTTTATAAGGGCACCCAGACACTTCTAAAGCCCCTCAGGACCCTTATAAAGGCACCCAGACCCTTCTAGAGCCTCTCAGGACAGTTTTAAATGCCTCCAGACCCTTCTAGAACCCCTCAGGACCATTCTAAAGGCCCCCAGACCCTTCTAATGCCCCTCAGGGCCTTTCTAAAGTACCCCAGACACTTCTAGAACTTCTCAGGGCCTTTCTATATGACCCCAGACCCTTGTAATGCCACTCAGGGCAATTCTAAAAACCGCGAGACCCTTATAATCCCCCTGAGGGCCTTTAAAAAGGCCCCCAGACCCTTCTGGGCCCTCTCAGGACGCTTCTAATAGCCCCCAGACCCTTCTAGAGCCCCTCAGGGCCTTTCTAAAGGCCTCCACACCCTTCTAATGACCCTCAAGACCCATGTAAAGGCCCCCAGACCCTTCTAGATTGCCTCAGGACCCATCTAAAAGCCCCCAGACCCTTCTAATGCCCCTCAGGACCCTTCTAAAGGCCCTCAGACCCTTCTAATGCCCCTCAAGACCTATGTAAAGGCCCCTAGACCCTTCTAGATTGCCTCAGGACCCATCTTAAAGCCCCCAGACCCTTCTAATGCCTTTCAGGACCCTTATGAAGGCCACAAGACCCTTCTAATGCCCCTCAGGACCTTTCTAAAGGCCCTCAGACCCTTCTAATGCCCCTCAGGGCATTTATAAAGGTTCCCAGACCCTTCTAGAGCCCGTCAGGACCCTTATAAAGACCCCCAGACCATTCTAGAGCCCCTCAGGACACTTCTAAAGGCCCGCAGACCATTCTAATGCCCGTCAGGGCCTTTATAAAGGTCCCCAGACCCTTCTACTGCCCCTCAGGAGCATTCTAAAGGCCCCCAGACCCTTCTAATGCCCCACAGGGCCTTTCTAAAGGTCCCCAGACCCTTCTAGAGCCCCTGAAGACCCTTCTAAAGGCCCCCAGACCCTTATAGAGCCCCTCAGGACACTTCTAAAGTCCCCCAGACCCTGCTAATTCCCCTGAGGGCTTTTATAAGGGAACCCAGACCCTTCTAATGCCCCTCAGGACCCTTATAAAGGCACCAGGACCCTTCTAGAGCCTCTCAGGACAGTTTTAAATGACTCCAGACCCTTCTAGACTCCCCTCAGGACCATTCTAAAGGCCCCCAGATCCTTCTAATGCCCCTCAGGGCATTTATAAAGGTTCCCAGACCCTTCTAGAGCCCGTCAGGACACTTATAAAGGTCCCCAGACCATTCTACTGCCCCTCAGGAGCATTCTAAAGGCCCCCAGACCCTTCTAATGCCCCACAGGGCCTTTCTAAAGGTCCCCAGACCCTTCTAGAGCCCGTGAAGACCCTTCAAAAGGCCCCCAGACCATTATAGAGCCCCTCAGGACCCTTCTAAAGTCCCCCAGACCCTGCTAATTCCTCTCAGGGCTTTTATAAGGGCACCCAGACCCTTCTAATGACCGTCAGGACCCTTATAAAGGCACCCAGATCCTTCTAGAGCCTCTCAGGACAGTTTTAAATGCCTCCAGACCCTTCTAGACCCCCTCAGGACCATTCTAAAGGCCCCCTGACCCTTCTAATGCCCCTCAGGGCCTTTCTAAAGGCCCCCACACCCTTCTAATGCCCCTCACGGCCTATCTAAAGTACCCCAGACATTTCTAGAACCTCTCAGGGCCTTTCTATATGACCCCAAAGCCTTGTAATGCCCCTCAGGACATTTCTAAAGGCACCCAGAACCTTCTAATGCCACTCAGGGCCTTTCTAAAGGCCGCGAGACCCTTATAATCCACCTGAGGGCCATTAAAAAGGCCCCCAGACCCTCCGGGACCCACTCAGGATGCTTCTAATAGCCCCCAGACCCTTCTAGTGCATTTCAGGGCCTTTCTAAAGGCCTCCACACCCTTCTAATGACCCTCAAGACCCATGTAAAGGCCCCCAGACACTTCTAGATAGCCTCAGGACCCATCTAAAAGCCCCCAGACCCTTCTAATGCCTTTCCGGACCCTTATGAAGGCCACAAGACCCTTCTAAAGCCCCTCAGGACCTTTCTAAAGGCCCTCAGACCCTTCTAATGCCCCTGAGGGCATTTATAAAGGTCCCCAGACCCTTCTAGAGCCCGTCAGGACCCTTATAAAGGACCCCAGACCATTCTAGAGCCCCTCAGGACACTTCTAAAGGCCCACAGACTATTCTAATGCCCGTCAGGGCCTTTATAAAGGTCCCCAGACCCTTCTACTGCCCCTCAGGAGCATTCTAAAGGCCCCCAGACCCTTCTAATGCCCCACAGGGCCTTTCTAAAGGTCCCCAGACCCTTCTAGAGCCCCTGAAGACCCTTCTAAAGGCCCGCAGACATTTATAGAGCCCCTCAGGACCCTTCTAAAGTCCCCCAGACCCTGCTAATTCCTTTCAGGTCTTTTATAAGGGCACCCAGACCCTTCTAATGCCTTGCAGGACCCTTCTAAAGGCCCCCAGACACTTCTAATGCCCCTCAGGGCCTTTCTAAAGTACCCCAGACATTTCTAGAACCTCTCAGGCCCTTTCTATATGATCCGAGACCCTTGTAATGCCCCTCAGGGACTTTCTAAAGACCCCCATACCCTTCTAATGCCCCTCAGGACATTTCTAAAGGCCCCCAGACCCTTCTAGAGCCCCTCAGGACATATCTAAAGGCGCCCAGACCCTTCTAGAGCCCCTCAGGACATTTCTAAATGCACCCAGACCCTTCTATTGCCACTCAGGTCCTTTCTAAAGGCCGCGAGACCCATATAATCCCCCTGAGGGCCTATAAAAAGGCCCCCAGACCCTTCTGGACCCCCTCAGGACACTTCTAATAGCCCCCAGACCCTTCTAGAGCACCTCAGGGCCTTTCTAAAGGCCTCCACACCCTTCTAATGACCCTCAAGACCCATGTAAAGGCACCTAGACCCTTCTAGATTGCCTCAGGACCCATCTAAAAGACCCCAGACCCTTCTAATGCCTTTCAGGACCCTTATGAAGGCCACCAGACCCTTCTAATGCCCCTCAGGACCTTTCTAAAGGCCCTCAGACCCTTCTAATGCCCCTCAGGGCATTTATAAAGGTTCCCAGACCCTTCTAGATCCCATCAGGACCCTTATAAAGGCCCCCAGACCATTCTAGAGCCCCTCAGGACACTTCTAAAGGCCCGCAGACCATTCTAATGCCCGTCAGGGCCTTTATAAAGGTGCCCAGACCCTTCTACTGCCCCTCAGGAGCATTCTAAAGGCACCCAGACCTTCTAATGCCGCTCAGGACCTTTCTAAAGGCCCCCAAACCCTTATAGAGGCCCTCAGGACCCTTCTAAAGTCCCCCAGACCCTGCTAATTCCCCTCAGGGCCCTTATAAAGGCACCCAGACCCTTCTAGAGCCTCTCAGGACAGTTTTAAATGCCTCCAGACCCTTCTAGACCCCCTCAGGTCCATTCTAAAGCCCCCCAGACCCTTCTAATGCCCCTCAGGGCCTTTCTAAAGTACCCCAGACACTTCTAGAACCTCTCAGGGCCTTTCTATATGACCCCTGACCCTTGCAATGCCCCTCAGGGCCTTTCTAAAGGCCCCCATACCCTTCTAATGCCCCTGAAGACCCTTCTAAAGGCCCCCAGACCCTTCTAGAGCCCCTCAGGACATTTCTAAAGGCACCCAGAACCTTCTAATGCCACTCAGGGCCTTTCTAAAGGCTGCGAGACCCTTATAATCCCCCTAAGGACCTTTAAAAAGGTCCCCAGACCCTTCTGGACCCACTCAGGACGCTTCTAATAGCCCCCAGACCATTCTACAGCCCCTCAGGGCCTTTCTAAAGGCCTCCACACCCTTCTAATGACCCTCAAGACCCATGTAAAGGCCCCCAGACCCTTCTAGATTGCGCAGGACCAATCTAAAAGCCCCCAGACCCTTCTAATGCCCCTCAGGACCCTTCTAAAGGCGCCCAGACCATTCTAATGCCCCTCAGGACCCTTCTAAAGTCCCGCAGACCATGCTAATTCCACTCAGGGCTATTATATGGGCCACAAGACCCTTCAAATGCCCCTCAGGACCCTTATAAAGGCACCCAGACCCTTCTAGAGCCTCTCAGGACAGTTTTAAATGCTTCCAGACCCTTCTAGACCCCCTCAGGACCATTCTAAAGGCCCCCAGACCCTTCTAATGCCCCTCAGGGCCTTTCTAAAGGCTCCCATACGCTTCTAATGCCCCTCAGGTCATTTCTAAAGGCACCCAGACCCTTCTAATGCCACTCAGGGCCTTTCTAAAGGCCGCGAGACCCTTATAATCCACCTGAGGGCCTTGAAAAAGGCCCTCAGACCCTTCTGGACCCCCTCAGGACGCTTCTAATAGCCCCCAGACCCTTCTAGAGCTCCTCAGGGCCTTTCTAAAGGACTCCACACCCTTCTAATGACCCTCAAGACCCATGTAAAGGCCCCCAGACCCTTCTAGATTGCCTTAGGACCCATCTAAAAGACCCCAGACCCTTCTAATGCCTTTCAGGACCCTTATCAAGGCTACAAGACTCTTCTAATGCCCCTCAGCACCTTTCTAAAGGCCCTCAGACCCTTCTAATGCCCCTCAGGGCATTTATAAAGGTTCCCAGACCCTTCTAGAGCCTGTCAGGGCACTTATAAAGGCCCCCAGACCATTCTAGAGCCCCTCAGGACACTTCTACATCCCGCAGACCATTCTAATGCCTGTCAGGGCCTTTATAAATGTCCCCAGACCCTTCTACTGCCCCTCAGGATCATTCTAAAGGTCCCCAGACCCTTCTAGTGACTCACAGGGCCTTTCTAAAGGTCCCCAGACCCTTCTAGAGCCCCTGAAGACCCTTCTAAAGGCCCCCCGACCGTAATAGAGCCCCTCAGGACCCTTCTAAAGTCCCCCAGACCCAGCTAATTCCCCTCAGGGCTTTTATAAGGGCACCCAGACCCTTCTAATGCCACTCAGGACCCTTATAAAGGCACGCAGACCCTTCTAGAGCCTCTCAGGACAGTTTTAAATGCCTCCAGAGCCTTCTAGACCCCCTCAGGACCATTCTAAAGGCCCCCAGACCCTTCTAATGCCCCTCAGGGCCTTTCTAAAGTACCCCAGACACTTCTAGAACCTCTCAGAGCCTTTCTATATGACCCCAGACCCTTGTAATGCCACTCAGGGCCTTTCTAAAGGCCGCGAGACCCTTATAATCCCCCTGAGGGCCTTTAAAAAGGCACCCAGACCCTTCTGGACCCCCTCAGGACGCTTCTAATAGCCCCCAGACCCTTCTAGAGCCCCTCAGGGCCTTTCTAAAGGCCTCCACACCCTTCTAATGACCCTCAAGACCCATGTAAAGGCCCCCAGACCCTTCTAGATTGCCTAAGGACCCATCTAATAGCCCCAGACCCTTCTAATGCCTTTCAGGGCCTTTCTAAAGGCCTCCACACCCTTCTAATGACCCTCAAGACCCATGTAAAGGCCCCTAGACCCTTCTAGATTGCCTCAGGACCCATCTAAAAGCCCCCAGACCCTTCTAATGCCTTTCAGGACCCTTATGAAGGCCACAAGACCCTTCTAATGCCCCTCAGGACCTTTCTTAAGGCCCTCAGACCCTTCTAATGCCCCTCAGGGCATTTATAAAGGTTCCCAGACCCTTCTAGAGCCCGTCAGGACCCTTATAAAGGCCCCCAGACCATTCTAGAGCCCCTCAGGACACTTCTAAAGGCCCGCAGACCATTCTAATGCCCGTCAGGGCCTTTATAAAGGTCCCCAGACCCTTCTACTGCCCCTCAGGCGCATCCTAAAGGCCCCCAGACCCTTCTAATGCCCCACAGGGCCTTTCTAAAGGTCCCCAGACCCTTCTAGAGCCCCTGAAGACCCTTCTAAAGGCCCCCAGACCCTTATAGAGCCCCTCATGACCCTTCTAAAGTCCCCCAGACCCTGCTAATTCCCCTCAGGGCTTTTATAAGGGTACCCAGACCCTTCTAAAGCCCCTCAGGACCCTTATAAAGGCACCAGGACCCTTCTAGAGCCTCTCAGGACAGTTTTAAATGCCTCCAGACCCTTCTAGACTCCTATCAGGACCATTCTAAACGCCCCCAGACGATTCTAATGCCCCTCAGGGCCTTTTTAAAGGCCCCCATACTTTTGTAATGCCCCTCACGTCATTTCTAAAGGCACCCAGACCCTTCTAATGCCACTCAGGTCCTTTCTAAAGGCCGCGAGACCCTTATAATCCCCCTGAGGGCCTTTAAAAAGTCCCCCAGACCCTTCTGGACCCCCTCAGGACGCTTCTAATAGACCCCAGACCCTTCTAGAGCTCCTCAGAGCCTTTCTAAAGGCATCCACACCCTTCTAATGACCCTCAAGACCCATGTAAAGGCCCCCAGACCCTTCTAGATTGCCTCAGGACCAATCTAAAAGCCCCCAGACCCTTCTAATGCCTTTCAGGACCATTATGAAGGCCACAAGACCCTTCTAATGCCCCTCAGGACCTTTCTAAAGGCCCTCAGACCCTTCTAATGCGCCTCAGGGCATTTATAAAGGTTCCCAGACCCTTCTAGAGCCCCTCAGGAGCATTCTAAAGGCCCCCAGACCCTTCTAATGCCCCACAGGGCCTTCCTAAAGGTCCCCAGACCCTTCTAGAGCCCCTGAAGACCATTCTAAAGGCCCCCAGACCCTTATAGAGCCCCTCAGGACCCTTCTAAAGTCCCCCAGACCCTGCTAATTCCCCTCAGGGCTTTTATAAGGGCACCCAGACCCTTCTAAAGCCGTTCAGGACCCTTATAAAGGCACCCAGACCCTTCTAGAGCCTCTCAGGACAGTTTTAAATGCCTCCAGAACCTTCTAGACCCCCTCAGGACCATTCTAAAGGCCCCCAGACCCTTCTAATGCCCCTCAGGGCATTTCTAAAGTACCCCAGACACTTCTAGAACCTCTGAGGGCCTTTCTATATGAACCCAGACCCTTGTAATGCAACTCAGGGCCTTTCTAAAAGCCGCGAGACCCTTATAATCCCCCTGAGGGCCTTTAAAAAGGCCCCCAGACCCTTCTGGACCCCCTCAGGACGCTTCTAATAGCCCCCAGACCCTTCTAGAGCCCCTCAGGGCCTTTCTAAAGGCCTCCACACCCTTCTAATGACCCTCAAGACCCATGTAAAGGCCCTCAGACCCTTCTAGATTGCCTCAGGACCCATCTAAAAGCCCCCAGAACCTTCTAATGCCCCTCAGGACCCTTCTAAAGGCCCTCAGACCCTTCTAATGCCCCTCAAGACCCATGTAAAGGCCCCTAGACCCTTCTAGATTGCCTCAGGACCCATCTAAAAGCCCCCAGACCCTTCTAATGCCCCTCAGGACCCTTACGAAGGCCACAAGACCCTTCTAATGCCCCTCAGGACCTTTCTAAAGGCCCTCAGACCCTTCTAAAGCCCCTCAGGGCATTTATAAAGGTTCCCAGACACTTCTAGAGCCCGTCAGGACACTTATAAAGGACCCCAGACCATTCTAGAGCCCCTCAGGACACTTCTAAATCCCGCAGACCATTCTAATGCCCGTCAGGGCCTTTCTATAGGTCCCCAGACCCTTCTACTGCCCCTCAGGAGCATTCTAAAGGCCCCCAGACCCTTCTAATGCCCGACAGGGCCTTTCTAAAGGTCCCCAGACCCTTCAAGAGCCCCTGAAGACCCTTCTAAAGTCCCCCAGACCCTGCTAATTCCCCTCAGGGCTTTTATAAGGGCACCCAGACCCTTCTAAAGCCCCTCAGGACCCTTATAAAGGCACCCAGACCCTTCTAGAGCCTCTCAGGACAGTTTTAAATGCCTCCAGACCCTTCTAGAACCCCTCAGGACCATTCTAAAGGCCCCCAGACCCTTCTAATGCCCCTCAGGGCCTTTCTAAAGTACCCCAGACACTTCTAGAACTTCTTAGGGCCTTTTTATATGACCCCAGACCCTTGTAATGCCACTCAGGGTAATTCTAAAAGCCGCGAGACCCTTATAATCCCCCTGATGGCCTTTAAAAAGGCCCCCAGACCCTTCTGGACCCTCTCAGGACGCTTCTAATAGCCCCCAGACCCTTCTAGAGCCCCTCAGCGCCTTTCTAAAGGCCTCCACACCCTTCTAATGACCATCAAGACCCATGTAAAGGCCCCCAGACCCTTCTAGATTGCCTCAGGACCCATCTAAAAGCCCCCAGAACCTTCTAATGCCCCTCAGGACCCTTCTAAAGGCCCTCAGACCCTTCTAATGCCCCTCAAGTCCTATGTAAAGGCCCCTAGACCCTTCTAGATTGCCTCAGGACCCATCTAAAAGCCCCAAGACCCTTCTAATACCTTTCAGGACCCTTATGAAGGCCACAAGACCCTTCTAATGCCCTTCAGGACCTTTCTAAAGGCCCTCAGACCCTTCTAATGCCCCTCAGGGCATTTATAAAGGTTCCCAGACCCTTCTAGAGCCCGTCAGGACCCTTATAAAGGCCCCCAGACCATTCTAGAGCCCCTCAGGACACTTCTAAAGGCCCGCAGACCATTCTAATGCCCGTCAGGGCCTTTATAAAGGTCCCCAGACCCTTCTACTGCCCCTCAGGAGCATTCTAAAGGCCCCCAGACCCTTATACTGCCCCACAGGGCCTTTCTAAAGGTCCCCAGACCCTTCTAGAGCCCCTGAAGACCCTTCTAAAGGCCCCCAGACCCTTATAGAGCCCCTCAGGACTTTTCTGAAGTCCCCCAGACCCTGCTAATTCCCCGCAGGGCTTTTATAAGGGCACCCAGACCCTTCTAATGCCCCTCAGGACCCTTATAAAGGCACCAGGACCCTTCTAGATCCTCTCAGGACAGTTTTAAATGCCTCCAGACCCTTCTAGACTCACCTCAGGACCATTCTAAAGGCCCCCAGATCCTTCTAATGCCCCTCAGGGCCTTTCTAAAGGCCCCCATACTTTTGTAATGCCCCTCACGTCATTTCTAAAGGCACCCAGACCTTTCTAATGCCACTCAGGGCCTTTCTAAAGGCCGCGAGACCCTTATAATCCCCCTGAGGGCCTTTAAAAAGGCCCCCAGACCCTTCTGGACCCCCTCAGGACGCTTCTAATAGCCCCCAGACCCTTCTAGAGCTCCTCAGGGCCTTTCTAAAGCCATCCACACCCTCCTAATGACCCTCAAGACCTATGTAAAGCCCCCCAGAACCTTCTAGAATGCCTCAGGACCCATCTAAAAGCCCCCAGACCCTTCTAATGCCTTTCAGGGCCTTTCTAAAGGCCTCCACACCCTTCTAATGACCCTCAAGACCCATGTAAAGGCCCCTAGACCCTTCTAGATTGCCTCAGGACCCATCTAAAAGCCCCCAGACCCTTCTAATGCCTTTCAGGACCCTTATGAAGGCCACCAGACCCTTCTAATGCCCCTCAGGACCTTTCTAAAGGCCCTCAGACCCTTCTAATGCCCCTCAGGGCATTTATAAAGGTTCCCAGACCCTTCTAGAGCCCATCAGGACCTTTATAAAGGCCCCCAGACCATTCTAGAGCCCCTCAGGACACTTCTAAAGGCCCGCAGACCATTCTAATGTCCGTCAGGGCCTTTATAAAGGTCCCCAGACCCTTCTAATGCCGCTCAGGACCTTTCTAAAGGCCCCCAGACCCTTATAGAGCCCCTCAGGACCCTTCTAAAGTCCCCCAGACCCTGCTAATTCCCCTCAGGGCCCTTATAAAGGCACCCAGACCCTTCTAGAGCCTCTCAGGACAGTTTTAAATGCCTCCAGACCCTTCTAGACCCCCTCAGGTCCATTCTAAAGGCCCCCAGACCCTTCTAATGCCCCTCAGGGCCTTTCTAAAGTACCCCAGACACTTCTAGAACCTCTCAGGGCCTTTCTATATGTCCCCAGACCCTTGTAATGCCCCTCAGGGCCTTTCTAAAGGCCCCCATACCCTTCTAATGCCCCTCACGTCATTTCTAAAGGCACCCAGACCCTTCTAATGCCACTCAGGGCCTTTCTAAAGGCCGCGAGACCCTTATAATCCCCCTGAGGGCCTTTAAAAAGGCCCCCAGACCCTTTTGGACCACTAAGGACGCTTCTAATAGAACCCAGACCCTTCTAGAGCTCCTCAGGGCCTTTCTAAAGGCATCCACACCCTCCTAATGACCCTCAAGACCCATGTAAAGCCCCACAGACCCTTCTAGATTGCCTCAGGACCCATCTAAAAGCCCCCAGACCATTCTAATGCCTTTCAGGGCCTTTCTAAAGGCCTCCACACCCTTCTAATGACCCTCAAGACCCATGTAAAGGCCCCTAGACCCTTCTAGATTGCCTCAGGACCCATCTAAAAGCCCCCAGACACTTCTAATGCCTTTCAGGACCCTTATGAAGGCCACCAGACCCTTCTAATGCCCCTCAGGACCTTTCTAAAGGCCCTCAGACCCTTCTAATGCCACTCAGGGCATTTATAAAGGTTCCCAGACCCTTCTAGAGCCCGTCAGGACCCTTATAAAGGCCCCCAAACCATTCTAGAGCCCCTCAGGACAATTCTAAAGGCCCGCAGACCATTCTAATACACGTCAGGGCCTTTATAAAGGTCCCCAGACCCTTCTACTGCCCCTCAGGACCCTTCTAAAGTCCCCCAGACCCTGCTAATTCCCCTCAGAGCTTTTATAAGGGCACCCAGACCCTTCTAATGCCCCTCAGGACCTTTCTAAAGTACCCCAGACACTTCTAGAATTTCTCAGGGCCTTTCTATATGACCCCAGGCCCTTGTAATGCCACTCAGGGCCTTTCTAAAGGCCGCGAGACCCTTATAATCCCCCTGAGGGCCTTTAAAAAGGCCCCCAGACTTTTCTGGACCCTCTCAGGACGCTTCTAATAGCCCCCAGACCCTTCTAGAGCCCCTCAGAGCCTTTCTAAAGGCCTCCACACCCTTCTAATAACCCTCAAGACCCATGTAAAGGCCCGTAGACCCTTCTAGATTGCATCAGGACCCTTCTAAAAGCCCCCAGACCCTTCTAATGCCTTTCAGGACCCTTATGAAGGCCACAAGACCCTTCAAATGACCCTCAGGACCTTTCTAAAGGCCCTCAGACCCTTCTAATGCCCCTCAGGACATTTGTAAAGGTTCCCAGACCCTTCTAGAGCCAGTCAGGACACTTATAAAGGTCCCCAGACCCTTATAGAGCCCCTCAGGAGCATTCTAAAGGCCCCCAGACCCTTCTAATGCCCGACAGGGCCTTTCTAAAGGTCCCCAGACCCTTCTAGAGCCCCTGAAGACCCTTCTAAAGTCCCCCAGACCCTGCTAATTCCCCTCAGGGCTTTTATAAGGGCACCCAGACCCTTCTAAAGCCCCTCAGGACCCTTATAAAGGCACCCAGACCCTTCTAGAGCCTCTCAGGACAGTTTTAAATGCCTCCCGACCCTTCTAGAACCCCTCAGGACCATTCTAAAGGCCCCCAGACCCTTCTAATGCCCCTCAGGGCCTTTCTAAAGTACCCCAGACACTTCTTGAACTTCTCAGGGCCTTTCTATATGACCCCAGACCCTTCTAATGCCACTCAGGGCCTTTCTAAAGGCCGCGAGACCCTTATAATCCCCCTGAGGGCCTTTAAAAAGGCCCCCAGACCCTTCTGGACCCCCTCAGGACGCTTCAAATAGACCCCAGACCCTTCTAGAGCTCCTCAGGGCCTTTCTAAAGGCATCCACACCCTCCTAATGACCCTCAAGACCCATGTAAAGCCCCCCAGACCCTTCTAGATTGCCTCATGACCCATCTAAAAGCCCCCAGACCCTTCTAATGCCTTTCAGGGCCTTTCTAAAGGCCTCCACACCCTTCTAATGACCCTCAAGACCCATGTAAAGGCCCCTAGACCCTTCTAGATTGCCTCAGGACCCATCTAAAAGCCCCCAGACCCTTCTAATGCCCCTCAGGACCCTTATCAAGGCCACAAGACCCTTCTAATGCCCCTCAGGACCTTTCTAAAGGCCCTCAGACCCTTCTAATGCCCCTCAGGGCATTTATAAATGTCCCCAGACCCTTCTACTGCCCCTCAGGAGCATTCTAAAGGCCCCCAGACCCTTCTAATGCCCCACAGGGCCTTTCTAAAGGTCCCCAGACCCTTCTAGAGCCCCTGAAGACCCTTCAAAAGGCCCCCAGACCATTATAGAGCCCCTCAGGACCCTTCTAAAGTCCCCCAGACCCTGCTAATTCCTCTCAGGGCTTTTATAAGGGCACCCAGACCCTTCTAATGCCCGTCAGGACCCTTATAAAGGCACCCAGATCCTTCTAGAGCCTCTCCGGACAGTTTTAAATGCCTCCAGACCCTTCTAGACCCGCTCAGGACCATTCTAAAGGCCCCCAGACCCTTCTAATGCCCCTCAGGGCCTTTCTAAATGCCCCCAGACCTTTCTAATGCCCCTCAGGGCCTTTCTAAAGTACCCCAGACATTTCTAGAACCTCTCAGGGCCTTTCTATATGACCCCAAACCCTTGTAATGCCCCTCAGGACGTTTCTAAAGGCACCCAGACCCTTCTAATGCCACTCAGGGCCTTTCTAAAGGCCGCGAGACCCTTATAATCCACCTGAGGGCCTTTAAAAAGGCCCCCAGACCATCCGGGACCCCCTCAGGATGCTTCTAATAGCCCCCAGACCCTTCTAGTGCATTTCAGGGCCTTTCTAAAGGCCTCCACACCCTTCTAATGACCCTCAAGACCCATGTAAAGGCCCCCAGACCCTTCTAGATAGCCTCAGGACCGATCTAAAAGCCCCCAGACCCTTCGAATGCCTTTCCGGACCCTTATGAAGGCCACAAGACCCTTCTAAAGCCCCTCAGGACCTTTCTAAAGGCCCTCAGACCCTTCTAATGCCCCTCAGGGCATTTATAAAGGTTCCCAGACCCTTCTAGAGCCCGTCAGGACCCTTATAAAGGCCCCCAGACCATTCTAGAGCCCCTCAGGACACTTCTAAAGGCCCACAGACTATTCTAATGCCCGTCAGGGCCTTTATAAAGGTCCCCAGACCCTTCTACTGCCCCTCAGGCGCATTCTAAAGGCCCCCAGACCCTTCTAATGCCCCAAAGGGCCTTTCTAAAGGTCCCCAGACCCTTCTAGAGCCCCTGAAGACCATTCTAAAGGCCCGCAGACCCTTATAGAGCCCCTCAGGACCCTTCTAAAGTCCCCCAGACCCTGATAATTCATTTCAGGTCTTTTATAAGGGCACCCAGACCCTTCTAATGCCCCGCAGGACCCTTCTAAAGGCCCCCAGACCCTTCTAATGCCCCTCAGGGCCTTTCTAAAGTACCCCAGACACTTCTAGAACCTCTCAGGCCCTTTCTATATGATCCGAGACTATTGTAATGCCCCTCAGGGCCTTTCTAAAGACCCCCATACCCTTCTAATGCCCCTCAGGACATTTCTAAAGGCCCCCAGACCCTTCTAGAGACCCTCAGGACATATCTAAAGGCGCCCAGACCCTTCTAGAGCCCCCAAGGACATTTCTAAAGGCACCCAGACCCTTCTAATGCCACTCAGGGCCTTTCTAAAGGCCGCGAGACCCATATAATCCCCCTGAGGGCCTTTAATATGCCCCCAGACCCGTCTGGACCTCCTCAGGACACTTCTAATAGCCCCGAGACCCTTCTAGAGCCCCTCAGGGCCTTTCTAAAGGCCTCCACACCCTTCTAATGACCCTCAAGACCCATGTAAAGGCCCCTAGACCCTTCTAGATTGCCTCAGGACCCATCAAAAAGACCTCAGACCCTTCTAATGCCTTTCAGGACCCTTATGAAGGCCACCAGACCCTGCTAATTCCACTCAGTTCTATTATAAGGGCCACAAGACCCTTCTAATGCCCCTCAGGACCCTTATAAAGGCACCCAGACCCTTCTAGAGCCTCTCAGGACAGATTTAAATGCCTCCAGACCATTCTAGACCCCCTCAGGACCATTCTAAAGGCACCCAGACCCTTCTAATGCACCTCAGGACCCTTCTAAAGGCCCCCAGACCCTTCTAATGCCCCTCAGGGCCTTTCTAAAGTACCCCAGACACTTCTAGAACCTCTTAGGGCCTTTCTATATGACCCCAGACCCTTGTAATGCCCCTCAGGGCCTTTCTAATACCCCCATACCCTTCGAATGACCCTCAGGACATTTCTAATGGCCCCCAGACCCTATAAGAGCCCCTCAGGACATTTCTAAAGGCACCCAGAACCTTCTAATGCCACTCAGGGCCTTTCTAAAGGCTGCGAGACCCTTATAATCCCCCTGAGGACCTTTAAAAAGGCCCCCAGACCCTTCTGGACCCCCTCAGGACGCTTCTAATAGACCCCAGACCCTTCTAGAGCACCTCAGGGCCTTTCTAAAGGCCTCCACACCCTTCTAATGACCCTCAAGACCCATGTAAAGGCCCCTAGACCCTTCTAGATTGCCTCAGGACCCATCTAAAAGCCTCCAGACCCTTCCAATGCCTTTCAGGACCATTATTAAAGCCACAAGACCCTTCTAATGCCCCTCAGGACCTTTCTAAAGGCCCTCAGACCCTTCTAATGCCCCTCAGGGCATTTATAAAGGTTCCCAGACCCTTCTAGAGCCCGTCAGGACCCTTATAAAGGACCCCAGACCATTCTAGAGCCCCTCAGGACACTTCTAAAGGCCCGCAGACCATTCTAATGCCCGTCAGGGCCTTTATAAAGGTCCCCAGACCCTTCTACTGCCCCTCAGGAGCATTCTAAAGGCCCCCAGACCCTTCTAATGCCCCACAGGGCCTTTCTAAAGGTCCCCAGACCCTTCAAGAGCCCCTGAAGACCCTTCTAAAGGCCCCCAGACCCTTATAGAGCCCCTCAGGACCCTTCTAAAGTCCCCCAGACCCTGCTAATTCCCCTGAGGGCTTTTATAAGGGCACCCAGACCCTTCTAATGCCCCTCAGGACCCTTATAAAGGCACCAGGACCCTTCTAGAGCCTCTCAGGACAGTTTTAAATGCCTCCAGACCCTTCTAGACTCCCCTCAGGACCATTCTAAAGGCCCCCATACCCTTCTAATGCCCCTCACGTCATTTCTAAAGGCACCCAGACCCTTCTAATGCCACTAAGGGCCTTTCTAAAGGCCGCGAGACCCTTATAATCCCCCTGAGGGCCTTTAAAAAGGCCCCCAGACCCTTCTGGACCACTAAGGACGCTTCTAATAGAACTCAGACCCTTCTAGAGCTCCTCAGGGCCTTTCTAAAGGCATCCACACCCTCCTAATGACCCTCAAGACCCATGTAAAGCCCCACAGACCCTTCTAGATTTCCTCAGGACCCATCTAAAAGCCCCCAGACCCTTCTAATGCCTTTCAGGGCCTTTCTAAAGGCCTCCACACCCTTCTAATGATCCTCAAGACCCATGTAAAGGCCCCTAGACCCTTCTAGATTGCCTCAGGACCCATCTAAAAGCCCCCAGACAATTCTAATGCCTATCAGGACCCTTACGAAGGCCACCAGACCCTTCTAATGCCCCTCAGGACCTTTCTAAAGGCCCTCAGACCCTTCTAATGCCCCTCAGGGCATTTATAAAGGTTCCCAGACCCTTCTAGAGCCCGTCAGGACCCTTATAAAGGCCCCCAAACCATTCTAGAGCCCCTCAGGACAATTCTAAAGGGCCGCAGACCATTCTAATACCCGTCAGGGCCTTTATAAAGGTCCCCAGACCCTTCTACTGCCCCTCAGGACCCTTCTAAAGTCCCCCAGACCCTGCTAATTCCCCTCAGGGCTTTCATAAGGGCACCCAGACCCTTCTAATGCCCCTCAGGACCCTTATAAAGGCACCAGGACCCATCTAGAGCCTCTCAGGACAGTTTTAAATGCCTCCAGACCCTTCTAGACCCCCTCAGGACCATTCTAAAGGCCCCCAGACCCTTCTAATGCCCCTCAGGGCCTTTCTAAAGTACCCCAGACACTTCTTGAACTTCTCAGGGCCTTTCTATATGACCCCAGACCCTTCTAATGCCACTCAGGGCCTTTCTAAAGGCCGCGAGACCCTTATAATCCCCCTGAGGGCCTTTAAAAAGGCCCCCAGACCCTTCTGGACCCCCTCAGGACGCTTCAAATAGACCCCAGACCCTTCTAGAGCTCCTCAGGGCCTTTCTAAAGGCATCCACACCCTCCTAATGACCCTCAAGACCCATGTAAAGCCCCCCAGACCCTTCTAGATTGCCTCATGACCCATCTAAAAGCCCCCAGACCCTTCTAATGCCTTTCAGGGCCTTTCTAAAGGCCTCCACACCCTTCTAATGACCCTCAAGACCCATGTAAAGGCCCCTAGACCCTTCTAGATTGCCTCAGGACCCATCTAAAAGCCCCCAGACCCTTCTAATGCCCCTCAGGACCCTTATCAAGGCCACAAGACCCTTCTAATGCCCCTCAGGACCTTTCTAAAGGCCCTCAGACCCTTCTAATGCCCCTCAGGGCATTTATAAATGTCCCCAGACCCTTCTACTGCCCCTCAGGAGCATTCTAAAGGCCCCCAGACCCTTCTAATGCCCCACAGGGCCTTTCTAAAGGTCCCCAGACCCTTCTAGAGCCCCTGAAGACCCTTCAAAAGGCCCCCAGACCATTATAGAGCCCCTCAGGACCCTTCTAAAGTCCCCCAGACCCTGCTAATTCCTCTCAGGGCTTTTATAAGGGCACCCAGACCCTTCTAATGCCCGTCAGGACCCTTATAAAGGCACCCAGATCCTTCTAGAGCCTCTCCGGACAGTTTTAAATGCCTCCAGACCCTTCTAGACCCGCTCAGGACCATTCTAAAGGCCCCCAGACCCTTCTAATGCCCCTCAGGGCCTTTCTAAATGCCCCCAGACCTTTCTAATGCCCCTCAGGGCCTTTCTAAAGTACCCCAGACATTTCTAGAACCTCTCAGGGCCTTTCTATATGACCCCAAACCCTTGTAATGCCCCTCAGGACATTTCTAAAGGCACCCAGACCCTTCTAATGCCACTCAGGGCCTTTCTAAAGGCCGCGAGACCCTTATAATCCACCTGAGGGCCTTTAAAAAGGCCCCCAGACCATCCGGGACCCCCTCAGGATGCTTCTAATAGCCCCCAGACCCTTCTAGTGCATTTCAGGGCCTTTCTAAAGGCCTCCACACCCTTCTAATGACCCTCAAGACCCATGTAAAGGCCCCCAGACACTTCTAGATAGCCTCAGGACCGATCTAAAAGCCCCCAGACCCTTCGAATGCCTTTCCGGACCCTTATGAAGGCCACAAGACCCTTCTAAAGCCCCTCAGGACCTTTCTAAAGGCCCTCAGACCCTTCTAATGCCCCTCAGGGCATTTATAAAGGTTCCCAGACCCTTCTAGAGCCCGTCAGGACCCTTATAAAGGCCCCCAGACCATTCTAGAGCCCCTCAGGACACTTCTAAAGGCCCACAGACTATTCTAATGCCCGTCAGGGCCTTTATAAAGGTCCCCAGACCCTTCTACTGCCCCTCAGGCGCATTCTAAAGGCCCCCAGACCCTTCTAATGCCCCAAAGGGCCTTTCTAAAGGTCCCCAGACCCTTCTAGAGCCCCTGAAGACCATTCTAAAGGCCCGCAGACCCTTATAGAGCCCCTCAGGACCCTTCTAAAGTCCCCCAGACCCTGATAATTCATTTCAGGTCTTTTATAAGGGCACCCAGACCCTTCTAATGCCCCGCAGGACCCTTCTAAAGGCCCCCAGACCCTTCTAATGCCCCTCAGGGCCTTTCTAAAGTACCCCAGACACTTCTAGAACCTCTCAGGCCCTTTCTATATGATCCGAGACTATTGTAATGCCCCTCAGGGCCTTTCTAAAGACCCCCATACCCTTCTAATGCCCCTCAGGACATTTCTAAAGGCCCCCAGACCCTTCTAGAGACCCTCAGGACATATCTAAAGGCGCCCAGACCCTTCTAGAGCCCCCAAGGACATTTCTAAAGGCACCCAGACCCTTCTAATGCCACTCAGGGCCTTTCTAAAGGCCGCGAGACCCATATAATCCCCCTGAGGGCCTTTAATATGCCCCCAGACCCGTCTGGACCTCCTCAGGACACTTCTAATAGCCCCGAGACCCTTCTAGAGCCCCTCAGGGCCTTTCTAAAGGCCTCCACACCCTTCTAATGACCCTCAAGACCCATGTAAAGGCCCCTAGACCCTTCTAGATTGCCTCAGGACCCATCAAAAAGACCTCAGACCCTTCTAATGCCTTTCAGGACCCTTATGAAGGCCACCAGACCCTGCTAATTCCACTCAGTTCTATTATAAGGGCCACAAGACCCTTCTAATGCCCCTCAGGACCCTTATAAAGGCACCCAGACCCTTCTAGAGCCTCTCAGGACAGATTTAAATGCCTCCAGACCATTCTAGACCCCCTCAGGACCATTCTAAAGGCACCCAGACCCTTCTAATGCACCTCAGGACCCTTCTAAAGGCCCCCAGACCCTTCTAATGCCCCTCAGGGCCTTTCTAAAGTACCCCAGACACTTCTAGAACCTCTTAGGGCCTTTCTATATGACCCCAGACCCTTGTAATGCCCCTCAGGGCCTTTCTAATACCCCCATACCCTTCGAATGACCCTCAGGACATTTCTAATGGCCCCCAGACCCTATAAGAGCCCCTCAGGACATTTCTAAAGGCACCCAGAACCTTCTAATGCCACTCAGGGCCTTTCTAAAGGCTGCGAGACCCTTATAATCCCCCTGAGGACCTTTAAAAAGGCCCCCAGACCCTTCTGGACCCCCTCAGGACGCTTCTAATAGACCCCAGACCCTTCTAGAGCACCTCAGGGCCTTTCTAAAGGCCTCCACACCCTTCTAATGACCCTCAAGACCCATGTAAAGGCCCCTAGACCCTTCTAGATTGCCTCAGGACCCATCTAAAAGCCTCCAGACCCTTCCAATGCCTTTCAGGACCATTATTAAAGCCACAAGACCCTTCTAATGCCCCTCAGGACCTTTCTAAAGGCCCTCAGACCCTTCTAATGCCCCTCAGGGCATTTATAAAGGTTCCCAGACCCTTCTAGAGCCCGTCAGGACCCTTATAAAGGACCCCAGACCATTCTAGAGCCCCTCAGGACACTTCTAAAGGCCCGCAGACCATTCTAATGCCCGTCAGGGCCTTTATAAAGGTCCCCAGACCCTTCTACTTCCCCTCAGGAGCATTCTAAAGGCCCCCAGACCCTTCTAATGCCCCACAGGGCCTTTCTAAAGGTCCCCAGACCCTTCAAGAGCCCCTGAAGACCCTTCTAAAGGCCCCCAGACCCTTATAGAGCCCCTCAGGACCCTTCTAAAGTCCCCCAGACCCTGCTAATTCCCCTGAGGGCTTTTATAAGGGCACCCAGACCCTTCTAATGCCCCTCAGGACCCTTATAAAGGCACCAGGACCCTTCTAGAGCCTCTCAGGACAGTTTTAAATGCCTCCAGACCCTTCTAGACTCCCCTCAGGACCATTCTAAAGGCCCCCATACCCTTCTAATGCCCCTCACGTCATTTCTAAAGGCACCCAGACCCTTCTAATGCCACTAAGGGCCTTTCTAAAGGCCGCGAGACCCTTATAATCCCCCTGAGGGCCTTTAAAAAGGCCCCCAGACCCTTCTGGACCACTAAGGACGCTTCTAATAGAACTCAGACCCTTCTAGAGCTCCTCAGGGCCTTTCTAAAGGCATCCACACCCTCCTAATGACCCTCAAGACCCATGTAAAGCCCCACAGACCCTTCTAGATTTCCTCAGGACCCATCTAAAAGCCCCCAGACCCTTCTAATGCCTTTCAGGGCCTTTCTAAAGGCCTCCACACCCTTCTAATGATCCTCAAGACCCATGTAAAGGCCCCTAGACCCTTCTAGATTGCCTCAGGACCCATCTAAAAGCCCCCAGACAATTCTAATGCCTATCAGGACCCTTACGAAGGCCACCAGACCCTTCTAATGCCCCTCAGGACCTTTCTAAAGGCCCTCAGACCCTTCTAATGCCCCTCAGGGCATTTATAAAGGTTCCCAGACCCTTCTAGAGCCCGTCAGGACCCTTATAAAGGCCCCCAAACCATTCTAGAGCCCCTCAGGACAATTCTAAAGGGCCGCAGACCATTCTAATACCCGTCAGGGCCTTTATAAAGGTCCCCAGACCCTTCTACTGCCCCTCAGGACCCTTCTAAAGTCCCCCAGACCCTGCTAATTCCCCTCAGGGCTTTCATAAGGGCACCCAGACCCTTCTAATGCCCCTCAGGACCCTTATAAAGGCACCAGGACCCATCTAGAGCCTCTCAGGACAGTTTTAAATGCCTCCAGACCCTTCTAGACCCCCTCAGGACCATTCTAAAGGCCCCCAGACCCTTCTAATGCCCCTCAGGGCCTTTCTAAAGTACCCCAGACACTTCTAGAATTTCTCAGGGCCTTTCTATATGACCCCAGGCCCTTGTAATGCCACTCAGGGCCTTTCTAAAGGCCGCGAGACCCTTATAATCCCCCTGAGGGCCTTTAAAAAGGCCCCCAGACCATTCTGGACCCCCTCAGGACGATTCTAATAGCCCCCAGAGCCTTCTAGAGCCCCTCAGGGCCTTTCTAAAGGCCTCCACACCCTTCTAATGACCCTCAAAACCCATGTAAAGGCCCCCAGACCCTTCTAGATTGCCTAAGGACCCATCTAATAGCTCCAGACCCTTCTAATGCCTTTCAGGGCCTTTCTAAAGGCCTCCACACCCTTCTAATGACCCTCAAGACCCATGTAAAGGCCCCTAGACCCTTCTAGATTGCCTCACGACCCATCTAAAAGCCACCAGACCCTTCTAATGCCTTTCAGGACCCTTATGAAGGCCACAAGACCCTTCTAATGACCCTCAGGACCTTTCTAAAGGCCCTCAGACCCTTCTAATGCCCCTCAGGGCATTTATAAAGGTTCCCAGACCCTTCTAGAGCCAGTCAGGACACTTATAAAGGTCCCCAGACCCTTATAGAGCCCCTCAGGAGCATTCTAAAGGCCCCCAGACCCTTCTAATGCCCGACAGGGCCTTTCTAAAGGTCCCCAGACCCTTCTAGAGCCCCTGAAGACCCTTCTAAAGTCCCCCAGACCCAGCTAATTCCCCTCAGGGCTTTTATAAGGGCACCCAGACACTTCTAAAGCCCCTCAGGACCCTTATAAAGGCACCCAGACCCTTCTAGAGCCTCTCAGGACAGTTTTAAATGCCTCCAGACCCTTCTAGAACCCCTCAGGACCATTCTAAAGGCCCCCAGACCCTTCTAATGCCCCTCAGGGCCTTTCTAAAGTACCCCAGACACTTCTAGAACTTCTCAGGGCCTTTCTATATGACCCCAGACCCTTGTAATGCCACTCAGGGCAATTCTAAAAACCGCGAGACCCTTATAATCCCCCTGAGGGCCTTTAAAAAGGCCCCCAGACCCTTCTGGACCCTCTCAGGACGCTTCTAATAGCCCCCAGACCCTTCTAGAGCCCCTCAGGGCCTTTCTAAAGGCCTCCACACCCTTCTAATGACCCTCAAGACCCATGTAAAGGCCCCCAGACCCTTCTAGATTGCCTCAGGACCCATCTAAAAGCCCCCAGACCCTTCTAATGCCCCTCAGGACCCTTCTAAAGGCCCTCAGACCCTTCTAATGCCCCTCAAGACCTATGTAAAGGCCCCTAGACCCTTCTAGATTGCCTCAGGACCCATCTTAAAGCCCCCAGACCCTTCTAATGCCTTTCAGGACCCTTATGAAGGCCACAAGACCCTTCTAATGCCCCTCAGGACCTTTCTAAAGGCCCTCAGACCCTTCTAATGCCCCTCAGGGCATTTATAAAGGTTCCCAGACCCTTCTAGAGCCCGTCAGGACCCTTATAAAGACCCCCAGACCATTCTAGAGCCCCTCAGGACACTTCTAAAGGCCCGCAGACCATTCTAATGCCCGTCAGGGCCTTTATAAAGGTCCCCAGACCCTTCTACTGCCCCTCAGGAGCATTCTAAAGGCCCCCAGACCCTTCTAATGCCCCACAGGGCCTTTCTAAAGGTCCCCAGACCCTTCTAGAGCCCCTGAAGACCCTTCTAAAGGCCCCCAGACCCTTATAGAGCCCCTCAGGACACTTCTAAAGTCCCCCAGACCCTGCTAATTCCCCTGAGGGCTTTTATAAGGGAACCCAGACCCTTCTAATGCCCCTCAGGACCCTTATAAAGGCACCAGGACCCTTCTAGAGCCTCTCAGGACAGTTTTAAATGACTCCAGACCCTTCTAGACTCCCCTCAGGACCATTCTAAAGGCCCCCAGATCCTTCTAATGCCCCTCAGGGCCTTTCTAAAGGCCCCCATACTTTTGTAATGCCCCTCACGTCATTTCTAAAGGCACCCAGACCCTTCTAATGCAACTCAGGGCCTTTCTAAAGGCCGCGAGACCCTTATAATCCCCCTGAGGGCCTTTATAAAGGCCCCCAGACCCTTCTGGACCCCCTCAGGACGCTTCAAATAGACCCCAGACCCTTCTAGAGCTCCTCAGGGCCTTTCTAAAGGCATCCACACCCTCCTAATGACACTCAAGACCCATATAAAGCCCCCCAGACCCTTCTAGATTGCCTCAGGACCCATCTAAAAGCCCCCAGACCACTCCAATGCCTTTCAGGACCCTTATGAAGGCCACAAGACCCTTCTAATGCCCCTCAGGACCTTTCTAAAGGCCCTCAGACCCTTCTAATGCCCCTCAGGGCATTTATAAAGGTTCCCAGACCCTTCTAGAGCCCGTCAGGACACTTATAAAGGTCCCCAGACCATTCTACTGCCCCTCAGGAGCATTCTAAAGGCCCCCAGACCCTTCTAATGCCCCACAGGGCCTTTCTAAAGGTCCCCAGACCCTTCTAGAGCCCCTGAAGACCCTTCTAAAGGCCCCCAGACCTTTATAGAGCCCCTCATGACCCTTCTAAAGTCCCCCAGACCCTGCTAATTCCCCGCAGGGCTTTTATAAGGGCACCCAGACCCTTCTAATGCCCCTCAGGACCCTTATAAAGGCACCAGGACCCTTCTAGAGCCTCTCAGGACAGTTTTAAATGCCTCCAGACCCTTCTAGACTCCCCTCAGGACCATTCTAAAGGCCCCCATACCCTTCTAATGCCCCTCACGTCATTTCTAAAGGCACCCAGACCCTTCTAATGCCACTAAGGGCCTTTCTAAAGGCCGCGAGACCCTTATAATCCCCCTGAGGGCCTTTAAAAAGGCCCCTAGACCCTTCTGGACCACTAAGGACGCTTCTAATAGAACTCAGACCCTTCTAGAGCTCCTCAGGGCCTTTCTAAAGGCATCCACACCCTCCTAATGACCCTCAAGACCCATGTAAAGCCCCACAGACCCTTCTAGATTTCCTCAGGACCCATCTAAAAGCCCCCAGACCCTTCTAATGCCTTTCAGGGCCTTTCTAAAGGCCTCCACACCCTTCTAATGATCCTCAAGACCCATGTAAAGGCCCCTAGACCCTTCTAGATTGCCTCAGGACCCATCTAAAAGCCCCCAGACAATTCTAATGCCTATCAGGACCCTTATGAAGGCCACCAGACCCTTCTAATGCCCCTCAGGACCTTTCTAAAGGCCCTCAGACCCTTCTAATGCCCCTCAGGGCATTTATAAAGGTTCCCAGACCCTTCTAGAGCCCGTCAGGACCCTTATAAAGGCCCCCAGACCATTCTAGAGCCCCTCAGGACAATTCTAAAGGGCCGCAGACCATTCTAATACCCGTCAGGGCCTTTATAAAGGTCCCCAGACCCTTCTACTGCCCCTCAGGACCCTTCTAAAGTCCCCCAGACCCTGCTAATTCCCCTCAGGGCTTTCATAAGGGCACCCAGACCCTTCTAATGCCCCTCAGGACCCTTATAAAGGCACCAGGACCCATCTAGAGCCTCTCAGGACAGTTTTAAATGCCTCCAGACCCTTCTAGACCCCCTCAGGACCATTCTAAAGGCCCCCAGACCCTTCTAATGCCCCTCAGGGCCTTTCTAAAGTACCCCAGACACTTCTAGAATTTCTCAGGGCCTTTCTATATGACCCCAGGCCCTTGTAATGCCACTCAGGGCCTTTCTAAAGGCCGCGACACCCTTATAATCCCCCTGAGGGCCTTTAAAAAGGCCCCCAGACCATTCTGGACCCCCTCAGGACGATTCTAATAGCCCCCAGAGCCTTCTAGAGCCCCTCAGGGCCTTTCTAAAGGCCTCCACACCCTTCTAATGACCCTCAAAACCCATGTAAAGGCCCCCAGACCCTTCTAGATTGCCTAAGGACCCATCTAATAGCCCCAGACCCTTCTAATGCCTTTCAGGGCCTTTCTAAAGGCCTCCACACCCTTCTAATGACCCTCAAGACCCATGTAAAGGCCCCTAGACCCTTCTAGATTGCCTCACGACCCATCTAAAAGCCACCAGACCCTTCTAATGCCTTTCAGGACCCTTATGAAGGCCACAAGACCCTTCTAATGACCCTCAGGACCTTTCTAAAGGCCCTCAGACCCTTCTAATGCCCCTCAGGGCATTTATAAAGGTTCCCAGACCCTTCTAGAGCCAGTCAGGACACTTATAAAGGTCCCCAGACCCTTATAGAGCCCCTCAGGAGCATTCTAAAGGCCCCCAGACCCTTCTAATGCCCGACAGGGCCTTTCTAAAGGTCCCCAGACCCTTCTAGAGCCCCTGAAGACCCTTCTAAAGTCCCCCAGACCCAGCTAATTCCCCTCAGGGCTTTTATAAGGGCACCCAGACACTTCTAAAGCCCCTCAGGACCCTTATAAAGGCACCCAGACCCTTCTAGAGCCTCTCAGGACAGTTTTAAATGCCTCCAGACCCTTCTAGAACCCCTCAGGACCATTCTAAAGGCCCCCAGACCCTTCTAATGCCCCTCAGGGCCTTTCTAAAGTACCCCAGACACTTCTAGAACTTCTCAGGGCCTTTCTATATGACCCCAGACCCTTGTAATGCCACTCAGGGCAATTCTAAAAACCGCGAGACCCTTATAATCCCCCTGAGGGCCTTTAAAAAGGCCCCCAGACCCTTCTGGACCCTCTCAGGACGCTTCTAATAGCCCCCAGACCCTTCTAGAGCCCCTCAGGGCCTTTCTAAAGGCCTCCACACCCTTCTAATGACCCTCAAGACCCATGTAAAGGCCCCCAGACCCTTCTAGATTGCCTCAGGACCCATCTAAAAGCCCCCAGACCCTTCTAATGCCCCTCAGGACCCTTCTAAAGGCCCTCAGACCCTTCTAATGCCCCTCAAGACCTATGTAAAGGCCCCTAGACCCTTCTAGATTGCCTCAGGACCCATCTTAAAGCCCCCAGACCCTTCTAATGCCTTTCAGGACCCTTATGAAGGCCACAAGACCCTTCTAATGCCCCTCAGGACCTTTCTAAAGGCCCTCAGACCCTTCTAATGCCCCTCAGGGCATTTATAAAGGTTCCCAGACCCTTCTAGAGCCCGTCAGGACCCTTATAAAGACCCCCAGACCATTCTAGAGCCCCTCAGGACACTTCTAAAGGCCCGCAGACCATTCTAATGCCCGTCAGGGCCTTTATAAAGGTCCCCAGACCCTTCTACTGCCCCTCAGGAGCATTCTAAAGGCCCCCAGACCCTTCTAATGCCCCACAGGGCCTTTCTAAAGGTCCCCAGACCCTTCTAGAGCCCCTGAAGACCCTTCTAAAGGCCCCCAGACCCTTATAGAGCCCCTCAGGACACTTCTAAAGTCCCCCAGACCCTGCTAATTCCCCTGAGGGCTTTTATAAGGGAACCCAGACCCTTCTAATGCCCCTCAGGACCCTTATAAAGGCACCAGGACCCTTCTAGAGCCTCTCAGGACAGTTTTAAATGACTCCAGACCCTTCTAGACTCCCCTCAGGACCATTCTAAAGGCCCCCAGATCCTTCTAATGCCCCTCAGGGCCTTTCTAAAGGCCCCCATACTTTTGTAATGCCCCTCACGTCATTTCTAAAGGCACCCAGACCCTTCTAATGCAACTCAGGGCCTTTCTAAAGGCCGCGAGACCCTTATAATCCCCCTGAGGGCCTTTATAAAGGCCCCCAGACCCTTCTGGACCCCCTCAGGACGCTTCAAATAGACCCCAGACCCTTCTAGAGCTCCTCAGGGCCTTTCTAAAGGCATCCACACCCTCCTAATGACACTCAAGACCCATATAAAGCCCCCCAGACCCTTCTAGATTGCCTCAGGACCCATCTAAAAGCCCCCAGACCACTCCAATGCCTTTCAGGACCCTTATGAAGGCCACAAGACCCTTCTAATGCCCCTCAGGACCTTTCTAAAGGCCCTCAGACCCTTCTAATGCCCCTCAGGGCATTTATAAAGGTTCCCAGACCCTTCTAGAGCCCGTCAGGACACTTATAAAGGTCCCCAGACCATTCTACTGCCCCTCAGGAGCATTCTAAAGGCCCCCAGACCCTTCTAATGCCCCACAGGGCCTTTCTAAAGGTCCCCAGACCCTTCTAGAGCCCCTGAAGACCCTTCAAAAGGCCCCCAGACCATTATAGAGCCCCTCAGGACCCTTCTAAAGTCCCCCAGACCCTGCTAATTCCTCTCAGGGCTTTTATAAGGGCACCCAGACCCTTCTAATGACCGTCAGGACCCTTATAAAGGCACCCAGATCCTTCTTGAGCCTCTCAGGACAGTTTTAAATGCCTCCAGACCCTTCTAGACCCCCTCAGGACCATTCTAAAGGCCCCCTGACCCTTCTAATGCCCCTCAGGGCCTTTCTAAAGGCCCCCAGACCCTTCTAATGCCCCTCACGGCCTATCTAAAGTACCCCAGACATTTCTAGAACCTCTCAGGGCCTTTCTATATGACCCCAAAGCCTTGTAATGCCCCTCAGGACATTTCTAAAGGCACCCAGAACCTTCTAATGCCACTCAGGGCCTTTCTAAAGGCCGCGAGACCCTTATAATCCACCTGAGGGCCTTTAAAAAGGCCCCCAGACCCTCCGGGACCCACTCAGGATGCTTCTAATAGCCCCCAGACCCTTCTAGTGCATTTCAGGGCCTTTCTAAAGGCCTCCACACCCTTCTAATGACCCTCAAGACCCATGTAAAGGCCCCCAGACACTTCTAGATAGCCTCAGGACCCATCTAAAAGCCCCCAGACCCTTCTAATGCCTTTCCGGACCCTTATGAAGGCCACAAGACCCTTCTAAAGCCCCTCAGGACCTTTCTAAAGGCCCTCAGACCCTTCTAATGCCCCTGAGGGCATTTATAAAGGTCCCCAGACCCTTCTAGAGCCCGTCAGGACCCTTATAAAGGCCCCCAGACCGTTCTAGAGCCCCTCAGGACACTTCTAAAGGCCCACAGACTATTCTAATGCCCGTCAGGGCCTTTATAAAGGTCCCCAGACCCTTCTACTGCCCCTCAGGAGCATTCTAAAGGCCCCCAGACCCTTCTAATGCCCCACAGGGCCTTTCTAAAGGTCCCCAGACCCTTCTAGAGCCCCTGAAGACCCTTCTAAAGGCCCGCAGACATTTATAGAGCCCCTCAGGACCCTTCTAAAGTCCCCCAGACCCTGCTAATTCCTTTCAGGTCTTTTATAAGGGCACCCAGACCCTTCTAATGCCCCGCAGGACCCTTCTAAAGGCCCCCAGACACTTCTAATGCCCCTCAGGGCCTTTCTAAAGTACCCCAGACACTTCTAGAACCTCTCAGGCCCTTTCTATATGATCCGAGACCCTTGTAATGCCCCTCAGGGCCTTTCTAAAGACCCCCATACCTTTCTAATGCCCCTCAGGACATTTCTAAAGGCCCCCAGACCCTTCTAGAGCCCCTCAGGACATATCTAAAGGCACCCAGACCCTTCTAGAGCCCCTCAGGACATTTCTAAATGCACCCAGACCCTTCTATTGCCACTCAGGTCCTTTCTAAAGGCCGCGAGACCCATATAATCCCCCTGAGGGCCTATAAAAAGGCCCCCAGACCCTTCTGGACCCCCTCAGGACACTTCTAATAGCCCCCAGACCCTTCTAGAGCACCTCAGGGCCTTTCTAAAGGCCTCCACACCCTTCTAATGACCCTCAAGACCCATGTAAAGGCACCTAGACCCTTCTAGATTGCCTCAGGACCCATCTAAAAGACCCCAGACCCTTCTAATGCCTTTCAGGACCATTATGAAGGCCACCAGACCCTTGTAATGCCCCTCAGGACCTTTCTAAAGGCCCTCAGACCCTTCTAATGCCCCTCAGGGCATTTATAAAGGTTCCCAGACCCTTCTAGATCCCATCAGGACCCTTATAAAGGCCCCCAGACCATTCTAGAGCCCCTCAGGACACTTCTAAAGGCCCGCAGACCATTCTAATGCCCGTCAGGGCCTTTATAAAGGTGCCCAGACCCTTCTACTGCCCCTCAGGAGCATTCTAAAGGCACCCAGACCTTCTAATGCCGCTCAGGACCTTTCTAAAGGCCCCCAAACCCTTATAGAGGCCCTCAGGACCCTTCTAAAGTCCCCCAGACCCTGCTAATTCCCCTCAGGGCCCTTATAAAGGCACCCAGACCCTTCTAGAGCCTCTCAGGACAGTTTTAAATGCCTCCAGACCCTTCTAGACCCCCTCAGGTCCATTCTAAAGCCCCCCAGACCCTTCTAATGCCCCTCAGGGCCTTTCTAAAGTACCCCAGACACTTCTAGAACATCTCAGGGCCTTTCTATATGACCCCAGACCCTTGTAATGCCCCTCAGGGCCTTTCTAAAGGCCCCCATACCCTTCTAATGCCCCTGAAGACCCTTCTAAAGGCCCCCAGACCCTTCTAGAGCCCCTCAGGACATTTCTAAAGGCACCCAGAACCTACTAATGCCACTCAGGGCCTTTCTAAAGGCTGCGAGACCCTTATAATCCCCCTAAGGACCTTTAAAAAGGTCCCCAGACCCTTCTGGACCCCCTCAGGACGCTTCTAATAGCCCCCAGACAATTCTACAGCCCCTCAGGGCCTTTCTAAAGGCCTCCACACCCTTCTAATGACCCTCAAGACCCATGTAAATGCCCCCAGACCCTTCTAGATTGCGCAGGACCCATCTAAAAGCCCCCAGACCCTTCTAATGCCCCTCAGGAGCATTCTAAAGGCACCCAGACCTTCTAATGCTGCTCAGGACCTTTCTAAAGGCCCCCAAACCCTTATAGAGGCCCTCAGGACCCTTCTAAAGTCCCCCAGACCCTGCTAATTCCCCTCAGGGCCCTTATAAAGGCACCCAGACCCTTCTAGAGCCTCTCAGGAAAGTTTTAAATGACTCCAGACCCTTCTAGACCCCCTCAGGTCCATTCTAAAGCCCCCCAGACCCTTCTAATGCCCCTCAGGGCCTTTCTAAAGTACCCCAGACACTTCTAGAACCTCTCAGGGCCTTTCTATATGACCCCAGACCCTTGCAATGCCCCTCAGGGCCTTTCTAAAGGCCCCCATACCCTTCTAATGCCCCTGAAGACCCTTCTAAAGGCCCCCAGACCCTTCTAGAGCCCCTCAGGACATTTCTAAAGGCACCCAGAACCTTCTAATGCCACTCAGGGCCTTTCTAAAGGCTGCGAGACCCTTATAATCCCCCTAAGGACCTTTAAAAAGGTCCCCAGACCCTTCTGGACCCACTCAGGACGCTTCTAATAGCCCCCAGACCATTCTACAGCCCCTCAGGGCCTTTCTAAAGGCCTCCACACCCTTCTAATGACCCTCAAGACCCATGTAAAGGCCCCCAGACCCTTCTAGATTGCGCAGGACCAATCTAAAAGCCCCCAGACCCTTCTAATGCCCCTCAGGACCCTTCTAAAGGCGCCCAGACCATTCTAATGCCCCTCAGGACCCTTCTAAAGTCCCGCAGACCATGCTAATTCCACTCAGGGCTATTATATGGGCCACAAGACCCTTCAAATGCCCCTCAGGACCCTTATAAAGGGACCCAGACCCTTCTAGAGCCTCTCAGGACAGTTTTAAATGCCTCCAGACCCTTCTAGACCCCCTCAGGACCATTCTAAAGGCCCCCAGACCCTTCTAATGCACCTCAGGGCCTTTCTAAAGTACCCCAGACACTTCTAGAACCTCTCAGGGCCTTTCTATATGACACCAGACCCTTGTAATGCCCCTCAGGGCCTTTCTAAAGGCCCCCATACCCTTCTAATGACTCTGAGGACATTTCTAAAGGCCCCGAGACCCTTCAAGAGCCCCTCAGGACATTTCTAAAGGCACCCAGAACCTTCTAGAGCATCTCAGGACAGTTTTAAATGCCTCCAGACCCTTCTAGACCCCCTCAGGACCATTCTAAAGGCCCCCAGACCCTTCTAATGCCCCTCAGGACCCTTCTAAAGGCCCCCAGACCATTCTAATGCACCTCATGGCCTTTCTAAAGTACGCCAGACACTTCTAGAACCTCTCAGGGCCTTTCTATATGACCCCAGACCCTTGTAATGACCCTAAGGGCCTTTCTAAAGGCCCCCATACACTTCTAATGCCCCTCAGGACCCTTCTAAAGGCCCCCAGACCCTTCTAATGCCCCTCAGGGCCTTTCTAAAGTACCCCAGACACTTCTAGAACCTCTCAGGCCCTTTCTATATGACCCCAGACCCTTGTAATGCCCCTCAGGGCCTTTCTAAAGGCCCCCATACCCTTCTAATGACCCTCAGGACATTTCTAATGGCCCCCAGACCCTTCAAGAGCCCCTCAGGACATTTCTAAAGGCACCCAGACCCTTCTAATGCCACTCAGGGCCTTTCTAAAGGCTGCGAGACCCTTATAATCCCCCTGAGGACCTTTAAAAAGGCCCCCAGACCCTTCTGGACCCCCTCAGGACGCTTCTAATAGACCCCAGACCCTTCTAGAGCCCCTCAGGGCCTGTCTAAAGGCCTCCACACCCTTCTAATGACCCTCAAGACCCATGTAAATGCCCCCAGACCATTCTAGATTGCCTCTGGACCCATCTAAAAGCCTCCAGACCCTTCCAATGCCTTTCAGGACCATTATGAATGCCACAAGACCCTTCTAATGCCCCTCAGGACCTTTCTAAAGGCCCTCAGACCCTTTTAATGCCCCTCAGGGCATTTATAAAGGTTCCCAGACCCTTCTAGAGCCAGTCAGGACCCTTATAAAGGCCCCCAGATCATTCTAGAGCCCCTCAGGACACTTCTAAAGGCCCGCAGACCATTCTAATGCACGTCAGGGCCTTTATAAAGGACCCCAGACCCTTCTACTGCCCCTCAGGAGCATTCTAAAGGCCCCAAGACCATTCTAATGCCCCTCAGGGCCTTTCTAAAGGTCCCGAGACCCTTCTAGAGCCCCTGAAGACCCTTCTAAAGGCCCCCAGACCCTTCTAATGCCCCTCAGGGCCTTTCTAAAGTACCCCAGACATTCTAGAACCTCTCAGGGCCTTTCTATATGACCCCAGACCCTTGTAATGCCCATCAGGGCCTTTCTAAAGGCCCCCAGACCCTTCTAATTCCCCTCAGGACATTTCTAAAGGCCCCCAGACCCTTCAAGAGCCCCTCAGGACATTTCTAAAGGCACCCAGAACCTTCTAATGCCACTCAGGGCCTTTCTAAAGGCTGCGAGACCCTTATAATCCCCCTAAGGACCTTTATAAAGGCACCCAGACCCTTCTGGACCCCCTCAGGACGCTTCTAATAGACCCCAGACCCTTCTAGAGCCCCTCAGGGCCTTTCTAAAGGCCTCCACACCCTTCTAATGACCCTCAAGACCCATGTAAAGGCCCCCAGACCCTTCTAGATTGCCTCAGGACCCATCTAAAAGCCCCCAGACCCTTCTAATGCCTTTCAGGGCCTTTCTAAAGGCCTCCACACCCTTCTAATGACCCTCAAGACCCATGTAAAGGCACCTAGACCCTTCTAGATTGCCTCAGGACCCATCTAAAAGCCCCCAGACCCTTCTAATGCCTTTCAGGACCCTTCTAAAGGCCACAAGACCCTTCTAATGCCCCTCAGGACCTTTCTAAAGGCCCTCAGACCCTTCTAATCCACCTCAGGGCATTTATAAAGGTTCCCAGACCCTTTTAGAGCCCGTCAGGACCCTTATAAAGGCCCCCAGACCCTTATAGAGCCCCTCAGGACACTTCTAAATCCCGCAGACCATTCTAATGCCCCTCAGGGCATTTATAAAGGTCCCCAGACCCTTCTAGAGCCCCTGAAGACCCTTCTAAAGGCCCCCAGACCCTTATAGAGCCCCTCAGGACCCTTCTAAAGTCCCCCAGACCCTGCTAATTGCCCTCAGGGCTTTTATAAGGGCACCCAGACCCTTCTAATGCCCCTCAGGACCCTTATAAAGGCACCCAGACCCTTCTAGAGACTCTCAGGACAGTTTTAAATGCCTCCAGACCATTCTAGACCCCCTCAGGATCATTTTAAAGGCCCCCAGACCCTTCTAATGCCCCTCAGGACCCTTCTAAAGGCCCCCAGACCCTTCTAATGCCCCTCAGGGCCTTTCTAAAGTACCCCAGACACTTCTAGAACCTCTCAGGGCCTTTCTATATGACCCCAGACCCTTGTAATTCCCCTCAGGGCCTTTCTAAAGGCCCCCAGACCCTTCTAATGCCCCTCAGGACATTTCTAAAGGCCCCCAGACCCTTCTAGAGCCCCTCAGAACATTTCTAAAGGCACCCAGACCCTTCTAATGCCACTCAGGGCCTTTCTAAAGGCTGCGAGACCCTTATAATCCCCCTGAGGGCCTTTAAAAAGGTCCCCAGACCCTTCTGGACCCCCTCTGGACGCTTCTAATAGCCCCCAGACCCTTCTAGAGCCCCTCAGGGCCTTTCTAAAGGCCTCCACACCCTTCTAATGACCCTCAAGACCCTTGTAAATGCCCCCAGACCCTTCTAGATTGCCTCAGGACCCATCTAAAAGCCCCCAGACCCCTCTAATGCCTTTCAGGGCCTTTCTAAAGGCCTCCACACCCTTCTAATGACACTCAAGACCCATGTAAAGGCCCCTAGACCCTTCTAGATTGCCTCAGGACCCATCTAAAAGCCCCCAGACCCTTCTAATGCCTTTCAGGACCCTTATGAAGGCCACCAGACCCTTCTAATGCCCCTCAGGACCTTTCTAAAGGTCCTCAGACCCTTCTAATGCCCCTCAGGGCATTTATAAAGGTTCCCAGACACTTCTAGAGCCCGTCAGGACCCTTATAAAGGCCCCCAGACCGTTATAGAGCCCCTCAGGACACTTCTAAATCCCGCAGACCATTCTAATGCCCGTCAGGGCCTTTCTAAAGGTGCCCAGACCCTTCTCCTGCCCCTCAGGAGCATTCTAAAGGCCCCCAGACCCTTCTAATGCCCCACAGGGCCTTTCTAAAGGTCCCCAGACCCTTCTAGAGCCCCTGAAGACCCTTATAAAGGCCCCCAGACCCTTATAGAGCCCCTCAGGACCCTTCTAAAGTCCCCCAGACCCTGCTAATTCCCCTCAGGGCTTTTATAAGGGCACCCAGACCCTTCTAATGCCCCTCAGGACCCTTATAAAGGCCCCCAGACCCTTCTTAAGCCTCTCAGGACAGTTTTAAATGCCTCCAGACCCTTCTAGACCCCCTCAGGACCATTCTAAAGGCCCCCAGACTTTTCTAATGCCCCTCAGGACCCTTCTAAATGCCTCCGGACCTTTCTAATGCCCCTCAGGGCCTTTCTAAAGTACCCCAGACACTTCTAGAACCTCTCAGGGCCTTTCTATATGACCCCAGGCCCTTCTAATGCCACTCAGGGCCTTTCTAAATGCCACGAGACGCTTATAATGCCCCTCAGGACATTTCTAAACGCACCCAGACCCTTGTAATGCCACTCAGGGCCTTTCTGAAGGCCGCGAGACCCTTATAATCCCCCTGAGGGCCTTTAAAAAGGCCCCCAGACCCTTCTGGACCCCCTCAGGACGCTTCTAATAGCCCCCAGACCCTTCTAGAGCCCCTCAGGGCCTTTCTAAAGGCCTCCACACCCTTCTAATGACCCTCAAGACCCATGTAAAGGCCCCCAGACCCTTCTAGATTGCCTGAGGACCTTTCTAAAAGCCCCCAGACCCTTCTAATGCATTTCAGGGCCTTTCTAAAGGCCTCCACACCCTTCTAATGACTCTCAAGACCAATGTAAATGCCTCTAGACCCTTCTAGATTGCCTCAGGACCCATCTAAAAGCCCCCAGACCCTTCTAATGCCTTTCAGGACCCTTATGAAGGCCACAAGACCCTTCTAATGCCCCTCAGGACCTTTGTAAAGGCCCTCAGACCCTTCTAATGCCCCTCAGGGCCCTTCTAAAGGCCCCCAGACCCTTCTAATGCGCCTCAGGGCCTTTCTAAAGTACCCCAGACACTTCTAGAACCTCTCAGGGCCTTTCTATATGACCCCAGACCCTTGTAATGCCCCTCAGGGCTTTTCTAAAGGCACCCATACCCTTCTAATGGCCCTCAGGACATTTCTAAAGGCCCCCAGACCCTTCTAGAGCCCCTCAGGACATTTCTAAAGGCACCCAGACCCTTCTAATGCCACTCAGGGCCTTTCTAAAGGCCGGGAGACCCTTATAATCCCCCTGAGGGCCTTTAAAATGGCCCCCAGACCCTTCTGGATCCCCTCAGGACTCTTCTAATAGCCCCCAGACCCTTCTAGAGCCCCTCAGGGCCTTTCTAAAGGCCTCCACACCATTCTAATGACCCTCAAGACCCATGTAAAGGCCCCCAGACCCTTCTAGATTGCCTCAGGACGCTTCTAAAAGCCCCCAGACCCTTCTAATGCCTTTCAGGGCCTTTCTAAATGCCTCCACACCCTTCTAATGACACTCAAGACCCATGTAAAGGCCCCCAGACCATTCTAGATCGCCTCAGGACGCTACTAATAGCCCCCAGACCCTTCTAGAGCCCCTCAGGGCCTTTCTAAAGGCCTCCACACCCTTCTAATGACCCTCAAGACCCATGTAAAGGCCCCCAGACCCTTCTAGATTGCCTCAGGACCCATCTAAAAGCCCCCAGACCCTTCTAATGCCTTTCAGGGCCTTTCTAAATGCCTCCACACCCTTCTAATGACCCTCAAGACACATGTAAAGTCCCCCAGACCCTTCTAGATTGCCTCAGGACCCATCCAAAAGCCCCCAGACCCTTCTAATGCCTTTCAGGACCCTTATGAAGGCCACAAGACCCTTCTAATGCCCCTCAGGACCTTTCTAAAGGCCCTCAGACCATTCTAATGCCCGTCAGGGCATTTATAAAGGTCCCCAGACCCTTCTACTGCCCCTCAGGAGCATTCTAAAGGCCCACAGACCCTTCTAATGCCACTCAGGGCCTTTCTAAAGGTCCCCAGACCATTCTAGAGCCCCTGAAGACCCTTCTAAAGGCCCCCAGACCATTATAGAGCCCCTCAGGACCCTTCTAAAGTCCCCCAGACCCTGCTAATTCCCCTCAGGGCTTTTACAAGGGCACCCAGACACTTCTAATGCCCCTCAGGACATTTCTAAAGGCCCACAGAATCTTCTAGAGCCCCTCAGGACATTTCTAAAGGCACCCAGACCCTTGTAATGCCACTTAGGGCCTTTCTAAAGGCCGCGAGACCCTTATAATCCCTCTGAGGGCCTTTAAAAAGGACCCCAGACCCTTCTGGACACCCTCAGGACGCTTCTAAAAGCCCCCAGACCCTTCTAATGCCTTTCAGGGCCTTTCTAAAGGCCTCCACACCCTTCTAATGACCCTCAAGACCCATGTAAAGGCCTCTAGACCCTTCTAGATTGCCTCAGGACCCATCTAAATGCCCCCAGACCCTTCTAATGCCTTTCAGGACCCTTATGAAGGCCACAAGACTCTTCTAATGCCCCTCAGGACCTTTGTAAAGGCCCTCAGACCCTTCTAATACCCCTCAGGGCCCTTCTAAAGGCCCCCAGACCCTTCTAGAGCCCCTCAGGACATTTCTAAAGGCACCCAGACCCTTGTAATGCCACTCAGGGCCTTTCTAAATGCCGCGAGACCCTTATAATCCCCCTGAGGGCCTTTAAAAAGGCCCCCAGACCCTTCTGGACCCCCTCAGGACGCTTCTAATAGCCCCCAGACCCTTCTAGAGCCACTCAGGTCCTTTCTAAAGGCCTCCACACCCTTCTAATGACCCTCAAGACCCATGTAAAGGCCCCCAGACCCTTCTAGATTGCCTCAGGACGCATCTAAAAGCCCCCAGACCCTTCTAATGCCTTTCAGGGCCTTTCTAAATGCCTCCACACCCTTCTAATGACACTCAAGACCCATGTAAAGGCCCCCAGACCCTTGTAGATTGACTCAGGACCCATCTAAAAGCCCCCAGACCCTTCTAATGCCTTTCAGGACCCTTATGAAGGCCACAAGACCCTTCTAATGCCCCTCAGGGCATTTATAAATGTTCCCAGACCCTTCTAGAGCCCGTCAGGACCTTTATAAAGGCCCCCCGACCATTCTAGAGCCCCTCAGGACACTTCTAAAGGCCCGCAGACCATTCAAATGCCTGTCAGGGCCTTTCTAAAGGTCCCCAGACCCTTCTACTGCACCTCAGGAGCATTCTAAAGGCCCCCAGACCCTTCTAATGCCCCTCAGGACATTTCTAAAGGCACCCAGACCCTTCTAATGCCACTCAGGGCCTTTCTAAAGGCCGCGAGACCCTTATAATCCCCCTGAGGGCCTTTAAAAAGGCCCCCAGACCCTTCTGGACCCACTCAGGACGATTCTAATAGCCCCCAGACCCTTCTAGAGCCCCTCAGGGTCTTTCTAAAGGCCTCCACACCCTTCTAATGACACTCAAGACCCATGTAAAGGCCCCCAGACCCTTCTAGATTGCCTCAGGACCCATCCAAAAGCCCCGAGACCCTTCTAATGCCTTTCAGGACCCTTATAAAAGCCACAAGACCCTTGTAATGCCCCTCAGGACCTTTCCAAAGGCCCTCAGACCCTTCTAGTGCCCCTCAGGGCATTTATAAAGGATCCCAGACCATTCTAGAGCCTGTCAGGACCCTTATAAAGGCCCCCAGACCGTTCTAGAGCCCCTCAGGACACTTCTAAAGGCCCGCAGACCATTCTAATGCCCGTCAGGGCCTTTATAAAGGTCCCCAGACCTTTCTACTGCCCCTCAGGAGCATTCTAAAGGCCCCCAGACCCTTCTAGAGCCCCTGAAGACCCTTCTAAAGGCCGCCACACCCTTCTAGAGCCCCTCAGGACCAATCTAAAGTCCCCCAGACCCTGCTAATTCCCCTCATGGCTTTTATAAGGGCACCCAGACCCTTCTAATGCCCCTCAGGACATTTCTAAAGGCCCACAGAACCTTCTAGAGCCCCTCAGGACATTTCTAAAGGCACGCAGACCCTTGTAACGCCACTCAGGGCCTTTCTAAAGGCCGCGAGACCCTTATAATCCTACTGAGGGCCTTTAAAAAGGCCCCCAGACCCTTCTGGACCCCCTCAGGACGCTTCTAATAGCCCCCAGACCCTTCTAGAGCCCCTCAGGGCCCTTCTAAAGGCCTCCACACCCTTCTAATGACCCTCAAGACCCATGTAAAGGCCCCCAGACCCTTCTAGATTGCCTCAGGACGCTCCTAATAGCCCCCAGACCCTTCTAGAGCCCCTCAGGGCCTTTCTAAAGGCCTCCACACCCTTCTAATGACCCTCAAGACCCATGTAAAGGCCCCCAGACCCTTCTAGATTGCCTCAGGACCCATCTAAAAGCCCGCAGACCATTCTAATGCCTTTCAGGACTCTTATGAAGGACACAAGACCCTTCTAATGCCCCTCAGGACCTTTCTAAAGGCCCCCAGACCCTTCTAATGCCCCTCAGGGCCTTTCTAAAGTACCCCAGACACTTCTAGAACCTCTCAGGGCCTTTCTATATGACCCCAGACCCTTGTAATGCCACTCAGGGCCTTTCTAAAGGCCGCGAGACCCTTATAATCCCCCTGAGGGCCTTTAAAAAGGCCCCTGACCTTTCTGGACCCCCTCAGGACGATTCTAATAGCCCCCAGACCCTTCTAGAGCCCCTCAGGGCCTTTCGAAAGGGCTCCACACCCTTCGAATGACCCTCAAGAAACATGTAAAAGCCCCCAGACCATTCTAGATTGCCTCAGGACCCATGTAAAAGCCCCCAGACCCTTCTAATGCCTTTCAGGGCCTTTCTAAATGCCTCCACACCCTTCTAATGACACTCAAGACACATGTAAAGGCCCCCAGACCCTTCTAGATTGCCTAAGGACCCATCCAAAAGCCCCCAGACCCTTCTAATGCCTTTCAGGACCCTTATGAAGGCCACAAGACCCTTCTAATGCCCCTCAGGACCTTTCTAAAGGCCCTCAGACCCTTCTAATTCCCCTCAGGGCATTTATAAAGGTTCCCAGACCCTTCTAGAGCCCGTCAGGACCCTTATAAAGGCCCCCAGACCATTCTAGAGCCCCTGAGGACACTTCTAAAGTCCCCCAGACAATTCTAATGCCCGTCAGGGCCTTTATAAAGGTCCCCAGACTCTTCTACTGCCTCTCAAGAGCATTCTAAAGGCCTCCAGACCCTTCTAATGCCCCACAGGGCCTTTCTAAAGGTCCCCAGACCCTTCTAGAGCCCCTGAAGACCCTTCTAAAGGCCCCCAGACCCTTATAGAGCCCCTCAGGACCCTTCTAAAGTCCCCCAGACCCTGCTAATTCCCCTCAGGGCTTTTATAAGGGCACCCAGACCCTTCTAATGCCCCTCAGGACATTTCTAAAGGCACCCAGACCCTTGTAATGCCACTCAGGGCCTTTCTAAAGGCCGCGAGACCCTTATAATCCCCCTGAGGGCCTTTAAAAAGGCCCCCAGACCCTTCTGGACCCCCTCAGGGCGCTTCTAATAGCCCCCAGACCCTTCTCGAGCCCAGCAGCGCCTTTCTAAAGGCCTCCACACCCTTCTAATGACGCTCAAAACCCATGTAAAGGCCCCCAGACCATTCTAGATTGCCTGAGGACCCATCTAAAAGACCCCAGACCCTTCTAATGCCTTTCAGGACCCTTATGAAGGCCACAAGACCCTTCTAATGCCCCTCAGGACCTTTGTAAAGGACCTCAGACCCTTCTAATGCCCGTCAGGGCCCTTCTAAAGGCCCTCAGACCCTTCTAATGCCCCTCAGGGCCTTTCTAAAGTACCCCAGACATTTCTAGAACCTCTCAGGGCCTTTCTATATGACCCCAGACCCTTGTAATGCCCCTCAGGGCTTTTCAAAAGGCCCCCATACCCTTCTAATGCCCCTCAGGACATTTCTAAAGGCCCCCAGACCCTTCTAGAGCCCCTCAGGACATTTCTAAAGGCACCCAGACCCTTCTAATGCCACTCAGGGCCTTTCTAAAGGCCGCGAGAGCATTATAATCCCACTGAGGGCCTTTAAAAAGGCCCCCAGACCCTTCTGGACCCCCTCAGGACGCTTCTAATAGCCCCCACACCATTCTAGAGCCCCTCAGGGCCTTTCTAAAGGCTTCCACACCCTTCTAATGACCCTCAAGACCCATGTAAAGCCCCCAGACCCTTCTAGATTGCCTCAGGACGCATCTAAAAGCCCCCAGACCCTTCTAATGCCTTTCAGGGCCTTTCTAAATGCCTCCACACCCTTCTAATGACACTCAAGACCCATGTAAAGGCCCCCAGACCCTTCTAGATTGACTCAGGACCCATCTAAAAGCCCCCAGACCCTTCTTATGCCTTTCAGGACCCTTATGAAGGCCACAAGACCCTTCTAATGCCCCTCAGGGCATTTATAAAGGTTCCCAGACCCTTCTAGAGCCTGTCAGGACCATTATAAAGGCCCCCCGACCATTCTAGAGCCACTCAGGACACTTCTAAAGGCCCGCAGACCATTCTAATGCCTGTCAGGGCCTTTCTAAAGGTCCCCAGACCCTTCTACTGCCCCTCAGGAGCATTCTAAAAGCACCCAGACCCTTCTAATGCCCCTCAGGACATTTCTAAAGGCCCCCAGACCCTTCTAGAGCCCCTAAGGACATTTCTAAAGGCACCCAGACACTTCTAATGCCACTGAGGGCCTTTCTAAAGCACCCCAGACCCTTCTACAGCCCCTCAGGACATTTCTAAAGGCACCCAGACCCTTCTAATGCCACTCAGGGCCTTTCTAAAGGCCGCGAGAGCATTATAATCCCCCTGAGGGCCTTTAAAAAGGCCCCCAGACCCTTCTGGACCCCCTCAGGACGCTTCTAATAGCCCCCAGAACCTTCTAGAGCCCCTCAGGGCCTTTCTAAAGGCCTCCACACCCTTCTAATGACCATAAAAACCCATGTAAAGGCCCCCAGACCCTTCTAGATTGCCTCAGGACCCATCTAAAAGCCCCCAGACCCTTCTAATGCCTTTCAGGGCCTTTCTAAAGGCCTCCAGACCCTTCTAATGACCCTCAAGACCCATGTAAAGGGCCCTAGACGCTCATAGATTGCCTCAGGACCCATCTAAAAGCCCCCAGACCCTTCTAATGCCTTTCAGGACCCTTATGAAGGCCACAAGACCCTTGTAATGCCCCTCAGGACCTTTCTAAAGGCCCCCAGACCCTTCTAATGCCCCACAGGGCCTTTCTAAAGGACCCCAGACCCTTCTAGAGCCCCTGAAGACCCTTCTAAAGGCCCCCAGACCCTTATAGAGCCCCTCAGGACCCTTCTAAAGTCCCCCAGACCCTGCTAATTCCCCTCAGGGCTTTTATAAGGGCACCCAGACCCTTCTAATGCTCCTCAGGACCCTTATAAAGGCCCCCAGACCCTTCTAGAGCCTCTCAGGACAGTTTTAAATGCCTCCAGACCCTTCTAGACCCCCTCAGGACCATTCTAAAGGCCCCCAGACCTTTCTAATGCCCCTCAGGACCCTTCTAAATGCCTCCGGACCTTTCTAATGCCCCTCAGGGCCTTTCTAAAGTACCCCAGACACTTCTAGATCCTCTCAGGGCCTTTCTATATGACCCCAGACCCTTGTAATGCCCCTCAGGGCTTTTCTAAAGTACCCCATACCCTTCTAATGCCCCTCAGGACATTTCTAAAGGCCCCCAGACCCTTCTAGAGCCCCTCAGGACATTTCTAAAGGCACCCAGACCCTTATAATGCCACTCAGGGCCTTTCTAAAGGCCGCGAGACCCTTATAATCCCTCTGAGGGCCTATAAAAGGCCCCCAGACCCTTCTGGACCCACTCAGGACGCTTCTAATAGCCCCCAGACCCTTCTAGAGCCCCTCAGGGCCTTTCTAAAGGCCTCCACACCCTTCTAATGACCCTCAAGACCCATGTAAAGGCCCCCAGACCCTTCTAGATTGCCTCTGGACCCATATAAAAACCCCCAGACCCTTCTAATGCCTTTCAGGACCCTTATGAAGGACACAAGACCCTTCTAATGCCCCTCAGGACCTTTCTAAAGGCCCTCAGACACTTCTAATGCCCCTCAGGGCATTTATAAAGGTTCCCAGACCCTTCTAGAGCCCGTCAGCACCCTTATAAAGGCACCCAGACCATTCTAGAGCCCATCAGGACACTTCTAAAGGCCCGCAGACGATTCTAATGCCCGTAAGGGCCTTTCTAAAGGTCCCCAGACCCTTCTACTGCCCCTCAGGAGCATTCTAAAGGACCCCAGACCCTTCTAATGCACCTCAGGGCATTTATAAAGGTCCCCAGACCCTTCTAGAGCACCTGAAGACCCTTCTAAAGGCCCCCACACCCTTCCAATGCCCCTCAGGGCTTTTCTAAAGTACCCCAGACACTTCTAGAACCTCTCAAGCCCTTTCTATATGACCCCAGACCCTTCTAATGCCACTCAGGGCCTTTCTAAAGGCCGCAAGACCCTTATAATCCCCCTGAGGGCCTTTAAAAAGGCCCCCAGACCCTTCTGGACCCCCTCAGGACGCTTCTAATAGCCCCCAGACCCTTCTAGAGCCCCTCAGGGCCTTTCTAAAGGTCTCCACACCCTTCTAATGACCCTCAAGACCCATGTAAAGGGCCCTAGACCCTCATAGATTGCCTCAGGACCCATCTAAAAGCCCCCAGACCCTTCTAATGCCTTTCAGGACCCTTATGAAGGCCACAAGACCCTTGTAATGCCCCTCAGGACCTTTCTAAAGGCCCCCAGACCCTTCTAATGCCCCACAGGGCCTTTCTAAAGGTCCCCAGACCCTTCTAGAGCCCCTGAAGACCCTTCTAAAGGCCCCCAGACCCTTATAGAGCCCCTCAGGACCCTTCTAAAGTCCCCCAGACCCTGCTAATTCCCCTCAGGGCTTTTATAAGGGCACCCAGACCCTTCTAATGCCCCTCAGGACATTTCTAAAGGCACACAGAATCTTCTAGACCACCTCAGGACATTTCTAAAGGCACCCAGACCCTTGTAATGCCACTCAGGGCCTTTCTAAAGGCCGCGAGACCCTTATAATCCCCCTGAAGGCCTTTAAAAAGGCCCCCAGACCCTTCTGGACCCCCTCAGGACGCTTCTAATAGCCCCCAGACCCTTCTCGAGCCCAGCAGGGCCTTTCTAAAGGCCTCCACACCCTTCTAATGACCCTCAAGACCCATGTAAAGGCCCCCAGACCATTCTAGATTGCCTGAGGACCCATCTAAAAGACCCCAGACCCTTCTAATGCCTTTCAGGACCCTTATGAAGGCCACAAGACCCTTCTAATGCCCCTCAGGACCTTTGTAAAGGACCTCAGACCCTTCTAATGCCCCTCAGGGCCCTTCTAAAGGCCCTCAGACCCTTCTAATGCCCATCAGGGCCTTTCTAAAGTACCCCAGACACTTCTAGAACCTCTCAGGGCCTTTCTATATGACCCCAGACCCTTGTAATGCCCCTCAGGGCTTTTATAAAGGCCCCCATACCCTTCTAATGCCCCTCAGGACATTTCTAAAGGCCCCCAGACCCTTCTAGAGCCCCTCAGGACATTTCTAAAGGCACCCAGACCCTTCTAATGCCACTCAGGGCCTTTCTAATGGCCGCGAGAGCATTATAATCCCCCTGAGGGCCTTTAAAAAGGCCCCCAGACCCTTCTGGACACCCTCAGGACGCTTCTAATAGCCCCCACACCATTCTAGAGCCCCTCAGGGCCTTTCTAAAGGCCTCCACACCCTTCTAATGACCCTAAAGACCCATGTAAAGGCCCCCAGACCCTTCTAGATTGCCTCAGGACGCATCTAAAAGCCCCCAGACCCTTCTAATGCCTTTCAGGGCCTTTCTAAATGCCTCCACACCCTTCTAATGACACTCAAGACCCATGTAAAGGCCCCCAGACCCTTCTAGATTGACTCAGGACCCATCTAAAAGCCCCCAGACCCTTCTTATGCCTTTCAGGACCCTTATGAAGGCCACAAGACCCTTCTAATACCCCTCAGGACCTTTCTAAAGGCCCTCAGACCCTTCTAGTGCCCCTCAGGGCATTTATAAAGGTTCCCAGACCCTTCTAGAGCCCGTCAGGACCCTTATAAAGGCCCCCAGACCATTCTAGAGCCCCTCAGGACACATCTAAAGTCCCCCAGACAATTCTAATGCCCGTGAGGGCCTTTATAACGGTCCCCAGACTCTTCTACTGCCTCTCAAGAGCATTCTAAAGGCCTCCAGAACCTTCTAATGCCCCACAGGGCCTTTCTAAAGGTCCCCAGACCCTTCTAGAGCCCCTGAAGACCCTTCTAAAGGCCCCCAGACCCTTATAGAGCCCCTCAGGACCCTTCTAAAGTCCCCCAGACCCTGCTAATTCCCCTCAGGGCTTTTATAAGGGCACCCAGACCCTTCTAATGCCCCTCAGGACATTTCTAAAGGCCCACAGAATATTCTAGACCCCCTCAGGACATTTCTAAAGGCACCCAGACCCTTGTAATGCCACTCAGGGCCTTTCTAAAGGCCGCGAGACCCTTATAATCCCCCTGAGGGCCTTTAAAAAGGCCCCCAGACCCTTCTGGACCCCTCAGGACGCTTCTAATAGCCCCCAGACCCTTCTCGAGCCCAGCAGGGCCTTTCTAAAGGCCTCCACACCCTTCTAATGACCCTCAAGACCCATGTAAAGGCCCCCAGACCATTCTAGATTGCCTGAGGACCCATCTAAAAGACCCCAGACCTTTCTAATGCCTTTCAGGACCCTTATGAAGGCCACAAGACCCTTCTAATGCCCCTCAGGACCTTTGTAAAGGACCTCAGACCCTTCTAATGCCCGTCAGGGCCCTTCTAAAGGCCCTCAGACCCTTCTAATGCCCCTCAGGGCCTTTCTAAAGTACCCCAGACACTTCTAGAACCTCTCAAGGCCTTTCTATATGACCCCAGACCCTTGTAATGCCCCTCAGGGCTTTTCAAAAGGCCCCCATACCCTTCTAATGCCCCTCAGGACATTTCTAAAGGCCCCAGACCCTTCTAGAGCCCCTCAGGACATTTCTAAAGGCACCCAGACCCTTCTAATGCCACTCAGGGCCTTTCTAATGGCCGCGAGAGCATTATAATCCCCCTGAGGGCCTTTAAAAAGGCCCCCAGACCCTTCTGGACCCCCTCAGGACACTTCTAATAGCCCCCACACCATTCTAGAGCCTCTCAGGGCCTTTCTAAAGGCCTCCACACCCTTCTAATGACCCTCAAGACCCGTGTAAAGGCCCCCAGACCCTTCTAGATTGCCTCAGGACGCATCTAAAAGCCCCCAGACCCTTCTAATGCCTTTCAGGGCCTTTCTAAATGCCTCCACACCCTTCTAATGACACTCAAGACCCAAGTAAAGGCCCCCAGACCCTTCTAGATTGACTCAGGACCCATCTAAAAGCCCCCAGACCCTTCTTATGCCTTTCAGGACCCTTATGAAGGCCACAAGACCCTTCTAATGCCCCTCAGGGCATTTATAAAGGTTCCCAGACCCTTCTAGAGCCTGTCAGGACCATTATAAAGGCCCCCCGACCATTCTAGAGCCTCTCAGGACACTTCTAAAGGCCCGCAGACCATTCTAATGCCTGTCAGGGCCTTTCTAAAGGTCCCCAGACCCTTCTACTGCCCCTCAGGAGCATTCTAAAGGAACCCAGACCCTTCTAATGCCCCTCAGGACATTTCTAAAGGCCCCCAGACCCTTCTAGAGCCCCTAAGGACATTTCTAAAGGCACCCAGACACTTCTAATGCCACTCAGGGCCTTTCTAAAGGCCGCGAGACCTTTATAATCCCCCTGAGGGCCTTTAAAAAGGCCCCCAGACCATTCTGGACCCCCTCAGGACGCTTCTAATAACCCCCAGACCCTTCTAGAGCCCCTCAGGGTCTTTCTAAAAGCCTCCACACCCTTCTAATGACCCTCAAGACCCATGTAAAGGCCCCCAGACCTTTCTAGATTGCCTCAGGACCCATCCAAAAGACCCCAGACCCTTCTAATGCCTTTCAGGACCCTTATAAAGGCCACAAGACCATTCTAATGCACCTCATGACCTTTCTAAAGGCCCTCAGACCCTTCTAGTGCCCCTCAGGGCATTTATAAAGGTTCCCAGACCCTTCTAGAGCCTGTCAGGACCCTTATAAAGGCCCCCAGACCCTTCTAGAACCCCTCAGGACAATTCTAAAGGCCCGCAGACCATTCTAATGCCCGTCAGGGCATTTATAAAGGTCCCCAGACCCTTCTAGAGCCCCTCAAGAGCCTTCTAAAGGCCCCCAGACTCTTCTAGAGCCCCTCAGGACAAATCTAAAGTCCCCCAGACCCTGCTAATTCCCCTGAGGGCTTTCATAAGGGCACCCAGACCATTCTAATGCCCCTCAGGACATTTCTAAAGGCCCACAGAATCTTCTAGAGCCCCTCAGGACATTTCTAAAGGCACCCAGACCCTTGTAATGCCACTCAGGGCCTTTCTAAAGGCCGCGAGACCCTTATAATCCCCCTGAGGGCCTTTAAAAAGGCCCCCAGACCCTTCTGGACCCCCTCAGGACGCTTCTAATAGCCCCCAGACCCCTCTAGAGCTCCTCAGGGCCTTTCTAAAGGCCTCCACACCCTTCTAATGACCCTCAAGACCCATGTAAAGGCCCCCAGACCCTTCTAGATTGCCTCAGGACCCATCTAAAAGCCCCCAGACCCTTCTAATGCCTTTCAGAGCCTTTCTAAAGGCCTCCACACCCTTCTAATGACCCTCAAGACCCATGTAATGGCCTCTAGACGCTTCTAGATTGCCTCAGGACCCATCTAAAAGCCCCCAGACCCTTCTAATGCCTTTCAGGACCCTTATGAAGGCCACAAGACCCTTCTAATGCCCCTCAGGACCTTTCTAAAGGCCCTAAGACCCTTCTAATGCCCCTCAGGGCATTTATAAAGGTTCCCAGACCCTTCTAGAGCCCGTCAGGACCCTTATAAAGGCCCCCAGACCATACTAGAGCCCCTCAGGACACTTCTAAAGGCCCGCAGACCATTCTAATGCCCGTCAGGGCCTTTATAAAGGTCCCCAGACCCTTCTACTGCCCTCAGGAGCATTCTAAAGGCCCCCAGACCCTTCTAATGCCCCAGAGGACCTTTCTAAAGGTCCCCAGACCCTTCTAGAGCCCCTGAAGAACCTTCTAAAGGCCCCCAGACCCTTATAGAGCCCCTCAGGACCCTTGTAACGTCCCCCAGAACCTGCTAATTCCCCTCAGGGCTTTTATAATGGACCCCAGACCCTTCTAATGCCCCTCAGGACATTTCTAAAGGCCCACAGAACCTTCTAGAGCCCCTCAGGACATTTCTAAAGGCACCCAGTCTCTTGTAATGCCACTCAGGGCCTTTCTAAAGGCCGCGAGACCCTTATAATCCCCCTGAGGGCCTTTAAAAAGGCCCCCAGACCTTTCTGGACCCCCTCAGGACGCTTCTAATAGCCCCCAGACCCTTCTAGAGCCCCTCAGGGCCTTTCAAAAGGCCTCCACACCCTTCTAATGACCCTCAAGACCCATGTAAAGGCCCCCAGACCCTTCTAGATTGCCTGAGGACCCATCTAAAAGCCCCCATACCCTTCTAATGCCTTTCAGGGCCTTTCTAAAGGCCTCCACACCCTTCTAATGACCCTCAAGACCCATGTAAAGGCCTCTAGACCCTTCTAGATTGCCTCAGGACCCATCTAAAAGCCCCCAGACCCTTCTAATGCCTTTCACGACCCTTATGAAGGCCACAAGACCCTTCTAATGCCCCTCAGGACCTTTGTAAAGGCATTCAGACCCTTCTAATGCCCCTCAGGGCCCTTCTAAAGGCCCCCAGACCCTTCTAGTGCCCCTCAGGACCTTTCTAAAGTACCCCAGACACTTCTAGAACCTCTCAGGGCCTTTCTACATGACCCCAGACCCTTGTAATGCCCCTCAGGGCTTTTCTAAAGGCCCCATACCCTTCTAATGCCCCTCAGGACATTTCTAAAGGCCCCCAGACCCTTCTAATGCCCCTCAGGACATTTCTAAAGGCCCCCAGACCCTTCTAGAGCCCCTCAGGGCATTTGTAAAGGCACCCAGACCCTTCTAATGCCACTCAGGGCCTTTCTAAAGGCCGCGAGACCCTTATAATCCCCCTGAGGGCCTTTAAAAAGGCCCCCAGACCCTTCTGGACCCCCTCAGGACGCTTCTAATAGCCCCCAGACCCTTCTAGAGCCACTCAGGGCCTTTGTAAAGGCCTCCACACCCTTCTAATGACCCTCAAGACCCATGTAAAGGCCCCCAGACCCTTCTAGATTGCCTCAGGACGCTTCTAAAAGCCCCCAGACCCTTCTAATGCCTTTCAGGACACTTATGAAGGCCACAAGACCCTTCTAATGCCCCTCAGGGCATTTATAAAGGTTCCCAGACCATTCTAGAGCCCGTCAGGACCATTATAAAGGCCCCCCGACCATTCTAGAGCCCCTCAGGACACTTCTAAAGGCCTGCAGACCATTCTAATGCCCGTCAGGGCCTTTATAAAGGTCCCCAGACCCTTCTCCTGCCCCTCAGGAGCATTCTAAAGGCCCCCAGACCCTTCTAATGCCCCACAGGGCCTTTCTAAAGGTCCCCAGACCCTTCTAGAGCGCCTGAAGACCCTTCTAAAGGCCCCCAGACCCTTATAGAGCCCCTCAGGACCCTTCTAAAGTCCCCCAGACCCTGCTAATTCCCCTCAGGGCTTTTATAAGGGCACCCAGACCCTTCTAATGCCCCTCAGGACCCTTATAAAGGCACCCAGAAACTTCTAGAGCCCCTCAGGACATTTCTAAAGGCACCCAGACCCTTATAATGGCACTCAGGGCCTTTCTAAAGGCGGCGAGACCCTTATAATCCTCCTGAGGGCCTTTAAAAAGGCCCCCAGACCCTTCTAGACCCCCTCAGGACGCTTCTAATAGCCCCCAGACCCTTCTAGAGCCCCTCAGGGCCTTTCTAAAGGCCGCCACACCCTTCTAATGACCCTCAAGACCCATGTAAAGGCCCCCAGACCATTCTAGATTGCCTCAGGACCCATCTAAAAGCCCCCAGACCCTTCTAATGCCTTTCAGGGCCTTTCTAAAGGCCTCCACACCCTTCTAATGACCCTCAAGACCCATGAAAAGGCCTCTAGACCCTTCTAGATTGCCTCAGGACCCATCTAAAAGCCCCCAGACCTTTCTAATGCATTTCAGGACCCTTATGAAGGCCACAAGACCCTTCTAATGCCCCTCAGGACCTTTGTAAAGGCCCTCAGACCCTTCTAATGCCCCTCAGGGCCCTTCTAAAGGCCCCCAGACCCTTCTAATGCCCTTCAGGGCCTTTCTAAAGTACCCCAGACACTTCTAGAACCTCTCAGGGCCTTTCTATATGACCCCAGACCCTTGTAATGCCCAACAGGGCTTTTCTAAAGGACCCCATACCCTTCCAATGCCCCTCAGGACATTTCTAAAGGCCCCCAGACCCTTCTAGAGCCCCTCAGGACATTTCTAAAGGCACCCAGACCCTTCTAATGCCACTCAGGGCCTTTCTAAAGGCCGCGAGACCCTTATAATCCCCCTGAGGGCCTTTAAAAAGGCCCCCAGACCATTCTGGACCCCCTCAGGACGCTTCTAATAGCCCCCAGACCCTTCTAGAGCCCCTCAGGGCCTTTCTAAAGGCCTCCACACCATTCAAATGACCCTCAAGACCCATGTAAAGGCCCCCAGACCATTCTAGATTGCCTCAGGACCCATCTAAAAGCCCCCAGACCTTTCTAATGCCTTTCAGGGCCTTTCTAAAGGCCTCCACACCCTTCTAATGACCATCAAGACCCATGTAAAGGCCTCTAGACCCTTCTAGATTGCCTCAGGACCCATCTAAAAGCCCCCAGACCCTTCTAATGCCTTTCAGGACCCTTATGAAGGCCACCCAGACCCTTCTAATGCCCCACAGGGCCTTTCTAAAGTACCCCAGACACTTCTAGAACCTATCAGGACCTATCTATATGATCCCAGACCCTTCTAATGCCTCTCAGGGCCTATCTAAAGGCCGCGAGACCCTTATAATCCCCCTGAGGGCCTTTAAAAAGGCCCCCAGACCCTTCTGGACCCCCTCAGGACGCTTCTAATAGCCCCCAGACCCTTCTAGAGCCCCTCAGGGCCTTTCTAAAGGCCTCCACACCCTTCTAATGACACTCAAGACCCATGTAAAGGCCCCTAGACCCTTCTAGATTGCCTCAGGACCCATCTAAAAGCCCCCAGACCCTTCTAATGCCTTTCAGGACCCTTATGAAGGCCACAAGACCCTTCTAATGCCTCACATGACCTTTCTAAAGGCCCTCAGACCCTTCTAATGCCCCTCAGGGCATTTATAAAGGTTCCCAGACCCTTCTAGAGCCCTTCAGGACCCTTATAAAGGCCCCCAGACCATTCTAGAGCCCCTCAGGACACTTCTAAAGGCCTGCAGACCATTCTAATGCCCGTCAGGGCCTTTCTAAAGGTCCCCAGACCATTCTACTGCCCCTCAGGAGCATTCTAAAGGCCCCCAGACCCTTCAAATGCCCCACAGGGCCTTTCTAAAGGTCCCCAGACCCTTCTAGAGCCCCTGAAGACCCTTCTAAAGGCCCCCAGACCCTTATAGAGCCCCTCAGGACCCTTCTAAAGTCCCCCAGACCATGCTAGTTCCCCTCAGGGCTTTTATAAAGGCACCCAGACCCTTCTAATGCCCTTCTAGAGCCTCTCAGGACAGTTTTAAATGCCTCCAGACCCTTCTAGACCCCCTCAGGACCATTCTAAAGGCCCCCAGACCCTTCTAGAGCCCCTCAGGACATTTCTAAAGGCACCTAGACCCTTATAATGCCACTCAGGGCCTTTCTAAAGGCCGCGAGACCCTTATAATCCCCCTGAGGGCCTTTAAAAAGGCCCCCAGACCCTTCTGGACCCCTCAGGACGCTTCTAATAGCCCCAGACCCTTCTAGAGCCCCTCACTGCCTTTCTAAAGGCCTCCACACCTTTCTAATGACCCTCAAGACCCATGTAAAGGCCCCCAGACCCTTCTAGATTGCCTCAGGACCCATCTAAAAGCCCCCAGACCCTTCTAATGCCTTTCAGGGCCTTTCTAAATGCCTCCACACCCTTCTAATGACCCTCAAGACCCATGTAAAGGCCTCTAGACCCTTCTAGATTGCCTCAGGACACATCTAAAAGACCCCAGACCCTTCTAATGCCTTTCAGGACCCTTATGAAGGCCACAAGACCCTTCTAATGCCCCTCAGGACCTTTCTAAAGGCCCTCAGACCCTTCTAATGCCCCTCAGGGCCCTTCTAAAGGACCCCAGACCCTTCTAATGCCCCTCAGGGCCTTTCTAATGTATCCCAGACACTTCTAGAACCTATCAGGGCCTTTCTATATGACCCCAGACCCTTGTAATGCCCATCAGGGCTTTTCTAAAGGCCCCCATACCCTTCTAATGCACCTCAGGACATTTCTAAAGGCCCCCAGACCCTTCTAGAGCCCCTCAGGACATTTCTAAAGGCACCCAGACCATTCTAATGCCACTCAATGCCATTCTAAAGGCCGCGAGACCCTTATAATCCCCCTGAGGGCCTTTAAAAAGTCCCCCAGACCATTCTGGACCCCCTCAGGACGCTTGTAATACCCCCAGACCCTTCTAGAGCCCCTCAGGGCCTTTCTAAAGGCCTCCACACCCTTCTAATGACCCTCAAGACCCATGTAAAGGCCTCTAGACCCTTCTAGATTGCCTCAGGACCCATCTAAAAGCCCCGAGACCATTCTAATGCCTTCCAGGACCCTTATGAAGGCCACAAGACGATTCTAATGACCCTCAGGACCTTTCTAAAGGCCCACAGACCCTTCTAATGCCCCTCAGGGCCCTTCTAAAGGCCCCCAGACCCTTCTAATGCCCCTCAGGGCCTTTCTAAAGTACCCCAGACACTTCTAGAACCTCTCAGGGCCTTTCTATATGACCCCAGACCCTTGTAATGCCCCTCAGGGCTTTTCTAAAGGCCCCCATACCCTTCTAATGCCCCTCAGGACATTTCTAAAGGCCCCCAGACCCTTCTAGAGCCCCTCAGGACATTTCTAAAGGCACCCAGACCCTTCTAATGCCACTCAGGGCCTTTCTAAAGGCCGCGAGACCCTTATAATCCCCCTGTGGGCCTTTAAAATGGCCCCCAGACCCTTCTGGACCCCCTCAGGACGCTTCTAATAGCCCCCAGACCCTTCTAATGCCTTTCAGGGCCTTTCTAAAGGCCTCCACACCCTTCTAATGACCCTCAAGACCCATCGAAAGGCCTCTAGACCCTTCTAGATTGCCACAGGACCCATCTAAAAGACCCCAGACTCTTCTAATGCCCCTCAGGACCATTATGAAGGCCACAAGACCCATCTAATGCCCCTCAGGACCTTTCTAAAGGCCCTCAGACCCTTCTAATGCCCGTCAGGGCCCTTCTAAAGGTCCCCAGACCCTTCTACTGCCCCTCAGGGCCTTTCTAAAATACCCCAGACACTTCTAGAACCTCTCAGGACCTTTCTATATGACCCCAGACCCTTCTAATGCCTCTCAGGGCTTTTATAAAGGCCCCCATACCCTTCTAATGCCCCTCAGGACATTTCTAAAGGCCCCCAGACCCTTCTAGAGCCCCTCAGGACATTTTTAAAGGCACCCAGACCCTTCTAATGCCACTCAGGGCCTTTCTAAAGGCCGCGAGACCCTTATAATCCCCCTGAGGGCCTTTAAAAAGGCCCCCAGACCCTTCTGGACCCCCTCAGGACTCTTCTAATAGCCCCCAGACCATTCTAGAGCCCCTCAGGGCCTTTCTAAAGGCCTCCACACCCTTCTAATGACCCTCAAGACCCATGTAAAGGCCCCTAGACCCTTCTAGATTGCCACAGAACCCACCTAAAAGCCCCCAGACCCTTCTAATGCCTTTCAGGGCCTTTCTGAAGGCCTCCACACCCTTCTAATGACCCTCAAGACCCATGTAAAGGCCTCTAGACCCTTCTAGATTGCCTCAGGACACATCTAAAAGACCCCAGACCCTTCTAATGCCTTTCAGGACCCTTATGAAGGCCACAAGACCCTTCTAATGACCCTCAGGACCTTTGTAAAGGCCCTCAGACCCTTCTAATGCCCCTCAGGGCCCTTCTAAAGGCCCCCAGACCCTTCTACTGCCCCTCAGGGCCTTTCTAAAGTACCCCAGACACTTCTAGAACCTCTCAGGGCCTTTCTATATGACCCCAGACCCTTGTAATACCCCTCTGGGCTTTTCTAAAGCCCCCATATCCTTCTAATGCCCCTCAGGACATTTCTAAAGGCCCTCAGACCCTTCTAGAGCCCCTCAGGGCATTTCTAAAGGCACCCAGACCATTCTAATGCCACTCAGGGCCTTTCTAAAGGCCGCGAGACCCTTATAATCCTGCTGAGGGCCTTTAAAAAGGCCCCCAGACCATTCTGGACCCCCTCAGGACGCTTCAAATAGCCCCCAGACCCTTCTAATGCCTTTCAGGGCCTTTCTAAAGGCCTCCACACCCTTCTAATGACCCTCAAGACCCATGTAAAGGCACCCAGACCCTTCTAGATTGCCTCTGGACGTTTCTAAAAGCCCCCAGACCCTTCTAATTCCTTTCAGGGCCATTCTAAAGGCCTCCACACCCTTCTAATGACCCTCAAGACCCATGTAAAGGCCCCCAGACCCTTCTAGATTGCCTCAGGACCCATCTAAAAGCCCCCAGACCCTTCTAATGCCTTTCAGGACCCTTATAAAGACCACAAGACCCTTCTAATGCCCCTCAGGACCTTTCTAAAGGCCCTCAGACCCTTCTAGTGCCCCTCAGGGCATTTATAAAGGTTCCCAGACCCTTCTAGAGCCTGTCAGGACCCTTATAAAGGCCCCCAAACCATTCTAGAGCACCTCAGGACACTTCTAAAGGCCCGCAGACCATTCTAATGCCCGTCAGGGCCTTTCTAAAGGTCCCAAGACCGATCTACTGCCCCACAGGGGCATTCTAAAGGCCCCCAGACCGTTCTAATGCCCCTCAGGACTCAGGGCCTTTCTAAAGGCCGCGAGACCCTTATAATCACCCTGAGGGCCTTTAAAAAGGCCCCCAGACCCTTCTGGACCCCCTCAGGACGCTTCTAATAGCCCCCAGACCCTTCTAATGCCTTTCAGGGCCTTTCTAAAGGCCTCCACACCCTTCTAATGACCCTCAAGACCCATGTAAAGGCCCCCAGACCCTTCTAGATTGCCTCAGGATCCATCTAAAAGCCCCCAGACCCTTCTAATGCCTTTCAGGACCCTTATGAAGGCCACAAGACCCTTCTAATGCCCCTCAGGACCTTTCTAAAGGCCCTCAGACCCTTCTAATGCCCCTCAGGGCATTTATAAAGGTTCCCAGACCCTTCTAGAGCCTGTCAGGACCCTTATAAAGGCCCCCAGACCATTCTAGTGCAACTCAGAACACTTCTAAAGGCCCGCAGACCATTCTAATGCCCGTCAGGACCTTTATAAAGGTCCCCAGACCCTTCTACTGCCCCTGAGGAGCATTCTAAAGGCCCCCAGACCCTTCTAATGCCCCACAGGGCCTTTCTAAAGGTCCCCAGACCCTTCTAGACCCCCTGAAGACCCTTCTAAAGGCCCCCAGACCCTTATAGAGCCCCTCAGGACCCTTCTAAAGTCCCCCAGACACTGTTAATTCCCCTCAGGGCTGTTATAAGGCAACCCAGACCGTTCTAATGCCCCTCAGGGCCCTTCTAAAGGCCCCCAGACCCTTCTAATGCCCCTCAGGGCCTTTCTAAAGTACCCCAGACACTTCTAGAACCTCTCAGGGCCTTTCTATATGACCCCAGACCCTTCTAATGCCCAACAGGGCTTTTCTAAAGGCCCTCATACCCTTCTAATGCCCCTCAGGACATTTCTAAAGGCCCCCAGACCTTTCTAGAGCCCCTCAGGACATTTCTAAAGGCACCCAGACCCTTATAATGCCACTCAGGGCCTTTCTAAAGGACGCGAGACCCTTATAATCCCCCTGAGGACCTTTAAAAAGGCCCCCAGACCCTTCTGGACCCCCTCAGGATGCTTCTAATCGCCCCCAGACCCTTCTAGAGCACCTCAGAGCCTTTCTAAAGGCCTCCACACCCTTCTAATGACCCTCAAGACCCATGTAAAGGCCCCCAGACCCTTCTAGATTGCCTCTGGACCCATCTAAAAGCCCCCAGACCCGTCTAATGCCTTTCAGGGCCTTTCTAAAGGCCTCCACACCCTTCTAATGACCCTCAAGACCCATGTAAAGGCCTCTAGACCCTTCTAGATTGCCTCAGGACCCACCTAAAAGCCCCCAGACCCTTCTAATGCCTTTCAGGACCCTTATGAAGGCCACAAGACCCTTCTAATGCCCCTCAGGACATTTCTAAAGGCCCTCAGACCCTTCTAATGCCAGTCAGGGCATTTATAAAGGTTCCCAGACTCTGCTAGAGCCCTTCAGGACCCTTATAAAGGCTCCCAGACCATTCTAGAGCCCCTCAGGACACTTCTAAAGGCATGCAGACCATTCTAATGCCCGTCAGGTCCTTTCTAAAGGTCCCCAGACCCTTCTAATGCCCCTCAGGAGCATTCTAAAGAACCCCAGACCCTTCAAATGCCTCACAGGGCCTTTCTAAAGGTCCCTAGACCCTTCTAGAGCCCCTGAAGACCCTTCTAAATGCCCCCAGATCCTTCTACTGCCTCTCAGGAGCATTCAAAAGGCCCCCAGACCCTTCTAATGCCCCTCAGGGCTTTTCTAAAGGAACCCAGACCATTCTAATGCCACTCAGGGCCATTCTAAAGGCCGCGAGACCCTTATAATCCCCCTGAGGGACTTTAAAAAGGCCCCCAGACCATTCTGGACCCCCTCAGGACGATTCTAATAGCCCCAAGACCCTTCTAGAGCCACTCAGGGCCTTTCTAAAGGCCTTCACACCCTTCTAATGACCCTCAAGACCCATGTAAAGGCCTCTAGACCCTTCTAGATTGCCTCAGGACCCATCTAAAAGCCCCCAGACCCTTCTAATGCATTTCAGGACCCTTATGAAGGCCACAAGACCCTTCTAATGCCCCTCAGGACATTTCTAAAGGCCCTCAGACCCTTCTAATGCCCCTCAGGGCCCTTCTAAAGGCCCCCAGACCCTTCTAATGCCCCTCAGGGCCTTTCTAAATACCCCAGACACTTCTAGAACCTCTCAGGGCATTTCTATATGACCCCAGACCCTTGTGATGCCCCTCAGGGCTTTTCTAAAGGCCCCCATACCCTTCTAATGCCCCTCAGGACATTTCTAAAGGCCCCCAGACCCTTCTAGAGCCCCTCAGGACATTTCTAAAGGCACCCAGACCCTTCTAATGCCACTCAGGGCCTTTCTAAAGGCCGCGAGACCCTTATAATCCCACTGAGGGCCTTTAAAAAGGCCCCCAGACCCTTCTGGACCCCCTCAGGACGCTTCTAATAGCCCCCAGACCCTTCTAATGCCTTTCAGGGCCTTTCTAAAGGCCTCCACACCTTTCTAATTACCGTCAATACCCATGTAAAGGCCCCCAGACCCTTCTAGATTGCCTCTGGACGATTCTAAAAGCCCCCAGACCCTTCTAGAACCCCTCAGGGCCATTCTAAAGGCCTCCACACCCTTCTAATGACCCTCAAGACCCATGTAAAGGCCCCCAGACCCTTCTAGATTGCCTCAGGACCCATCTAAAAGCCCCCAGACCCTTCTAATGCCTTTCAGGACCCTTATGAAGGCGACAAGACCCTTCTAATGCCCCTCAGGACCTTTCTAAAGGCCCTCAGACCCATCTAGTGCCACTCAGGGCATTTATAAAGGTTTCCAGACCCTTCTAGAGCCTGTCAGGACCCTTATAAAGGCCCCCAGACCATTCTAGAGCACCTCAGGACACTTCTAAAGGCCCGCAGACCATTCTAATTCCCGTCAGGGCCTTTCTAAAGGTCCCAAGACCGTTCTACTTCCCCTCAGGAGCATTCTAAAGGCCCCCAGACCCTTCTAATGCCCCTCAGGACATTTCTAAAGGCCCCCAGACCCTTCTAGAGCCCCTCAGGACATTTCTAAAGGCACCCAGAGCCTTCTAATGCCACTCAAGGACTTTCTAGAGGCCGCAAGACCCTTATAATCCCCCTGAGGGCCTTTAAAAAGGCCCCCAGACCCTTCTGGACCCCCTCAGGACGCTTCTAATAGCCCCCAGACCATTCTAGAGCCCCTCAGAGCCTTTCTAAAGGCCTCCACACCCTTCTAATGACCCTCAAGACCCATGTAAAGGCATCTAGACCCTTCTGAAATTGCCTCAGGACCCATCTAAAAGACCCCAGACCCTTCTAATGCCTTTCAGGACCATTATGAAGGCAACAAGACCCTTCTAATGCCCCTCAGGACCTTTCTAAAGGCCCTCAGATCCTTCTAATGCCCCTCAGGGCCCTTCTAAAGGACCCCAGACCCTTCTAATGCCCCTCAGGGCCTTTCTAAAGGCCGCGAGACCCTTATAATCACCCTGAGGGCATTTAAAAAGGCCCCCAGACCCTTCTGGACCCCCTCAGGACGCTTCTAATAGCCCCCAGACCCTTCTAATGCCTTTCAGGGCCTTTCTAAAGGGCTCCACACCCTTCTAATGACCCTCAAGACCCATGTAAAGGCCCCCAGACCCTTCTAGATTGCCTCAGGACCCATCTAAAAGCCCCCAGACCCTTCTAATGCCTTTCAGGACCCTTATGAAGGCCACAAGACCCTTCTAATGCCCGTCAGGGCCTTTCTAAAGGTCCCCAGACCCTTCTACTGCCCCTCAGGAGCATTCTAAAGGCCCCCAGACCCTTCTAATGCCCCACAGGGCCTTTCTAAAGGTCCCCAGACCATTCTAGAGCCCCTGAAGACCCTTCTAAAGGCCCCCAGACCCTTATAGAGCCCCTCAGGACCCTTCTAAAGTCCCCCAGACCTGGTTAATTCCCCTCAGGGCTTTTATAAGGGCACCCAGACCCTTCTAATGCCCCTCAGGACATTTCTAAAGGCCCCCAGAACATTCTAGAGCCCCTGAGTACATTTCTAAAGGCACCCAGACCCTTCTAGATTGCCTCAGGACCCATCTAAAAGCCCCCAGACCCTTCTAATGCCTTTCAGGGCCTTTCTAAAGGCCTCCACACCCTTCTAATGACCCTGAAGACCCATGTAAAGGCCTCTAGACCCTTCTAGATTGCCTCAGGACCCATCTAAAAGCCCCCAGACCCTTCTAATGCCTTTCAGGACCCTTATGAAGGCCACAAGACCCTTCTAATGCGCCTCAGGACCATTGTAAAGGCCCCCAGGCCCTTCTAATGCCCCTCAGAGGCTTTCTAAAGTACCCCAGACACTTCTAGAACTTCTCAGGGCCTTTCTATATGACCCCAGACCCTTGTAATGCCCAACAGGGCTTTTCTAAAGGCCCCCATACCCTTCTAATGCCCCTCAGGACATTTCTAAAGGCCCCCAGACCCTTCTAGAGCCCCTCAGGACATTTCTAAAGGCCCCCAGACCCTTCTGGACCCCCTCAGGATGCTTCTAATCGCCCCCAGACCCTTCTAGAGCACCTCAGGGCCTTTCTAAAGGCCTCCACACCCTTCTAATGACCCTCAAGACCCATGTAAAGGCCCCCAGACCCTTCTAGATTGCCTCAGGACCCATCTAAAAGCCCCCAGACCCGTCTAATGCCTTTCAGGGCCTTTCTAAAGGCCTCCACACCCTTCTAATGACCCTCAAGACCCATGTAAAGGCCTCTAGACCCTTCTAGATTGCCTCAGGACCCATCTAAAAGCCCCCAGACCCTTCTAATGCCTTTCAGGACCCTTATGAAGGCCACAAGACCCTTCTAATGCCCCTCAGGACATTTCTAAAGGCCCTCAGACCCTTCTAATGCCCCTCAGGGCATTTATAAAGGTTCCCAGACCCTTCTAGAGCCCGTCAGGACCCTTATAAATGCCCCCAGACCATTCTAGAGCCCCTCAGGACACTTTTAATGCCTGCAGACCATTCTAATGCCCGTCAGGTCCTTTCTATAGGTCCCCAGACCCTTCTACTGCCCCTCATAAGCATTCTAAAGAACCCCAGACCCTTCAAATGCCTCACAGGGCCTTTCTAAAGGTCCCTAGACCCTTCTAGAGCCCCTGAAGACCCTTCTAAATGCCCCCAGATCCTTCTACTGCCTCTCAGGAGCATTCTAAAGGCCCCAAGACCCTTCTAATGCCCTTCAGGGCTTTTCTAAAGGCACCCAGACCATTCTAATGCCACTCAGGGCCATTCTAAAGGCCGCGAGACCCTTATAATCCCCCTGAGGGCCTTTAAAAAGGCCCCCAGACCATTCTGGACCCCCTCAGGACGCTTCTAATAGCCCCCAGACTCTTCTAGAGCCACTCAGGGTCTTTCTAAAGGCCTCCACACCCTTCGAATGACCCTCAAGACCCATGTAAAGGCCTCTAGACCCTTCTAGATTGCCACAGGACCCATCTAAAAGCCCCCAGACCCTTCTAATGCCTTTCAGGACCCTTATGAAGGCCACAAGACCATTCTAATGCCCCTCACGACATTTCTAAAGGCCCTCAGACCCTTCTAATGCCCCTCAGGGCCCTTCTAAAGGCCCCAGACACTTCTAGAACCTCTCAGGGCCTTTCTATATGACCCCAGACCCTTGTAATGCCCCTCAGGGCTATTCTAAAGGCCACCATTCCCTTCTAATGACCCTCAGGACATTTCTAAAGGCCCCCAGACCCTTCTAGAGCCTCTCAGGACATTTCTAAAGGCACCCAGACCATTCTAATGCCACTCAGGGCCTTTCTAAAGGCCGCGAGACCCTTATAATCACCCAGAGGGCCTTTAAAAAGGCCCCCAGACCCTTCTGGACCCCCTCAGGACGCTTCTAATAGTCCCCAGACCCTTCTAATGCCTTTCAGGGCCTTTCTAAAGGCCTCCACACCCTTCTAATTACCGTCAAGACCCATGTAAAGGCCCCCAGACCCTTCTAGATTGCCTCTGGACGATTCTAAAAGCCCCCAGACCCTTCTAGAGCCCCTCAGGGCCTTTCTAAAGGCCTCCACACCCTTCTAATGACCCTCAAGACCCATGTAAAGGCCCCCAGACCCTTCTAGATTGCCTCAGGACCCATCTAAAAGCCCCCAGACCCTTCTAATGTCTTTCAGGACCCTTATGAAGGCCACAAGACCCTTCTAATGCCCCTCAGGACCTTTCTAAAGGCCCTCAGACCCTTCTAATGCCCCTCAGGGCCATTCTAAAGGACCCCAGACCCTTCTAATGCCCCTCAGGGCCTTTCTAAAGTACCCCAGACACTTCTAGAACCTCTCAGGGCCTTTCTATATGACCCCAGACCCTTCTAATGCCACTCAGGGCTTATCTAAAGTCCCCCATACCCTTCTAATGCCCCTCAGGACATTTCTAAAGGCCCCCAGACCATTCTAGAGCCCCTCAGGACATTTCTAAAGGCACCCAGACCCTTCTAATGCCACTCAGGGCCTTTCTAAAGGCCGCGAGACCCTTATAATCAACCTGAGGGCGTTTAAAAAGGCCCCCAGACCCATCTGGACCCCCTCAGGACGCTTCTAATAGCCCCCAGACCCTTCTAATGCCTTTCAGGGCCTTTCTAAAGGCCTCCACACCCTTCTAATGACCCTCAAGACCCATGTAAAGGCCCCCAGACCCTTCTAGATTGCCTCAGGACCCATCTAAAAGCCCCCAGACCCTTCTAATGCCTTTCAGGACCCTTATGAAGGTCACAAGACCATTCTAATGCCCCTCAGGACCTTTCTAAAGGCCCTCAGACCCTTCTATTGCCCCTCTAGGCATTTTTAAAGGTTCCCAGACCCTTCTAGAGCCCGTCAGGACCCTTATAAAGGCCCCCAGACCATTCTAGAGCCCCTCAGGACACTTCTAAAGGCCCGCAGACCATTCTAATGCCCGTCAGGGCCTTTCTAAAGGTCCCCAGACCCTTCTACTGCCCCTCAGGAGCATTCTAAAGGCCCCCAGACCCTTCTAATGCCCCACAGGGCCTTTCTAAAGGTCCCCAGACCCTTCTAGAGACCCTGAAGACCCTTCTAAAGGCCCTCAGACCCTTATAGAGCCCCTCAGGACCCTTCTAAAGTCCCACAGACCCTGCTAATTCCCCTCAGGGCTTTTATAAGGGCACCCAGACCCTTCTAATGCACCTCAGGACCCTTATAAAGGCACCCAGACCCTTCTAGATCCTCTCAGGACAGTTTTAAATGCCTCCAGACACTTATAGACCCCCTCAGGACCCTTCTAAAGGCCCCCAGACCCTTCTAATGCCCCTCAGGGCCTTTCTAAAGTACCCCAGACACTTCTAGAACCTCTCAGGGCCTTTCTATATGACCCCAGACCCTTGTAATGCCCCTCAGGGCCTTTCTAAAGGACCCCATACCCTTCTAATGCCCCTCAGGACATTTCTAAAGGCCCCCAGACCCTTCTAGAGACCCTCAGGACATTTCTAAAGGCACCCAGACCCTTCTAATGCCACTCAGGGACTTTCTAAAGGCCGCGAGACCCTTATAATCCCCCTGAGGGCCTTTAAAAAGGCCCCCAGACCCTTCTGGACCCCCTCAGGACGCTTCTAATAGCCCCCAGACCCTTCTAGAGCCCCTCAGGGCCTTTCTAAAGGCCTCCACACCCTTCTAATGACCCTCAATACCCATGTAAAGGCCCCCAGACCCTTCTAGATTGCCTCAGAACCCATCTAAAAGCCCCCAGACCCTTCTAATGCCTTTCAGGACCCTTATGAAGGCCACAAGACCCTTCTAATGCCCCTCAGGACCTTTCTAAAGGCCCTCAGACCATTCTATTGCCCCTCTAGGCATTTATAAAGGTTCCCAGACCCTTCTAGATCCCGTCAGGACCCTTATAAAGGCCCCCAGACCATTCTAGAGCCCCTCAGGACACTTCTAAAGGCCCGCAGACCATTCTAATGCCTGTCAGGGCCTTTCTAAAGGTCCCCAGACCCTTCTACTGCCCCTCAGGAGCATTCTAAAGGCCCCCAGACCCTTCTAATGCCCCACAGGGCCTTTCTAAAGGTCCCCAGATCATTCTAGAGCCCATGAAGACCCTTCTAAAGGCCCCCAGACCCTTATAGAGCCCCTCAGGACCCTTCTAAAGTCCCCCAGACCCTGCTAATTCACCTCAGGGCTTTTATAAGGGCCACAAGACCCTTCTAATGCCCCTCAAGACCCTTATAAAGGCACCCAGACCCTTCTAGAGCCTCTCAGGACAGTTTTAAATGCCTCCAGACCCTTCTAAACCCCCTCAGGACCATTCTCAAGGCCCCCAGACCCTTCTAATGCCCCTCAGGACCCTTCTAAAGGCCCACAGACCCTTCTAATGCCCCTCAGGGCCTTTCTAAAGTACCCCAGACACTTCTAGAACCTCTCAGGGCCTTTCTATATGACCCCAGACCCTTGTAATGCCCCTCAGGGCCCTTATAAAGGCACCCAGACCCTCCTAATGCCACTCAGGGCCTTTCTAAAGGCCGCGAGACCCTTATAATCCCCCTGAGGGCCATTAAAAAGGCCCCCAGACCCTTCTAATGCCCCTCAGGGCCTTTCTAAAGTACCCCAGACACTTCTAGAACCTCTCATGGCCTTTCTATATGACCCCAGACCCTTGTAATGCACCTCAGGGCCTTTCTAAAGGCCCCCATACCATTCTAATGCCCTTCAGGACATTTCTAAAGGCCCCCAGACCCTTCTAGAGCCCCTGAAGACCCTTCTAAAGGCCCCCAGACCCTTCTAATGCCACTCAGGGCCTTTCTAAAGGTCCCCAGACCCTTATCATCCCCCTGAGGGCCTTTAAAAATGCCCCCAGACCCTTCTGGACCCCCTCAGGACGCTTCTAATAGCCCCAGACCCCTCTAGAGCCCCTCAGGGCCTTTCTAAAGGCCTCCACACCCTTCTAATGACCCTCAAGACCCATGTAAAGGCCCCCAGACCCTTCTAGATTGCCTCAGGACCCATCTAAAAGCACCCAGACCCTTCTAATGCCTTTCAGAGCCTATCTAAAGGCCTCCACACCCTTCTAATGACCCTCAAGACGCATGTAAAGGCCCCTAGACCCTTCTAGATTGCCTCAGGACCCATCTAAAAGCCCCCAGACCCTTCTAATGCCTTTCAGGACCATTATGAAGGCCACAAGACGCTTCTAATGCCCCTCAGGACCTTTCTAAAGGCCCTCAGACCCTTCTAATGACCCTCAGGGCATTTATAAAGGTTCCCAGACCCTTCTAGAGCCCGTCAGGATCCTTATAAAGGCCCCCAGACCATTCTAGAGCCCCTCAGGACACTTCTAAAGGCCCGCAGACCATTCTAATGCCTGTCAGGGCCTTTCTAAAGGTCCCCAGACCCTTCTACTGCCCCTCAGGAGCATTCTAAAGGCCCCCAGACCCTTCTAATGCCCCACAGGGCCTTTCTTAAGGTCCCCAGACCCTTCTAGAGCACCTGAAGACCCTTCTAAAGGCCCCCAGACCCTTATAGAGCCCCTCAGGACCCTTCTAAAGTCCCCCAGACCCTGCTAATTCCCCTCAGGGCTTTTATAAGTGCCACAAGACCCTTCTAATGCCCCTCAGGACCCTTATAAAGGCACCCAGACCCTTCTAGAGCCTCTCAGGACAGTTTTAAATGCCTCCAGAGCCTTCTAGACCCCCTCAGGACCATTCTAAAGGCCCCCAGACCCTTCTAATGCCCCTCAGGACCCTTCTAAAGGACCCCAGACCCTTCTAATGCCCCTCAGGGCCTTTCTAAAGTACCCCAGACAATTCAAGAACCTCTCAGGGCCTTTCTATATGACCCCAGACCCTTGTAATGCCCCTCAGGGCCTTTCTAAAGGCCCCCATACCCTTCTAATGCCCCTCAGGGCATTTCTAAAGGCCCGCAGACCCTTCTAATGCCCCTCAGGACCCTTCTAAAGGCCCCCAGACCCTTCTAATGCCCCTCAGGGCCTTTCTAAAGTACCCCAGACACTTCTAGAACCTCTCTTGGCCTTTCTATATGACCCCAGACCCTTGTAATGCCCCTCAGGGCCTTTCTAAAGGCCCCCATACCATTCTAATGCCCCTCAGGACATTTCTAAAGGCCCCCAGACCCTTCTAATGCCACTCAGGGCCTTTCTAAAGGTCCCCAGACCCTTATCATCCCCCTGAGGGCCTTTAAAAATGCCCCCAGACCCTTCTGGACCCCCTCAGGATGCTTCTAATAGCCCCCAGACCCTTCTAGAGCCCCTCAGGACCATTCTAAAGGCACCCAGACCCTTCTAATGCCCCTCAGGACCCTTATAAAGGACCCCAGACCCTTCTAATGCCCCTCAGGGCCTTTCTAAAGTACCCCAGACACTTCTAGAACCTCTCAGGGCCTTTCTATATGACCACAGACCCTTGTAATGCCCCTCAGGGCCTTTCTAAAGGCCCCCAGACCCTTCTAATGCCCCTCAGGACATTTCTAAAGGCCCCCAGACCCTTCTAGAGCCCCTCAGGACATTTCTAAAGGCACCCAGACCCTTCTAATGCCACTCAGGGCCTTTCTAAAGTCCGCGAGACCCTTATAATCCCCCTGAGGGCCTATAAAAAGGCCCCCAGACCCTTCTGGACCCCCTCAGGATGCTTCTAATAGCCCCCAGACCCTTCTAGAGCCCCTCAGGGCCTTTCTAAAGGCCTCCACACCCTTCTAATGACCCTCAAGACCCATGTAAAGGCCCCCAGACCCTTCTAGATTGCCTCAGGACCCATCTAAAAGCACCCAGACCCTTCTAATGCCTTTCAGAGCCTTTCTAAAGGCCTCCACACCCTTCTAATGACCCTCAAGACGCATGTAAAGGCCCCTAGACCCTTCTAGATTGACTCAGGACCCATCTAAAAGCCCCCAGACCCTTCTAATGCCTTTCAGGACCATTATGAAGGCCACAAGACGCTTCTAATGCCCCTCAGGACCTTTCTAAAGGCCCTCAGACCCTTCTAATGACCCTCAGGGCATTTATAAAGGTTCCCAGACCCTTCTAGAGCCCGTCAGGACCCTTATAAAGGCCCCCAGACCATTCTAGAGCCCCTCAGGACACTTCTAAAGGCCCGCAGACCATTCTAATGCCCGTCAGGGCCTTTCTAAAGGTCCCCAAACCCTTCTACTGCCCCTCAGGAGCATTCTAAAGGCCCCCAGACCCTTCTAATGCCCCACAGGGCCTTTCTTAAGGTCCCCAGACCCTTCTAGAGCACCTGAAGACCCTTCTAAAGGCCCCCAGACCCTTATAGAGCCCCTCAGGACCCTTCTAAAGTCCCCCAGACCCTGCTAATTCCCCTCAGGGCTTTTATAAGTGCCACAAGACCCTTCTAATGCCCCTCAGGACCCTTATAAAGGCACCCAGACCCTTCTAGAGCCTCTCAGGACAGTTTTAAATGCCTCCAGAGCCTTCTAGACCCCCTCAGGACCATTCTAAAGGCCCCCAGACCCTTCTAATGCCCCTCAGGACCCTTCTAAAGGACCCCAGACCCTTCTAATGTCCCTCAGGGCCTTTCTAAAGTACCCCAGACAATTCAAGAACCTCTCAGGGCCTTTCTATATGACCCCAGACCCTTGTAATGCCCCTCAGGGCCTTTCTAAAGGCCCCCAGACCCTTCTAATGCCCTTCAGGACATTTCTAAAGGCCCCCAGACCCTTCTAGAGCCCCTCAGGACATTTCTAAAGGCACCCAGACCCTTCTAATGCCACTCAGGGCCTTTCTAAAGGCCGCGAGACCCTTATAATCCCCCTGAGGGCCTTTAAAAACGCCCCCAGACCCTTCTGGACCCCCTCAGGACGCTTCTAATAGCCCCCAGACTATTCTAGAGCCCCTTAGGGCCTTTCTAAAGGCCTCCACACCCTTCTAATTACCCTCAAGACCCATGTAAAGGCCCCTAGACCCTTCTAGATTGCCTCAGGACCCATATAAAAGCCCCCAGACCCTTCTAATGCCTTTCAGGACCCTTATGAAGGCCACAAGACCCTTCTAATGCCCCTCAGGACCTTTCTAAAGGCCCTCAGACCCTTCTATTGCCCCTCTAGGCATTTATAAAGGTTCCCAGACCATTCTAGAGCCCCTCAGGACACTTCTAAAGGCCCGCAGACCATTCTAATGCCCGTCAGGGCCTTTCTAAAGGTCCCCAGACCCTTCTACTGCCCCTCAGGAGCATTCTAAAGGCCCCAAGGCCCTTCTAATGCCCCATAGGGCCTTTCTAAAGGTCCCCACACCCTTCTAATGACCCTCAAGACCCATGTAAAGGCCCCCAGACCCTTCTAGAGCCCCTGAAGACCCTTCTAAAGGCCCCCAGACCCTTCTAGAGCCCCTCAGGACCCTTCTAAAGTCCCCCAGACCCTGCTAATTCCCCTCAGGGCATTTATAAGGGCCACAAGACCCTTCTAATGCCCCTCAGGACCCTTATAAAGGCACACAGACCCTTCTAGAGCCTCTCAGGACAGTTTTAAATGCCTCCAGACCCTTCTAGAACCCCTCAGGACCATTCTAAACGCCCTCGGACCCTTCTAATGCCCCTGAGGACCCTTCTAAAGGCCCCCAGACCCTTCTAATGCCCCTCAGGGCCTTTCTAAAGTACCCCAGACACTTATAGAACTTCTCAGGGCTTTTCTATATGACCCCAGACCCTTGTAATGCCCCTCAGGGCCTTTCTAAAGGCCCCCAGACCCTTCTAATGCCCCTCAGGACATTTCTAAAGGCCCCCAGACCCTTCTAGAGCCCCTCAGGACATTTCTAAAGGCACCCAGACCCTTCTAATGCCACTCAGGGCCTTTCTAAAGGCCGCGAGACCATTATCATCCCCCTGAGGGCCTTTAAAAAGGCCCCCAGACCCTTCTGGACCCCCTCAGGACGCTTCTAATAGCCCACAGACTCTTCTAGAGCCCCTTAGGGCTTTTCTAAAGGCCTCCACACCCTTCTAATGACCCTCAAGACCCATGTAAAGGCCCCAGACCCTTCTAGATTGCCTCAGGACCCATCTAAAAGCCCCCAGACCCTTCTAATGCCTTTCAGGACCCTTATCAAGTCCACCAGACACTTCTAATGAAACTAAGGGCCTTTCTAAATGCCGCGAGACCCTTATAATCCCCCTGAGGGCCTTTAAAAAGGCACCCAGACCCTTCTAGAGCCTCTCAGGACAGTTTTAAAGGCCCGCAGACCTTTCGAATGCCCGTCAGGGCCTTTCTAAAGTACACCAGACACTTCTAGAACATCTCAGGGCCTTTCTATACGACCCCAGACCCTTGCAATGCCCCTCAGGGACTTTCTAAAGGCCCCCAGACCCTTCTAATGCCCCTCAGGACATTTCTAAAGGCCCCCTGACCCTTCTAGATCCCCTCAGGATATTTCTAAAGGCACCCAGACACTTCATTAGAAGGGTTTGGAGGCCTTTAGAAATGCCCTGAGGGGCTCTAGAAGAGTCTGGGGGCTATTAGAATCGTCCTGAGGGGGTCCAGAAGGGTCTGGGGGCCTTTTTAAAGGCCCTCAGGGGGATGATTAGGGTCTGGCGGCCTTTAGAAAGGCCCTGAGTGGCATTAGAAGGGTCTGGGGGCCTTTAGAAATGTCCTGAGGGGCATTAGAAGGGTCTGGGGGCCTTTAGAATGGTCCTGAGGGGGTCTATAAAGGTCTGGAGGCATTTAAAACTGTCCTGAGAGGCTCTAGTATGGTCTGGGTGCCTTTATAAAAGCCCTGAGGGGAATTAGCAGGGTCTGGGGGACTTTAGAAGGGTCCTGAGTGGCTCTAGAATGGTCTGGGGGCCTTTAGAAGGGTCTTCAGGGGATCTAGAAGGGTCTGGGGACCTTTAGAAAGGCCCTGAGGGGCATTAGAAGGGTCTGAGGGCCTTTAGAAAGGTCCTGAGGGGCATTAGAAGGGTCTTGTGGCCTTTATAAGGGTCCTGAAAGGCATTAGAAGGGTCTGGGGTCTTTTAGATTGGTCCTGACGCAATCTAGAAGGGTCTAAGGGCCTTTACATGGGTCTTGAGGGTGATTAGAAGGGTGTGGAGGCCTTTAGAAAAGCCCTGAGGGGCTCTAGAAGGGTCTGGGGGCTATTAGAAGCGTCCTGAGGGGGTCCAGAAGGGAATGGGGGCCTTTTTAAAGGCCCTCAGGGGGATTATAAGGGTCTCGCATCCTTTAGAAAGGCCCTGAGTGGCATTAGAAGGGTCTGGGTGCCTTTAGAAATGCCCTGAGGGGCTCTAGAAGGGTCTGGGGGCCTTTAGAAATGTCCTGAGGGGCATTAGAAGGGTCTGGGGGCCTTTAGAAAGGCCCTGAGAGGCATTACAAGGGTTTGGCGTCATATAGAAAGGCCCTGAGAGGTTCTAGAAGTGTCTGGGGTACTTTAGAAAGGCCCTGAGGGGCATTAGAAGGGTCTGGGTGCCTTTAGAAGGGTCCTGAGGGGCATTAGAAAGGTCTGGGGGCCTCTAGAATGGTCTTCAGGGGCTCTAGAAGGGTCTGGAGGCATTTAAAACTGTCCTGAGAGGCTCTAGAAGGGTCTGGGTGCCTTTATAGGGGTCCTGAGTGGCATTAGAAGGGTCTGGGTGCCCTTATAAAAGCCCTGAGGGGAATTAGCAGGGTCTAGGGGACTTTAGAAGGGTCCTGAGGGGCTCTAGAATGGTCTGGGGGCCTTTAGAAGGGTCTTCAGGGGATCTAGAAGGGTCTGGGGACCTTTAGAAAGGCCCTGACGGGCATTAGGATGGTCTGCGGGCCCTTAGAAGTGTCCTGAGGGGGTCCAGAAGGGTCTGGGGGCCTTGTTAAAGGCCCTCAGGGGGATTATAAGGGTGTCGCGGCATTTACAAAGGCCCTGAGTGGTATTATAAGGGTCTGGGGTCATATAGAAAGGCTCTGAGAGGTTCTAGAAGTGTCTGGGGTAAATTAGAAAGGTCCTGAGGGGCATTAGAAGGGTCTTGGGGCCTTCATAATGGTCCTGAAAGGCATTAGAAGGGTCTGGGGTCTTTTAGATGGGTCCTGAGGCAATCTAGAAGGGTCTGGGGGCCTTTACATGGGTCTTGAGTGTTATTAGAAGGGTGTGGAGGCCTTTAGAAGGGTCTTCAGGGGCTCTAGAAGGGTCTTGGGACATTTAGAAAGGCCCTGTGGGGCATTAGAAGGGTCTTGGGGCCTTTAGAATGCTCCTTAGGGGCAGTAGAAGGGTCTGGGGACCTTTAGAAAGGCCCTGACGGTCATTAGAATGGTCTGCGGGCCTTTAGAAGTGTCCTGAGTGGCTCTAGAAGGGTCTGGGTGCCTTTATAGGGGTCCTGAGTGGCATTAGAATGGTCTGGTTGCCCTTATAAAAGCCCTGAGGGGAATTAGCAGGGTCTGGGGGACTTTAGAAGGGTCCTGAGGGGCTCTAGAATGGTCTGGGGGCCTTTAGAAGGGTCTTCAGGGGATCTAGAAGGGTCTGGGGACCTTTAGAAAGGCCCTGACGGGCATTAGAATGGTCTGTGGGCCTTTAGAATTGTCCTGAGGGGGTCCAGAAGGGTCTGGGGGCCTTTTTAAAGGCCCTCAGGGGGATTATAAGGGTGCCGCGGCATTTACAAAGGCCCTGAGTGGCATTATAAGGGTCTGGGGTCATATAGAAAGGCTCTGAGAGGTTCTAGAAGTGTCTGGGGTAAATTAGAAAGGTCCTGAGGGGCATTAGAATGGTCTTGGGGCCTTTAGAAGGGTTCTGAGAGGCAGTAGAAGGGTCAGGGGACCATTAAAAGTATCCTGAGGGGCATTTGAATAGTCTGAGGGCCTTTAGAAAGGTCCTGAGGGGCATTAGAAGGGTCTTGTGACCTTCATAAGGGTCCTGAAAGGCATTAGAAGGGTCTGGGGGCTTTAAGATGGGTCCTGAGGCAATCTAGAAGGGTCTGGGGGCCTTTACATGGGTCTTGAGGGTTATTAGAAGGGTGTGGAGGCCTTTAGAAGGGTCTTCAGGGGCTCTAGAAGGGTCTGGGGACCTTTAGAAAGGCCCTGTGGGGCATTAGAAGGGTCTGGGGGCCTTTAGAATGCTCCTGAGGGGCAGTAGAAGGGTCTGGGGACCTTTAGAAAGGCCCTGACGGGCATTGGAATGGTCTGCGGGCCTTTAGAAGTGTCCTGAGGGGCTCTAGAATGCTCTGGGGGCCTTTATAAGGGTCCTGACGGACTCTAGAAGGGTCTGGAAACCTTTATAAATGCCCTGAGGGGCATTAGAAGGATCTGCGGGCCTTTAGAAAGGTCCTAAGTGGCATTAGAAGGGTCTTGTGTCCTTCATAAGGGTCCTGAAAAGCATTAGAAGGGTCTGGGGGCTTTTAGATTGGTCCTGAGGCAATCTAGAAGGGTATAGGTGCCTTTACATGGGTCTTGAGGGTCATTAGAAGGGTCTGGAGGCCTTTAGAAAGGCCCTGAGGGGCTCTAGATGGGTCTGGGGGTATTAGAAGCGTCCTGAGGGGGTCCAGAAGGGTCTGGGGGCCTTTTTAAAGGCCCTCAGGGGGATTATAAGGGTCTCGCGGCCTTTAGAAAGACCCTGAGGGGCATTAGAAGGGTCTGGGTGCCATTAGAAATGTCCTGAGGGGCTCTTGAAGGGTCTGGGGGCCTTTAGAAATGTCCTGAGGGGCATTAGAAGGGTATGGGGGCCTTTAGAAAGGCCCTGAGAGGCATTACAAGGGTTTGGGGTCATATAGAAAGGCCCTGAGAGGTTCTAGAAGTGTCTGGGGTACTTTAGAAAGGCCCTGAGGGGCATTAGAAGGGTCTGGGGGCATTTAGAAGGGTCCTGAGGGGCATTAGAAGGGTCTGGGGTCCTTTAGAATGGTCCTGAGGGGGTCTAGAAGGGTCTGGAGGCATTTAAAACTGTCCTGAGAGGCTCTAGAAGGGTCTGGGTGCCTTTATAAGGGTCCTGAGGGGCATTAGAATGGTCTGGGTGCCCTTATAAAAGCCCTGAGGGGAATTAACAGGCTCTGGGGGACTTTAGAACGGTCCTGAGGGGCTCTATAAGGGTCTGGGGGCCTTTATAAGGGTCCTGAGGGGCATTAGAAGGGTCTTGTGGCCCTTATAAAATCCCTGTGGGGAATTAGCAGGGTCTGAGGGACTTTATAAGGGTCCTGAGGGGCTCTATAAGGGTCTGGGGGCCTTTAGAAGGGTCTTCAGGGGCTCTAGAATGGTCTGGGGACCTTTAGAAAGGCCCTGTGGGTCATTAGAAGGGTCTGGGGTCCTTTAGAATGCTCCTGAGGGGCAGAAGAAGGGTCTGGGGACCTTTAGAAAGGCCCTGACGGGCATTAGAATGGTCTGCGGGCCTTTAGAAGTGTCCTGAGGGGGTCCAGAAGGGTCTGGGGGCCTTTTTAAAGGCCCTCAGGGGGATTATAAGGGTGTCGCGGCATTTACAAAGGCCCTGAGTGGCATTATAATGGTCTGGGGTCATATAAAAAGGCTCTGAGAGGTTCTAGAAGTGTCTGGGGTAAATTAGAAAGGTCCTGAGGGGCATTAGAAGGGTCTTGGGGCCTTTAGAAGGGTTCTGAGGGGCAGTAGAAGGGTCAGGGGACCTTTAAAAGAGTCCTGAGGGGCATTTGAATAGTTTGAGGGCCTTTAGAAAGGTCCTGAGGGGCATTAGAAGGGTCTTGTGGCCTTCATAAGGGTCCTGAAAGGCATTAGAAGGGTCTGGGGGCCTTTAGAATGGTCCTGAGGGGGTCTAGAAGGGTATGGAGGCATTTAAAACTGTCCTGAGAGGCTGTAGAAGGGTCTGGGTGCCTTTATAAGGGTCCTGAGGGGCATTAGAAGGGTCTGGGTGCCCTTATAAAAGCCCTGAGGGGAATTAGCAGGGTCTGGGGGACTTTAGAAGGGTCCTGAGGGGCTCTATAAGGGTCTGGGGGCCTTTAGAAGGGTCTTCAGGGGCTCTAGAAGGGTCTGGGGACCTTTAGAAAGGCCCTGTGGGGCATTAGAAGGGTCTGGGGTACTTTAGAATGCTCCTGAGGGGCAGAAGAAGGGTCTGGGGACCTTTATAAAGGCCCTGACGGGCATTAGAATGGTCTGCGGGCCTTTAGAAGTGTCCTGAGGGGGTCCAGAAGGGTATGGGGGCCTTTTTAAAGGCCCTCAGGGGGATTGTAATGGTGTCGCGGCATTTACAAAGGCCCTGAGTGGCATTATAAGGGTCTGGGTTCATATAGAAAGGCTCTGAGAGGTTCTAGAAGTGTCTGGGGTAAATTAGAAAGGTCCTGAGGGGCATTAGAAGGGTCTTGGGGCCTTTAGAAGGGTTCTGAGGGGCAGTAGAAGGGTGTGGGGACCTTTAGAAGTGTTTTGATGGGCATGAGAAGGGTCTGGGGGGCCTTTAAAAGAGTCCTGAGGGGCATTTGAATAGTCTGAGGGCCTTTAGAAAGGTCCTGGGGGGCATTAGAAGCGTCTTGTGGCCTTCATAAGGGTCCTGAAAGGCATTAGAAGGGTCTGGGTGCTTTTAGATGGGTTCTGAGGCAATCTAGAAGGGTCTGGGGGCCTTTACATAGGTCTTGATTGTCATTAGAAGGGTGTGGAGGCCTTTAGAAAGGCCCTGAGGGGCTCTAGAAGGGTCTGGGGGCTATTAGAAGCGTCCTGAGGGGGTCCAGAACGGTCTGGGGGCCTTTTTATAGGCCCTCAGGGCGATGATAAGGGTCTCGCGGCCTTTAGAAAGGCCCTGAGGTGCAGTAGAAGGGTCTGGGGACCTTTAGAAAGGCCCTGACGGGCATTAGAATGGTCTGCGGGCCTTTAGAAGTGTGCTGAGGGGCTCTAGAATGCTCTGGGGGCCTTTATAAGGGTCCTGACGGACTCTAGAAGGGTCTGGAAACCTTTATAAATGCCCTGAGGGGCATTAGAAGGATCTGCGGGCCTTTAGAAAGGTCCTAAGTGGCATTAGAAGGGTCTTGTGTCCTTCATAAGGGTCCTGAAAAGCATTAGAAGGGTCTGGGGGCTTTTAGATTGGTCCTGAGGCAATCTAGAAGGGTATAGGTGCCTTTACATGGGTCTTGAGGGTCATTAGAAGGGTCTGGAGGCCTTTAGAAAGGCCCTGAGGGGCTCTAGAAGGGTCTGGGGGTATTAGAAGCGTCCTGAGGGGGTCCAGAAGGGTCTGGGGGCCTTTTTAAAGGCCCTCAGGGGGATTATAAGGGTCTCGCGGCCTTTAGAAAGACCCTGAGGGGCATTAGAAGGGTCTGGGTGCCATTAGAAATGTCCTGAGGGGCTCTTGAAGGGTCTGGGGGCCTTTAGAAATGTCCTGAGGGGCATTAGAAGGGTATGGGGGCCTTTAGAAAGGCCCTGAGAGGCATTACAAGGGTTTGGGGTCATATAGAAAGGCCCTGAGAGGTTCTAGAAGTGTCTGGGGTACTTTAGAAAGGCCCTGAGGGGCATTAGAAGGGTCTGGGGGCATTTAGAAGGGTCCTGAGGGGCATTAGAAGGGTCTGGGGTCCTTTAGAATGGTCCTGAGGGGGTCTAGAAGGGTCTGGAGGCATTTAAAACTGTCCTGAGAGGCTCTAGAAGGGTCTGGGTGCCTTTATAAGGGTCCTGAGGGGCATTAGAATGGTCTGGGTGCCCTTATAAAAGCCCTGAGGGGAATTAACAGGCTCTGGGGGACTTTAGAACGGTCCTGAGGGGCTCTATAAGGGTCTGGGGGCCTTTATAAGGGTCCTGAGGGGCATTAGAAGGGTCTTGTGGCCCTTATAAAATCCCTGTGGGGAATTAGCAGGGTCTGAGGGACTTGATAAGGGTCCTGAGGGGCTCTATAAGGGTCTGGGGGCCTTTAGAAGGGTCTTCAGGGGCTCTAGAAGGGTCTGGGGACCTTTAGAAAGGCCCTGTGGGTCATTAGAAGGGTCTGGGGTCCTTTAGAATGCTCCTGAGGGGCAGAAGAAGGGTCTGGGGACCTTTAGAAAGGCCCTGACGGGCATTAGAATGGTCTGCGGGCCTTTAGAAGTGTCCTGAGGGGGTCCAGAAGGGTCTGGGGGCCTTTTTAAAGGCCCTCAGGGGGATTGTAAGGGTGTCGCGGCATTTACAAAGGCCCTGAGTGGCATTATAATGGTCTGGGGTCATATAAAAAGGCTCTGAGAGGTTCTAGAAGTGTCTGGGGTAAATTAGAAAGGTCCTGAGGGGCATTAGAAGGGTCTTGGGGCCTTTAGAAGGGTTCTGAGGGGCAGTAGAAGGGTCAGGGGACCTTTAAAAGAGTCCTGAGGGGCATTTGAATAGTTTGAGGGCCTTTAGAAAGGTCCTGAGGGGCATTAGAAGGGTCTTGTGGCCTTCATAAGGGTCCTGAAAGGCATTAGAAGGGTCTGGGGGCCTTTAGAATGGTCCTGAGGGGGTCTAGAAGGGTATGGAGGCATTTAAAACTGTCCTGAGAGGCTGTAGAAGGGTCTGGGTGCCTTTATAAGGGTCCTGAGGGGCATTAGAAGGGTCTGGGTGCCCTTATAAAAGCCCTGAGGGGAATTAGCAGGGTCTGGGGGACTTTAGAAGGGTCCTGAGGGGCTCTATAAGGGTCTGGGGGCCTTTATAAGGGTCCTGAGGGGCATTAGAAGGGTATTGTGGCCCTTATAAAAGCCCTGTGGGGGATTAGCAGGGTCTGGGGGACTTTATAAGGGTCCTGAGGGGCTCTATAAGAGTCTGGGGGCCTTTAGAAGGGTCTTCAGGGGCTCTAGAAGGGTCTGGGGACCTTTAGAAAGGCCCTGTGGGGCATTAGAAGGGTCTGGGGTACTTTAGAATGCTCCTGAGGGGCAGAAGAAGGGTCTGGGGACCTTTATAAAGGCCCTGACGGGCATTAGAATGGTCTGCGGGCCTTTAGAAGTGTCCTGAGGGGGTCCAGAAGTGTATGGGGGCCTTTTTAAAGGCCCTCAGGGGGATTGTAATGGTGTCGCGGCATTTACAAAGGCCCTGAGTGGCATTATAAGGGTCTGGGTTCATATAGAAAGGCTCTGAGAGGTTCTAGAAGTGTCTGGGGTAAATTAGAAAGGTCCTGAGGGGCATTAGAAGGGTCTTGGGGCCTTTAGAAGGGTTCTGAGGGGCAGTAGAAGGGTGTGGGGACCTTTAAAAGAGTCCTGAGTGGCATTTGAATAGTCTGAGGGCCTTTAGAAAGGTCCTGAGGGGCATTAGAAGGGTCTTGTGGCCTTCATAAGGGTCCTGAAAGGCATTAGAAGGGTCTGGGGGCTTTTAGATGGGTCCTGAGGCAATCTAAAAGGGTCTGGGGGCCTTTACATGGGTCTTGAGTGTTATTAGAAGGGTGTGGAGGCCTTTAGAAGGGTCTTCAGGGGCTCTAGAAGGGTCTGGGGACCTTTAGAATGGACCTGTGGGGCATTAGAAGGGTCTGGGGGCATTTAGAATGCTCCTGAGGGGCAGTAGAAGGGTCTGGGGACCTTTAGAAAGGCCCTGACGGGCATTAGAATGGTCTGCGGGCCTTTAGAAGTGTCCTGAGGGGCTCTAGAATGGTCTGGGGTCCTTTATAAGGGTCCTGACGGGCTCTAGAAGGGTTTCGGAACCTTTATAAATGCCCTGAGGGTCATTAGAAGGGTCTGAGGGCCTTTAGAAAGATCCTGAGGGGCATTAGAAGGGTCTTGTGGCCTTCATAAGGGTCCTGAAAGGCATTAGAAGGGTCTGGGGGCTTTTAGATGGGTCCTGAGGCAATCTAGAAGGGTCTAGGGGCCTTTACATGGGTCTTGAGGGTCATTAGAAGGGTGTGGAGGCCTTTAGAAAGGCCCTGAGGGGCTCTAGAAGGGTCTGGGGGCTATTAGAATCATCCTGAGGGGGTCCAGAAGGGTTTGGGGGCCTTTATAAAGGCCCTCAGGAGGATTATAAGAGTCTCGCGGCATATACAAAGGCCCTGAGTGGCATTAGAAGGGTCTAGGTGCCTTTAGAAATGTCCTGAGGAGCTCTAGAAGGGTCTGGGGGTCTTAAGAAATGTCCTGAGGGGCATTAGAAGGGTATGGGGGCCTTTAGAAAGGCCCTGAGGGGCATTACAAGGGTCTGGGGTCATATAGAAAGGCCCTGAGAGGTTCTAGAAGTGTCTGGGGTACTTTAGAAAGGCCCTGAGGGGCATTAGAAGGGTCTGGGGGCCTTTAGAAGGGTCCTAAGGGGCATTAGAAGGGTCTGGGGGCGTTTAGAATGGTCCTGAGGGGGTCTAGAATGGTCTGGAAGCATTTTAAACTGTCCTGAGAGGCTCTAGAAGGGTCCGGGTGCCTTTATAAGGGTCCTGAGGTGAATTAGAAGGGTCTTGTGGCCCTTATAAAAGACCAGAGGGGAATTAGCAGGGTCTGGGGGACTTTAGAAGGGTCCTGAGGGGCTCTATAAGGGTCTGGGGGCCTTTAGAAAGGCCCTGTGGGGCATTAGAAGGGTCTGGGGGCCTTTAGAATGCTCCTTAGAGGCAGTAGAAGGGTCTGAGGACCTTTATAACGGCCCTGACTTGCATTAGAATGGTCTGCGGGCCTTTAGAAGTGTCCTGAGGGGCTCTAGAATGATCTGGGGGCCTTTACATGGGTCTTGAGGGTCATTAGAAGGGTGTGGAGGCCTTTAGAAAGGCCCTGAGGGGCTCTAGAAGGGTCTGGGGGCTATTTGAAGCGTCCTGAGGGGGTCCAGAAGGGTCTGGGGGTCTTTTTAAAGGCCCTCAGGGGGATTATAAGGGTCTCGCGGCCTTTAGAAAGGCCCTGAGTGGCATTACAGGGGTCTGGGGTCATATAGAAAGGCTCTGAGAGGTTCTAGAAGTGTCTGGGGTAATTTAGAAAGGCCCTCAGGGGCATTAGAAGGGTCTGGAGACCTTTAGAAGTGTCCTAAGGGGCATTAGAAGGATCTGGGGGCCTTTTTAAGGGTCGTGACGGGCTCTAGAAAGGTCTGGGGGGCCTTTAAAAGAGTCCTGAGGGGCATTTGAATAGTCTGAGGGCCTTTAGAAAGGTCCTGAGGGGCATTAGAAGCGTCTTGTGGCCTTCATAAGGGTCCTGAAAGGCATTAGAAGGGTCTGGGGGCTTTTAGATGGGTCCTGAGGCAATCTAGAAGGGTCTGGGGGCCTTTTTAAAGGCTCTCAGGGGGATTATAAGGGTATCGCGGCCTTTAGAATGGCTCTGAGTGGCATTAGAATGGTCTGGGTGCCTTTAGAAATGTCCTGATGGGCTCTAGAAGGGTCTTGGGGCCTTTAGAAAGGCCCTGAGGTGCATTAGAAGGGTATGGGGGCCTTTAGAAAGGCTCTGAGGGTCTTTAGAAGGGTCCGGGGTCATATAGAAAGGCCCTGAGAGGTTCTATAAGTGTCTGGGGTACTTTAGTAAGGCCCTGAGTGGCATTAGAAGGGTCTGGGGGCCTTCATAAGGGTCCTGAAAGGCATTAGAAGGGTCTGGGGGCCTTTAGAATGGTCCTGAGGGTCATTAGAAGGGTCTGGAGGCATTTAAAACTGTCCTGAGAGGCTCTAGAAGGGTCTGGGTGCCTTTATAAGGGTCCTGAGGGGCATTAGAAGGGTCTGGGGGCCTTTAGAATGCTCCTGAGGGGCAGTAGAAGGGACTGGGGACATTTAGAAAGGCCCTGACGGGCATTAGAATGGTCTGCGGGCCTTTAGAAGTGTCCTGAGGGGCTCTAGAATGGTCTGGGGTCCTTTATAAGGGTCCTGACGGGCTCTAGAAGGGTTTGGGAACCTTTATAAATGCCCTGAGGGTCATTAGAAGGGTCTGAGGGCCTTTAGAAAGATCCTGAGGGGCATTAGAAGGGTCTTGTGGCCTTCATAAGGGTCCTGAAAGGCATTAGAAGGGTCTGGGGGCTTTTAGATGGGTCCTGAGGCAATCTAGAAGGGTCTGGGGGCCTTTACATGGGTCTTGAGTGTCATTAGAAGGGTGTGGAGGCCTTTAGAAAGGCCCTGAGGGGCTCTAGAAGGGTCTTGGGGCTATTAGAAGCGTCCTGAGGGGGTCCAGAAGGGTCTGGGGTCCTTTTTAAAGGCCCTCAGGGGGATTATAAGGGTCTCGCGGCATTTAGAAAGGCCCTGAGTGGCATTAGAAGGGTCTGGGTGCCTTTAGAAATGTCCTGAGGAGCTCTAGAAGGGTCTGGGGGCCTTAAGAAATGTCCTGAGGGGCATTAGAAGGGTATGGGGGCCTTTAGAAAGGCCCTGAGGGGCATTACAAGGGTCTGGGGCCATATAGAAAGGCCCTGAGAGGTTCTAGAAGTGTCTGGGGTACTTTAGAAATGCCCTGAGGGGCATTAGAAGGGTTTGGGGGAGTTTAGAATGGTCCTGAGGGGGTCTAGAATGGTCTGGAAGCATTTTAAACTGTCCTGAGAGGCTCTAGAAGGGTCTGGGTGCCTTTATAAGGGTCCTGAGGTGCATTAGAAGGGTCTTGTGGCCCTTATAAAAGACCAGAGGGGAATTAGCAGGGTCTGGGGGACTTTAGAAGGGTCCTGAGGGGCTCTATAAGGGTCTCTGGGCCTTTAGAAAGGCCCTGTGTGGCATTAGAAGGGTCTGGGGGCCTTTAGAATGCTCCTTAGAGGCAGTAGAAGGGTCTGAGGACCTTTATAAAGGCCCTGACTTGCATTAGAATGGTCTGCGGGCCTTTAGAAGTGTCCTGAGGGGCTCTAGAATGATCTGGGGGCCTTTACATGGGTCTTGAGGGTCATTAGAAGGGTGTGGAGGCCTTTAGAAAGGCCCTGAGGGGCTCTAGAAGGGTCTGGGGGCTATTTGAAGCGTCCTGAGGGGGTCCAGAAGGGTCTGGGGGCCTTTTTATAGGCCCTCAGGGGGATTATAAGAGTCTCGCGGCCTTTAGAAAGGCCCTGAGTGGCATTACAAGGGTCTGGGGTCATATAGAAAGGCTCTGAGAGGTTCTAGAAGTGTCTGGGGTAATTTAGAAAGGCCCTCAGGGGCATTAGAAGTGTCTGGAGGCCTTTAGAAGTGTCCAGAGGGGCATTAGAAGGATCTGGGGGCCTTTATAAGGGTCGTGACGGGCTCTAGAAGGGTCTGGGGGGCCATTAAAAGAGTCCTGAGGGGCATTTGAATAGTCTGAGGGCCTTTAGAAAGGTCCTGAGGGGCATTAGAAGCGTCTTGTGGCCTTCATAAGGGTCCTGAAAGGCATTAGAAGGGTCTGGGGGCTTTTAGATGGGTCCTGAGGCAATCTAGAAGGGTCTGGGGGCCTTTTTAAAGGCTCTCAGGGGGATTATAAGGGTATCGCGGTCTTTAGAATGGGCCTGAGTGGCATTAGAATGGTCTGGGTGCCTTTTGAAATGTCCTGATTGGCTCTAGAAGGGTCTGGGGGCCTTTAGAAAGGCCCTGAGGGGCATTAGAAGGGTATGGGGGCCTTTAGAAAGGCCCTGAGGGGCATTAGAAGGGTCCGGCGTCATATAGAAAGGCCCTGAGAGGTTCTATAAGTGTCTGGGGTACTTTAGAAAGGCCCTGAGGGGCATTAGAAGGGTCTGGGGGCCTTCATAAGGGTCCTGAAAGGCATTAGAAGGGTCTGGGGGCCTTTAGAATGGTCCTGAGGTTCATTAGAAGGGTCTGGAGGCATTTAAAACTGTCCTGAGAGGCTCTAGAAGGGTCTGGGTGCCTTTATAAGGGTCCTGAGGGGCATTAGAAGGGTCTGGGTGCCCTTATAAAAGCCCTGAGGGGAATTAGCAGGGTCTGGGGGACTTTAGTATGGTCCTGAGGGGCTCTATAAGGTTCTGGGGGCCTTTAGAAGGGTCTTCAGTGGCTCTAGAAGGGTCTGGGGACCTTTAGAAAGGCCCTGTGGGGCATTAGAAGGGTCTGGGGGCCTTTAGAATGCTCGTGAGGGGCAGTAGATGGGTCTGGGGACATTTATAAAGGACCTGACGGGCATTAGAATGGTCTGCGGGCCTTTAGAAATGTCCTGAGGGGCTCTAGAATGGTCTGGGGGACTTTATAAGGGTCCTGACGGGCTCTAGAAGGGTCTGGGAACCTTTATAAATGCCCTGAGGGGCATTAGAAGGGTCTGAGGGCCTTTAGAAAGGTCCTGAGGGGCATTAGAAGGGTCTTGTGGCCTTCATAAGGGTCCTGAAAGGCATTAGAAGGGTCTGGGGGCATTTAGATGGGTCCTGAGGCAATCTAGAATGGTCTAGGGGCCTTTACATGGGTCTTGAGGTTCATTAGAAGGGTGTGGAGGCCTTTAGAAAGGCCCTGAGGGGCTCTAGAAGGGTCTGGGGGCTATTAGAAGCTTCCTGAGGGGGTCCAGAGGGGTCTGGGGGCCTTTTAAAAGGCCCTCAGACGGATTATAAGGGTCTCGTGGCCTTTAGAAAGGCCCTGAGTGGCATTACAAGGGTCTGGGGTCATATAGAAAGGCTCTGAGAGGTTCTAGAAGTGTCTGGGGTAATTTAGGAAGGCCCTGAGGGGCATTAGAAGGTTCTGGGGGCCTTTAGAATCGTCCTGAGGGGCTCTGGAAGGGTCTGGGGGCCTCTAGAAGGGTCCTGAGGGGCTCTAGAAAGATCTGGGGTCCTTTAGAAATGTCCTGAGGTGCTCTAAAATTGTCTCGGGGCCTTTAGAAGGGTCATGAGGGGCATTAGAAAGGTCTGGGGCCTTATAGAAGTGTCTTGAGGGGATCTAGAAGGGTCTGGGGGCCTTTAGAAGTGTCCTGAAATACATTAGAAGGGTCTGGGGGCCTTTAAAAAGGCCCTGAGGGGCTTTAGAAGGGTCAGGGAGCAGTTAGAAGGATGTTGAGGGGCTTTTGATGGGTCTGCGGGCCTTTAGAATGGCCCTGAGGGGCTCTAAAAGAGTCTGGGGGCCTTTAGAATGGTCCTGAGGGGCTATAGAAGGGTCTGGGGACCTTTATAAATGCCCTGAGTGGCATTATAAGGGTCTGGGGGCATTTAGATATGTCCTGAGGGGCATTAGAAGGGTATGGGGGACTTTAGAATGCTCTTGAGGGGCAGTAGAAGGGTCTGGGCACCTTTAGAAAGGCCCTGACGGGCATTAGAATGGTCTGGGGGCCTTTTGAAGGGTCCTGAGGGGCTCTAGAATGGTCTGGGGTCCTTTACATGGGTCTTAAGGGTCATTAGAAGGGTGTGGAGGCCTTTAGAAAGGCCCTGAGGGGCTCTAGAAGGGTCTGGGGTCTATTTGAAGCGTCCTGAGGGGGACCAGAAGGGTCTGGGGGCCTTTTTAAAGGCCCTCAGGGGGATTATAATGGTCTCGCGGCCTTTAGAAAGGCCCTGAGAGGCATTAGAAGAGTCTGGGGTCATATAGAAAGGCTCTGAGAGGTTCTAGAAGTGTCTGGGGTAATTTAGAAAGGCCCTGAGGGGCATTAGAAGGGTCTGGAGGCCTTTAGAAGTGTCCTGAGGGGCATTAAAAGGGTCTGGGGGGCCTTTAAAAGAGTCCTGAGGGGCATTTGAATAGTCTGAGGGCCTTTAGAAAGGTCCTGAGGGGCATTAGAAGCGTATTGTGGCCTTCATAAGGGTCCTTAAAGGCACTAGAAGGGTCTGGGTGCTTTTAGATGGGTCCTGAGGCAATCTAGAAGGGTCTGGGGGCCTTTACATGGGTCTTGATTGTCATTAGAAGGGTGTGGAGGCATTTAGAAAGGCCCTGAGGGGCTCTAGAATGTTCTTGGTGCTATTAGAAGCGTTCTGAGGGGGTCCAGAAAGGTCCGGGGGCCTTTTTAAAGGCCCTCAGGGGGATGATAAGGGTCTCGCGGTCTTTAGAAAGGCCCTGAGTGGCATTAGAAGGGTCTGGGGGTCTTTAGAATGGTCTTCAGGGGCTCTAGAAGGGTCTGGGGACATTTAGAAAGGCCCTGTGGGGCATTAGAAGGGTCTGGGGGACTTTAGAATGCTCCTGAGGGGCAGTAGATGGGTCTGGGGACCTTTATAAAGGCCCTGACGGGCATTAGAATGGTCTGCGGGCCTTTAGAAGTGTCCTGAGGGGCTCTAGAATGGTCTGGGGGCCTTTATAAGGGTCCTGACGGGCTCTAGAAGGGTCTGGGAACCTTTATAAATGCCCTGAGGGGCATTAGAAGGGTCTGAGGGCCTTTAGAAAGGTCCTGAGGGGCATTAGAAGGGTCTTGTGGCCTTCATAAGGGTCCTGAAAGGCATTAGAAGAGTCTGGGGGCTTTTAGATGGGTCCTGAGGCAATCTAGAAGGGTCTAGGGGCATTTACATGGGTCTTGAGGGTCATTAGAAGGGTGTGGAGGCCTTTAGAAAGGCCCTGAGGGGCTCTAGAAGGGTCTGGGGGCTTTTAGATTGGTCCTGAGGCAATCTAGAAGGGTCTGGGTGCCTTTACATGGGTCTTGAGGGTCATTAGAAGGGTGTGAAGGCCTTTAGAAAGGCCCTGAGGGGCTTTAGAAGGGTCTTGGGACTATTATTAGCGTCCTGAGGGGGTCCACAAGGTTCTAAGTGCCTTTTAAAGGCTCTCAGGGGGATTATAAGGGTCTCGCGGCCTTTAGAAAAGCCCTGAGTGGCATTAGAAGGGTCTGGGTGCCTTTAGAAATTTCCTGAGGGGCTCTAGAAGGGTCTGGGGGCCTTTAGAAAGGCCCTGTGGGGCATTAGAAGGGTATGGGGGCCTTTAGAAAGGCCCTGAGGGGCATTAGAAGGGTCTGGGGTCATATAGAAAGGCCCTGAGAGGTTCTATAAGTGTCTGGGGCACTTTAGAAAGGCCCTGAGGGGCATTAGAATGGTCTGAGGGCCTTTAGAAAAGGCCCTGAGGGGCATTAGAAGGGTCTGGGGGCCTTCATAAGGGTCCTGAAAGGCATTAGAAGGGTCTGGGGGCCTTTAGAATGGTCCTGAGGGTCATTAGAAGGGTCTGGAGGCATTTAAAACTGTCCTGAGAGGCTCTAGAAGGGTCTGGGTGCCTTTATAAGGGTCCTGAGGGGCATTAGAAGGGTCTGGGTGCCCTTATAAAAGCCCTGATGGGAATTAGCAGGGTCTGGGGGACTTTAGTAGGGTCCTGAGGGGCTCTATAAGGGTCTGGGGGTCTTTAGAAGGGTCTTCAGTGGCTCTAGAAGGGTCTGGGGACCTTTAGAAAGGCCCTGTGGGGCATTAGAAGGGTCTGGGGGCCTTTAGAATGCTCCTGAGGGGCAGTAGAAGGGTCTGGGGACCTTTAGAAAGGCCCTGACGGGCATTAGAATGGTCTGCGGGCCTTTAGAAGTGTCCTGAGGGGCTCTAGAATGGTCTGGGGGCCTTTATAAGGGTCCTGAAGGGCTCTAGAAGGGTCTGGGAACCTTTATAAATGCCCTGAGGGGCATTAGAAGGGTCTGAGGGCCTTTAGAAAGGTCCTGGGGGGCATTAGAAGGGTCTTGTGGCCTTGATAAGGGTCCTGAAAGGCATTAGAAGGGTCTGGGGGCTTTTAGATGGGTCCTGAGGCAATCTAGAAGGGTCTGGGGCCTTTACATGGGTCTTGAGGTTCATTAGAAGGGTGTGGAGGCCTTTAGAAAGGCCCTGAGGGGCTCTAGAAGGGTCTGGGGGCTATTAGAATCGTCCTGAGGGGGTCCAGAGGGGTCTGCGGGCCATTTAAAAGGCCCTCAGGGGGATTATAAGGGTCTCGCGGCCTTTAGAAAGGCCCTGAGTGGCATTACAAGGGTCTGGGGTCATATAGAAAGGCTCTGAGAGGTTCTAGAAGTGTCTGGGGTAATTTAGAAATGTCCTGAGGAGCATTAGAAGGGTCTGGGGGCCTTTAGAATCGTCCTGAGGGGCTCTAGAAGGGTCTGGGGGCCTCTAGAAGGGTCCTGAGGGGCTCTAGAAAGATCTGGGGTCCTTTAGAAATGTCCTGAAGTGCTCTAAAATTGTCTCGGTGCCTTTAGAAGGGTCATGAGGGGCATTAGAAAGGTCTGGGGCCTTTTAGAAGGGTCTTGAGGGGATCTAGAATGGTCTGGGGGCCTTTAGAAGTGTCCTGAGGTTCATTAGAAGGGTCTGGGGGCCTTTAAAAAGGCCCTGAGGGGCTTTAGAAGGGTCAGGGAGCAGTTAGAAGGATGTTGAGGGGCTTTTGATGGGTCTGCGGGCCTTTAGAATGGCCCTGAGGGGCTCTAAAAGAGTCTGGGGGCCTTTAGAATGGTCCTGAGGGGCTCTAGAAGGGTCTGGGGACCCTTATAAATGCCCTGAGTGGCATTATAAGGGTCTGGGGGCATTTAGATATGTCCTGAGGGGCATTAGAAGGGTATGGGGGCCTTTAGAATGCTCTTGAGGGGCAGTAGAAGGGTCTGGGCACGTTTAGAAAGGCCCTGACCGGCATTAGAATGGTCTGGGGGCATTTTGAAGGGACCTGAGGGGCTCTAGAATGGTCTGGGCGCCTTTACATGTGTCTTGAGGGTCATTAGAAGGGTGTGGAGGCCTTTAGAAAGGCCCTGAGGGGCTCTAGAAGGGTCTGGGGGCTATTTGAAGCGTCCTGAGTGGGTCCAGAAGGGTCTGGGGGCCTTTTTAAAGGCCCTCAGGAGGATTATAAGGGTCTCGCGGCCTTTAGAAAGGCCCTGAGTGACATTACAAGAGTCTGGGGTCATATAGAAAGGCTCTGAGAGGTTCTAGAAGTGTCTGGGGTAATTTGGAAAGGCCCTGAGGGGCATTAGAAGGGTCTGGAGGCCTTTAGAAAGGCCCTGAGAGGCATTACAAGGGTTTTGGGTCATATAGAAAGGCCCTGAGAGTTTCTAGAAGTGTCTGGGGTACTTTAGAAAGGCCCTGAGGGGCATTAGAAGGGTCTGGGGTCCTTTAGAATGGTCCTGAGGGGGTCTAGAAGGGTCTGGAGGCATTTAAAACTGTCCTGAGAGGCTCTAGAAGGGTCTGGATGCCTTTATAAGGGTCCTGAGGGGCATTAGAATGGTCTGGGTGCCCTTACAAAAGCCCTGAGGGGAATTAGCAGGGTCTGGGGGACTTTAGAAGGGTCCTGAGGGGCTCTATAAGGGTCTGGGGGCCTTTAAACGGGTCTTCAGGGGCTCTAGAAGGGTCTGGGGACCTTTAGAAAGGCCCTGAGTGGCATTACAAGGGTCTGGGGTCATATAGAATGGCTGTGAGAGGTTCTAGAAGTGTCTGGGGACCTTCACAATGGTCCTGAGGGGCATTAGAAGGGTCTGGGGGCCTTTAGAGAGGTCCTCAGGAGCATTAGAAGGGTCTTGTGGCCTTCATTAAGGTCCTTAAAGGCATTAGAAGGGTCTGGGGGCTTTTAGATGGGTCCTGAGGCAATCTAGAAGGGTCTAGGGGCCTTTACATGGGTCTTGAGGGTCATTAGAAGGGTGTGGAGGCCTTTAGAAAGGCCCTGAGGGGCTCTAGAAGGGTCTGGGGGCTATTAGAAGCGTCCTGAGGGGGTCCAGAAGGGTCTGGGGGCCTTTTTAAAGGCCCTCCGGGGGACTATAAGGGTCTCGCGGCCTTTAGAAAGGCCCTGAGTGGCATTACAAGGGTCTGGGTGCCTTTAGAAATGTCCTGAGGGGCTCTATAAGGGTATGGGGGCCTTTAGAAATGTCCTGTGGGGCATTAGAAGGGTCTGGGGGCCTTTAGAAAGGCCCTGAGGGGCATTACAAGGGTTTGGCGTCATATAGAAAGGCCCTGAGAGGTTCTAGAAGTGTCTGGGGTACTTAAGAAAGGCCCTGAGTGACATTACAAGGGACTGGGGTCATATAGAAAGGCCCTGAGAAGTTCTAGAAGTGTCTGGGGTACTTTAGAAAGGCCCTGAGGGGCATTAGATTGGTCTGGGGGCCTTTAGAAGGGTCCTGAGGGGCATTAGAAGGGTCTGGGGGCCTTTAGAATGGTCCTGAGGGTGTCTAGAAGGGTCTGGAGGCATTTAAAACTGTCCTGAGAGGCTCTAGAAGGGTCTGGGTGCCTTTATAAGGGTCCTGAGGGTCATTAGAAGGGTCTGGGTGCCCTTATAAAAGCCCTGAGGGGAATTAGCAGGGTCTGGGGGACTTTAGAAGGGTCCTGAGGGGCTCTAGAAGGGTCTGGGGGCCTTTAGTAGGGTCTTCAGGGGCTCTGGATGGGTATGGGGACCTTTAGAAAGGTCCTATGGGGCATTAGAAGGGTCTGGGGGCCTTTAGAATGCTCCTGAGGGGCAGTAGAAGGGTCTGGGGACCTTTAGAAAGGCCCTGACGGGCATTAGAATGGTCTGCGGGCCTTTAGAAGTGTCCTGAGGGGCTCTAGAATGGTCTGGGGGCCTTTATAAGGGTCCTGACGGGCTCTAGAAGGGTCTGGGAACCTTTATAAGTGCCCTGAGGGGCATTAGAAGGGTTTGAGGGCCTTTAGAAAGGTCCTGAGGGGCATTAGAAGGGTCTTGTGGCCTTCATAAGGGTCCTGAAAGGCATTAGAAGGGTCTGGGGGCTTTTAGATGGGTCCTGAGGCAATCTAGAAGGGTCTAGGGGCCTTTACATGGGTCTTGAGGGTCATTAGAAGGGTGTGGAGGCCTTTAGAAAGGCCCTGAAAGGCATTAGAAGGGTCTGGGGGCTTTTAGATGGGTCCTGAGGCAATCTAGAAGGGTCTGGGGGCCTTTACATGGGTCTTGAGGGTCATTAGAAGGGTGTGGAGGCCTTTAGTAAGGCCCTGAGGGGCTCTAGAAGGGTCTGGGGGCTATTAGAAGCGTCCTGAGGGGGTCCAGAAGGGTCTGGGGGCCTTTTTAAAAGCCCTCAGGGGGATGATAAGGATCTCGCGGCCTTTAGAAAAGCCCTGAGTGGCATTAGAAGGGTCTGGGTGCCTTTAGAAGGGTCTTCAGGGGCTCTAGAAGGGCCTGGGGACCTTTAGAAAGGCCCTGTGGGGCATTAGAAGGGTCTGGGGGCCTTTAGAATGCTCCTGAGTGGCAGTAGAAGGGTCTGGGGACCTTTAGAAAGGCCCTGACGGGCATTAGAATGGTCTGCGGGCCTTTAGAAGTGTCCTGAGGGGATCTAGAATGGTCTGGGGGCCTTTATAAATGCCTAGAGGGGCAATAGAAGGGTCTGAGGGCCCTTAGAAAGGTCCTGAGGGGCATTAGAAGGGTCTTGTGGCCTTCATAAGGGTCCTGAAAGGCATTAGAAGGGTCTGGGGGCTTTTAGATGGGTCCTGAGGCAATCTAGAAGGGTCTAGGGGCCTTTACATGGGTCTTGAGGGTCATTAGAAGGGTGTGGAGGCCTTTAGAAAGGCCCTGAGGGGCTCTAGAAGGGTCTGGGGGCTATTAGAATCGTCCTGAAGGGGTCCAGAAGGGTCTGGGGGCCTTTTTAAAGGCCCTCAGGGGGATTATAAGGGTCTCGCAACCTTTAGAAAGGCCCTGAGTGGCATTAGAAGGGTCTGGGTGCCTTTAGAAATGTCCTGAGGGGCTCTAGAAGGGTCTGGGGGCCTTTAGAAATGTCCTGAGGGGCATTAGAAGGGTCTGGGGGCCTTTAGAAAGGCCCTGAGGGGCATTACAAGGGTCTGTGGTCATATAGAAAGGCCCTGAGAGGTTCTAGAAGTGTCTGGGGTACTTTAGAAAGGCCCTGAGGGGCATTAGAAGGGTCTGGGGGCCTTTAGATGGGTCCTGAGGGGCATTAGAAGGGTCTGGGGGCCTTTAGAAGGGCCCTGAGGGTCATTAGAAGGGTATGGGGGCCTTTAGAATGGTCCTGAGGGGGTCTAGAAGGGTCTGGAGGCATTTAAAACTGTCCTGAGAGGCTCTAGAAGGGTCTGGGTGCCTTTATAAGGGTCCTGAGGGGCATTAGAAGGGTCTGGGTGCCCTTATAAAAGCCCTGAGGGGAATTAGCAGGGTCTGGGGGACTTTAGAAGGGTCCTGAGGGGCTCTATAAGGGTCTGGGGGCATTTAGAAGGGTCTTCAGGGGCTCTAGAAGGGTCTGGGGACCTTTAGAAAGGCCCTGTGGGGCATTAGAAGGGTCTGGGGGCCTTTAGAATGCTCCTGAGGGGCAGTAGAAGGGTCTGGGGACCTTTAGAAAGGCCCTGACGAGCATTAGAATGGTCTGCGGGCCTTTAGAAGTGTCCTGAGGGGCTCTAGAATGGTCTGGGGGCCTTTATAAGGGTCCTGACGGGCTCTAGAAGGGTCTGGGAACCTTTATAAATGCCCTGAGGGGCATTAGAAGGGTCTGAGGGCCTTTAGAAAGGTCCTGAGGGGCATTAGAAGGGTCTTGTGGCCTTCATAAGGGTCCTGAAAGGCATTAGAAGGGTCTGGGGGCTTTTAGATGGGTCCTGAGTCAATCTAGAAGGGTCTAGGGGCCTTTACATGGGTCTTGAGGGTCATTAGAAGGGTGTGGAGGCCTTTAGAAAGGCCCTGAAAGGCATTAGAAGGGTCTGGGGGCTTTTAGATGGGTCCTGAGGCAATCTAGAAGGGTCTGGGGGCCTTTACATGGGTCTTGAGGGTCATTAGAAGGGTGTGGAGGCCTTTAGAAAGGCCCTGAGGGGCTCTAGAAGGGTCTGGGGGCTATTAGAAGCGTCCTGAGGGGGTCCAGAAGGGTCTGGGGGCCTATTTAAAGGCCCTCAGGGGGACTATAAGGGTCTCGCGGCCTTTAGAAAGGCCCTGAGTGGCATTAGAAGGGTCTGGGTGCCTTTAGAAATGTCCTGAGGGGCTCTAGAAGGGTATGGGGGCCTTTAGAAATGTCCTGTGGGGCATTAGAATGGTATGGGGGCCTTTAGAAAGGCCCTGAGGGGCATTACAAGGGTTTGGCGTCATATAGAAAGGCCCTGAGAGGTTCTAGAAGTGTCTGGGGTACTTTAGAAAGGCCCTGAGGGGCATTAGAAGGGTCTGGGGGCCTTTAGAAGGGTCTGGGGGCCTTTAGAATGGTCCTGAGGTGGTCTAGAAAGGTCTGGAGGCATTTAAAACTGTCCTGAGAGGCTCTAGAATGGTCTGGGTGCTTTTATAAGGGTCCTGAGGGGCATTAGAAGGGTCTGGGTGCCCTTATAAAAGCCCTGAGGGGAATTAGCAGGGTCTGTTGGACTTTAGAAGGGTCCTGAGGGGCTCTATAATGGTCTGAGGGCCTTTATAAGGGTCCTGAGGGGCATTAGAAGTGTCTTGTGGCCCTTATAAAAGCCCTGAGTGGAATTAGCAGGGTCTGGGGGACTTTAGAAGGGTCCTGACGTGCTCTATAAGGGTCTGGGGGCCTTTAGAAGGGTCTTCAGGGGCTCTAGAAGGGTCTGGGGACCTTTAGAAAGGCCCTGTGGGGCATTAGAAGGGTCTGGGGGCCTTTAGAATGCTCCTGAGGGGCAGTAGAAGGGTCTGGGGACCTTTAGAAAGGCCCTGACGAGCATTAGAATGGTCTGCGGGTCTTTAGAAGTGTCCTGAGGGGCTCTAGAATGGTCTGTGGGCCTTTATAAGGGTCCTGAAGGGCTCTAGAAGGGTCTGGGAACCTTTATAAATGCCCTGAGGGGCATTAGAAGGGTCTGAGGGCCTTTAGAAAGGTCCTGGGGGGCATTAGAAGGGTCTTGTGGCCTTGATAAGGGTCCTGAAAGGCATTAGAAGGGTCTGGGGGCTTTTAGATGGGTCCTGAGGCAATCTAGAAGGGTCTGGGGCCTTTACATGGGTCTTGAGGTTCATTAGAAGGGTGTGGAGGCCTTTAGAAAGGCCCTGAGGGGCTCTAGAAGGGTCTGGGGGCTATTAGAATCGTCCTGAGGGGGTCCAGAGGGGTCTGCGGGCCATTTAAAAGGCCCTCAGGGGGATTATAAGGGTCTCGCGGCCTTTAGAAAGGCCCTGAGTGGCATTACAAGGGTCTGGGGTCATATAGAAAGGCTCTGAGAGGTTCTAGAAGTGTCTGGGGTAATTTAGAAATGTCCTGAGGAGCATTAGAAGGGTCTGGGGGCCTTTAGAATCGTCCTGAGGGGCTCTAGAAGGGTCTGGGGGCCTCTAGAAGGGTCCTGAGGGGCTCTAGAAAGATCTGGGGTCCTTTAGAAATGTCCTGAGGTGCTCTAAAATTGTCTCGGTGCCTTTAGAAGGGTCATGAGGGGCATTAGAAAGGTGTGGAGCCTTTTAGAAGGGTCTTGAGGGGATCTAGAATGGTCTGGGGGCCTTTAGAAGTGTCCTGAGGTTCATTAGAAGGGTCTGGGGGCCTTTAAAAAGGCCCTGAGTGGCTTTAGAAGGGTCAGGGAGCAGTTAGAAGGATGTTGAGGGGCTTTTGATGGGTCTGCGGGCCTTTAGAATGGCCCTGAGGGGCTCTAAAAGAGTCTGGGGGCCTTTAGAATGGTCCTGAGGGGCTCTAGAAGGGTCTGGGGACCCTTATAAATGCCCTGAGTGGCATTATAAGGGTCTGGGGGCATTTAGATATGTCCTGAGGGGCATTAGAAGGGTATGGGGGCCTTTAGAATGCTCTTGAGGGGCAGTAGAAGGGTCTGGGCACGTTTAGAAAGGCCCTGACCGGCATTAGAATGGTCTGGGGGCATTTTGAAGGGACCTGAGGGGCTCTAGAATGGTCTGGGCGCCTTTACATGGGTCTTGAGGGTCATTAGAAGGGTGTGGAGGCCTTTAGAAAGGCCCTGAGGGGCTCTAGAAGGGTCTGGGGGCTATTTGAAGCGTCCTGAGTGGGTCCAGAAGGGTCTGGGGGCCTTTTTAAAGGCCCTCAGGAGGATTATAAGGGTCTCGCGGCCTTTAGAAAGGCCCTGAGTGACATTACAAGAGTCTGGGGTCATATAGAAAGGCTCTGAGAGGTTCTAGAAGTGTCTGGGGTAATTTGGAAAGGCCCTGAGGGGCATTAGAAGGGTCTGGAGGCCTTTAGAAAGGCCCTGAGAGGCATTACAAGGGTTTTGGGTCATATAGAAAGGCCCTGAGAGGTTCTAGAAGTGTCTGGGGTACTTTAGAAAGGCCCTGAGGGGCATTAGAAGGGTCTGGGGGCCTTTAGAATGGTCCTGAGGGGGTATAGAAGGGTCTGGAGGCATTTAAAACTGTCCTGAGAGGCTCTAGAAGGGTCTGGGTGCCTTTATAAGGGTCCTGAGGGGCATTAGAAGGGTCTGGGTGCCCTTATAAAAGCCCTGAGGGGAATTAGCAGGGTCTCGCGGCCTTTAGAAAGGTCCTGAGGGGCATTAGAAGGGTCTTATGGCCTTCATAAGGGTCCTGAAAGGCATTAGAAGGGTCTGGGCGATTTTAGATGGGTCCTGAGGCAATCTAGAAGGGTCTAGGGGCCTTTACATGGGTCTTGAGGGTCATTAGAAGGGTGTGGAGGCCTTTAGAAAGGCCCTGAGGGGCTCTAGAAGGCTCTGGGGGCTATTAGAAGCGTCCTGAGGGGGTCCAGAAGGGTCTGGGGGCCTTTTTAAAGGCCCTCCGGGGGACTATAAGGGTCTCGCGGCCTTTAGAAAGGCCCTGAGTGGCATTACAAGGGTCTGGGTGCCTTTAGAAATGTCCTGAGGGGCTCTATAAGGGTATGGGGGCCTTTAGAAATGTCCTGTGGGGCATTAGAAGGGTCTGAGGGCCTTTAGAAAGGCCCTGAGGGGCATTACAAGGGTTTGGCGTCATATAGAAAGGCCCTGAGAGGTTCTAGAAGTGTCTGGGGTACTTTAGAAAGGCCCTGAGTGACATTACAAGGGACTGGGGTCATATAGAAAGGCCCTGAGAAGTTCTAGAAGTGTCTGGGGTACTTTAGAAAGGCCCTGAGGGGCATTAGATTGGTCTGGGGGCCTTTAGAAGGGTCCTGAGGGGCATTAGAAGGATCTGGGGGCCTTTAGAATGGTCCTGAGGGGCAGTAGAAGGGTCTGGGGACCTTTAGAAAGGCCCTGACGAGCATTAGAATGGTCTGCGGGCCTTTAGAAGTGTCCTGAGGGGCTCTAGAATGGTCTGGGGGCCTTTATAAGGGTCCTGACGGGCTCTAGAAGGGTCTGGGAACCTTTATAAATGCCCTGAGGGGCATTAGAAGGGTCTGAGGGCCTTTAGAAAGGTCCTGAGGGGCATTAGAAGGGTCTTGTGGCCTTCATAAGGGTCCTGAAAGGCATTAGAAGGGTCTGGGGGCTTTTAGATGGGTCCTGAGTCAATCTAGAAGGGTCTAGGGGCCTTTACATGGGTCTTGAGGGTCATTAGAAGGGTGTGGAGGCCTTTAGAAAGGCCCTGAAAGGCATTAGAAGGGTCTGGGGGCTTTTAGATGGGTCCTGAGGCAATCTAGAAGGGTCTGGGGGCCTTTACATGGGTCTTGAGGGTCATTAGAAGGGTGTGGAGGCCTTTAGAAAGGCCCTGAGGGGCTCTAGAAGGGTCTGGGGGCTATTAGAAGCGTCCTGAGGGGGTCCAGAAGGGTCTGGGGGCCTATTTAAAGGCCCTCAGGGGGACTATAAGGGTCTCGCGGCCTTTAGAAAGGCCCTGAGTGGCATTAGAAGGGTCTGGGTGCCTTTAGAAATGTCCTGAGGGGCTCTAGAAGGGTATGGGGGCCTTTAGAAATGTCCTGTGGGGCATTAGAATGGTATGGGGGCCTTTAGAAAGGCCCTGAGGGGCATTACAAGGGTTTGGCGTCATATAGAAAGGCCCTGAGAGGTTCTAGAAGTGTCTGGGGTACTTTAGAAAGGCCCTGAGGGGCATTAGAAGGGTCTGGGGGCCTTTAGAAGGGTCTGGGGGCCTTTAGAATGGTCCTGAGGTGGTCTAGAAAGGTCTGGAGGCATTTAAAACTGTCCTGAGAGGCTCTAGAATGGTCTGGGTGCTTTTATAAGGGTCCTGAGGGGCATTAGAAGGGTCTGGGTGCCCTTATAAAAGCCCTGAGGGGAATTAGCAGGGTCTGTTGGACTTTAGAAGGGTCCTGAGTGGCTCTATAATGGTCTGAGGGCCTTTATAAGGGTCCTGAGGGGCATTAGAAGTGTCTTGTGGCCCTTATAAAAGCCCTGAGTGGAATTAGCAGGGTCTGGGGGACTTTAGAAGGGTCCTGAGGTGCTCTATAAGGGTCTGGGGGCCTTTAGAAGGGTCTTCAGGGGCTCTAGAAGGGTCTGGGGACCTTTAGAAAGGCCCTGAGTGGCATTAGAAGGGTCTGGGGGCCTTTAGAATGCTCCTGAGGGGCAGTAGAAGGGTCTGGGGACCTTTAGAAAGGCCCTGACGGGCATTAGAATGGTCTGCGGGCCTTTACAAGTGTCCTGAGGGGCTCTAGAATGGTCTGGGGGCCTTTATAAGGGTCCTGACGGGCTCTAGAAGGGTCGGGGAACCTTAATAAATGCCCTGAGGGGCATTAGAAGGGTCTGAGGGCCTTTAGAAAGGTCCTGAGGGGCATTAGAAGGGTCTTGTGGTCTTTATAAGGGTCCTGAAAGGCATTAGAAGGGTCTGGGGGCTTTTAGATGGGTCCTGAGGCAATCTAGAAGGGTCTAGGGGCCTTTACATGGGTCTTGAGGGTCATTAGAAGGGTGTGGAGGCCTTTAGAAAGGCCCTGAGGGGCTCTAGAAGGGTCTGGGGGCTATTAGAAGCGTCCTGAGGGGGTCCAGAAGGGTCTGGGGGCCTTTTTAAAGGCCCTCCGGGGGACTATAAGGTTCTCGCGGCCTTTAGAAAGGCCCTGAGTGGCATTACAAGGGTCTGGGTGCCTTTAGAAATGTCCTGAGGGGCTCTAGAAGGGTATGGGGGCCTTTAGAAATGTCCTGTGGGGCATTAGAAGGGTCTGGGGGCCTTTAGAAAGGCTCTGAGGGGCATTACAAGGGTTTGGCGTCATATAGAAAGGCCCTGAGAGGTTCTAGAAGTGTCTGGGGTACTTTAGAAAGGCCCTGAGTGACATTACAAGGGACTGGGGTCATATAGAAAGGCCCTGAGAAGTTCTAGAAGTGTCTGGGGTACTTTAGAAAGGCCCTGAGGGGCATTAGATTGGTCTGGGGGCCTTTAGAAGGGTCCTGAGGGGCATTAGAAGGGTCTGGGGGCCTTTAGAATGGTCCTGAGGGTGTCTAGAAGGGTCTGGAGGCATTTAAAACTGTCCTGAGAGGCTCTAGAAGGGTCTGGGTGCCCTTATAAAAGCCCTGAGGGGAATTAGCAGGGTCTGGGGGACTTTAGAAGGGTCCTGAGGGGCTCTAGAAGGGTCTGGGGGCCTTTAGTAGGGTCTTCAGGGGCTCTGGATGGGTATGGGGACCTTTAGAAAGGTCCTGTGGGGCATTAGAAGGGTCTGGGGGCCTTTAGAATGCTCCTGAGGGGCAGTAGAAGGGTCTGGGGACCTTTATAAAGGCCCTGACGGGCATTAGAATGGTCTGCGGGCCTTTAGAAGTGTCCTGAGGGGCTCTAGAATGGTCTGGGGGCCTTTATAAGGGTCCTGACGGGCTCTAGAAGGGTCTGGGAACCTTTATAAGTGCCCTGAGGGGCATTAGAAGGGTTTGAGGGCCTTTAGAAAGGTCCTGAGGGGCATTAGAAGGGTCTTGTGGCCTTCATAAGGGTCCTGAAAGGCATTAGAAGGGTCTGGGGGCTTTTAGATGGGTCCTGAGGCAATCTAGAAGGGTCTAGGGGCCTTTACATGGGTCTTGAGGGTCATTAGAAGGGTGTGGAGGCCTTTAGAAAGGCCCTGAAAGGCATTAGAAGGGTCTGGGGGCTTTTAGATGGGTCCTGAGGCAATCTAGAAGGGTCTGGGGGCCTTTACATGGGTCTTGAGGGTCATTAGAAGGGTGTGGAGGCCTTTAGTAAGGCCCTGAGGGGCTCTAGAAGGGTCTGGGGGCTATTAGAAGCGTCCTGAGGGGGTCCTGAAGGGTCTGGGGGCCTTTTTAAAAGCCCTCAGGGGGATGATAAGGATCTCGCGGCCTTTAGAAAAGCCCTGAGTGGCATTAGAAGGGTCTGGGTGCCTTTAGAAGGGTCTTCAGGGGCTCTAGAAGGGCCTGGGGACCTTTAGAAAGGCCCTGTGGGGCATTAGAAGGGTCTGGGGGCCTTTAGAATGCTCCTGAGTGGCAGTAGAAGGGTCTGGGTACCTTTAGAAAGGCCCTGACGGGCATTAGAATGGTCTGCGGGCCTTTAGAAGTGTCCTGAGGGGATCTAGAATGGTCTGGGGGCCTTTATAAGGGTCCTGACGGGCTCTAGAATGGTCTGGGAACCTTTATAAATGCCTAGAGGGGCAATAGAAGGGTCTGAGGGCCCTTAGAAAGGTCCTGAGGGGCATTAGAAGGGTCTTGTGGCCTTCATAAGGGTCCTGAAAGGCATTAGAAGGGTCTGGGGGCTTTTAGATGGGTCCTGAGGCAATCTAGAAGGGTCTAGGGGCCTTTACATGGGTCTTGAGGGTCATTAGAAGGGTGTGGAGGCCTTTAGAAAGGCCCTGAGGGGCTCTAGAAGGGTCTGGGGGCTATTAGAATCGTCCTGAAGGGGTCCAGAAGGGTCTGGGGGCCTTTTTAAAGGCCCTCAGGGGGATTATAAGGGTCTCGCAACCTTTAGAAAGGCCCTGAGTGGCATTAGAAGGGTCTGGGTGCCTTTAGAAATGTCCTGAGGGGCTCTAGAAGGGTCTGGGGGCCTTTAGAAATGTCCTGAGGGGCATTAGAAGGGTCTGGGGGCCTTTAGAAAGGCCCTGAGGGGCATTACAAGGGTCTGTGGTCATATAGAAAGGCCCTGAGAGGTTCTAGAAGTGTCTGGGGTACTTTAGAAAGGCCCTGAGGGGCATTAGAAGGGTCTGGGGTCCTTTAGAAGGGTCCTGAGGGGCATTAGAAGGGTCTGGGGGCCTTTAGAAGGGCCCTGAGGGTCATTAGAAGGGTATGGGGGCCTTTAGAATGGTCCTGAGGGGGTCTAGAAGGGTCTGGAGGCATTTAAAACTGTCCTGAGAGGCTCTAGAAGGGTCTGGGTGCCTTTATAAGGGTCCTGAGGGGCATTAGAAGGGTCTGGGTGCCCTTATAAAAGCCCTGAGGGGAATTAGCAGGGTCTGGGGGACTTTAGAAGGGTCCTGAGGGGCTCTATAAGGGTCTGGGGGCATTTAGAAGGGTCTTCAGGGGCTCTAGAAGGGTCTGGGGACCTTTAGAAAGGCCCTGTGGGGCATTAGAAGGGTCTGGGGGCCTTTAGAATGCTCCTGAGGGGCAGTAGAAGGGTCTGGGGACCTTTAGAAAGGCCCTGACGAGCATTAGAATGGTCTGCGGGCCTTTAGAAGTGTCCTGAGGGGCTCTAGAATGGTCTGGGGGCCTTTATAAGGGTCCTGACGGGCTCTAGAAGGGTCTGGGAACCTTTATAAATGCCCTGAGGGGCATTAGAAGGGTCTGAGGGCCTTTAGAAAGGTCCTGAGGGGCATTAGAAGGGTCTTGTGGCCTTCATAAGGGTCCTGAAAGGCATTAGAAGGGTCTGGGGGCTTTTAGATGGGTCCTGAGTCAATCTAGAAGGGTCTAGGGGCCTTTACATGGGTCTTGAGGGTCATTAGAAGGGTGTGGAGGCCTTTAGAAAGGCCCTGAAAGGCATTAGAAGGGTCTGGGGGCTTTTAGATGGGTCCTGAGGCAATCTAGAAGGGTCTGGGGGCCTTTACATGGGTCTTGAGGGTCATTAGAAGGGTGTGGAGGCCTTTAGAAAGGCCCTGAGGGGCTCTAGAAGGGTCTGGGGGCTATTAGAAGCGTCCTGAGGGGGTCCAGAAGGGTCTGGGGGCCTATTTAAAGGCCCTCAGGGGGACTATAAGGGTCTCGCGGCCTTTAGAAAGGCCCTGAGTGGCATTAGAAGGGTCTGGGTGCCTTTAGAAATGTCCTGAGGGGCTCTAGAAGGGTATGGGGGCCTTTAGAAATGTCCTGTGGGGCATTAGAATGGTATGGGGGCCTTTAGAAAGGCCCTGAGGGGCATTACAAGGGTTTGGCGTCATATAGAAAGGCCCTGAGAGGTTCTAGAAGTGTCTGGGGTACTTTAGAAAGGCCCTGAGGGGCATTAGAAGGGTCTGGGGGCCTTTAGAAGGGTCTGGAAGCCTTTAGAATGGTCCTGAGGTGGTCTAGAAAGGTCTGGAGGCATTTAAAACTGTCCTGAGAGGCTCTAGAATGGTCTGGGTGCTTTTATAAGGGTCCTGAGGGGCATTAGAAGGGTCTGGGTGCCCTTATAAAAGCCCTGAGGGGAATTAGCAGGGTCTGTTGGACTTTAGAAGGGTCCTGAGGGGCTCTATAATGGTCTGAGGGCCTTTATAAGGGTCCTGAGGGGCATTAGAAGTGTCTTGTGGCCCTTATAAAAGCCCTGAGTGGAATTAGCAGGGTCTGGGGGACTTTAGAAGGGTCCTGAGGTGCTCTATAAGGGTCTGGGGGCCTTTAGAAGGGTCTTCAGGGGCTCTAGAAGGGTCTGGGGACCTTTAGAAAGGCCCTGAGTGGCATTAGAAGGGTCTGGGGGCCTTTAGAATGCTCCTGAGGGGCAGTAGAAGGGTCTGGGGACCTTTAGAAAGGCCCTGACGGGCATTAGAATGGTCTGCGGGCCTTTACAAGTGTCCTGAGGGGCTCTAGAATGGTCTGGGGGCCTTTATAAGGGTCCTGACGGGCTCTAGAAGGGTCGGGGAACCTTAATAAATGCCCTGAGGGGCATTAGAAGGGTCTGAGGGCCTTTAGAAAGGTCCTGAGGGGCATTAGAAGGGTCTTGTGGTCTTTATAAGGGTCCTGAAAGGCATTAGAAGGGTCTGGGGGCTTTTAGATGGGTCCTGAGGCAATCTAGAAGGGTCTAGGGGCCTTTACATGGGTCTTGAGGGTCATTAGAAGGGTGTGGAGGCCTTTAGAAAGGCCCTGAGGGGCTCTAGAAGGGTCTGGGGGCTATTAGAATCGTCCTGAAGGGGTCTAGAAGGGTCTGGGGGCCTTTTTAAAGGCCCTCAGGGGGATTATAAGGGTCTCGCAACCTTTAGAAAGGCCCTGAGTGGCATTAGAAGGGTCTGGGTGCCTTTAGAAATGTCCTGAGGGGCTCTAGAACGGTCTGGGGGGCTTTAGAAATGTCCTGAGGGGCATTAGAAGGGTCTGGGGGCCTTTAGAAAGGCCCTGAGGGGCATTACAAGGGTCTGAGGTCATATAGAAAGGCCCTGAGAGGTTCTAGAAGTGTCTGGGGTACTTTAGAAAGGCCCTGAGGGGCATTAGAAGGGTCTGGGGGCCTTTAGAAGGGTCCTGAGGGGCATTAGAAGGGTCTGGGGGCCTTTAGAAGGGCCCTGAGGGTGATTAGAAGGGTATGGGGGCCTTTAGAATGGTCCTGAGGGGGTCTAGAAGGGTCTGGAGGCATTTAAAACTGTCCTGAGAGGCTCTAGAAGGGTCTGGGTGCCTTTATAAGGGTCCTGAGGGGCATTAGAAGGGTCTGGGTGCCCTTATAAAAGCCCTGAGGGGAATTAGCAGGGTCTGGGGGACTTTAGAAGGGTCCTGAGGGGCTCTATAAGGGTCTGGGGGCATTTAGAAGGGTCTTCAGGGGCTCTAGAAGGGTCTGGGGACCTTTAGAAAGGCCCTGTGGGGCATTAGAAGGGTCTGGGGGCCTTTAGAATGCTCCTGAGGGGCAGTAGAAGGGTCTGGGGACCTTTAGAAAGGCCCTGACGAGCATTAGAATGGTCTGCGGGCCTTTAGAAGTGTCCTGAGGGGCTCTAGAATGGTCTGGGGGCCTTTATAAGGGTCCTGACGGGCTCTAGAAGGGTCTGGGAACCTTTATAAATGCCCTGAGGGGCATTAGAAGGGTCTGAGGGCCTTTAGAAAGGTCCTGAGGGGCATTAGAAGGGTCTTGTGGCCTTCATAAGGGTCCTGAAAGGCATTAGAAGGGTCTGGGGGCTTTTAGATGGGTCCTGAGGCAATCTAGAAGGGTCTAGGGGCCTTTACATGGGTCTTGAGGGTCATTAGAAGGGTGTGGAGGCCTTTAGAAAGGCCCTGAAAGGCATTAGAAGGGTCTGGGGGCTTTTAGATGGGTCCTGAGACAATCTAGAAGGGTCTGGGGGCCTTTACATGGGTCTTGAGGGTCATTAGAAGGGTGTGGAGGCCTTTAGAAAGGCCCTGAGGGGCTCTAGAAGGGTCTGGGGTCTATTAGAAGCGTCCTGAGGGGGTCCAGAAGGGTCTGGGGGCCTATTTAAAGGCCCTCAGGGGGACTATAAGTTTCTCGCGGCCTTTAGAAAGGCCCTGAGTGGCATTACAAGGGTCTGGGTGCCTTTAGAAATGTCCTGAGGGGCTCTAGAAGGGTATGGGGGCCTTTAGAAATGTCCTGTGGGGCATTAGAATGGTATGGGGGCTTTTAGAAAGGCCCTGAGGGGCATTACAAGGGTTTGGCGTCATATAGAAAGGCCCTGAGAGGTTCTAGAAGTGTCTGGGGTACTTTAGAAAGGCCCTGAGGGGCATTAGAAGGGTCTGGGGGCCTTTAGAAGGGTCTGGGGGCCTTTAGAATGGTCCTGAGGTGGTCTAGAAAGGTCTGGAGGCATTTAAAACTGTCCTGAGAGGCTCTAGAATGGTCTGGGTGCTTTTATAAGGGTCCTGAGGGGCATTAGAAGTGTCTTGTGGCCCTTATAAAAGCCCTGAGTGGAATTAGCAGGGTCTGGGGGACTTTAGAAGGGTCCTGAGGGGCTCTATAAGGGTCTGAGGGCCTTTATAAGGGTCCTGAGGGGCATTAGAAGTGTCTTGTGGCCCTTATAAAAGCCCTGAGTGGAATTAGCAGGGTCTGGGGGACTTTAGAAGGGTCCTGAGGGGCTCTATAAGGGTCTGGGGGCCTTTAGAAGGGTCTTCAGGGGCTCTAGAAGGGTCTGGGGACCTTTAGAAAGGCCCTGAGTGGCATTAGAAGGGTCTGGGGGTCTTTAGAATGCTCCTGAGGGGCAGTAGAAGGGTCTGGGTACCTTTATAAAGGCCCTGACGGGCATTGGAATGGTCTGCGGGCCTTTAGAAGTGTCCTGAGGGGCTCTAGAATGGTCTGGGGGCCTTTATAAGGGTCCTGACGGGCTCTAGAAGGGTCTGGGAACCTTAATAAATGCCCTGAGGGGCATTAGAAGGGTCTGAGGGCCTTTAGAAAGGTCCTGAGGGGCATTAGAAGGGTCTTGTGGCCTTTATAAGGGTCCTGAAAGGCATTAGAAGGGTCTGGGGGCTTTTAGATGGGTCCTGAGGCAATCTAGAATGGTCTGGGGGCCTTTACATGGGTCTTGAGTATCATTAGAAGGGTGTGGAGGCCTTTAGAAAGGCCCTGAAAGGCATTAGAAGGGTCTGGGGGCTTTTAGATGGGTCCTGAGGCAATCTAGAAGGGTCTGGGGGCCTTTACATGGGTCTTGAGGGTCATTAGATGGGTGTGGAGGCCTTTAGATAGGCCCTGAATGGCATTAGAAGGGTCTGGGGGCTTTTAGATGGGTCCTGAGGCAATCTAGAAGGGTCTAGGGGACTTTACATGGGTCTTTAGGGTCATTAGAAGGGTGTGGAGGCCTTTAGAAAGGCCCTGAGGGGCTCTAGAAGGGTCTGGGGGCTATTAGAAGCGTCCTGAGGGGGTCCAGAAGGGTCTGGGGGCCTTTTTAAAGGCCCTCAGGGGGATTATAATGGTCTCGCGGCCTTTAGAAAGGCCCTGAGTGACATTACAAGGGTCTGGGGTCATATAGAAAGGCCCTGAGAAGTTCTAGAAGTGTCTGGGGTACTTTAGAAATACCCTGAGGGGCATTAGAAGGGTATGGGGGCCTTTAGAATGGTCCTGAGGGGGTCTAGAAGGGTCTGGAGGTATTTAAAACTGTCCTGAGAGGCTCTAGAAGGGTCTGGGTGCCTTTATAAGGGTCCTGAGGGGCATTAGAAGGGTCTGGGTGCCCTTATAAAAGCCCTGAGGGGAATTAGCAGGGTCTGGGGGACTTTAGAAGGGTCCTGAGGGGCTCTATAAGGGTCTGGGGGCCTTTAGAAGGGTCTTCAGGGGCTCTAGAAGGGTCTGGGGACCTTTAGAAAGGCCCTGTGGGGCATTAGAAGGGTCTGGGGGCCTTTAGAATGCTCCTGAGGGGCAGTAGAAGGGTCTGGGGACCTTTAGAAAGGCCCTGACGGGCATTAGAATGGTCTGCGGGCCTTTAGAAGTGTCCTGAGGGGCTCTAGAATGGTCTGGGGGCCTTTATAAGGGTCCTGACGGGCTCTAGAAGGGTCTGGGAACCTTTATAAATGCCCTGAGGGGCATTAGAAGGGTCTGAGGGCCTTTAGAAAGGTCCTGAGGGGCATTAGAAGGGTCTTGTGGCCTTCATAAGGGTCCTGAAAGGCATTAGAAGGGTCTGGGGGCTTTTAGATGGGTCCTGAGGCAATCTAGAAGGGTCTAGGGGCCTTTACATGGGTCTTGAGGGTCATTAGAAGGGTGTGGAGGCCTTTAGAAAGGCCCTGAAAGGCATTAGAAGGGTCTGGGGGCTTTTAGATGGGTCCTGAGGCAATCTAGAAGGGTCTGGGGGCCTTTACATGGGTCTTGAGGGTCATTAGAAGGGTGTGGAGGCCTTTAGAAAGGCGCTGAGGGGCTCTAGAAGGGTCTGGGGGCTATTAGAAGTGTCCTGAGGGGGTCCAGAAGGGTCTGGGGGCATTTAGAAAGGCCCTGAGGGGCATTAGAAGGGTCTGGGGGCCTTTAGAAGGGTCCTGAGGGGCATTAGAAGGGTCTGGGGGCCTTTAGAATGGTCCTGAGGGGGTCTAGAAGGGTCTGGAGGTATTTAAAACTGTCCTGAGAGGCTCTAGAAGGGTCTGGGTGCCTTTATAAGGGTCCTGAGGGGCATTAGAAGGGTCTTGTGGCCCTTATAAAAGCCCTGCGGGGAATTAGCAGGGTCTGGGGGACTTTAGAAGGGTCCTGAGAGGCTCTATAAGGGTCTGGGGGCCTTTAGAAGGGTCTTCAGGGTCTCTAGAAGGGTCTGGGGACCTTTAGAAAGGCCCTGTGGGGCATTAGAAGGGTCTGGGGGCCTTTAGAATGCTCCTGAGGGGCAGTAGAAGGGTCTGGGGTCCTTTAGAAAGGCCCTGACAGGCATTAGAATGGTCTGCGGGACTTTAGAAGTGTCCTGAGGGGCTCTAGAATGGTCTGGGGGCCTTTATAAGGGTCCTGACGGGCTCTAGAAGGGTCTGGGAACCTTTATAAATGCCCTGAGGGGCAATAGAAGGGTCTGAGGGTCTTTAGAAAGGTCCTGAATGGGCATTAGAAGGGTCTTGTGGCCTTCATAAGGGTCCTGAAAGGCATTAGAAGGGTCTGGGGGCTTTTAGATGGGTCCTGAGGCAATCTAGAAGGGTCTAGGGGCCTTTACATGGGTCTTGAGGGTCATTAGAAGGGTGTGGAGGCCTTTAGAAAGGCCCTGAAAGACATTAGAAGGGTCTGGGTGCTTTTTGATGGGTCCTGAGGCAATCTAGAAGGGTCTGGGGGCCTTTACATGGGTCTTGAGGGTCATTAGAAGGGTGTGGAGGCCTTTAGAAAGGCCCTGAAAGACATTAGAAGGGTCTGGGTGCTTTTAGATGGGTCCTGAGGCAATCTAGAAGGGTCTGGGGGCCTTTACATGGGTCTTGAGGGTCATTAGAAGGGTGTGGAGGCCTTTACAAAGGCCCTGAGGAGCTCTAGAAGGGTCTGGGGGCTTTTAGATGGGTCCTGAGGCAATCTAGAAGGGTCTGGGGGCCTTTACATGGGTCTTGAGGGTCATTAGAAGGGTGTGGAGGCCTTTAGAAAGGCCCTGAGGGGCTCTAGAAGGGTCTGGGGGCTATTAGAAGCGTCCTGAGGGGGTCCAGAAGGGTCTGGGGGCCTATTTAAAGGCCCTCAGGGGGACTATAAGGGTCTCGCGGCCTTTAGAAAGGCCCTGAGTGGCATTACAAGGGTCTGGGTGCCTTTAGAAATGTCCTGAGGGGATCTAGAAGGGTATGGGGGCCTTTAGAAATGTCCTGTGGGGCATTAAAAGGGTATGGGGGCCTTTAGAAAGGCCCTGAGGGGCATTACAAGGGTTTGGCGTCATATAGAAAGGCCCTGAGAGGTTCTAGAAGTGTCTGGGGTACATTAGAAAGGCCCTGAGGGGCATTAGAAGGGTCTGGGGGCCTTTAGAAGGGTCTGGGGGCCTTTAGAATGGTCCTGAGATGGTCTAGAAAGGTCTGGAGGCATTTAAAACTGTCCTGAGAGGCTCTAGAATGGTCTGGGTGCTTTTATAAGGGTCCTGAGGGGCATTAGAATGGTCTGGGTGCCCTTATAAAAGCCCTGAGGGGAATTAGCAGGGTCTGGGGGACTTTAGAATGGTCCTGAGGGGCTCTATAAGGGTCTGGGGGCCTTTATAAGGGTCCTGAGGGGCATTAGAAGTGTCTTGTGGCCCTTATAAAAGCCCTGAGTGGAATTAGCAGGGTCTGGGGGACTTTAGAAGGGTCCTGAGGGGCTCTATAAGGGTCTGGGGGCCTTTAGAAGGGTCTTCAGGGGCTCTAGAAGGGTCTGGGGACCTTTAGAAAGGCCCTGAGTGGCATTAGAAGGGTCTGGGGGTCTTTAGAATGCTCCTGAGGGGCAGTAGCAGGGTCTGGGTACCTTTATAAAGGCCCTGACGGGCATTAGAATGGTCTGGGGGCTTTTAGATGGGTCCTGAGGCAATCCAGAAGGGTCTAGGGGACTTTACATGGGTCTTTATGGTCATTAGAAGGGTGTGGAGGCCTTTAGAAAGGCCCTGAGGGGCTCTAGAAGGGTCTGGGGTCTATTAGAAGCGTCCTGAGGGGGTCCAGAAGGGTCTGGGGGCCTTTTTAAAGGCCCTCAGGGGGATTATAATGGTCTCGCGGCCTTTAGAAAGGCCCTGAGTGACATTACAAGGGTCTGGGGTCATATAGAAAGGCCCTGAGAAGTTCTAGAAGTGTCTGGGGTACTTTAGAAAGGCCCTGAGGGGCATTAGAAGGGTCTGGGGGCCTTTAGAAGGGTCCTGAGGGGCATTAGAAGGGTCTGGGGGCCTTTAGAATGGTCCTGAGGGTGTCTAGAAGGGTCTGGAGGCATTTAAAACTGTCCTGAGAGGCTCTAGAAGGGTCTGGGTGCCTTTGTAAGAGACCTGAGGGTCATTAGAAGGGTCTGGGTGCCATTATAAAAGCCCTGAGGGGAATTAGCAGGGCCTGGGGGACTTAAGAAGGGTCCTGAGGGGCTCTAGAAGGGTCTGGGGGCCTTTATAAAGGTCCTGACGGGCTCTAGAAGGGTCTGGGAACCTTTATAAATGCCCTGAGGGGCATTAGAAGGGTCTGAGGGCATTTAGAAAGGTCCTGAGGGGCATTAGAAGGGTCTTGTGGCCTTCATAAGGGTCCTGAAAGGCATTAGAAGGGTCTGGGGGCTTTTAGATGGGTCCTGAGGCAATCTAGAAGGGTCTAGGGGACTTTACATGGGTCTTGAGGGTCATTAGAAGGGTGTGGAGGCCTTTAGAAAGGCCCTGAAAGGCATTAGAAGGGTCTGGGGGCTTTTAGATGGGTCCTGAGGCAATCTAGAAGGGTCTGGGGGCCTTTACATGGGTCTTGAGGGCCATTAGAAGGGTGTGGAGGCCTTTAGTAAGGCCCTGACGGGCTCTAGAAGGGTCTGGGGGCTATTAGAAGCGTCCTGAGGGGGTCCAGAAGGGTCTGGGGGCCTTTTTAAAGGCCCTCAGGGGGATTATATGGGTCTCGCGGCCCTTAGAAAGGCCCTGAGTGGCATTAGAAGGGTCTGGGTTCCTTTAGAAGGGTCTTCAGGGGTTCTAGAAGGGTCTGGGGACCTTTAGAAAGGCCCTGTGGGGCATTAGAAGGGTCTGGGGGCCTTTAGAATGCTCCTGAGGGGCAGTAGAAGGGTCTGGGGACCTTTAGAAAGGCCCTGACGGGCATTAGAATGGTCTGCGGGCCTTTAGAATTGTCCTGAGGGGCTCTAGAATGGTCTGGGGGCCTTTATAAGGGTCCTGACGGGCTCTAGAAGGGTCTGGGAACCTTTATAAATGCCCTGAGGGGCATTAGAAGGGTCTTGTGTCCTTCATAAGGGTCCTCAAAGGCATTAGAAGGGTCTGGGTGCTTTTAGATGGGTCCTGAGGCAATCTAGAAGGGTCTAGGGGCCTTTACATGGGTCTTGAGGGTCATTAGAAGGGTGTGGAGGCCTTTAGAAAGGCTCTGAAAGGCATTAGAAGGGTCTGGGGGCTTTTAGATGGGTCCTGAGGCAATCTAGAAGGGTCTGGGGGCCTTTACATGGGTCTTGAGGGTCATTAGAAGGGTGTGGAGGCCTTTAGAAAGGCCCTGAGGGGCTCTAGAAGGGTCTGAGGGCTATTAGAATCGTCCTGAGGGGGTCCAGAAGGGTCTGGGGGCCTTTTTAAAGGCCCTCAGGGGGATTATAAGGGTCTCGCAGCCTTTAGAAAGGCCCTGAGTGGCATTAGAAGGGTCTGGGTGCCTTTAGAAATGTCCTGAGGGGCATTAGAAGGGTCTGGGGGCCTTTAGAAAGGCCCTCAGGGGCATTAGAAGGGTCCGGGGTCATATAGAAAGGCCCTGAGATGTTCTAGAAGTGTCTGGGGTACTTTAGAAAGGCCCTGAGGGGCATTAGAAGGGTCTGGGGGCCTTTAGAAGGGTCCTGAGGGGCATTAGAATGGTCTGGGGGCCTTTAGAATGGTCCTGAGGGTGTCTAGAAGGGTCTGGGGGCATTTAAAACTGTCCTGAGAGGCTCTAGAAGGGTCTGGGTGCCTTTATAATGGTCCTGAGGGGCATTAGAAGGGTCTGGGTGCCCTTATAAAAGCCCTGAGGGGAATTAGCAGGGTCTGGGGGACTTTAGAAGGGTCCTGAGGGGCTCTATAAGGGTCTGGGGGCCTTTAGAAGGGTCTTCAAGGGCTCTAGAAGGGTCTGGGGACCTTTAGAAAGGCCCTGTGGGGCATTAGAAGGGTCTGGGGGCCTTTAGAATGCTCCTCAGGGGCAGTAGAGTGGTCTGGGGACCTTTAGAAAGGCCCTGACGGGCATTTGAATGGTCTGCGGGCCTTTAGAAGTGTCCTGAGGGGCTCTAGAATGGTCTGGGGGCCTTTATAAGGGTCCTGACGGGCTCTAGAAGGGTCTGGGAACCTTTATAAATGCCCTGAGGGGCATTAGAAGGGTCTGAGGGCCTTTAGAAAGGTCCTGAGGGGCATTAGAAGGGTCTTGTGGCCTTCATAAGGGTCCTGAAAGGCATTAGAAGGGTCTGGGGGCTTTTAGACGGGTCCTGAGTCAATCTAGAAGGGTCTAGGGGCCTTTACATGGGTCTTGAGGGTCATTAGAAGGGTGTGGAGGCCTTTAGAAAGGCCCTGAAAGGCATTAGAAGGGTCTGGGGGCTTTTAGATGGGTCCTGAGGCAATCTAGAAGGGTCTGGGGGCCTTTACATGGGTCTTGAGGGTCATTAGAAGGGTGTGGAGGCCTTTAGAAAGGCCCTGAGGGGCTCTAGAAGGGTCTGGGGGCTATTAGAAGCGTCCTGAGGGGTTCCAGAAGGGTCTGGGGGCCTATTTAAAGGCCCTCAGGGGGACTATAAGGGTCTCGCGGCCTTTAGAAAGGCCCTGAGTGGCATTACAAGGGTCTGGGTGCCTTTAGAAATGTCCTGAGTGGCTCTAGAATGGTCTGGGGGCCTTTAGAAATGTCCTGTGGGGCATTAGAAGGGTATGGGGGCCTTTAGAAAGGCCCTGAGGGACATTACAAGGGTTTGGCGTCATATAGAAAGGCCCTGAGAGGTTCTAGAAGTGTCTGGGGTACTTTAGAAAGGCCCTGAGGGGCATTAGAAGGGTCTGGGGGCCTTTAGAAGGGTCTGGGTACCTTTAGAATGGTCCTGAGGTGGTCTAGAAAGGTCTGGAGGCATTTAAAACTGTCCTGAGAGGCTCTAGAATCGTCTGGGTGCTTTTATAAGGGTCCTGAGGGGCATTAGAAGGGTCTGGGTGCCCTTATAAAAGCCCTGAGGGGAATTAGCAGGGTCTGGGGGACTTTAGAAGGGTCCTGAGGGGCTCTATAAGGGTCTGAGGGCCTTTATAAGGGTCCTGAGGGGCATTAGAAGTGTCTTGTGGCCCTTATAAAAGCCCTGAGTGGAATTAGCAGGGTCTGGGGGACTTTAGAAGGGTCCTGAGGGGCTCTATAAGGGTCTGGGGGCCTTTAGAAGGGTCTTCAGGGGCTCTAGAAGGGTCTGGGGACCTTTAGAAAGGCCCTGAGTGGCATTAGAAGGGTCTGGGGGTCTTTAGAATGCTCCTGAGGGGCAGTAGAAGGGTCTGGGTACCTTTATAAAGGCCCTGACGGGCATTGGAATGGTCTGCGGGCCTTTAGAAGTGTCCTGAGGGGCTCTAGAATGGTCTGGGGGCCTTTATAAGGGTCCTGACGGGCTCTAGAAGGGTCTGGGAACCTTAATAAATGCCCTGAGGGGCATTAGAAGGGTCTGAGGGCCTTTAGAAAGGTCCTGAGGGGCATTAGAAGGGTCTTGTGGCCTTTATAAGGGTCCTGAAAGGCATTAGAAGGGTCTGGGGGCTTTTAGATGGGTCCTGAGGCAATCTAGAATGGTCTGGGGGCCTTTACATGGGTCTTGAGTATCATTAGAAGGGTGTGGAGGCCTTTAGAAAGGCCCTGAAAGGCATTAGAAGGGTCTGGGGGCTTTTAGATGGGTCCTGAGGCAATCTAGAAGGGTCTGGGGGCCTTTACATGGGTCTTGAGGGTCATTAGAGGGGTGTGGAGGCCTTTAGATAGGCCCTGAATGGCATTAGAAGGGTCTGGGGGCTTTTAGATGGGTCCTGAGGCAATCTAGAAGGGTCTAGGGGACTTTACATGGGTCTTTAGGGTCATTAGAAGGGTGTGGAGGCCTTTAGAAAGGCCCTGAGGGGCTCTAGAAGGGTCTGGGGGCTATTAGAAGCGTCCTGAGGGGGTCCAGAAGGGTCTGGGGGCCTTTTTAAAGGCCCTCAGGGGGATTATAATGGTCTCGCGGCCTTTAGAAAGGCCCTGAGTGACATTACAAGGGTCTGGGGTCATATAGAAAGGCCCTGAGAAGTTCTAGAAGTGTCTGGGGTACTTTAGAAATACCCTGAGGGGCATTAGAAGGGTATGGGGGCCTTTAGAATGGTCCTGAGGGGGTCTAGAAGGGTCTGGAGGTATTTAAAACTGTCCTGAGAGGCTCTAGAAGGGTCTGGGTGCCTTTATAAGGGTCCTGAGTGGCATTAGAAGGGTCTGGGTGCCCTTATAAAAGCCCTGAGGGGAATTAGCAGGGTCTGGGGGACTTTAGAAGGGTCCTGAGGGGCTCTATAAGGGTCTGGGGGCCTTTAGAAGGGTCTTCAGGGGCTCTAGAAGGGTCTGGGGACCTTTAGAAAGGCCCTGTGGGGCATTAGAAGGGTCTGGGGGCCTTTAGAATGCTCCTGAGGGGCAGTAGAAGGGTCTGGGGACCTTTAGAAAGGCCCTGACGGGCATTAGAATGGTCTGCGGGCCTTTAGAAGTGTCCTGAGGGGCTCTAGAATGGTCTGGGGGCCTTTATAAGGGTCCTGACGGGCTCTAGAAGGGTCTGGGAACCTTTATAAATGCCCTGAGGGGCATTAGAAGGGTCTGAGGGCCTTTAGAAAGGTCCTGAGGGGCATTAGAAGGGTCTTGTGGCCTTCATAAGGGTCCTGAAAGGCATTAGAAGGGTCTGGGGGCTTTTAGATGGGTCCTGAGGCAATCTAGAAGGGTCTAGGGGCCTTTACATGGGTCTTGAGGGTCATTAGAAGGGTGTGGAGGCCTTTAGAAAGGCCCTGAAAGACATTAGAAGGGTCTGGGTGCTTTTAGATGGGTCCTGAGGCAATCTAGAAGGGTCTGGGGGCCTTTACATGGGTCTTGAGGGTCATTAGAAGGGTGTGGAGGCCTTTAGAAAGGCCCTGAAAGACATTAGAAGGGTCTGGGTGCTTTTAGATGGGTCCTGAGGCAATCTAGAAGGGTCTGGGGGCCTTTACATGGGTCTTGAGGGTCATTAGAAGGGTGTGGAGGCCTTTACAAAGGCCCTGAGGAGCTCTAGAAGGGTCTGGGGGCTTTTAGATGGGTCCTGAGGCAATCTAGAAGGGTCTGGGGGCCTTTACATGGGTCTTGAGGGTCATTAGAAGGGTGTGGAGGCCTTTAGAAAGGCCCTGAGGGGCTCTAGAAGGGTCTGGGGGCTATTAGAAGCGTCCTGAGGGGGTCCAGAAGGGTCTGGGGGCCTATTTAAAGGCCCTCAGGGGGACTATAAGGGTCTCGCGGCCTTTAGAAAGGCCCTGAGTGGCATTACAAGGGTCTGGGTGCCTTTAGAAATGTCCTGAGGGGATCTAGAAGGGTATGGGGGCCTTTAGAAATGTCCTGTGGGGCATTAAAAGGGTATGGGGGCCTTTAGAAAGGCCCTGAGGGGCATTACAAGGGTTTGGCGTCATATAGAAAGGCCCTGAGAGGTTCTAGAAGTGTCTGGGGTACATTAGAAAGGCCCTGAGGGGCATTAGAAGGGTCTGGGGGCCTTTAGAAGGGTCTGGGGGCCTTTAGAATGGTCCTGAGATGGTCTAGAAAGGTCTGGAGGCATTTAAAACTGTCCTGAGAGGCTCTAGAATGGTCTGGGTGCTTTTATAAGGGTCCTGAGGGGCATTAGAATGGTCTGGGTGCCCTTATAAAAGCCCTGAGGGGAATTAGCAGGGTCTGGGGGACTTTAGAATGGTCCTGAGGGGCTCTATAAGGGTCTGGGGGCCTTTATAAGGGTCCTGAGGGGCATTAGAAGTGTCTTGTGGCCCTTATAAAAGCCCTGAGTGGAATTAGCAGGGTCTGGGGGACTTTAGAAGGGTCCTGAGGGGCTCTATAAGGGTCTGGGGGCCTTTAGAAGGGTCTTCAGGGGCTCTAGAAGGGTCTGGGGACCTTTAGAAAGGCCCTGAGTGGCATTAGAAGGGTCTGGGGGTCTTTAGAATGCTCCTGAGGGGCAGTAGCAGGGTCTGGGTACCTTTATAAAGGCCCTGACGGGCATTAGAATGGTCTGGGGGCTTTTAGATGGGTCCTGAGGCAATCCAGAAGGGTCTAGGGGACTTTACATGGGTCTTTATGGTCATTAGAAGGGTGTGGAGGCCTTTAGAAAGGCCCTGAGGGGCTCTAGAAGGGTCTGGGGTCTATTAGAAGCGTCCTGAGGGGGTCCAGAAGGGTCTGGGGGCCTTTTTAAAGGCCCTCAGGGGGATTATAATGGTCTCGCGGCCTTTAGAAAGGCCCTGAGTGACATTACAAGGGTCTGGGGTCATATAGAAAGGCCCTGAGAAGTTCTAGAAGTGTCTGGGGTACTTTAGAAAGGCCCTGAGGGGCATTAGAAGGGTCTGGGGGCCTTTAGAAGGGTCCTGAGGGGCATTAGAAGGGTCTGGGGGCCTTTAGAATGGTCCTGAGGGTGTCTAGAAGGGTCTGGAGGCATTTAAAACTGTCCTGAGAGGCTCTAGAAGGGTCTGGGTGCCTTTGTAAGAGACCTGAGGGTCATTAGAAGGGTCTGGGTGCCATTATAAAAGCCCTGAGGGGAATTAGCAGGGCCTGGGGGACTTAAGAAGGGTCCTGAGGGGCTCTAGAAGGGTCTGGGGGCCTTTATAAAGGTCCTGACGGGCTCTAGAAGGGTCTGGGAACCTTTATAAATGCCCTGAGGGGCATTAGAAGGGTCTGAGGGCATTTAGAAAGGTCCTGAGGGGCATTAGAAGGGTCTTGTGGCCTTCATAAGGGTCCTGAAAGGCATTAGAAGGGTCTGGGGGCTTTTAGATGGGTCCTGAGGCAATCTAGAAGGGTCTAGGGGACTTTACATGGGTCTTGAGGGTCATTAGAAGGGTGTGGAGGCCTTTAGAAAGGCCCTGAAAGGCATTAGAAGGGTCTGGGGGCTTTTAGATGGGTCCTGAGGCAATCTAGAAGGGTCTGGGGGCCTTTACATGGGTCTTGAGGGCCATTAGAAGGGTGTGGAGGCCTTTAGTAAGGCCCTGACGGGCTCTAGAAGGGTCTGGGGGCTATTAGAAGCGTCCTGAGGGGGTCCAGAAGGGTCTGGGGGCCTTTTTAAAGGCCCTCAGGGGGATTATATGGGTCTCGCGGCCCTTAGAAAGGCCCTGAGTGGCATTAGAAGGGTCTGGGTTCCTTTAGAAGGGTCTTCAGGGGCTCTAGAAGGGTCTGGGGACCTTTAGAAAGGCCCTGTGGGGCATTAGAAGGGTCTGGGGGCCTTTAGAATGCTCCTGAGGGGCAGTAGAAGGGTCTGGGGACCTTTAGAAAGGCCCTGACGGGCATTAGAATGGTCTGCGGGCCTTTAGAATTGTCCTGAGGGGCTCTAGAATGGTCTGGGGGCCTTTATAAGGGTCCTGACGGGCTCTAGAAGGGTCTGGGAACCTTTATAAATGCCCTGAGGGGCATTAGAAGGGTCTTGTGTCCTTCATAAGGGTCCTCAAAGGCATTAGAAGGGTCTGGGTGCTTTTAGATGGGTCCTGAGGCAATCTAGAAGGGTCTAGGGGCCTTTACATGGGTCTTGAGGGTCATTAGAAGGGTGTGGAGGCCTTTAGAAAGGCTCTGAAAGGCATTAGAAGGGTCTGGGGGCTTTTAGATGGGTCCTGAGGCAATCTAGAAGGGTCTGGGGGCCTTTACATGGGTCTTGAGGGTCATTAGAAGGGTGTGGAGGCCTTTAGAAAGGCCCTGAGGGGCTCTAGAAGGGTCTGAGGGCTATTAGAATCGTCCTGAGGGGGTCCAGAAGGGTCTGGGGGCCTTTTTAAAGGCCCTCAGGGGGATTATAAGGGTCTCGCAGCCTTTAGAAAGGCCCTCAGGGGCATTAGAAGGGTCCGGGGTCATATAGAAAGGCCCTGAGATGTTCTAGAAGTGTCTGGGGTACTTTAGAAAGGCCCTGAGGGGCATTAGAAGGGTCTGGGGGCCTTTAGAAGGGTCCTGAGGGGCATTAGAATGGTCTGGGGGCCTTTAGAATGGTCCTGAGGGTGTCTAGAAGGGTCTGGGGGCATTTAAAACTGTCCTGAGAGGCTCTAGAAGGGTCTGGGTGCCTTTATAATGGTCCTGAGGGGCATTAGAAGGGTCTGGGTGCCCTTATAAAAGCCCTGAGGGGAATTAGCAGGGTCTGGGGGACTTTAGAAGGGTCCTGAGGGGCTCTATAAGGGTCTGGGGGCCTTTAGAAGGGTCTTCAAGGGCTCTAGAAGGGTCTGGGGACCTTTAGAAAGGCCCTGTGGGGCATTAGAAGGGTCTGGGGGCCTTTAGAATGCTCCTCAGGGGCAGTAGAAGGGTCTGGGGACCTTTAGAAAGGCCCTGACGGGCATTTGAATGGTCTGCGGGCCTTTAGAAGTGTCCTGAGGGGCTCTAGAATGGTCTGGGGGCCTTTATAAGTGTCCTGACGGGCTCTAGAAGGGTCTGGGAACCTTTATAAATGCCCTGAGGGGCATTAGAAGGGTCTGAGGGCCTTTAGAAAGGTCCTGAGGGGCATTAGAAGGGTCTTGTGGCCTTCATAAGGGTCCTGAAAGGCATTAGAAGGGTCTGGGGGCTTTTAGACGGGTCCTGAGTCAATCTAGAAGGGTCTAGGGGCCTTTACATGGGTCTTGAGGGTCATTAGAAGGGTGTGGAGGCCTTTAGAAAGGCCCTGAAAGGCATTAGAAGGGTCTGGGGGCTTTTAGATGGGTCCTGAGGCAATCTAGAAGGGTCTGGGGGCCTTTACATGGGTCTTGAGGGTCATTAGAAGGGTGTGGAGGCCTTTAGAAAGGCCCTGAGGGGCTCTAGAAGGGTCTGGGGGCTATTAGAAGCGTCCTGAGGGGGTCCAGAAGGGTCTGGGGGCCTATTTAAAGGCCCTCAGGGGGACTATAAGGGTCTCGCGGCCTTTAGAAAGGCCCTGAGTGGCATTACAAGGGTCTGGGTGCCTTTAGAAATGTCCTGAGTGGCTCTAGAATGGTCTGGGGGCCTTTAGAAATGTCCTGTGGGGCATTAGAAGGGTATGGGGGCCTTTAGAAAGGCCCTGAGGGGCATTACAAGGGTTTGGCGTCATATAGAAAGGCCCTGAGAGGTTCTAGAAGTGTCTGGGGTACTTTAGAAAGGCCCTGAGGGGCATTAGAAGGGTCTGGGGGCCTTTAGAAGGGTCTGGGTACCTTTAGAATGGTCCTGAGGTGGTCTAGAAAGGTCTGGAGGCATTTAAAACTGTCCTGAGAGGCTCTAGAATCGTCTGGGTGCTTTTATAAGGGTCCTGAGGGGCATTAGAAGGGTCTGGGTGCCCTTATAAAAGCCCTGAGGGGAATTAGCAGGGTCTGGGGGACTTTAGAAGGGTCCTGAGGGGCTCTATAAGGGTCTGAGGGCCTTTATAAGGGTCCTGAGGGGCATTAGAAGTGTCTTGTGGCCCTTATAAAAGCCCTGAGTGGAATTAGCAGGGTCTGGGGGACTTTAGAAGGGTCCTGAGGGGCTCTATAAGGGTCTGGGGGCCTTTAGAAGGGTCTTCAGGGGCTCTAGAAGGGTCTGGGGACCTTTAGAAAGGCCCTGAGTGGCATTAGAAGGGTCTGGGGGTCTTTAGAATGCTCCTGAGGGGCAGTAGAAGGGTCTGGGTACCTTTATAAAGGCCCTGACGGGCATTGGAATGGTCTGCGGGCCTTTAGAAGTGTCCTGAGGGGCTCTAGAATGGTCTGGGGGCCTTTATAAGGGTCCTGACGGGCTCTAGAAGGGTCTGGGAACCTTAATAAATGCCCTGAGGGGCATTAGAAGGGTCTGAGGGCCTTTAGAAAGGTCCTGAGGGGCATTAGAAGGGTCTTGTGGCCTTTATAAGGGTCCTGAAAGGCATTAGAAGGGTCTGGGGGCTTTTAGATGGGTCCTGAGGCAATCTAGAAGGGTCTGGGGGCCTTTACATGGGTCTTGAGGGTCATTAGAGGGGTGTGGAGGCCTTTAGATAGGCCCTGAATGGCATTAGAAGGGTCTGGGGGCTTTTAGATGGGTCCTGAGGCAATCTAGAAGGGTCTAGGGGACTTTACATGGGTCTTTAGGGTCATTAGAAGGGTGTGGAGGCCTTTAGAAAGGCCCTGAGGGGCTCTAGAAGGGTCTGGGGGCTATTAGAAGCGTCCTGAGGGGGTCCAGAAGGGTCTGGGGGCCTTTTTAAAGGCCATCAGGGGGATTATAATGGTCTCGCGGCCTTTAGAAAGGCCCTGAGTGACATTACAAGGGTCTGGGGTCATATAGAAAGGCCCTGAGAAGTTCTAGAAGTGTCTGGGGTACTTTAGAAATACCCTGAGGGGCATTAGAAGGGTATGGGGGCCTTTAGAATGGTCCTGAGGGGGTCTAGAAGGGTCTGGAGGTATTTAAAACTGTCCTGAGAGGCTCTAGAAGGGTCTGGGTGCCTTTATAAGGGTCCTGAGGGGCATTAGAAGGGTCTGGGTGCCCTTATAAAAGCCCTGAGGGGAATTAGCAGGGTCTGGGGGACTTTAGAAGGGTCCTGAGGGGCTCTATAAGGGTCTGGGGGCCTTTAGAAGGGTCTTCAGGGGCTCTAGAAGGGTCTGGGGACCTTTAGAAAGGCCCTGTGGGGCATTAGAAGGGTCTGGGGGCCTTTAGAATGCTCCTGAGGGGCAGTAGAAGGGTCTGGGGACCTTTAGAAAGGCCCTGACGGGCATTAGAATGGTCTGCGGGCCTTTAGAAGTGTCCTGAGGGGCTCTAGAATGGTCTGGGGGCCTTTATAAGGGTCCTGACGGGCTCTAGAAGGGTCTGGGAACCTTTATAAATGCCCTGAGGGGCATTAGAAGGGTCTGAGGGCCTTTAGAAAGGTCCTGAGGGGCATTAGAAGGGTCTTGTGGCCTTCATAAGGGTCCTGAAAGGCATTAGAAGGGTCTGGGGGCTTTTAGATGGGTCCTGAGGCAATCTAGAAGGGTCTAGGGGCCTTTACATGGGTCTTGAGGGTCATTAGAAGGGTGTGGAGGCCTTTAGAAAGGCCCTGAAAGGCATTAGAAGGGTCTGGGGGCTTTTAGATGGGTCCTGAGGCAATCTAGAAGGGTCTGGGGGCCTTTACATGGGTCTTGAGGGTCATTAGAAGGGTGTGGAGGCCTTTAGAAAGGCGCTGAGGGGCTCTAGAAGGGTCTGGGGGCTATTAGAAGTGTCCTGAGGGGGTCCAGAAGGGTCTGGGGGCATTTAGAAAGGCCCTGAGGGGCATTAGAAGGGTCTGGGGGCCTTTAGAAGGGTCCTGAGGGGCATTAGAAGGGTCTGGGGGCCTTTAGAAAGTTCCTGAGGGGGTCTAGAAGGGTCTGGAGGTATTTAAAACTGTCCTGAGAGGCTCTAGAAGGGTCTGGGTGCCTTTATAAGGGTCCTGAGGGGCATTAGAAGGGTCTTGTGGCCCTTATAAAAGCCCTGCGGGGAATTAGCAGGGTCTGGGGGACTTTAGAAGGGTCCTGAGAGGCTCTATAAGGGTCTGGGGGCCTTTAGAAGGGTCTTCAGGGTCTCTAGAAGGGTCTGGGGACCTTTAGAAAGGCCCTGTGGGGCATTAGAAGGGTCTGGGGGCCTTTAGAATGCTCCTGAGGGGCAGTAGAAGGGTCTGGGGTCCTTTAGAAAGGCCCTGACAGGCATTAGAATGGTCTACGGGACTTTAGAAGTGTCCTGAGGGGCTCTAGAATGGTCTGGGGGCCTTTATAAGGGTCCTGACGGGCTCTAGAAGGGTCTGGGAACCTTTATAAATGCCCTGAGGGGCAATAGAAGGGTCTGAGGGTCTTTAGAAAGGTCCTGAATGGGCATTAGAAGGGTCTTGTGGCCTTCATAAGGGTCCTGAAAGGCATTAGAAGGGTCTGGGGGCTTTTAGATGGGTCCTGATGCAATCTAGAAGGGTCTAGGGGCCTTTACATGGGTCTTGAGGGTCATTAAAAGGGTGTGGAGGCCTTTAGAAAGGCCCTGAAAGACATTAGAAGGGTCTGGGTGCTTTTAGATGGGTCCTGAGGAAATCTAGAAGGGTCTGGGGGCCTTTACATGGGTCTTGAGGGTCATTAGAAGGGTGTGGAGGCCTTTAGAAAGGCCCTGAAAGACATTAGAAGGGTCTGGGTGCTTTTAGATGGGTCCTGAGGCAATCTAGAAGGGTCTGGGGGCCTTTACATGGGTCTTGAGGGTCATTAGAAGGGTGTGGAGGCCTTTACAAAGGCCCTGAGGAGCTCTAGAAGGGTCTGGGGGCTTTTAGATGGGTCCTGAGGCAATCTAGAAGGGTCTGGGGGCCTTTACATGGGTCTTGAGGGTCATTAGAAGGGTGTGGAGGCCTTTAGAAAGGCCCTGAGGGGCTCTAGAAGGGTCTGGGGGCTATTAGAAGCGTCCTGAGGGGGTCCAGAAGGGTCTGGGGGCCTATTTAAAGGCCCTCAGGGGGACTATAAGGGTCTCGCGGCCTTTAGAAAGGCCCTGAGTGGCATTACAAGAGTCTGGGTGCCTTTAGAAATGTCCTGAGGGGATCTAGAAGGGTATGGGGGCCTTTAGAAATGTCCTGTGGGGCATTAAAAGGGTATGGGGGCCTTTAGAAAGGCCCTGAGGGGCATTACAAGGGTTTGGCGTCATATAGAAAGGCCCTGAGAGGTTCTAGAAGTGTCTGGGGTACATTAGAAAGGCCCTGAGGGGCATTAGAAGGGTCTGGGGGCCTTTAGAAGGGTCTGGGGGCCTTTAGAATGGTCCTGAGATGGTCTAGAAAGGTCTGGAGGCATTTAAAACTGTCCTGAGAGGCTCTAGAATGGTCTGGGTGCTTTTATAAGGGTCCTGAGGGGCATTAGAATGGTCTGGGTGCCCTTATAAAAGCCCTGAGGGGAATTAGCAGGGTCTGGGGGACTTTAGAATGGTCCTGAGGGGCTCTATAAGGGTCTGAGGGCCTTTATAAGGGTCCTGAGGGGCATTAGAAGTGTCTTGTGGCCCTTATAAAAGCCCTGAGTGGAATTAGCAGGGTCTGGGGGACTTTAGAAGGGTCCTGAAGGGCTCTATAAGGGTCTGGGGGCCTTTAGAAGGGTCTTCAGGGGCTCTAGAAGGGTCTGGGGACCTTTAGAAAGGCCCTGAGTGGCATTAGAAGGGTCTGGGGGTCTTTAGAATGCTCCTGAGGGGCAGTAGCAGGGTCTGGGTACCTTTATAAAGGCCCTGACGGGCATTAGAATGGTCTGGGGGCTTTTAGATGGGTCCTGAGGCAATCCAGAAGGGTCTAGGGGACTTTACATGGGTCTTTATGGTCATTAGAAGGGTGTGGAGGCCTTTAGAAAGGCCCTGAGGGGCTCTAGAAGGGTCTGGGGTCTATTAGAAGCGTCCTGAGGGGGTCCAGAAGGGTCTGGGGGCCTTTTTAAAGGCCCTCAGGGGGATTATAATGGTCTCGCGGCCTTTAGAAAGGCCCTGAGTGACATTACAAGGGTCTGGGGTCATATAGAAAGGCCCTGAGAAGTTCTAGAAGTGTCTGGGGTACTTTAGAAAGGCCCTGAGGGGCATTAGAAGGGTCTGGGGGCCTTTAGAAGGGTCCTGAGGGGCATTAGAAGGGTCTGGGGGCCTTTAGAATGGTCCTGAGGGTGTCTAGAAGGGTCTGGAGGCATTTAAAACTGTCCTGAGAGGCTCTAGAAGGGTCTGGGTGCCTTTGTAAGAGACCTGAGGGTCATTAGAAGGGTCTGGGTGCCATTATAAAAGCCCTGAGGGGAATTAGCAGGGCCTGGGGGACTTAAGAAGGGTCCTGAGGGGCTCTAGAAGGGTCTGGGGGCCTTTATAAAGGTCCTGACGGGCTCTAGAAGGGTCTGGGAACCTTTATAAATGCCCTGAGGGGCATTAGAAGGGTCTGAGGGCATTTAGAAAGGTCCTGAGGGGCATTAGAAGGGTCTTGTGGCCTTCATAAGGGTCCTGAAAGGCATTAGAAGGGTCTGGGGGCTTTTAGATGGGTCCTGAGGCAATCTAGAAGGGTCTAGGGGACTTTACATGGGTCTTGAGGGTCATTAGAAGGGTGTGGAGGCCTTTAGAAAGGCCCTGAAAGGCATTAGAAGGGTCTGGGGGCTTTTAGATGGGTCCTGAGGCAATCTAGAAGGGTCTGGGGGCCTTTACATGGGTCTTGAGGGCCATTTGAAGGGTGTGGAGGCCTTTAGTAAGGCCCTGACGGGCTCTAGAAGGGTCTGGGGGCTATTAGAAGCGTCCTGAGGGGGTCCAGAAGGGTCTGGGGGCCTTTTTAAAGGCCCTCAGGGGGATTATATGGGTCTCGCGGCCCTTAGAAAGGCCCTGAGTGGCATTAGAAGGGTCTGGGTTCCTTTAGAAGGGTCTTCAGGGGCTCTAGAAGGGTCTGGGGACCTTTAGAAAGGCCCTGTGGGGCATTAGAAGGGTCTGGGGGCCTTTAGAATGCTCCTGAGGGGCAGTAGAAGGGTCTGGGGACCTTTAGAAAGGCCCTGACGGGCATTAGAATGGTCTGCGGGCCTTTAGAATTGTCCTGAGGGGCTCTAGAATGGTCTGGGGGCCTTTATAAGGGTCCTGACGGGCTCTAGAAGGGTCTGGGAACCTTTATAAATGCCCTGAGGGGCATTAGAAGGGTCTTGTGTCCTTCATAAGGGTCCTCAAAGGCATTAGAAGGGTCTGGGTGCTTTTAGATGGGTCCTGAGGCAATCTAGAAGGGTCTAGGGGCCTTTACATGGGTCTTGAGGGTCATTAGAAGGGTGTGGAGGCCTTTAGAAAGGCTCTGAAAGGCATTAGAAGGGTCTGGGGGCTTTTAGATGGGTCCTGAGGCAATCTAGAAGGGTCTGGGGGCCTTTACATGGGTCTTGAGGGTCATTAGAAGGGTGTGGAGGCCTTTAGAAAGGCCCTGAGGGGCTCTAGAAGGGTCTGAGGGCTATTAGAATCGTCCTGAGGGGGTCCAGAAGGGTCTGGGGGCCTTTTTAAAGGCCCTCAGGGGGATTATAAGGGTCTCGCAGCCTTTAGAAAGGCCCTGAGTGGCATTAGAAGGGTCTGGGTGCCTTTAGAAATGTCCTGAGGGGCATTAGAAGGGTCTGGGGGCCTTTAGAAAGGCCCTCAGGGGCATTAGAAGGGTCCGGGGTCATATAGAAAGGCCCTGAGATGTTCTAGAAGTGTCTGGGGTACTTTAGAAAGGCCCTGAGGGGCATTAGAAGGGTCTGGGGGCCTTTAGAAGAGTCCTGAGGGGCATTAGAATGGTCTGGGGGCCTTTAGAATGGTCCTGAGGGTGTCTAGAAGGGTCTGGGGGCATTTAAAACTGTCCTGAGAAGCTCTAGAAGGGTCTGGGTGCCTTTATAATGGTCCTGAGGGGCATTAGAAGGGTCTGGGTGCCCTTATAAAAGCCCTGAGGGGAATTAGCAGGGTCTGGGGGACTTTAGAAGGGTCCTGAGGGGCTCTATAAGGGTCTGGGGGCCTTTAGAAGGGTCTTCAAGGGCTCTAGAAGGGTCTGGGGACCTTTAGAAAGGCCCTGTGGGGCATTAGAAGGGTCTGGGGGCCTTTAGAATGCTCCTCAGGGGCAGTAGAAGGGTCTGGGGACCTTTAGAAAGGCCCTGACGGGCATTTGAATGGTCTGCGGGCCTTTTGAAGTGTCCTGAGGGGCTCTAGAATGGTCTGGGGGCCTTTATAAGGGTCCTGACGGGCTCTAGAAGGGTCTGGGAACCTTTATAAATGCCCTGAGGGGCATTAGAAGGGTCTGAGGGCCTTTAGAAAGGTCCTGAGGGGCATTAGAAGGGTCTTGCGGCCTTCATAAGGGTCCTGAAAGGCATTAGAAGGGTCTGGGGGCTTTTAGATGGGTCCTGAGGTAATCTAGAAGGGTCTAGGGGCCTTTACATCGGTCTTGAGGGTCATTAGAAGGGTGTGGAGGCCTTTAGAAAGGCCCTGTGGGGCATTAGAAGGGTCTGGGGGCTTTTAGATGGGTCCTGAGGCAATCTAGAAGGGTCTGGGGGCCTTTACATGGGTCTTGAGGGTCATTAGAAGGGTGTGGAGGCCTTTAGAAAGGCCCTGAGGGGCTCTAGAAGGGTCTGGGGGCTATTAGAAGCATCCTGAGGGGGTCCAGAAGGGTCTGGGTGCCTTTAGAAATGTCCTGAGGGGCTCTAGAAGGGTCTGGGGGCCTTTAGAAAGGCCCTGAGGGGCATTACAAGCATCTGGGGTCATATAGAAAGGCCCTGAGAGGTTCTAGAAGTGTCTGGGGTACTTTAGAAAGGCCCTGAGGGGCATTAGAAGGGTCTGGGGGCCTTTAGAAGGGTCCTGAGGGGCATTAGAAGGGTCTGGGGGCCTTTAGAAGGGCCCTGATAGGCATTAGAAGGGTATGGGGGCCTTTAGAATGGTCCTGAGGGGGTCTAGAATGGTCTGGAGGTATTTAAAACTGTCCTGAGAGGCTCTAGAAAGGTCTGGGTGCCTTTATAAGGGTCCTGAAGGGCATTAGAAGGGTCTGGGTGCCCTTATAAAAGCCCTGAGGGGAATTAGCAGGGTCTGGGGGACTTTAGAAGGGTCCTGAGGGGCTCTAGAAGGGTCTGGGGGCCTTTAGAAGGGTCTTCAGGGGCTCTAGAAGGGTCTGGGGACCTTTAGAAAGGCCCTGTGGGGCATTAGAAGGGTCTGGGGGCCTTTAGAATGCTCCTGACGGGCAGTAGAAGGGTCTGGGGACCTTTAGAAAGGCCCTGACGGGCATTAGAATGGTCTGCAGGCCTTTAGAAGTGTCCTAAGGGGCTCTAGAATGGTCTGGGGGCCTTTATAAGGGTCCTGACGGGCTCTAGAAGGGTCTGGGAACCTTTATAAATGCCTAGAGGGGCAATAGAAGGGTCTGAGGGCCTTTAGAAAGGTCCTGAGGGCCATTAGAAGGGTCTTGTGGCCTTCATAAGGGTCCTGAAAGGCATTAGAAGGGTCTGGGGGCTTTTAGATGGGTCCTGAGGCAATCTAGAAGGGTCTAGGGGCCTTTACATGGGTCTTGAGGGTCATTAGAAGGGTATGGAGGCCTTTAGGAAGGCCCTGAGGGGCTCTAGAAGGGTCTGGGGGCTATTAGAAGCGTCCTGAGGGGGTCCAGAAGGGTCTGGGGGCCTTTTTAAAATACCTCAGGGGGATTATAAGGGTCTCGCGGCCTTTAGAAAGGACCTGAGTGGCATTAGAAGGGTCTGGGTGCCTTTAGAAATGTCCTGAGGGGCTCTAGAAGGGTCTGGGGACCTTTAGAAATGTCCTGAGGGGCAATATATGGGTATGGGGGCCTTTAGAAAGGCCCTAAGGGGCATTACAAGCGTCTGGGGTCATATAGAAAGGCCCTGAGAGATTCTAGAAGTGTCTGGGGTACTTCAGAAAGGCCCTGAGGGGCATTAGAAGGGTCTGGGGGCCTTTAGAAGGGTCCTGAGGGGCTGTAAAAGGGTCTGGGGGCCTTTAGAAATGTCCTGAGGGGCATTAGAAGGGTATGGGGGCCTTTAGAAAGGCCCTGAGGGGCATTACAAGGGTCTGGGGTCATATAGAAAGGCCCTGAGAGGTTCTAGAAGTGTCTGGGGTACTTTTGAAAGGCCCTGAGGGGCATTAGAAGGGTCTGGGGGCCTTTAGATGGGTCCTGAGGGGCATTAGAAGGGTCTGGGGGCCTTTAGAATGGTCCTGAGGGTGTCTAGAAGGGTCTGGAGGCATTTAAAACTGTCCTGAGAGGCTCTAGAAGGGTCTGGGTGCCTTTATAAGGGTCCTGAGGGGCATTAGAAGGGTCTTGTGGCCCTTATAAAAGCCCTGAGGGGAATTAGCAGGGTCTGGGGGACTTTAGAAGGGTCCTGAGGGGCTCTAGAATGGTCTGGGGGCCTTTATAAGGGTCCTGACGGGCTCTAGAAGGGTCTGGGAACCTTTATAAATGCCCTGAGGGGCAATAGAAGGGTCTGAGTGTCTTTAGAAAGGTCGTGATGGGCATTAGAAGGGTATGGGGGCCTTTAGAATGGTCCTGAGGGGGTCTAGAAGGGTCTGGGGGCATTTAAAACTGTCCTGAGAGGCTCTAGAAGGGTCTGGGTGCCTTTATAAGGGTCCTGAGGGGCATTAGAAGGGTCTGGGTGCCCTTATAAAAGCCCTGAGGGGAATTAGCAGGGTCTGGGGGACTTTAGAAGGGTCCTGAGGGACTCTATAAGGGTCTGGGGGCCTCTAGAAGGGTCTTCAGGGGCTCTAGAAGGGTCTGGGGACCTTTAGAAAGGCCCTGTGCGGCATTAGAAGGGTCTGGGGGCCTTTAGAATGCTCCTGAGGGGCAGTAGAAGGGTCTGGGGTCCTTTAGAAAGGCCCTGACAGGCATTAGAATGGTCTGCGGGCTTTTAAAAGTGTCCTGAGGGGCTCTAGAATGGTCTGGGGGCCTTTAGAAGGGTCTTCAGGGGCTCTAGATGGGTCTGGGGACCTTTAGAAAGGCCCTGTGGGGCATTAGAAGGGTCTGGGGGTCTTTAGAAAGGTCGTGATGGGCATTAGAAGGGTCTTGTGGCCTTCATAAGGGTCCTGAAAGGCATTAGAAGGGTCTGGGGGCTTTTAGATGGGTCCTGAGGCAATCTAGAAGGGTCTAGGGGCCTTTACATGGGTCTTGAGGGTCATTAGAAGGGTGTGGAGGCTTTTAGAAAGGCCCTGAAAGGCATTAGAAGGGTCTGGGGGCTTTTAGATGGGTCCTGAGGCAATCTAGAAGGGTCTGGGGGCCTTTACATGGGTGTTGAGAGTCATTAGAAGGGTGTGGAGGCCTTTAGAAAGGCCCTGAGGAGCTCTAGAAGGGTCTGGGGGCTATTAGAATCGTCCTGAGTGGGTCTAGAAGGGTCTGGGGGCCTTTTTAAAGGCCCTCAGGGGGATTATAAGGGTCTCGCGGCCTTTAGAAAGGCCCTGAGTGGCATTAGAAGGGTCTGAGTGCCTTTAGAAATGTCCTGAGGGGCTCTAGAAGGGTCTGGGGGCCTTTAGAAATGTCCTGAGGGGCATTAGAAGGGTCTGGGGGCCTTTAGAAAGGCCCTGAGGGGCATTACAAGGGTCTGGGGGCCTTTAGAAGGGTCCTGAGGGGCATTAGAAGGGTCTGGGGGCCTTTAGAATGGTCCTGAGGGGGTCTACAAGGGTCTGGAGGCATTTAAAACTGTCCTGAGAGGCTCTAGAAGGGTCTGGGTGCCTTTATAAGGGTCCTGAGGGGCATTAGAAGGGTCTGGGTGCCCTTATAAAAGCCCTGAGGGGAATTAGCAGGGTCTGGGGGACTTTAGAAGGGTCCTGAGGGGCTCTATAAGGGTCTGGGGGCATTTAGAAGGGTCTTCAGGGGCTCTAGAAGGGTCTGGGGACCTTTAGAAAGGCCCTGTGGGGCATTAGAAGGGTCTGGGGGCCTTTAGAATGCTCCTGAGGGGCATTAGAAGGGTCTGGGGACCTTTATAAAGGCCCTGACGAGCATTAGAATGGTCTGCGGGCCTTTAGAAGTGTCCTGAGGGGCTCTAGAATGGTCTGGGGGCCTTTATAAGGGTCCTGACGGGCTCTAGAAGGGTCTGGGAACCTTTATAAATGCCCTGAGGGGCATTTGAAGGGTCTGAGGGCCTTTAGAAAGGTCCTGAGGGGCATTAGAAGGGTCTTGTGGCCTTCATAAGGGACCTGAAAGGCATTAGAAGGGTCTGGGGGCTTTTAGATGGGTCCTGAGGCAATCTAGAAGGGTCTAGGGGCCTTTACATGGGTCTTGAGGGTCATTAAAAGGGTGTGGAGGCCTTTAGAAAGGCCCTGAAAGGCATTAGAAGGGTCTGGGGGCTTTTAGATGGGTCCTGAGGCAATCTAGAAGGGTCTGGGGGCCTTTACATGGGTCTTGAGGGTCATTAGAAGGGTGTGGAGGCCTTTAGAAAGGCCCTGAGGGGCTCTAGAAGGGTCTGGGGGCTATTAGAAGCGTCCTGAGGGGGTCCAGAAGGGTCTGGGGGCCTTTTTAAAGGCCCTCAGAGGGATTATAATGGTCTCGCGGCCTTTAGAAAGGCCCTGAGTGGCATTAGAAGGGTCTGGGTGCCTTTAGAAATGTCCTGAGGGGCATTAGAAGGGTCTGGGGGCCTTTAGAAGGGTCTTCAGGGGCTCTAGAAGGGTCTGGGGACCTTTAGAAAGGCCCTGTGGGGCATTAGAAGGGTCTGGGGGCCTTTAGAAGGGTCCTGAGGGGCATTAGAAGGGTCTGGGTGCCTTTAGAAATGTCCTGAGGGGCTCTAGAAGGGTCTGGGGGCCTTTAGAAATGTCCTGAGGGGCATTAGAAGGGTCTGAGGGCCTTTAGAATGGTCCTGAGGAGGTCTAGAAGGGTCTGGAGGCATTTAAAACTGTCCTGAGAGGCTCTAGAAGGGTCTGGGTGCGTTTATAAGGGTCCTGAGGGGCATTAGAAGGGTCTTGTGGCACTTATAAAAGCCCTGAGGGGAATTAGCAGGGTCTGGGGGACATTAGAAGGGTCCTGAGGGGCTCTATAAGGGTCTGGGGGCTTTTAGAAGGGTCTTCAGGGGCTCCAGAATGGTCTGGGGGCCTTTACATGGGTCTTGAGGGTCATTAGAAGGGTATTGAGGCCTTTAGAAAGGCCCTGAGGGGCTCTAGAAGGGTCTGGGGGCTATTAGAAGCGTCCTGTGGGGGTCCAGAAGGGTCTGGGGGCCTTTTTAAAATCCCTCAGGGGGATTATAAGGGTCTCACGGCCTTTAGAAAGGCCCTGAGTGGCATTAGAAGGGTCTGGGTGCCTTTAGAAATGTCCTGAGGTGCTCTAGAAGGGTCTGGTGACCTTTAGAAATGTCCTGAGGGGCAATGGAAGGGTCTGGGGGCCTTTACATGGGTCTTGAGAGTCATTAGAAGGGTGTGGAGGCCTTTAGAAAGGCCCTGAAAGGCATTAGAAGTGTCTGGGGGCTTTTGGATGGGTCCTGAGGCAATCTAGAAGGGTCTGGGGGCCTTTACATGTGTCTTGAGGGTCATTAGAAGGGTGTGGAGGCCTTTAGAAAGGCCCTGAGGGGCTCTAGAAGCATCTGGGGTCTATTAGAAGCGTCCTGAGGGGGTCCAGAAGGGTCTGGGGGCCTTTTTAAAGGTCCTCAGGGGGATTATAAGGGTCTCGCAGCCTTTAGAAAGGTCCTGAGTGGCATTAGAAGGTTCTGGGTGCCTTTAGAAATGTCCTGAGGGGCTCTTGAAGGGTCTGGGGGCCTTTAGAAATGTCCTGAGGGGCATTAGAAAGGTATGGGGGCCTTTAGAAAGGCCCTGAGGGGCATTACAAGGGTCTGGGGTCATATAGAAAGGCCCTGAGAGGTTCTAGAAGTGTCTGGGGTACTTTAGAAAGGCCCTGAGGGGCATTAGAAGGGTCTGGGGGCCTTTAGAAGGGTCCTGAGCGGCATTAGAAGGGTCTGGGGGCTTTTAGAATGGTCCTGAGGGGGTCTAGAAGGGTCTGGAGGCATTTAAAACAGTCCTGAGAGGCTCTAGAGGGGTCTGGGTGCCTTTATAAGGGTCCTGAGGGGCATTAGAAGGGTCTTGTGGCCCTTATAAAAGCCCTGAGGGGAATTAGCAGGGTCTGGGGGACTTTAGAAGGGTCCTGAGGGGCTCTATAAGGGTCTGGGGGACCTTTAGAAAGGCCCTGTGGGGCATTAGAAGGGTCTGGGTGCCTTTAGAATGCTCCTGAGGGGCAGTAGAAGGGTGTGGGGACCTTTATAAAGGCCCTGACGGGCATTAGAATGGTCTGCGGGCCTTTAGAAGTGTCCTGAGGGGCTCTAGAATGGTCTGGGGGCCTTTATAAATGCCCTGAGGGGCATTAGAAGGGTCTGAGGGCCTTTAGAAAGGTCGTGAGGGGCATTAGAAGGGTCTTGTGGCCTTCATAAGGGTCCTGAAAGGCATTAGAAGGGTCTGGGGGCTTTTAGAAAGGTCCTGAGTCAATCTAGAAGGGTCTAGGGGCCTTTACATGGGTCTTGAGGGTCATTAGAAGGGTGTGGAGGCCTTTAGAAAGGCCCTGAAAGGCATTAGAAGGGTCTGGGGGCTTTTAGATGGGTCCTTAGGAATTCTAGAAGGGTCTGGGGGCCTTTACATGGGTCTTGAGGGTCATTAGAAGGGTGTGGAGGCCTTCAGAAAGGCCCTGAGGGGTCTAGAATGGTCTGGGGGCTATTAGAAGCGTCCTGAGGGGGTCCAGAAGGGTCTGGGGTCATTTTAAAATCCCTCAGGGGGATTATAAGGGTCTCGCGGCCTTTAGAAAGGCCCTGAGAGGCATTAGAAGGGTCTGGGTGCCTTTAGAAATAACCTGAGGGGCATTGGAAGGGTATGGGGGCCTTTAGAAAGGCCCTGAGGGGCATTAGAAGGGTCTGGGTGCCTTTAGAATGGTCCTGAGGGGGTCTAGAAGGGTCTGGACGCATTTAAAACTGTCCTGGGAGGCTCTAGAAGGGTCTGGGTGGCTTTATAAAGGTTCCTGAGGGGCATTAGAAGATTCTGGGTGCCCTTATAAAAGCCCTGAGGGGAATTAGCAGGGTCTGGGGGACTTTAGAAGGGTCCTGAGGGGCTCTATAAGGGTCTGGAGGCCTTTAGAATGGTCTTCAGGGGCTCTAGAAGGGTCTGGGGACCTTTAGAATGGCCCTGTGGGGCATTAGAAGGGTATGGGGGCCTTTAGAATGCTCCTGAGGGGCAGTAGAATGGTCTGGGTACCTTTATAAAGGCCCTGACGGGCATTAGAATGGTCTGCGGGATTTAGAAGTGTCCTGAGGGGCTCTAGAATGGTCTGGGGGCCTTTAAAAGGGTCCTGAGCGGCATTAGAAGGGTCTGCAGGCTTTTAGAATGGTCCTGAGGGGGTCTGAAGGGTCTGGAGGCATTTAAAACTGTCCTGAGAGGCTCTAGAGGGGTCTGGGTGCCTTTATAAGGGTCCTGAGGGGCATTAGAAGGGTCTTGTGGCCCTTATAAAAGCCCTGAGGGGAATTAGCAGGGTCTGGGGGACTTTAGAAGGGCCCTGAGGGGCTCTATAAGGGTCTGGGGGACCTTTAGAAAGGCCCTGTGGGGCATTAGAAGGGTCTGGGTGCCCTTATAAAAGCCCTGAGGGGAATTAGCAGGGTCTGAGGGCCTTTAGAAGGGACTTCAGGGGCTCTAGAAGGGTCTGGGGACCTTTAGAAAGGCCCTGTGGGGCATTAGAAGGGTCTGGGGGCCTTTAGAATGCTCCTGAGGGGCAGTAAAAGGGTCTGGGGACCTTTAGAAAGGCCCTGACGGGCATTAGAATGGTCTGCGGGTCTTTAGAAGTGTCCTGAGGGGCTCTAGAATGGTCTGGGGGCCTTTATAAGGGTCCTGACGGGCTCTAAAAGGGTCTGGGAACCTTTATAAATGCCTAGAGGGGCAATAGTAGGGTCTGAGGGCCTTTAGAAAGGTCCTGAGGGGCATTAGAAGGGTCTTGTGACTTTCATAAAGGTCCTGAAAGGCATTAGAAGGGTCTGGGGTCTTTTAGCTGGGTCCTGAGGCAATCTAGAAGGGTCTGGGGGCCTTTACGTGGGTGTTGAGGGTCATTAGAAGGGTGTGGAGGCCTTTAGAAAGGCCCTAAGGGGCTCTAGAAGAGTCTGGGGGCTATTAGAAGCGTCCTGAGGGGGTCCAGAAGGGTCTGGGGGCCTTTTTAAAGGCCCTCAGGGGGATGATAAGGGTCTCGCGGCCTTTAGAAAGGCCCTGAGTGGCATTAGAAGGGTCTGGGTGCCTTTAGAAATGTCCTGAGGGGCTCTAGAAGGGTCTGGGGGCCTTTAGAAATGTCCTGAGGGGCATTAGAAGGGTCTGGGGGCCTTCAGAAAGGCCCTGAGGGGCATTACAAGGGTCTGGGGTCATATAGAAAGGCCCTGAAGGTTCTAGAAGTGTCTGGGGTACTTTAGAAAGGCCCTGAGGGGCATTAGAAGGGTCTGGGGGCCTTTAGAATGGTCCTGAGGGGGTCTAGAAGCGTCTGGAGGCATTTAAAACTGTCCTGAGAGGCTCTAGAAGGGTCTGGGTGCCTTTATAAGGGTCCTGAGGGGCATTAGAAGGGTCTGGGTGCCCTTATAAAAGCCCTGAGGGGAATTAGCAGGGTCTGGGGGACTTTAGAAGGGTCCTGAGGGGCTCTATAAGGGTCTGAGGGCCTTTAGAAGGGTCTTCAGGGGCTCTAGAAGGGTCTGGGGACCTTTAGAAAGGCCCTGTGGGGCATTAGAAGGGTCTGGGTGCCTTTAGAAAGGCCCTGAGGGGCATTAGAAGGGTCTGGGGGCCTTTAGAATGGTCCTGAGCGGGTCTAGAAGGGTCTGGAGACATTTAAAACTGTCCTGAGAGGCTCTAGAAGGGTCTGGGTGCCTTTATAAGGGTCCTGAGGGGCATTAGAAGGGTCTTGTGGCCCTTATAAAAGCCCTGAGGGGAATTAGCAGGGTCTGGGGGACTTTAGAAGGGTCCTGAGGGGCTCTATAAGGGTCTGGGGGACCTTTAGAAAGGCCCTGTGGGGCATTAGAAAGGTCTGGGTGCCTTTAGAATGCTCCTGAGGGGCAGTAGAAGGGTCTGGGGACCTTTATAAAGGCCCTGACGGGCATTAGAATGGTCTGCGGGCCTTTACAAGTGTCCTGAGGGGCTCTAGAATGGTCTGGGGGCCTTTATAAGGGTCCTGACGGGCTCTAGAAGGGTCTGGGAACCTTTATAAATGCCCTGAGGGGCATTAGAAGGGTCTGAGGGCCTTTAGAAAGGTCCTGAGGGGCATTAGAAGGGTCTTGTGGCCTTCATAAGGGTACTGAAAGGCATTAGAAGGGTCTGGGGGCTTTTAGATGGGTCCTGAGGCAATCTAGAAGGGTCTGGGGGCCTTTACATGGGTCTTGAGGGTCATTAGAAGGGTGTGGAGGTCTTTAGAAAGGCCCTGAAAGGCATTAGAAGGGTCTGGGGGCTTTTAGATGGGTCCTGATGCAATCTAGAAGGGTCTGGGGGCCTTTACATGGGTCTTGAGGGTCATTAGAAGGGTGTGGAGGCCTTTAGAAAGGCCCTGAGGGGCTCTAGAAGGGTCTGGGGCTATTAGAAGCGTCCTGAGGGGGTCCAGAAGGGTCTGGGGGCCTTTTTAAAGGTCCTCAGGGGGATTATAAGGGTCTCGCAGCCTTTAGAAAGGCCCTGAGTGGAATTAGAAGGGTCTGGGTGCCTTTAGAAATGTCCTGAGGGGCTCTTCAATGGTCTAGGGGCCTTTAGAAATGTCCTGAGGGTCATTAGAAGGGTGTGGGGTCCTTTAGAAAGGCCCTGAAGGGCATTACAAGGGTCTGGGGTCATATAGAAAGGCCCTGAGAGGTTCTAGAAGTGTCTGGGGTAATTTAGAAAAGCCCTGCGGGGCATTAGAAGGGTCTGGGGGCCTTTAGAAGGGTCCTGAGGGGCATTAGAAGGGTCTGGGGGCCTTTAGAAGGGTCCTGAGGGTCATTAGAAGGGTCTGGAGAGCTTTAGAATGGTCCTGAGGGGGTCTAGAAGGGTCTGGAGGCTTTTAAAACTGTCCTGAGAGGCTCTAGAAGGGTCTGGGTGCCTTTATAAGGGTCCTGAGGGGCATTAGAAGGGTCTTGTGGCCCTTATAAAAGCCCTGAGGGGAATTAGCAGGGTCTGAGGGACTTTAGAAGGGTCCTGAGGGGCTCTATAAGGGTCTGGGGGCCTTTAGAAGGGTCTTCAGGGGCTCTAGAAGGGTCTGGGGACCTTTAGAAAGGCCGTGTGGGATATTAGAAGGGTCTGGGGGCCTTTAGAATGCTCCTGAGGGGCAGTAGAAGGGTCTGGGGACCTTTATAAAGGCCCTGACGGGCATTAGAATGGTCTGCGGGATTTATAAGTGTCCTGAGGGGCTCTAGAATGGTCTGGGGGCCATTATAAGGGTCCTGACGGGCTCTAGAAGGGTCTGGGAACCTTTATAAATGCCCTGAGGGGCATTAGAAGGGTCTGAGGGCCTTTAGAAAGGTCCTGAGGGGCATAAGAAGGGTCTTGTGGCCTTCATAAGGGTCCTGAAAGGCATTAGAAGGGTCTGAAGGCTTTTAGATGGGTCCTGAGGCAATCTAGAAGGGTCTAGGGGCCTTTACATGGGTCTTGAGAGTCATTAGAAGGGTGTGGAGGCCTTTAGAAAGGCCCTGAAAGGAATTAGAAGGGTCTGGGGGCTTTTGGATGGGTCCTGAGGCAATCTAGAAGGGTCTGGGGGCCTTTACATGGGTCTTGAGGGTAATTAGATGGGTGTGGAGGCCTTTAGAAAGGCCCTGAGGGGCTCTAGAAGGGTCTGGGGTCTATTAGAAGCGTCCTGAGGAGGTCCAGAAGGGTCTGGGGGCCTTTTTAAAGGTCCTCACGGGGATTATAATGGTTTCGCAGCCTTTAGAAAGGTCCTGAGTGGCATTAGAAGGTTCTGGGTGCCTTTAGAAATGTCCTGAGGGGCTCTTGAAGGGTCTGGGGGCCTTTAGAAATGTCTTGAGGGGCATTAGAAGGGTATGGGGGCCTTTAGAAAGGACCTGAGGGGCATTACAAGGGTCTGGGGTCATATAGAAAGGCCCTGAGAGGTTCTAGAAGTGTCTGGGGTACTTTAGAAAGACCCTGAGGGGCATTAGAAGGGTCTGGGGGCCTTTAGAAGGGTCCTGAGCGGCATTAGAAAGGTCTGGGGGCCTTTAGAATGGTCCTGAGGGTGTCTAGAAGGGTCTGGAGGCATTTAAAACTGTCCTGAGAGGCTCTAGAAGGGTCTGGGTGCCTTTATAAGGGTCCTAAGGGGCATTAGAAGGGTCTTGTGGCCCTTATAAAAGCCCTGAGGGGAATTAGCAGGGTCTGGGGGACTTTAGAAGGGTCCTGAGGGGCACTATAAGGGTCTGGGGGACCTCTAGAAAGGACCTGTGGGGCATTAGAAGGGTCTGGGTGCCTTTTGAATGCTCCTGAGGGGCAGTAGAAGGGTCTGGGGACCTTTAGAAAGGCCCTGACGGGCATTAGAATGGTCTGCGGGCCTTTAGAAGTGTCCTGAGGGGCTCTAGAATGGTCTGGGGGCCTTTATAAGGGTCCTGACGGGCTCTAGAAGGGTCTGGGAACCTTTATAAATGCTCTGAGGGGCATTAGAAGGGTCTGAGGGCCTTTAGAAAGGTCCTGAGGGGCATTAGAAGGGTCTTGTGGCCTTCATAAGGGTCCTGAAAGGCATTAGAAGGGTCTGGGGTCTTTTAGATGGGTCCTGAGGCAATCTAGAAGGGTCTGGGGGCCTTTACATGGGTCTTGAGGGTCATTAGAAGGGTGTGGAGGCCTTTAGAAAGGCCCTGAAAGGCATTAGAAGGGTCTGGGGCCTTTTAGATGGGTCCTGAGGCAATCTAGAAGTGTCTGGGGGCCTTTACATGGGTCTTGAGGGTCATTAGAAGGGTGTGGAGGCCTTTAGAAAGGCCCTGAGGTGCTCTAGAAGGGTCTGGGGTCTATTAGAAGCGTCCTGAGGGGGTCCAGAAGGGTCTGGGGGCATTTTTAAAGGTCCTCAGGGGGATTATAAGGGTCTCGCAGCCTTTAGAAAGGCCCTGAGTGGCATTAGAAGGGTCTGGGTGCCTTTAGAAATGTCCTGAGGGGCTCTTGAATGGTCTGGGGGCCTTTAGAAATGTCCTGAGGGTCATTAGAAGGGTGTGGGGTCCTTAAGAAAGGCCCTGAGGGGCATTACAAGGGTCTGGGGTCATATAGAAAGGGCCTGAGAGGTTCTAGAAGTGTCTGGGGTAATTTAGAAAGGCCCTGCGGCGCATTAGAATGGTCTGGGGGCCTTTATAGGGGCCCTGAAGGGCATTAGAAGGGTCTGGGGGCCTTTAGAAGGGTCCTGAGGGGCATTAGAAGGGTCTGGGGGCCTTTAAAATGGTCCTGAGGGGGTCTAGAAGGGTCTAGAGGCTTTTAAAACTGTCCTGAGAGGCTCTAGAAGGGTCTGGGTGCCTTTATAAGGGTCCTGAGGGGCATTAGAAGGGTCTTGTGGACCTTATAAAAGCCCTGAGGGGAATAAGCAGGGTCTGGGGGACTTTAGAAGGGTCCTGAGGGGCTCTATAAGGGTCTGGGGGCCTTTAGAAGGGTCTTCAGGCGCTCTAGAAGGGTCTGGGGACCTTTAGAAAGGCCCTGTGGGGCATTAGAATTGTCTGGGGACCTTTAGAATGCTCCTGAGAGGCAGTAGAAGGGTCTGGGGACCTTTAGAAAGGCCCTGACGGGCATTAGAATGGTCTGCGGGATTTAGAAGTGTCCTGAGGGGCTCTAGAATGGTCTGGGGGCCTTTATAAGGGTCCTGACGGGCTCTAGAAGGGTCTGGGAACCTTTATAAATGCCCTGAGGGGCATTAGAAGGGTCTGAGGGCCTTTAGAAAGGTCCTGAGGGGCATTAGAAGGGTCTTGTGGCCTTCATAAGGGTCCTGAAAGGCATTAGAAGGGTCTGAGGGCTTTTAGATGGGTCCTGAGGCAATCTAGAAGGGTCTGGGGGCCTTTACATGGGTCTTGAGGGTCATTAGAAGGGTGTGGAGGCCTTTAGAAAGGCCCTGAGGGGCTCTAGAAGGGTCTGGGGGCTATTAGAAGCGTCCTGAGGGGGTCGAGAAGGGTCTGGGGGCCTTTTTAAAGGTCCTCAGGTGGATTATAAGGGTCTCGCAGCCTTTAAAAAGGTCCTGAGTGGCATTAGAAGGTTCTGGGTGCATTTAGAAATGTCCTGAGGGGCTCTTGAAGGGTCTGGGGGCCTTTAGAAATGTCCTGAGGGGCATTAGAAGGGTATGGGGGCCTTTAGAAAGGCCCTGAGGGGCATTACAAGGGTCTGGGTTCATATAGAAAGGCCCTGAGAGGTTCTAGAAGTGTCTGGGGTACTTTAGAAAGGCCCTGAGGGGCATTAGAAGGGTCTGGAGGCCTTTAGAAGGGTCCTGAGCGGCATTAGAAGGGTCTGGGGGCTTTTAGAATGGTCCTGAGGGTGTCTAGAAGGGTCTGGAGGCATTTAAAACTGTCCGGAGAGGCTCTAGAGGGGTCTGGGTGCCTTTATAAGGGTCCTGAGGGGCATTAGAAGGGTCTTGTGGCCCTTATAAAAGCCTTGAGGGGAATTAGCAGGGTCTGGGGGACTTTAGAAGGGTCCTGAGCGGCTCTATAAGGGTCTGGGGGACATTTAGAAAGGCCCTGTGGGGCATTAGAAGGGTCTGGGTGCCTTTAGAATGCTCCTGAGGGGCAGTAGAAGGGTCTGGGGACCTTTATAAAGGACCTGACGGGCATTAGAATGGTCTGCGGGCCTTTAGAAGTGACCTGAGGGGCTCTAGAATGGTCTGGGGGCCTTTATAAGGGTCCTGACGGGCTCTAGAAGGGTCTGGGAACCTTTATAAATGCCCTGAGGGGCATTAGAAGGGTCTGAGGGCCTTTAGAAAGGTCCTGAGGGGCATTAGAAGGGTCTTGTGACCTTCATAAGGGTCCTGAAAGGCATTAGAAGGGTCTGGGGTATTTTAGCTGGGTCCTGAGGCAATCTAGAAGGGTCTGGGGGCCTTTACATGGGTCTTGAGAGTCATTAGAAGGGTGTGGAGGCCTTTAGAAAGGCCCTGAGGGGCTCTAGAAGGGTCTGGGGGCTATTAGAAGCGTCCTGAGGGGGTCCAGAAGGGTCTGGGGGCATTTTAAAGGCGCTCAGGGGGATTATAAGGGTCTCGCGGCCTTTAGAAAGGCCCTGAGTGGCATTAGAAGGGTCTGGGTGCCTTTAGAAATGACCTGAGGGGCATTAGAAGGGTATGGGGGCCTTTAGAAAGGCCCTGAGGGGCATTAGAAGGGTCTGGGTGTTTTTAGAATGGTCCTGAGGGGGTCTAGAAGGGTCTGGACGCATTTAAAACTGTCCTGAGAGGCTCTAGAAGGGTCTGGGTGGCTTTATAAGGGTCCTGAGGGGCATTAGAAGATTCTGGGTGCCCTTATAAAAGCCCTGAGGGGAATAAGCAGGGTCTGGGGGACTTTAGAAGGGTCCTGAGGGGCTCTATAAGGGTCTGGGGGCCTTTAGAATGGTCTTCAGGGGCTCTAGAAGGGTCTGGGGACCTTTAGAATGGCCCTGTGGTGCATTAGAAGGGTCTGGGGGCCTTTAGAATGTTCCTGAGGGGCAGTAGAAGGGTCTGGGGACCTTTAGAAAGGCCCTGACGGGCATTAGAATGGTCTGCGGGCCTTTAGAAGTGTCCTGAGGGGCTCTAGAATGGTCTGGGGGCCTTTATAAGGGTCCTGACGGGCTCTAGAAGTGTCTGGGAACCTTTATAAATGCCCTGAGTGGCATTAGAAGGGTCTGAGGGCCTTTAGAAAGGTCCTGAGGGGCATTAGAAGGGTCTTGTGGCCTTCATAAGGGTCCTGAAAGGCATTGGAAGGGTCTGGGGTCTTTTAGATGGGTCCTGAGGCAATCTAGAAGGGTCTGGGGGCCTTTACATGGGTCTTGAGAGTCATTAGAAGGGTGTGGAGGCTTTTAGAAAGGACCTGAAATGCATTAGAAGGGTCTGGGGGCTTTTGGATGGGTCCTGAGGCAATCTAGAAGGGTCTGGGGGCCTTTACATGGGTCTTTAGGGTCATTGGAAGGGTGTGGAGGCCTTTAGAAAGGCCCTGAGGGGCTCTAGAAGGGTCTGGGGTCTATTAGAAGCGTCCTGAGGGGTCCATAAGGGTCTGGGGGCCTTTTTAAAGGTCCTCAGGGGGATTATAAGGGTCTCGCAGCCTTTACAAAGGTCCTGAGTGGCATTAGAAGGTTCTGGGTGCCTTTAGAAATGTCCTCAGGGGCTCTTGAAGGGTCTGGGGGCCTTTAGAAATGTCCTGAGGGGCATTAGAAGGGTATGGGGGCCTTTAGAAAGGCCCTGAGGGGCATTACAAGGGTCTGGGTTCATATAGATAGGCCCTGAGAGGTTCTAGAAGTGTCTGGGGTACTTTAGAAAGGCCCTGAGGGGCATTAGAAGGGTCTGGGGGCCTTTAGAAGGGTCCTGAGCGGCATTAGAAGGGTCTGGGGGCTTTTAGAATGGTCCTGAGGGGGTCTAGAAGGGTCTGGAGGCATTTAAAACTGTCCTGAGAGGCTCTAGAGGGGTCTGGGTGCTTTTATAAGGGTCCTGAGGGGCATTAGAAGGGTCTTGTGGCCCTTATAAAAGCCCTGAGGGGAATTAGCAGGGTCTGGGGGACATTAGAAGGGTCTTGAGGGGCTCTATAAGGGTCTGGGGGCCTTTAGAAGAGTCTTCAGGGGCTCTAGAAGGGTCTGGGGACCTTTAGAATGCTCCTGAGGGGCATTAGAAGGGTCTGGGGGCCTTTAGAATGCTCCTGAGGGGCAGTAGAAGGATCTGGGGACCTTTATAAAGGCCCTGACCGGCATTAGAATGGTCTGCGGGCCTTTAGAAGTGTCCTGAGGGGCTCTAGAATGGTCTGGGGGCCTTTATAAATGCCCTGAGGGGCATTAGAAGGGTCTTGTGGCCTTCATAAGGGTCCTGAAAGGCATTAGAAGGGTCTGGGTGCTTTTAGATGGGTCCTGAGGCAATCTAGAAGGGTCTAGGGGCCTTTTACATGGGTCTTGAGGGTCATTAGAAGGGTGTGGAGGCCTTTAGAAAGGCCATGAAAGGCATTAGAAGGGTCTGGGGGCTATTAGATGGGTCCTGAGGCATTCTAGAAGGGTCTGGGGGCCTTTACATGGGTCTTGAGTGTCATTAGAAGGGTGTGGAGGCCTTTAGAAAGGCCCTGAGGGGCTCTAGAATGGTCTGGGGGCTATTAGAAGCGTCCTGAGGGGGTCCAGAAGGGTCTGGGGTTATTTTAAAGGCCCTCAGGGGGATTATAAGGGTCTCGCGGCCTTTAGAAAGGCCCTGAGTGGCATTAGAAGGGTCTGGGTGCCTTTAGAAATGACCTGAGGGGCATTAGAAGGGTATGGGGGCCTTTAGAAAGGCCCTGAGGGGCATTAGAAGGGTCTGGGTGCCTTTAGAATGGTCCTGAGGGGTTCTAGAAGGGTCTGGACGCATTTAAAACTGTCCTGAGAGGCTCTAGAAGGGTCCTGGTGCCTTTATAAGGGTCCTGAGGGGCATTAGAAGATTCTGGGTGCCCTTATAAAAGCCCTGAGGGGAATTAGCAGGGTCTGGGGGACTTTAAAAGGGTCCTGAGGGGCTCTATAAGGGTCTGGGGGCCTTTAAAATGGTCTTCAGGGGCTCTAGAAGGGTCTGGGGACCTTTAGAATGGCCCTGTGGGGCATTAGAAGGGTCTGGGGGCCTTTAGAATGCTCCTGAGGGGCAGTAGAAGGGTCTGGGGACCTTTAGAAAGGCCCTGACGGGCATTAGAATGGTCTGCGGGCCTTTGGAAGTGTCCTGAGGGGCTCTAGAATGGTCTGGGGGCCTTTATAAGGGTCCTGACGGGCTCTAGAAGGGTCTGGGAACCTTTATAAATGCCCTGAGGGGCATTAGAAGGGTCTGAGGACCTTTAGAAAGGTCCTGAGGGGCATTAGAAGGGTCTTGTGACCTTCATAAGGGTCCTGAAATGCATTAGAAGGGTCTGGGGTCTTTTAGATGAGTCCTGAGGCAATCTAGAAGGGTCTGGGGGCCTTTACATGGGTCTTGAGAGTCATTAGAAGGGTGTGGAGGCCTTTAGAAAGGCCCTGAATGGCATTAGAAGGGTCTGGGGGCTTTTGGATGGGTCCTGAGGCAATCTAGAAGGGTCTGGGGGCCTTTACATGGGTCTTGAGGGTCATTAGAAGGGTGTGGAGGCCTTTAGAAAGGCCCTGAGGGGCTCTAGAAGCGTCTGGGGTCTATTAGAAGCGTCCTGAGGGGGTCCAGAAGGGTCTGGGGGCCTTTATAAAGGTCCTCAGGGTCATTATAAGGGTCTCGCAGCCTTTAGAAAGGTCCTGAGTGGCATTAGAAGGTTCTGGGTGCCTTTAGAAATGTCCTGAGGGGCTCTTGAAGGGTCTGGGGGCCTTTAGAAATGTCCTGAGGGGCATTAGAAGGGTATGGGGGCCTTTAGAAAGGCCCTGAGGGGCATTACAAGGGTCTGGGGTCATATAGAAAGGCCCTGAGAGGTTCTAGAAGTGTCTGGGGAACTTTAGAAAGGCCCTGAGGGGCATTAGAAGGGTCTGGGGGCCTTTAGAAGGGTCCTGAGCGGCATTAGAAGGGTCTGGGGGCTTTTAGAATGGTCCTGAGGGGGTCTAGAAGGGTCTGGAGGCATTTAAAACAGTCCTGAGAGGCTCTAGAGGGGTCTGGGTGCCTTTATAAGGGTCCTGAGGGGCATTAGAAGGGTCTTGTGGCCCTTATAAAAGCCCTGAGGGGAATTAGCAGGGTCTGGGGGACTTTAGAAGGGTCCTGAGGGGCTCTATAAGGGTCTGGGGGACCTTTAGAAAGGCCCTGTGGGGCATTAGAAGGGTCTGGGTGCCTTTAGAATGCTCCTGAGGGGCAGTAGAAGGGTCTGGGGACCTTTATAAAGGCCCTGACGGGCATTAGAATGGTCTGCGGGCCTTTAGAAGTGTCCTGAGGGGCTCTAGAATGGTCTGGGGGCCTTTATAAATTCCCTGAGGGGCATTAGAAGGGTCTGAGGGCCTTTAGAAAGGTCCTGAGGGGCATTAGAAGGGTCTTGTGGCCTTCATAAGGGTCCTGAAATGCATTAGAAGGGTCTGGGGGCTTTTAGAAAGGTCCTGAGGCAATCTAGAAGGGTCTAGGGGCCTTTACATGGGTCTTGAGGGTCATTAGAAGGGTGTGGAGGCCTTTAGAAAGGCCCTGAAAGGCATTAGAAGGGTCTGGGGGCTTTTAGATGGGTCCTGAGGCATTCTAGAAGGGTCTGGGGGCCTTTACATGGGTCTTGAGGGTCATTAGAAGGGTGTGGAGGCCTTTAGAAAGGCCCTGAGGGGTCTAGAATGGTCTGGGGGCTATTAGAAGCGTCCTGAGGGGGTCCAGAAGGGTCTGGGGTCATTTTAAAGGCCCTCAGGGGGATTATAAGGGTCTCGCGGCCTTTAGAAAGGCCCTGAGAGGCATTAGAAGGGTCTGGGTGCCTTTAGAAATAACCTGAGGGGCATTGGAAGGGTATGGGGGCCTTTAGAAAGGCCCTGAGGGGCATTAGAAGGGTCTGGGTGCCTTTAGAATAGTCCTGAGGGGGTCTAGAAGGGTCTGGAGGGATTTAAAACTGTCCTGGGAGGCTCTAGAAGGGTCTGGGTGGCTTTATATAGGTTCCTGAGGGGCATTAGAAGATTCTGGGTGCCCTTATAAAAGCCCTGCGGGGAATTAGCAGGGTCTGGGGGACTTTAGAAGGGTCCTGAGGGGCTCTATAAGGGTCTGGGGGCCTTTAGAATGGTCTTCAGGGGCTCTAGAAGGGTCTGGGGACCTTTAGAATGGCCCTGTGGGGCATTAGAAGGGTCTGGGGGCCTTTAGAATGCTCCTGAGGGGCAGTAGAAGGGTCTGGGTACCTTTATAAAGGCCCTGACGGGCATTAGAATGGTCTGCGGGATTTAGAAGTGTCCTGAGGGGCTCTAGAATGGTCTGGGGGCCTTTAAAAGGGTCCTGAGCGGCATTAGAAGGGTCTGCAGGCTTTTAGAATGGTCCTGAGGGGGTCTGAAGGGTCTGGAGGCATTTAAAACTGTCCTGAGAGGCTCTAGAGGGGTCTGGGTGCCTTTATAAGGGTCCTGAGGGGCATTAGAAGGGTCTTGTGGCCCTTATAAAATCCCTGAGGGGAATTAGCAGGGTCTGGGGGACTTTAGAAGGGCATGAGGGGCTCTATAAGGGTCTGGGGGACCTTTAGAAAGGCCCTGTGGGGCATTAGAAGGGTCTGGGTGCCCTTATAAAAGCCCTGAGGGGAATTAGCAGGGCCTGAGGGCCTTTAGAAGGGTCTTCAGGGGCTCTAGAAGGGTCTGGGGACCTTTAGAAAGGCCCTGTGGGGCATTAGAAGGGTCTGGGGGCCTTTAGAATGCTCCTGAGGGGCAGTAGAAGGGTCTGGGGACCTTTAGAAAGGCCCTGACGGGCATTAGAATAGTCTGCGGTCTTTAGAAGTGTCCTGAGGGGCTCTAGAATGGTCTGGGGGCCTTTATAAGGGTCCTGACGGGCTCTAGAAGGGTCTGGGAACCTTTATAAATGCCTAGAGGGGCAATAGTAGGGTCTGAGGGCCTTTAGAAAGGTCCTGAGGGGCATTAGAAGGGTCTTGTGACCTTCATAAAGGTCCTGAAAGGCATTAGAAGGGTCTGGGGGCTTTTAGATGGGTCCTGAGGCAATCTAGAAGGGTCTGGGGGCCTTTACATGGGTCTTGAGGGTCATTAGAAGGGTGTGGAGGCCTTTAGAAAGGCCATAAGGGGCTCTAGAAGAGTCTGGGGGCTATTAGAAGCGTCCTGAGGGGGTCCAGAAGGGTCTGGGGGCCTTTTTAAAGGCCCTCAGGGGGATGATAATGGTCTCGCGGCCTTTAGAAAGGCCCTGAGTGGCATTAGAAGGGTCTGGGTTCCTTTAGAAATGTCCTGAGGGGCTCTAGAAGGGTCTGGGGGCCTTTAGAAATGTCCTGAGGGGCATTAGAAGGGTCTGGGGGCCTTTAGAAAGGCCCTGAGGGGCATTACAAGGGTCTGGGGTCATATAGAAAGGCCCTGAAGGTTCTAGAAGTGTCTGGGGTACTTTAGAAAGGCCCTGAGGGGCATTAGAAGGGTCTGGGGGCCTTTAGAAGGGTCCTGAGGGGCATTAGAAGGGTCTGGGGGCCTTTAGAATGGTCCTGAGGGGGTCTAGAAGCGTCTGGAGGCATTTAAAACTGTCCTGAGAGGCTCTAGAAGGGTCTGGGTGCCTTTATAAGGGTCCAGAGGGCTATTAGAAGGGTCTGGGTGCCCTTATAAAAGCCCTGAGGGGAATTAGCAGGGTCTGGGGGACTTTAGAAGGGTCCTGAGGGGCTCTATAAGGGTCTGAGGGCCTTTAGAAGGGTCTTCAGGGGCTCTAGAAGGGTCTGGGGACCTTTAGAAAGGCCCTGTGGGGCATTAGAAGGGTCTGGGGGCCTTTAGAATGCTCCTGAGGGGCAGTAGAAGGGTCTGGGGACCTTTAGAAAGGCCCTGACGGGCATTAGAATGGTCTGCGGGTCTTTAGAATTGTCCTGAGGGGCTCTAGAATGGTCTGGGGGCCTTTATAAGGGTCCTGACGGGCTCTAAAAGGGTCTGGGAACCTTTATAAATGCCTAGAGGGGCAATAGTAGGGTCTGAGGGCCTTTAGAAAGGTCCTGAGGGGCATTAGAAGGGTCTTGTGACCTTCATAAAGGTCCTGAAAGGCATTAGAAGGGTCTGGGGGCTTTTAGATGGGTCCTGAGGCAATCTAGAAGGGTCTGGGGGCCTTTACATGGGTCTTGAGGGTCATTAGAAGGGTGTGGATGCCTTTAGAAAGGCCCTAAGGGGCTCTAGAAGAGTCTGGGGGCTATTAGAAGCGTCCTGAGGGGGTCCAGGATGGTCTGGGGGCCTTTTTAAAGGCCCTCACGGGGATGATAAGGGTCTCGCGGCCTTTAGAATGGCCCTGAGTTGCATTAGAAGGGTCTGGGGGCCTTTAGAAATGTCCTGAGGGGCATTAGAAGGGTCTGGGGCCTTTAGAAAGGCCCTGAGGGGCATTACAAGGGTCTGGGGTCATATAGAAAGGCCCTGAAGGTTCTAGAAGTGTCTGGGGTACTTTAGAAAGGCCCTGAGGGGCATTAGAAGGGTCTGGGGGCCTTTAGAAGGGTCCTGAGGGGCATTAGAAGGGTCTGGGGGCCTTTAGAATGGTCCTGAGGGGGTCTAGAAGCGTCTGGAGGCATTTAAAACTGTCCTGAGAGGCACTAGAAGGGTCTGGGTGCCTTTATAAAGGTCCTGAGGGGCATTAGAAGGGTCTGGGTGCCCTTATAAAAGCCCTGAGGGGAATTAGCAGGGTCTGGGGGACTTTAGAAGGGTCCTGAGGGGCTCTATAATGGTCTGAGGGCCTTTAGAAGGGTCTTCAGGGGCTCTAGAAGGGTCTGGGGACCTTTAGAAAGGCCCTGTGGGGCATTAGAAGGGTCTGGGGGCCTTTAGAATGCTCCTGAGGGGCAGTAGAAGGGTCTGGGAACCTTTATAAATGCCTAGAGGGGCAATAGTAGGGTCTGAGGGCCTTTAGAAAGGTCCTGAGGGGCATTAGAAGGGTCTTGTGACCTTCATAAGGGTCCTGAAAGGCATTAGAAGGGTCTGGGGGCTTTTCAATGGGTCCTGAGGCAATCTAGAAGCGTCTGGGGGCCTTTACATGGGTCTTGAGGGTCATTAGAAGGGTGTGGAGGCCTTTAGAAAGGCCCTGAGTGGCATTACAATGGTCTGGGGTCATATAGAAAGGCCCTGAGAGGTTCTAGAAGTGTCTGGGGTAATTTAGAAAGGCCCTGCGGGGCATTAGAAGGGTCTGGAGGACTTTATAAGGGTCCTGAGGGGCATTAGAAGGGTCTGGGGGCCTTTAGAAGTGTCCTGAGGGGCATTAGAAGGGTCTGGGGGCCTTTAGAAGTGTCCTGAGGGGCATTAGAAGGGTCTGGGGGCCTTTAGAATGGTCCTGAGAGGCTCTAGAAGGGTCTGGGTGCCTTTATAAGGGTCCTGAAGGGCATTAGAAGGGTCTTGTGGCCCTTATAAAAGCCCTGAGGGGAATTAGGAGGGTCTGGGGGACTTTAGAAGGGTCCTGAGGGGCTCTATAAGGGTCTGGGGGCCTTTAGAAGGGTCTTCAGGGGCTCTAGAAGGGTCTGGGGACCTTTAGAAAGGCCCTGTGGGGCATTAGAAGGGTCTGGGGGCCTTTAGAATGCTCCTGAGGGGCAGTAGAAGGGTCTGGGGACCTTTATAAAGGCCCTGACGGGCATTAGAATGGTCTGCGGGATTTAGAAGTGTCCTGAGGGGCTCTAGAATGGTCTGGGGGCCTTTAGAAAGGCCCTGAGGGGCATTACAAGGGTCTCGGGTCATATAGAAAAGCCCTGAGAGGTTCTAGAAGTGTCTGGGGTACTTTAGAAAGGCCCTGAGGGGCATTAGAAGGGTCTGAGGGCTTTTAGATGGGTCCTGAGGCAATCTAGAAGGGTCTGGGGGCTTTACATGGGTCTTGAGGGTCATTAGAAGGGTGTGGAGGCCTTTAGAAAGGCCCTGAGGGGCTCTAGAAGGGTCTGGGGTCTATTAGAAGCGTCCTGAGGGGGTCCAGAAGGGTCTGGGGGCCTTTTTAAAGGTCCTCAGGGGGATTACAAGGGTCTCGCAGCCTTTAGAAAGGTCCTGAGTGGCATTAGAAGGTTCTGGGTGCCTTTAGAAATGTCCTGAGGGGCATTACAAGGGTCTGGGGTCATATAGAAAGGCCCTGAGAGGTTCTAGAAGTGTCTGGGGTACTTTAGAAAGACCCTGAGGGGCATTAGAAGGGTCTGGGGGCCTTTAGAAGGGTCCTGAGCGGCATTAGAAGGGTCTGGGTCTTTTAGAATGGTCCTGAGGGGGTCTAGAAGGGTCTGGAGGTATTTAAAACTGTCCTGAGAGGCTCTAGAGGGGTCTGGGTGCCTTTATAAGGGTCCTGAGGGGAATTAGCAGGGTCTGGGGGACATTAGAAGGGTCCTGAGGGGCTCTATAAGGGTCTGGGGGACCTTTAGAAAGGCCCTGTGGGGCATTAGGAGGGTCTGGGTGCCTTAAGAGTGCTCCTGAGGGGCAGTAGAAGAGTCTGGGAACCTTTATAAGTGTCCTGACAGACTCTAGAAGGGTCTGGGAACATTTATAAATGCCCTGAGGGGCATTAGAATGGTCTGGGGGCCTTTATAAATGCCCTGAGGGGCATTAGAAGGATCTTGTGGCCTTCATAAGGGTCCTGAAAGGCATTAGAAGCGTCTGGGGTCTTTTAGATGGGTCCTGAGGCAATCTAGATGGGTCTGGGGGCCTTTACATGGGTCTTGAGGGTCATTAGAAGGGTGTGGAGGCCTTTAGAAAGGCCCTGAAAGGCATTAGAAGGGTCTGGGGGCTTTTAGATGGGTCCTGATGCAATCTAGAAGGGTCTGGGGGCCTTTACATGGGTCTTGAGGGTCATTAGAAGGGTGTGGAGGCCTTTAGAAAGGCCCTGAGGGGCTCTAGAAGGGTCTGGGGACTATTAGAAGCGTCCTGAGGGGGTCCAGAAGGGTCTGGGGGCCTTTTTAAAGGTCCTCAGGGGGATTATAAGGGTCTCGCAGCCTTTAGAAAGGCCCTGAGTGGCATTAGAAGGGTCTGGGTGCCTTTAGAAATGTCCTGAGGGGCTCTTGAATGGTCTGGGTCCTTTAGAAATGTCCTGAGGGTCATTAGAAGGGTGTGGGGGCCTTTAGAAAGGCCCTGAGGGGCATTAAAAGGGTCTGGGGTCATATAGAAAGGTCCTGAGAGGTTCTAGAAGTGTCTGGGGTAATTTAGAAAGGCCCTGCGGGGCATTAGAAGGGTCTGGGGGCCTTTATAAGGGTCCTGAGGGCCATTAGAAGGGTCTGGGGGCCTTTAGAAGGGTCCTGAGGGGCATTAGAAGGGTCTTGTGGCCCTTATAAAAGCCCTGAGAGGAATTAGCAGGGTCTGGGGGACATTAGAAGGGTCCTGAGGGGCTCTATAAGGGTCTGGGGGACCTTTAGAAAGGCCCTGTGAGGCATTAGAAGGGTCTGGGTGCCTTTAGAATGCTCCTGAGGGGCAGTAGAAGGGTCTGGGGACCTTTATAAAGGCCCTGACGGGCATTAGAATGGTCTGCGGGCCTTTAGAAGTGTCCTGAGGGGCTCTAGAATGGTCTGGGGGCCTTTATAAGGGACCTGACGGGCTCTAGAAGGGTCTGGGAACCTTTATAAATGCCCTGAGGGGCATTAAAAGGGTCTGAGGGCCTTTAGAAAGGTCCTGAGGGGCATTACAAGGGTCTTGTGGCCTTCATAAGGGTCCTGAAAGGCATTAGAAGGGTTTGGGTTCTTTTAGATGCTTCCTGAGGCAATCTAGAAGGGTCTGGGGGCCTTTACATGGGTCTTGAGGGTCATTAGAAGGGTGTGGAGGCCTTTAGAAAGGCCCTGAATGGCATTAGAAGAGTCTGGGGGCTTTATAGATGGGTCCTGATGCAATCTAGAAGGGTCTGGGGGCCTTTACATGGGTCTTCAGGGTCATTAGAAGGGTGTGGAGGCCTTTAGAAAGGCCCTGAGGGGCTCTAGAAGGGTCTGGGGGCTATTAGAAGCGTCCTGAGGGGGTCCAGAAGGGTCTGGGGGCCTTTTTAAAGGTCCTCAGGGGGATTATAAGGGTCTCGCAGCCTTTAGAAAGGCCCTGAGTGGCATTAGAAGGGTCTGGGTGCCTTTAGAAATGTCCTGAGGGGCTCTTGAATGGTCTGGGGGCCTTTAGAAATGTCCTGAGGGTCATTAGAAGGGTGTGGGTGCCTTTAGAAAGGCCCTGAGAGGCATTACAAAGGTCTGGGTTCATATAGAAAGGCCCTCAGAGGTTCTAGAAGTGTCTGGGGTAATTTAGAAAGGCCCTGCGGGGCATTAGAAAAGTCTGGGGGCCTTTATAAGGGTCCTGAAGGGCATTAGAAGGGTCTGGGGGCCTTTAGAAGGGTCCTGAGGGGCATTAGAAGGGTCTGGGGGCCTTTAGAATGGTCCTGAGGGGGTCTAGAAGGGTCTGGAGGCTTTTAAAACTGTCCTGAGAGGCTCTAGAAGGGTCTGGGTGCCTTTATAAGGGTCCTGAGGGGCATTAGAAGGGTCTTGTGGCCCTTATAAAAGCCCTGAGGGGAATTAGCAGGGTCTGGGGGACTTTTGAAGGGTCCTGAGGGGCTCTATAAGGGTCTGGGGGCCTTTAGAACGGTCTTCAGGGGCTCTAGAAGGGTCTGGGGACCTTTAGAAAGGCCCTGTGGGGCATTAGAAGGGTCTGGGTGCCTTTAGAATGCTCCTGAGTGGCAGTAGAAGGGTCTGGGGACCTTTAGAATGGCACTGATGGGCATTATAATGGTCTGCCAGCCTTTAGAAATGTCCTGAGGGGCTCTAGAATGGTCTGGGGGCATTTATAATTGTCCTGACGGGCTCTAGAAGGGTCTGGGAACCTTTATAAATGCCCTGAGGGGCATTAGAAGGGTCTGAGGGCCTTTAGAAAGGTCCTGAGGGGCATTAGAAGGGTCTTGTGGCCTTCATAAGGGTCCTGAAAGGCATTAGAAGGGTCTGCGGGCTTTTAGATGTGTCCTGAGGCAATCTAGAAGGGTCTAGGGGCCTTTACATGGGTCTTGAGCGTCATTAGAAGGGTGTGGAGGCCTTTAGAAAGGCCCTGAGGGGCTCTAGAGGGGTCTGGGGGCTATTAGAAGCGTCCTGAGGGTGTCCAGAAGGGTCTGGGGGCCTTTTTAAAGGTCCTCAGGGGGATTATAAGGGTCTCGCAGCCTTTAGAAAGGCCCTGAGTGGCATTAGAAGGTTCTGGGTGCCTTTAGAAATGTCCTGAGGGTCTCTAGAAGGGTCTGGGGGCCTTTAGAAGGGTCTTCAGGGGCATTAGAAGGGTATGGGGGCCTTTAGAAAGGCCCTGAGGGGCATTACAAGGGTCTCGGATCATATAGAAAGGGCCTGAGGGGCATTACAAGGGTCTGGGGTCATATAGAAAGGCCCTGAGAGGTTCTAGAAGTGTCTGGGGTATTTTAGAAAGGCCCTGAGGGGCATTAGAAGGGTCTGGGGGCCTTTAGAAAGGACCTGAGGGGGTCTAGAAGGGTCTGCAGGCATTTAAAACTGTCCCGAGAGACTCTAGAATGGTCTGGGTGCCTTTATAAGGGCCCTGAGGGGAATTAGCAGGGTCTGGGGGAATTTAGAAGGGTCCTGAGGGGCTCTATAAGGGTTTGGGGGCCTTTAGAAAGGTCCTGAGCGGCATTAGAAGGGTCTGGGTGCCTTTAGAATGCTCCTGAGGGGCAGTAGAAGGGTCTGGGGACCTTTATAAAGGCCCTGACGGGCATTAGAATGGTCTGCGGGCCTTTAGAAGTGCCCTGAGGGGCTCTAGAATGGTCTGGGGGCCTTTATAAGGGTCCTGACGGGCTCTAGAAGGCTCTGGGATCCTTTATAAATGCCCTGAGGGGCATTAGAAGGGTCTGAGGGCCTTTAGAAAGGTCCTGAGGGGCATTAGAAGGGTCTTATGGCCTTCATAAGGGTCCTGAAAGGCATTAGAAGGGTCTGGGCGATTTTAGATGGGTCCTGAGGCAATCTAGAAGGGTCTAGGGGCCTTTACATGGGTCTTGAGGGTCATTAGAAGGGTGTGGAGGCCTTTAGAAAGGCCCTGAAGGCATTAGAAGGGTCTGGGGGCTTTTAGATGGGTCCTGAGGCAATCTAGAAGGGTCTGTGGGGCTTTACATGGGTCTTGAGGGTCATTAGGAGGGTGTGGATGCCTTTAGATAGGCCCTGAGGAGCTCTACAAGGGTCTGGGGTCTATTAGAAGCGTCCTGAGTGGTCCAGAAGGGTCTGGGGGCCTTTTTACAGGCCCTCAGGGGGATTATAAGGGTCTCGCGGCCTTTAGAAATGTCCTGAGTGGCATTAGAAGGGTCTGGGTGCCTTTAGAAATGACGTGAGGGGCATTACAAAAGTATGGGGGCCTTTAGAAAGGCCCTGAGGGGCATTAGAAGGATCTGGGGGCGTTTAGAATGGTCCTGAGGGGAGCATAGAAGGGTCTGGAGGCATTTAAAACTGTCCTGAGAGGCTCTAGAAGGGTCCTGGTGCATTTATAAGGGTCCTGAGGGGCATTAGAAGGGTCTGGGTGCCCTTATAAAAGCCCTGCGGGGAATTAGGAGGGTCTGGGGGACTTTAGAAGGGTCCTCAGGGGCTCTATAAGGGTCTGGGGGCATTTAGAAGGGTCTTCAGGGGCTCTAGAAGGGTCTGGGGACCTTTAGAAAGGCCCTGTGGGGCATTAGAAGGGTCTGGGGGCCTTTAGAATGCTCCTGAGGGGCAGTAGAAGGGTCTGGGGACCTTTATAAAGGCCCTGACGGGCATTAGAATGGTCTGCGTGCCTTTAGAAGTGTCCTGAGGGGCTCTAGAATGGTCTGGGGGCCTTTATAAGGGTCCTGACGGGCTCTAGAAGGGTCTGGGAACCTTTATAAATGCCCTGAGGGGCATTAGAAGGGTCTGAGGGCCTTTAGAAAGGTCCTGAGGGGCATTAGAAGGGTCTTGTGGCCTTCATAATGGTCCTGAAAGGCATTGGAAGGGTCTGGAGGCTTTTAGATGGGTCCTGAGGCAATCTAGAAGGGTCTAGGGGCCTTTACATGGGTCTTGAGGGTCATTAGGAGGGTGTGGAGGCCTTTAGAAAGGCCCTGAGGGGCTCTAGAAGGGTCTGGGGTCTATTAGAAGCGTCCTGAGGGGGTCCAGAAGGGTCTGGGGGCCTTTTTAAAGGTCCTCAGGGGGATTATAAGGGTCTCGCAGCCTTTAGAAAGGCCCTGAGTGGCTTTAGAAGGTTCTGGGTGCCTTTAGAAATGTTCTGAGGGGCTCTTGAAGGGTCTGGGGGCCATTAGAAATGTCCTGAGGGTCATTCTAAGGGTATGGGGGCCTTTAGAAAGGCCCTGAGGGGCATTACAAGGGTCTGGGGTCATATAGAAAGGCCCTGAGAGGTTCTAGAAGTGTCTGGGGTACTTTAGAAAGGCCCTGACGGGCATTAGAAGGGTCTGGGGGCCTTTAGAAGGGTCCTGAGGTGCATTAGAAGGGTCTGGGGGCCTTTAGAATGGTCCTGAGGGGGTCTAGAAGGGTCTGGAGACATTTAAAACTGTCCTGAGAGGCTCTAGAAGGGTCTGGGTGCCTTTATAAGGGTCCTGAGGGGCATTTGAAGGGTCTTGTGGCCCTTATAATAGCCCTGAGTGGAATTAGCAGGGTCTGGGGGACTTTAGAATGGTCCTGAGGGGCATTAGAATGGTCTGGGCGCCTTTAGAATGGTCCTGAGGGGCATTAGAAGGGTCTGGGGGCTTTTAGATGGGTCCTGAGGCAATCTAGAAGGGTCTAGGGGCCTTTACATGGGTCTTGAGGGTCATTAGAAGGGTGTAGAGGCCTTTAGAAAGGCCCTGAGGGGCTCTAGAAGGGTCTGGGGTCTATTAGAAGCGTCCTGAGGGGGTCCAGAAGGGTCTGGGGGCCTTTTTAAAGGTCCTCAGGGGGATTATAAGGGTCTCGCAGCCTTTAGAAAGGCCCTGAGTGGCATTAGAAGGTTCTGGGTGCCTTTAGAAATGTCCTGAGGGGCTCTTGAAGGGTCTGGGGGCCATTAGAAATGTCCTGAGGGTCATTCGAATGGTATGGGGGCCTTTAGAAAGGCCCTGAGGGGCATTACAAGGGTCTGGGGTCATATAGAAAGGCCCTAAGAGGTTCTAGAAGTGTCTGGGGTACTTTAGAAAGGCCCTGAGGGGCATTAGAAGGGTCTGGGGGCCTTTAGAAGGGTCCTGAGGTGCATTAGAAGGTTCTGGGGGCCTTTAGAATGGTCCTGAGGGGGTCTAGAAGGGTCTGGAAACATTTAAAACTGACCTGAGAGGCTCTAGAAGGGTCTGGGTGCCTTTATAAGGGTCCTGACGGGCATTTGAAGGGTCTTGTGGCCCTTATAATAGCCCTGAGTGGAATTAGCAGGGTCTGGGGGACTTTAGAATGGTCCTGAGGGGCATTAGAATGGTCTGGGCGCCTTTAGAATGGTCCTGAGGGGCATTAGAGGGGTCTGGGGGCTTTTAGATGGGTCCTGAGGCAATCTAGAAGGGTCTAGGGGCCTTTACATGGGTCTTGAGGGTCATTAGAAGGGTGTGGAGGCCTTTAGAAAGGCCCTGAGGGGCTCTAGAAGGGTCTGGGGGCTATTAGAAGTGTCCTGAGGGGGTCCAGAAGGGTCTGGGGGCCTTTTTAAAGGCCCTCAGGGGGATTATATGGGTCTCGCGGCCTTTAGAAAGGCCCTGAGTGGCATTTGAAGGGTCTGGGTGCCTTTAGAAATGTCCTGAGGGGCTCTAGAAGGGTCTGGGGGCCTTTAGATATGTCCTGAGGGGCTGTAGAAGGGTCTGGGGGCCTTTAGAAATGTCCTGAGGGGCATTAGAAGGGTCTGGGGTCCTTTAGAAGGGTCCTGCGGGGCATTAGAAGGGTCTGGGGCTTTTAGAATGGTCCTGAGGGGGTCTAGAAGGGTCTGGAGGCATTTAAAACTGTCCTTTGAGGCTCTAGAGGGGTCTGGATGCCTTTATAAGGGTCCTGAGGGGAATTAGCAGGGTCTGGGGGACATTAGAAGGGTCCTGAGGGGCTCTATAAGGGTCTGGGGGACCTTTAGAAAGGCCCTGTGGGGCATTAGGAGGGTCTGGGTGCCTTAAGAGTGCTCCTGAGGGGCAGTAGAAGAGTCTGGGAACCTTTATAAGTGTCCTGACAGGCTCTAGAAGGGTCTGGGAACATTTATAAATGCCCTGAGGGGCATTAGAATGGTCTGGGGGCCTTTATAAATGCCCTGAGGGGCATTAGAAGGATCTTGTGGCCTTCATAAGGGTCCTGAAAGGCATTAGAAGCGTCTGGGGTCTTTTAGATGGGTCCTGAGGCAATCTAGAAGGGTCTGGGGGCCTTTACATGGGTCTTGAGGGTCATTAGAAGGGTGTGGAGGCCTTTAGAAAGGCCCTGAAAGGCATTAGAAGGGTCTGGGGGCTTTTAGATGGGTCCTGATGCAATCTAGAAGGGTCTGGGGGCCTTTACATGGGTCTTGAGGGTCATTAGAAGGGTGTGGAGGCCTTTAGAAAGGCCCTGAGGGGCTCTAGAAGGGTCTGGGGACTATTAGAAGCGTCCTGAGGGGGTCCAGAAGGGTCTGGGGGCCTTTTTAAAGGTCCTCAGGGGGATTATAAGGGTCTCGCAGCCTTTAGAAAGGCCCTGAGTGGCATTAGAAGGTTCTGGGTGCCTTTAGAAATGTCCTGAGGGGCTCTTGAAGGGTCTGGGGGCCATTAGAAATGTCCTGAGGGTCATTCGAATGGTATGGGGGCCTTTAGAAAGGCCCTGAGGGGCATTACAAGGGTCTGGGGTCATATAGAAAGGCCCTAAGAGGTTCTAGAAGTGTCTGGGGTACTTTAGAAAGGCCCTGAGGGGCATTAGAAGGGTCTGGGGGCCTTTAGAAGGGTCCTGAGGTGCATTAGAAGGTTCTGGGGGCCTTTAGAATGGTCCTGAGGGGGTCTAGAAGGGTCTGGAGACATTTAAAACTGACCTGAGAGGCTCTAGAAGGGTCTGGGTGCCTTTATAAGGGTCCTGACGGGCATTTGAAGGGTCTTGTGGCCCTTATAATAGCCCTGAGTGGAATTAGCAGGGTCTGGGGGACTTTAGAATGGTCCTGAGGGGCATTAGAATGGTCTGGGCGCCTTTAGAATGGTCCTGAGGGGCATTAGAGGGGTCTGGGGGCTTTTAGATGGGTCCTGAGGCAATCTAGAAGGGTCTAGGGGCCTTTACATGGGTCTTGAGGGTCATTAGAAGGGTGTGGAGGCCTTTAGAAAGGCCCTGAGGGGCTCTAGAAGGGTCTGGGGGCTATTAGAAGTGTCCTGAGGGGGTCCAGAAGGGTCTGGGGGCCTTTTTAAAGGCCCTCAGGGGGATTATATGGGTCTCGCGGCCTTTAGAAAGGCCCTGAGTGGCATTTGAAGGGTCTGGGTGCCTTTAGAAATGTCCTGAGGGGCTCTAGAAGGGTCTGGGGGCCTTTAGATATGTCCTGAGGGGCTGTAGAAGGGTCTGGGGGCCTTTAGAAATGTCCTGATGGGCATTAGAAGGGTCTGGGGTCCTTTAGAAGGGTCCTGCGGGGCATTAGAAGGGTCTGGGTGCCCTTATAAAAGACCTGAAAGGAATTAGCAGGGTCTGGGGGACTTTAGAAGGGTCCTGAGGGGCTCTATAAGTGTCTGCGGGCCTTTAGAAGGGTCTTCAGGGGCTCTAGAAGGGCCTGGGGACCTTTAGAAAGGCCCTGTGGGGCATTAGAGGGGTCTGGGGGCCTTTAGAATGCTCCTGAGGGGCAGTAGAAGGGTCTGGGGACCTTTATAAAGGTCCTGAGGGGAATTAGAAGGGTCTTGTGACCTTCATAAGGGTCCTGAAAGGCATTAGAAGGGTCTGGGGGCTTTTAGATGGGTCCTGAGGCAATCTAGAAGCGTCTGGGGGCCTTTACATGGGTCTTTAGGGTCATTAGAAGGGTGTGAAGGCCTTTAGAAAGGCCCTGAAATGCATTAGAAGGGTCTGGGGGCTATTAGAAGCATTCTGAGGGGGTCCCGGAGGGTCTGGGGGCCTTTTTAAAGGCCCTCAGGGGGATTATAAGGGTCTCGCGGTCTTTAGAAAGGCCCTGAGTGGCATTAGAAGGGTCTGGGTTCCTTTAGAAATGACGTGAGGGGCATTACAAAAGTATGGGGGCCTTTAGAAAGGCCCTGAGGGGCATTAGAAGGATCTGGGGGCCTTTAGAATGGTCCTGAGGGGAGTCTAGAAGGGTCTGGAGGCATTTAAAACTGTCCTGAGAGGCTCTAGAAGGGTCCTGGTGCCTTTATAAGGTCATGAGGGGCATTAGAAGGGTCTGGGTGCCCTTATAAAAGCCCTGCGGGGAATTAGCAGGGTCTGGGGGACTTTAGAAGGGTCCTGAGGGGCTCTATAAGGGTCTGGGGGCCTTTAGAAGGGTCTTCAGGGGCTCTAGAAGGGTCTGGGGACCTTTAGAAAGGCCCTGTGGGGCATTAGAAGGATCTGGGGTCCTTTAGAATGCTCCTGAGGGGCAGTAGAAGGGTCTGGGGACCTTTATAAAGGCCCTGACGGGCATTAGAATGGTCTGCGGGCCTTTAGAAGTGTCCTGAGGGGCTCTAGAATGGTCTGGGGGCCTTTATAAGGGTCCTGACGGGCTCTAGAAGGGTCTGGGAACCTTTATAAAGGCCCTGAGGGGCTCTAGAAGGGTCTGGGGTCTATTAGAAGCGTCCTGATTGGGTCCAGAAGGGTCTGGGGGCCTTTTTAAAGGTCCTCAGGGGGATTATAAGGGTCTCGCAGCCTTTAGAACGGCCCTGAGTGGCATTAGAAGGTTCTGGGTGCCTTTAGAAATGTCCTGAGGGGCTCTTGAAGGGTCTGGGGGCCATTAGAAATGTCCTGAGGGTCATTAGAAGGGTATGGGGGCCATTAGAAAGGCCCTGAGGGGCATTACAAGGGTCTGGGGTCATATAGAAAGGCCCTGAGAGGTTCTAGAAGTGTCTGGGGTACTTTAGAAAGGCCCTGAGGGGCATTAGAAGGGTCTGCGGGCCTTTAGAAGGGTCCTGAGGGGCATTAGAAGTGTATGGGGGCCTTTAGAAAGGCCCTTAGGGTCATTACAAGGGTCTGGGGTCATATAGAAAGGCCCTGAGAGGTTCTAGAAGTGTCTGGGGTACTTTAGAAAGGCCATGAGGTGCATTAGAAGGGTCTGGGGGCCTTTAGAAGGGTCCTGAAGGGCATTAGAAGGGTCTGGGGGCCTTTAGAATGGTCCTCAGGGGGTCTAGAACGGTCTGGAGGCATTTAAAACTGTCCTGAGAGGCTCTAGAACGGTCTGGGTGCCTATATAAGGGTCCTGAGGGGCATTTGAAGGGTCCTGTGGCCCTTATAATAGCCCTGAGTGGAATTCGCAGGGTCTGGGGGACTTTAGAAGGGTCCTGAGGGGCATTAGAATGGTCTGGGCGCCTTTAGAAGGGTCCTGAGGGGCATTAGAAGGGTCTGGGGGCTTTTAGATGAGTCCTGCGCAATCTAGAAGGGTCTGGGGGCCTTTACATGGGTCTTGAGGGTCATTAGAAGGGTGTGGAGGCCTTTAGAAAGGCCCTGAGGGGCTGTAGAATGGTCTGGGGGCTATTAGAAGCGTCCTGAGGGGGTCCAGAAGGGTCTGGGGGCCTTTTTAAAGGTCCTTAGGGGGATTATAAGGGTCTCGCAGCCTTTAGAAAGGCCCTGAGTGGCATTAGAAGGTTCTGAGTGCCTTTAGAAATGTCCTGAGGGGCTCTAGAAGGGTCTGGGGGCCTTTAGAAGGGTCTTCAGGGGCATTAGAAGGGTATGGGGGCCTTTAGAAAGGCCCTGAGGGGCATTACAAGGGTCTCGGATCATATAGAAAGGGCCTGAGTGGTTCTAGAAGTGTCTGGGGTACTTTAGAAAGGCCCTGAGGGGCATTAGAAGGGTCTGGGGGCCTTTAGAATGGAGCTGAGGGGGTCTAGAAGGGTCTGGAGGCATTTAAAACTGTCCTGAGAGGCTCTAGAAGGGTCTGGGTGCCTTTATAAGTGCCCTGAGGGGAATTAGCAGGGTCTGGGGGACTTTAGAAGGGTCCTGAGCGGCTCTATAATGGTCTGGGGGCCTTTAGAAAGGTCCTCAGCGGAATTAGAAGGGTCTGGGTGCCTTTAGAATGCTCCTGAGGGGCAGTAGAATGGTCTGGGGACCTTTATAAAGGCCCTGACGGGTATTAGAATGGTCTGCGGGCCTTTAGAATTGTCCTGAGGGGCTCTAGAATGGTCTGGGGGCCTTTATAAGGGTCCTGACGGGCTCTAGAAGGGTCTGGGAACCTTTATAAATGCCCTGAGGGGCATTAGAAGGGTCTGAGGGCCTTTAGAAGGGTCCTGAGGGGCATTAGAAGGGTCTGGTGGCCTTGATAAGGGTCCGGAAAGGCATTAGAAGGGTCTGGGGGCTTTTAGATGGGTCCTGAGGCAATCTAGAAGGGTCTAGGGGCTTTTACATGGGTCTTGAGGGTCATTAGAAGGGTGTGGAGTCCTTTAGAAAGGCCCTGAGGGGCTCTAGAATGGTCTGGGGGCTATTAGAAATGTCCTGAGGGGGTCCAGAAGGGTCTGGGGGCCTTTTTAAAGGCCCTCAGGGGGATTATATGGGTCTCGCGGCCTTTATGAAGGCCCTGAGTGGCATTAGAAGGGTCTGGGTGCCTTTAGAAATGTCCTGAGGGGCTCTAGAAGGGTCTGGGGGCCTTTAGATATGTCCTGAGGGGCTCGAGAAGGGTCTGGGGGCCTTTAGAAATGTCCTGAGGGGCATTAGAAGGGTATGGGGGTCTTTAGAAAGGCCCTGAGGGGCATTACAAGGGTCTCGGATCATATAGAAAGGGCCTGAGAGGTTCTAGAAGTTTCTGGGGTACTTTAGAAAGGCCCTGAGGGGCATTAGAAGGGTCTGGGGGCCTTTAGAAGGGTCCTGCGGGGCATTAGAAGGGTCTGGGTGCCCTTATAATAGACCTGAAAGGAATTAGCAGGGTCTGGGGGACTTTAGAAGGGTCCTGAGGGGCTCTATAAGGGTCTGCTGGCCTTTAGAAGGGTCTTCAGGGGCTCTGGAAGGGTCTGGGGACCTTTAGAAAGGCCCTGTGGGGCATTAGAAAGTTCTGGGGGCCTTTAGAATGCTCCTGAGGGGCAGTAGAAGGGTCTGGGGACCTTTATAAAGGCCCTGACGGGCATTAGAATAGTCTGTGGGCCTTTAGAAGTGTCCTGAGGGGCTCTAGAATGGTCTGGGGGCCTTTATAAGGGTCCTGACGGGCTCTAGAAGGGTCTGGGATCCTTTATAAATGCCCTGAGGGGCATTAGAAGGGTCTGAGGGCCTTTAGAAAGGTCCTGAGGGGCATTAGAAGGGTCTTGTGTCCTTGATAAGGGTCCTGAAAGGCATTAGAAGGGTCTGGGGCCTTTTAGATGGGTCCTGAGGCAATCTAGAAGGGTCTGGGGGCCTTTACATGGGTCTTGAGGGTCATTAGAAGGGTGTGGAGGCTTTTAAAAAGGCCCTGAAATGCATTAGAAGGGTCTGGGGGCTTATAGAAGCATCCTGAGGGGGTCGCGGAGGGTCTGGGGGCCTTTTTAAAGGCCCTCAGGGGGATTATAAGGGTCTCGCAGCCTTTAGAAATGCCCTGAGTGGCACTAGAAGGTTCTGGGTGCCTTTAGAAATGTCCTGAGGGGCTCTTGAAGGGTCTGGGGGCCATTAGAAAAGTCCTGAGGGTCATTCGAAGGGTATGGGGGCCTTTAGATAGGCCGTGAGGGGCATTACAAGGGTCTGGGGTCATATAGAAAGGCCCTGAGAGGTTCTAGAAGTGTCTGGGGGCCTTTAGAATGGTCCTGAGGGGGTCTAGAAGGGTCTGGAGGCATTTAAAACTGTCCTGAGAGGCTCTAGAAGGGTCTGGGTGCCTTTATAAGGGTCCTGAGGGGCATTTGAAGGGTCTTGTGGCCCTTATAATAGCCCTGAGTGGAATTAGCAGGGTCTGGGGGACTTTAGAATGGTCCTGAGGGGCATTAGAATGGTCTGGGCGCCTTTAGAAGGGTCCTGAGGGGCATTAGAAGGGTCTGGGTGCTTTTAGATGGGTCCTGCGCAATCTAGAAGGGTCTGGGGGCTTTTACATGGGTCTTGAGGGTCATTAGAAGGGTGTGGAGGCCTTTAGAAAGGCCCTGAGGGGCTGTAGAATGGTCTGGGGGCTATTAGAAGCGTCCTGAGTGGGTCCAGAAGGGTCTGGGGGCCTTTTTAAAGGTCCTTAGGGGGATTATAAGGGTCTCGCAGCCTTTAGAAAGGCCCTGAGTGGCATTAGAAGGTTCTGGGTGCCTTCAGAAATGTCCTGAGGGGCTCTAGAAGGGTCTGGGGGCCTTTAGAAGGGTGTTCAGGGGCATTAGAAGGGTATGGGGGCCTTTAGAATGGCCCTGAGGGGCATTACAAGGGTCTGGGGTCATATAGAAAGGCCCTGAGAGGTTCTAGATTTGTCTGGGGTACTTTAGAAAGGCCCTGAGGGGCATTAGAAGGGTCTGGGGGCCTTTAGAATGGACCTGAGGGGGTCTAGAAGGGTCTGGAGGCATTTAAAACTGTCCTGAGAGGCTCTAGAAGGGTCTGGGTGCCTTTATAAGGGCCCTGAGGGGAATTAGCAGGGTCTGGAGGACCTTAGAAGGGTCCTGATGGGCTCTATAAGGGTCTGGGGGCCTTTAGAAAGGTCCTGAGCGGCATTAGAAGGGTCTGGGTGCCTTTAGAATGCTCCTGAGGGGCAGTAGAAGGGTCTGGGGACCTTTATAAAGGCCCTGACGGGCATTAGAATGGTCTGCGGGCCTTTAGAAGTGTCCTGAGGGGCTCTAGAATGGTCTGGGGGCCTTTATAAGGGTCCTGACGGGCTCTAGAAGGGTCTGGGAACCTTTATAAATGCCCTGAGGGGCATTAGAAGGGTCTGAGGGCCTTTAGAAAGGTCCTGAGGGGCATTAGAAGGCTCTTGTGGCCTTCATAATGGTCCTGAAAGGCATTAGAAGGGTCTGGGGGCTTTTAGATGGGTCCTGAGGCAATCTAGAAGGGTCTAGGGGCCTTTACATGGGTCTTGAGGGTCATTAGAAGGGTGTGGAGGCCTTTAGAAAGGCGCTGAGGGGCTCTAGAAGGGTCTGGGGGCTATTAGAAGTGTCCTGAGGGGGTCCAGAAGGGTCTGGGGGCCTTTTTAAAGGCCCTCAGGGGGATTATATGGGTCTCGCGGCCTTTAGAAAGGCCCTGAGTGGCATTAGAAGGGTCTGGGTGCCTTTAGAAATGTCCTGAGGGGCTCTAGAAGGGTCTGGGGGCCTTTAGATATGTCCTGAGGGGCTCTAGAAGGGTCTGGGGGCCTTTAGAAATGTCCTGAGGGGCATTAGAAGGGTATGGGGGTCTTTAGAAAGGCCCTGAGAGGCATTAGAATAGTCTGTGTGCCTTTAGAAGTGTCCTGAGGGGCTCTAGAATGGTCTGGGGGCCTTTATAAGGGTCCTGACGGGCTCTAGAAGGGTCTGGGATCCTTTATAAATGCCCTGAGGGGCATTACAAGGGTCTGAAAGCCTTTAGAAAGGTCCTGAGGGGCATTAGAAGGGTCTTGTGTCCTTGATAAGGGTCCTGAAAGGCATTAGAAGGGTCTGGGGCCTTTTAGATGGGTCCTGAGGCAATCTAGAAGGGTCTGGGGACCTTTACATGGGTCTTGAGGGTCATTAGAAGGGTGTGGAGGCTTTTAGAAAGGCCCTGAAATGCATTAGAAGGGTCTGGGGGCTATTAGAAGCATCCTGAGGGGGTCGCGGAGGGTCTGGGGGCCTTTTTATAGGCCCTCAGGGGGATTATAAGGGTCTCGCGGCCTTTAGAAAGGCCCTGAGTGGCATTAGAAGGTTCTGGGTGCCTTTAGAAATGTCCTGAGGGGCTCTTGAAGGGTCTGGGGGCCATTAGAAAAGTCCTGAGGGTCATTCGAAGGGTATGGGGGCCTTTAGAAAGGCCGTGAGGGGCATTACAAGGGTCTGGGGTCATATAGAAAGGCCCTGAGAGGTTCTAGAAGTGTCTGGGGTACTTTAGAAAGGCCCTGAGGGGCATTAGAAGGGTCTGGGGGCCTTTAGAATGGTCCTGAGGAGGTCTAGAAGGGTCTGGAGGCATTTAAAACTGTCCTGAGAGGCTCTAGAAGGGTCTGGGTGCCTTTATAAGGGTCCTGAGAGGCATTTGAAGGGTCTTGTGGCCCTTATAATAGCCCTGAGTGGAATTAGCAGGGTCTGGGGGACTTTAGAATGGTCCTGAGGGGCATTAGAATGGTCTGTTCGCCTTTGGAAGGGTCCTGAGGGGCATTAGAAGGGTCTGGGGGCCTTTAGAATGGACCTGAGGGGGTCTAGAAGGGTCTGGAGGCATTTAAAACTGTCCTGAGAGGCTCTAGAAGGGTCTGGGTGCCTTTATAAGGGCCCTGAGGGGAATTAGCAGGGTCTGGGGGACTTTAGAAGGGTCCTGAGGGGCTCTATAAGGGTCTGGGGGCCTTTAGAAAGGTCCTGAGCGGCATTAGAAGGGTCTGGGTGCCTTTAGAATGCTCCTGAGGGGCAGTAGAAGGGTCTGGGGACCTTTATAAAGGCCCTGACGGGCATTAGAATGGTCTGCGGGCCTTTAGAAGTGTCCTGAGGGGCTCTAGAATGGTCTGGGGGCCTTTATAAGGGTCCTGACGGGCTCTAGAAGGGTCTGGGAACCTTTATAAATGCCCTGAGGGGCATTAGAAGGGTCTGAGGGCCTTTAGAAAGGTCCTGAGGGGCATTAGAAGGGTCTTGTGGCCTTCATAAGGGTCCTGAAAGGCATTAGAAGGGTCTGGGGGCTTTTAGATGGGTCCTGAGGCAATCTAGAAGGGTCTAGGGGCCTTTACATGGGTCTTGAGGGTCATTAGAAGGGTGTGGAGGCCTTTAGAAAGGCCCTGAGGGGCTCTAGAAGGGTCTGGGGGCTATTAGAAGTGTCCTGAGGGGGTCCAGAAGGGTCTGGGGGCCTTTTTAAAGGCCCTCATGGGGATTATATGGGTCTCGGGGCCTTTAGAAAGGCCCTGAGTGGCATTAGAAGGGTCTGGGTGCCTTTAGAAATGTCCTGAGGGGCTCTAGAAGGGTCTGGGGGCCTTTAGATATGTCCTGAGGGGCTCTAGAAGGGTCTGGGGGCCTTTAGAAATGTCCTGAGGGGCATTAGAAGGGTATGGGGGTCTTTAGAAAGGCCCTGAGGGGCATTACAAGGGTCTCGGATCATATAGTAAGGGCCTGAGAGGTTCTAGAAGTGTCTGGGGTACTTTAGAAAGGCCCTGAGGGGCATTAGAAGGGTCTGGGGGCCTTTAGAATGGTCCTGAGGTGTTCTAGAAGGGTCTGGAGGCATTTAAAACTGTCCTGAGAGGCTCTCGAAGGGTCTGGGTGCCTTTATAAGGGTCCTGAGGGGCTTTAGAAGGGTCTGGGTGCCCTTATAAAAGACCTGAGGGGAATTAGCAGGGTCTGGGGGACTTTAGAAGGGTCTTCAGGGGCTCTAGAAAGGGCTGGGGACCTTTAGAAATGCCCTGTCGGGCATTAGAAGGGTCTGGGGGCCTTTAGAATGCTCCTGAGGGGCTCTAGAAGGGTCTGGGAACCTTTATAAATGCCCTGAGGGGCATTAGAAGGGTCTGAGGGCCTTTAGAAAGGTCCTGAGGGGCATTAGAAGGGTCTTGTGACCTTCATAAGGGTCCTGAAAGGCATTAGAAGGGTCTGGGGGCTTTTAGATGGGTCCTGAGGCAATCTAGAAGCGTCTGGGGGCCTTTACATGGGTCTTTAGGGTAATTAGAAGGGTGTGGAGGCCTTTAGAAAGGACCTGAGGGGCTCTAGAAGGGTCTGGGGTCTATTAGAAGCATTCTGAGGGGGTCCCGGAGGGTCTGGGGGCCTTTTTAAAGGCCCTCAGGGGGATTATAAGGGACTCGCGGCCTTTAGAAAGGCCCTGAGTGGCATTAGAAGGGTCTGGGTTCCTTTAGAAATGACGTGAGGGGCATTACAAAAGTATGGGGGCCTTTAGAAAGGCCCTGAGGGGCATTAGAAAGATCTGGGGGCCTTTAGAATGGTCCTGAGGGGAGTCTAGAAGGGTCTGGAGGCATTTAAAACTGTCCTGAGAGGCTCTAGAAGGGTCCTGGTGCCTTTATAAGGTCATGAGGGGCATTAGAAGGGTCTGGGTGCCCTTATAAAAGCCCTGCGGGGAATTAGCAGGGTCTGGGGGACTTTAGAAGGGTCCTGAGGGGCTCTATAAGGGTCTGGGGGCCTTTAGAAGGGTCTTCAGGGGCTCTAGAATGGTCTGGGGACCTTAAGAAAGGCCCTGTGGGGCATTAGAAGGATCTGGGGTCCTTTAGAATGCTCCTGAGGGGCAGTAGAAGGGTCTGGGGACCTTTATAAAGGCCCTGACGGGCATTAGAATGGTCTGCGGGCCTTTAGAAGTGTCCTGAGGGGCTCTAGAATGGTCTGGGGGCCTTTATAAGGGTCCTGACGGGCTCTAGAAGGGTCTGGGAACCTTTATAAATGCCCTGAGGGGCATTAGAAGGGTCTGAGGGCCTTTAGAAAGGTCCTGAGGGGCATTAGAAGGGTCTTGTGGCCTTCATAAGGGTCCTGAAAGGCATTGGAAGGGTCTGGAGGCTTTTAGATGGGTCCTGAGGCAATCTAGACGGTTCTAGGGGCCTTTACATGGGTCTTGAGGGTCATTAGAAGGGTGTGGAGGCCTTTATAAAGGCCCTGAGGGGCTCTAGAAGGGTCTGGGGTCTATTAGAAGCGTCCTGATTGGGTCCAGAAGGGTCTGGGGGCTTTTTTTAAGGTCCTCAGGGGGATTATAAGGGTCTCGCAGCATTTAGAACGGCCCTGAGTGGCATTAGAAGGTTCTGGGTGCCTTTAGAAATGTCCTGAGGGGCTCTTGAAGGGTCTGGGGGCCATTAGAAATGTCCTGAGGGTCATTAGAAGGGTATGGGGGCCATTAGAAAGGCCCTGAGGGGCATTACAAGGGTCTGGGGTCATATAGAAAGGCCCTGAGAGGTTCTAGAAGTGTCTGGGGTACTTTAGAAAGGCCCTGAGGGGCATTAGAAGGGTCTGCGGGCCTTTAGAAGGGTCCTGAGGGGCATTAGAAGTGTATGGGGGCCTTTAGAAAGGCCCTTAGGGTCATTACAAGGGTCTGGGGTCATATAGAAAGGCCCTGAGAGGTTCTAGAAGTGTCTGGGGTACTTTAGAAAGGCCATGAGGTGCATTAGAAGGGTCTGGGGGCCTTTAGAAGGGTCCTGAAGGGCATTAGAAGGGTCTGGGGGCCTTTAGAATGGTCCTCAGGGGGTCTAGAAGGGTCTGGAGGCATTTAAAACTGTCCTGAGAGGCTCTAGAACGGTCTGGGTGCCTTTATAAGGGTCCTGAGGGGCATTTGAAGGGTCCTGTGGCCATTATAATAGCCCTGAGTGGAATTCGCAGGGTCTGGGGGACTTTAGAAGGGTCCTGAGGGGCATTAGAATGGTCTGGGCGCCTTTAGAAGGGTCCTGAGGGGCATTAGAAGGGTCTGGGGGCTTTTAGATGAGTCCTGCGCAATCTAGAAGGGTCTGGGGGCCTTTACATGGGTCTTGAGGGTCATTAGAAGGGTGTGGAGGCCTTTAGAAAGGCCCTGAGTGGCTGTAGAATGGTCTGGGGGCTATTAGCAGCGTCCTGAGGGGGTCCAGAAGGGTCTGGGGGCCTTTTTTAAAGGTCCTTAGGGGGATTATAAGGGTCTCGCAGCCTTTAGAAAGGCCCTGAGTGGCATTAGAAGGTTCTGGGTGCCTTTAGAAATGTCCTGAGGGGCTCTAGAAGGGTCTGGGGGCCTTTAGAAGGGTCTTCAGGGGCATTAGAAGGGTATGGGGGCCTTTAGAAAGGCCCTGAGGGGCATTACAAGGGTCTCGGATCATATAGAAAGGGCCTGAGTGGTTCTAGAAGTGTCTGGGGTACTTTAGAAAGGCCCTGAGGGGCATTAGAAGGGTCTGGGGGCCTTTAGAATGGACCTGAGGGGGTCTAGAAGGGTCTGGAGGCATTTAAAACTGTCCTGAGAGGCTCTAGAAGGGTCTGGGTGCCTTTATAAGGGCCCTGAGGGGAATTAGCAGGGTCTGGGGGACCTTAGAAGGGTCCTGAGCGGCTCTATAAGGGTCTGGGGGCCTTTAGAAAGGTCCTCAGCGGAATTAGAAGGGTCTGGGTGCCTTTAGAATGCTCCTGAGGGGCAGTAGAATGGTCTGGGGACCTTTATAACTGCCCTGACGGGTATTAGAATGGTCTGCGGGCCTTTAGAATTGTCCTGAGGGGCTCTAGAATGGTCTGGGGGCCTTTATAAGGGTCCTGACGGGCTCTAGAAGGGTCTGGGAACCTTTATAAATGCCCTGAGGGGCATTAGAAGGGTCTGAGGGCCTTTAGAAGGGTCCTGAGGGGCATTAGAAGGGTCTGGTGGCCTTGATAAGGGTCCGGAAAGGCATTAGAAGGGTCTGGGGGCTTTTAGATGGGTCCTGAGGCAATCTAGAAGGGTCTAGGGGCTTTTACATGGGTCTTGAGGGTCATTAGAAGGGTGTGGAGTCCTTTAGAAAGGCCCTGAGGGGCTCTAGAATGGTCTGGGGGCTATTAGAAATGTCCTGAGGGGGTCCAGAAGGGTCTGGGGGCCTTTTTAAAGGCCCTCAGGGGGATTATATGGGTCTCGCGGCCTTTAGGAAGGCCCTGAGTGGCATTAGAAGGGTCTGGGTGCCTTTAGAAATGTCCTGAGGGGCTCTAGAAGGGTCTGGGGGCCTTTAGATATGTCCTGAGGGGCTCGAGAAGGGTCTGGGGGCCTTTAGAAATGTCCTGAGGGGCATTAGAAGGGTATGGGGGTCTTTAGAAAGGCCCTGAGGGGCATTACAAGGGTCTCGGATCATATAGAAAGGGCCTGAGAGGTTCTAGAAGTGTCTGGGGTACTTTAGAAAGGCCCTGAGGGGCATTAGAAGGGTCTGGGGGCCTTTAGAAGGGTCCTGCGGGGCATTAGAAGGGTCTGGGTGCCCTTATAATAGACCTGAAAGGAATTAGCAGGGTCTGGGGGACTTTAGAAGGGTCCTGAGGGGCTCTATAAGGGTCTGCGGGCCTTTAGAAGGGTCTTCAGGGGCTCTAGAAGGGTCTGGGGACCTTTAGAAAGGCCCTGTGGGGCATTAGAAAGTTCTGGGGGCCTTTAGAATGCTCCTGAGGGGCAGTAGAAGGGTCTGGGGACCTTTATAAAGGCCCTGACGGGCATTAGAATAGTCTGTGGGCCTTTAGAAGTGTCCTGAGGGGCTCTAGAATGGTCTGGGGGCCTTTATAAGGGTCCTGACGGGCTCTAGAAGGGTCTGGGATCCTTTATAAATGCCCTGAGGGGCATTACAAGGGTCTGAGGGCCTTTAGAAAGGTCCTGAGGGGCATTAGAAGGGTCTTGTGTCCTTGATAAGGGTCCTGAAAGGCATTAGAAGGGTCTGGGGCCTTTTAGATGGGTCCTGAGGCAATCTAGAAGGGTCTGGGGGCCTTTACATGGGTCTTGAGGGTCATTAGAAGGGTGTGGAGGCTTTTAAAAAGGCCCTGAAATGCATTAGAAGGGTCTGGGGGCTATTAGAAGCATCCTGAGGGGGTCGCGGAGGGTCTGGGGGCCTTTTTAAAGGCCCTCAGGGGGATTATAAGGGTCTCGCAGCCTTTAGAAATGCCCTGAGTGGCATTAGAAGGTTCTGGGTGCCTTTAGAAATGTCCTGAGGGGCTCTTGAAGGGTCTGGGGGCCATTAGAAAAGTCCTGAGGGTCATTCGAAGGGTATGGGGGCCTTTAGATAGGCCGTGAGGGGCATTACAAGGGTCTGGGGTCATATAGAAAGGCCCTGAGAGGTTCTAGAAGTGTCTGGGGGCCTTTAGAATGGTCCTGAGGGGGTCTAGAAGGGTCTGGAGGCATTTAAAACTGTCCTGAGAGGCTCTAGAAGGGTCTGGGTGCCTTTATAAGGGTCCTGAGGGGCATTTGAAGGGTCTTGTGGCCCTTATAATAGCCCTGAGTGGAATTAGCAGGGTCTGGGGGACTTTAGAATGGTCCTGAGGGGCATTAGAATGGTCTGGGCGCCTTTAGAAGGGTCCTGAGGGGCATTAGAAGGGTCTGGGGGCTTTTAGATGGGTCCTGCGCAATCTAGAAGGGTCTGGGGGCTTTTACATGGGTCTTGAGGGTCATTAGAAGGGTGTGGAGGCCTTTAGAAAGGCCCTGAGGGGCTGTAGAATGGTCTGGGGGCTATTAGAAGCGTCCTGAGTGGGTCCAGAAGGGTCTGGGGGCCTTTTTAAAGGTCCTCAGGGGGATTATAAGGGTCTCGCAGCCTTTAGAAAGGCCCTGAGTGGCATTAGAAGGTTCCGGGTGCCTTCAGAAATGTCCTGAGGGGCTCTTGAAGGGTCTGGGGGCCTTTAGAAGGGTGTTCAGGGGCATTAGAAGGGTATGGGGGCCTTTAGAATGGCCCTGAGGGGCATTACAAGGGTCTGGGGTCATATAGAAAGGCCCTGAGAGGTTCTAGATTTGTCTGGGGTACTTTAGAAAGGCCCTGAGGGGCATTAGAAGGGTCTGGGGGCCTTTAGAATGGACCTGAGGGGGTCTAGAAGGGTCTGGAGGCATTTAAAACTGTCCTGAGAGGCTCTAGAAGGGTCTGGGTGCCTTTATAAGGGCCCTGAGGGGAATTAGCAGGGTCTGGGGGACCTTAGAAGGGTCCTGATGGGCTCTATAAGGGTCTGGGGGCCTTTAGAAAGGTCCTGAGCGGCATTAGAAGGGTCTGGGTGCCTTTAGAATGCTCCTGAGGGGCAGTAGAAGGGTCTGGGGACCTTTATAAAGGCCCTGACGGGCATTAGAATGGTCTGCGGGCCTTTAGAAGTGTCCTGAGGGGCTCTAGAATGGTCTGGGGGCCTTTATAAGGGTCCTGACGGGCTCTAGAAGGGTCTGGGAACCTTTATAAATGCCCTGAGGGGCATTAGAAGGGTCTGAGGGCCTTTAGAAAGGTCCTGAGGGGCATTAGAAGGGTCTTGTGGCCTTCATAAGGGTCCTGAAAGGCATTAGAAGGGTCTGGGGGCTTTTAGATGGGTCCTGAGGCAATCTAGAAGGGTCTAGGGGCCTTTACATGGGTCTTGAGGGTCATTAGAAGGGTGTGGAGGCCTTTAGAAAGGCCCTGAGGGGCTCTAGAAGGGTCTGGGGGCTATTAGAAGTGTCCTGAGGGGGTCCAGAAGGGTCTGGGGGCCTTTTTAAAGGCCCTCAGGGGGATTATATGGGTCTCGCGGCCTTTAGAAAGGCCCTGAGTGGCATTAGAAGGGTCTGGGTGCCTTTAGAAATGTCCTGAGGGGCTCTAGAAGGGTCTGGGGGCCTTTAGAAAGGCCCTGAGGGGCATTAGAATAGTCTGTGGGCCTTTAGAAGTGTCCTGAGGGGCTCTAGAATGGTCTGGGGGCCTTTATAAGGGTCCTGACGGGCTCTAGAAGGGTCTGGGATCCTTTATAAATGCCCTGAGGGGCATTACAAGGGTCTGAAAGCCTTTAGAAAGGTCCTGAGGGGCATTAGAAGGGTCTTGTGTCCTTGATAAGGGTCCTGAAAGGCATTAGAAGGGTCTGGGGCCTTTTAGATGGGTCCTGAGGCAATCTAGAAGGGTCTGGGGACCTTTACATGGGTCTTGATGGTCATTAGAAGGGTGTGGAGGCTTTTAGAAAGGCCCTGAAATGCATTAGAAGGGTCTGGGGGCTATTAGAAGCATCCTGAGGGGGTCGCGGAGGGTCTGGGGGCCTTTTTAAAGGCCCTCAGGGGGATTATAAGGGTCTCGCGGCCTTTAGAAAGGCCCTGAGTGGCATTAGAAGGTTCTGGGTGCCTTTAGAAATGTCCTGAGGGGCTCTTGAAGGGTCTGGGGGCCATTAGAAAAGTCCTGAGGGTCATTCGAAGGGTATGGGGGCCTTTAGAAAGGCCGTGAGGGGCATTACAAGGGTCTGGGGTCATATAGAAAGGCCCTGAGAGGTTCTAGAAGTGTCTGGGGTACTTTAGAAAGGCCCTGAGGGGCATTAGAAGGGTCTGGTGGCCTTTAGAATGGTCCTGAGGAGGTCTAGAAGGGTCTGGAGGCATTTAAAACTGTCCTGAGAGGCTCTAGAAGGGTCTGGGTGCCTTTATAAGGGTCCTGAGAGGCATTTGAAGGGTCTTGTGGCCCTTATAATAGCTCTGAGTGGAATTAGCAGGGTCTGGGGGACTTTAGAATGGTCCTGAGGGGCATTAGAATGGTCTGTTCGCCTTTGGAAGGGTCCTGAGGGGCATTAGAAGGGTCTGGGGGCCTTTAGAATGGACCTGAGGGGGTCTAGAAGGGTCTGGAGGCATTTAAAACTGTCCTGAGAGGCTCTAGAAGGGTCTGGGTGCCTTTATAAGGGCCCTGAGGGGAATTAGCAGGGTCTGGGGGACTTTAGAAGGGTCCTGAGGGGCTCTATAAGGGTCTGGGGGCCTTTAGAAAGGTCCTGAGCGGCATTAGAAGGGTCTGGGTGCCTTTAGAATGCTCCTGAGGGGCAGTAGAAGGGTCTGGGGACCTTTATAAAGGCCCTGACGGGCATTAGAATGGTCTGCGGGCCTTTAGAAGTGTCCTGAGGGGCTCTAGAATGGTCTGGGGGCCTTTATAAGGGTCCTGACGGGCTCTAGAAGGGTCTGGGAACCTTTATAAATGCCCTGAGGGGCATTAGAAGGGTCTGAGGGCCTTTAGAAAGGTCCTGAGGGGCATTAGAAGGGTCTTGTGGCCTTCATAAGGGTCCTGAAAGGCATTAGAAGGGTCTGGGGGCTTTTAGATGGGTCCTGAGGCAATCTAGAAGGGTCTAGGGGCCTTTACATGGGTCTTGAGGGTCATTAGAAGGGTGTGGAGGCCTTTAGAAAGGCCCTGAGGGGCTCTAGAAGGGTCTGGGGGCTATTAGAAGTGTCCTGAGGGGGTCCAGAAGGGTCTGGGGGCCTTTTTAAAGGCCCTCATGGGGATTATATGGGTCTCGGGGCCTTTAGAAAGGCCCTGAGTGGCATTAGAAGGGTCTGGGTGCCTTTAGAAATGTCCTGAGGGGCTCTAGAAGGGTCTGGGGGCCTTTAGATATGTCCTGAGGGACTCTAGAAGGGTCTGGGGGCCTTTAGAAATGTCCTGAGGGGCATTAGAAGGGTATGGGGGTCTTTAGAAAGGCCCTGAGGGGCATTACAAGGGTCTCGGATCATATAGTAAGGGCCTGAGAGGTTCTAGAAGTGTCTGGGGTACTTTAGAAAGGCCCTGAGGGGCATTAGAATGGTCTGGGGGCCTTTAGAATGGTCCTGAGGGGTTCTAGAAGGGTCTGGAGGCATTTAAAACTGTCCTGAGAGGCTCTCGAAGGGTCTGGGTGCCTTTATAAGGGTCCTGAGGGGCTTTAGAAGGGTCTGGGTGCCCTTATAAAAGCCCTGAGGGGAATTAGAAGGGTCTGGGGGACTTTAGAAGGGTCTTCAGGGGCTCTAGAAAGGGCTGGGGACCTTTAGAAATGCCCTGTCGGGCATTAGAAGGGTCTGGGGGCCTTTAGAATGCTCCTGAGGGGCTCTAGAAGGGTCTGGGAACCTTTATAAATGCCCTGAGGGGCATTAGAAGGGTCTGAGGGCCTTTAGAAAGGTCCTGAGGGGCATTAGAAGGGTCTTGTGACCTTCATAAGGGTCCTGAAAGGCATTAGAAGGGTCTGGGGGCTTTTAGATGGGTCCTGAGGCAATCTAGAAGCGTCTGGGGGCCTTTACATGGGTCTTTAGGGTCATTAGAAGGGTGTGGAGGCCTTTAGAAAGGACCTGAGGGGCTCTAGAAGGGTCTGGGGTCTATTAGAAGCATTCTGAGGGGGTCCCGGAGGGTCTGGGGGCCTTTTTAAAGGCCCTCAGGGGGATTATAAGGGTCTCGCGGCCTTTAGAAAGGCCCTGAGTGGCATTAGAAGGGTCTGGGTTCCTTTAGAAATGACGTGAGGGGCATTACAAAAGTATGGGGGCCTTTAGAAAGGCCCTGAGGGGCATTAGAAGGATCTGGGGGCCTTTAGAATGGTCCTGAGGGGAGTCTAGAAGGGTCTGGAGGCATTTAAAACTGTCCTGAGAGGCTCTAGAAGGGTCCTGGTGCCTTTATAAGGTCATGAGGGGCATTAGAAGGGTCTGGGTGCCCTTATAAAAGCCCTGCGGGGAATTAGCAGGGTCTGGGGGACTTTAGAAGGGTCCTGAGGGGCTCTATAAGGGTCTGGGGGCCTTTAGAAGGGTCTTCAGGGGCTCTAGAAGGGTCTGGGGACCTTTAGAAAGGCCCTGTGGGGCATTAGAAGGATCTGGGGTCCTTTAGAATGCTCCTGAGGGGCAGTAGAAGGGTCTGGGGACCTTTATAAAGGCCCTGACAGGCATTAAAATGGTCTGCGGGCCTTTAGAAGTGTCCTGAGGGGCTCTAGAATGGTCTGGGGGCCTTTATAAGGGTCCTGACGGGCTCTAGAAGGGTCTGGGAACCTTTATAAATGCCCTGAGGGGCACTAGAAGGGTCTGAGGGCCTTTAGAAAGGTCCTGAGGGGCATAAGAAGGGTCTTGTGGCCTTCATAATGGTCCTGAAAGGCATTGGAAGGGTCTGGAGGCTTTTAGATGGGTCCTGAGGCAATCTAGAAGGTTCTAGGGGCCTTTACATGGGTCTTGAGGGTCATTAGAAGGGTGTGGAGGCCTTTATAAAGGCCCTGAGGGGCTCTAGAAGGGTCTGGGGTCTATTAGAAGCGTCCTGATTGGGTCCAGAAGGGTCTGGGGGCCTTTTTAAAGGTCCTCAGGGGGATTATAAGGGTCTCGCAGCCTTTAGAACGGCCCTGAGTGGCATTAGAAGGTTCTGGGTGCCTTTAGAAATGTCCTGAGGGGCTCTTGAAGGGTCTGGGGGCCATTAGAAATGTCCTGAGGGTCATTAGAAGGGTATGGGGGCCATTAGAAAGGCCCTGAGGGGCATTACAAGGGTCTGGGGTCATATAGAAAGGCCCTGAGAGGTTCTAGAAGTGTCTGGGGTACTTTAGAAAGGCCCTGAGGGGCATTAGAAGGGTCTGCGGGCCTTTAGAAGGGTCCTGAGGGGCATTAGAAGTGTATGGGGGCCTTTAGAAAGGCCCTTAGGGTCATTACAAGGGTCTGGGGTCATATAGAAAGGCCCTGAGAGGTTCTAGAAGTGTCTGGGGTACTTTAGAAAGGCCATGAGGTGCATTAGAAGGGTCTGGGGGCCTTTAGAAGGGTCCTGAAGGGCATTAGAAGGGTCTGGGGGCCTTTAGAATGGTCCTCAGGGGGTCTAGAAGGGTCTGGAGGCATTTAAAACTGTCCTGAGAGGCTCTAGAACGGTCTGGGTGCCTTTATAAGGGTCCTGAGGGGCATTTGAAGGGTCCTGTGGCCCTTATAATAGCCCTGAGTGGAATTCGCAGGGTCTGGGGGACTTTAGAAGGGTCCTGAGGGGCATTAGAATGGTCTGGGCGCCTTTAGAAGGGTCCTAAAAGGCATTAGAAGGGTCTGGGGGCTTTTAGATGAGTCCTGCGCAATCTAGAAGGGTCTGGGGGCCTTTACATGTGTCTTGAGGGTCATTAGAAGGGTGTGGAGGCCTTTAGAAAGGCCCTGAGGGGCTGTAGAATGGTCTGGGGGCTATTAGAAGCGTCCTGAGGGGGTCCAGAAGGGTCTGGGGGCCTTTTTAAAGGTCCTTAGGGGGATTATAAGGGTCTCGCAGCCTTTAGAAAGGCCCTGAGTGGCATTAGAAGGTTCTGGGTGCCTTTAGAAATGTCCTGAGGGGCTCTAGAAGGGTCTGGGGGCCTTTAGAAAGGCCCTGAGGGGCATTACAAGGGTCTCGGATCATATAGAAAGGGCCTGAGTGGTTCTAGAAGTGTCTGGGGTACTTTAGAAAGGCCCTGAGGGGCATTAGAAGGGTCTGGGGGGCTTTAGAATGGACCTGAGGGGGTCTAGAACGGTCTGGAGGCATTTAAAACTGTCCTGAGAGGCTCTAGAAGGGTCTGGGTGCCTTTATAAGGGCCCTGAGAGAATTAGCAGGGTCTGGGGGACTTTAGAAGGGTCCTGAGCGGCTCTATAAGGGTCTGGGGGCCTTTAGAAAGGTCCTCAGCGGAATTAGAAGGGTCTGGGTGCCTTTAGAATGCTCCTGAGGGGCAGTAGAATGGTCTGGGGACCTTTATAAAGGCCCTGACGGGTATTAGAATGGTCTGCGGGCCTTTAGAATTGTCCTGAGGGGCTCTAGAATGGTCTGGGGGCCTTTATAAGGGTCCTGACGGGCTCTAGAAGGGTCTGGGAACCTTTATAAATGCCCTGAGGGGCATTAGAAGGGTCTGAGGGCCTTTAGAAGGGTCCTGAGGGGCATTAGAAGGGTCTGGTGGCCTTGATAAGGGTCCGGAAAGGCATTAGAAGGGTCTGGGGGCTTTTAGATGGGTCCTGAGGCAATCTAGAAGGGTCTAGGGGCTTTTACATGGGTCTTGAGGGTCATTAGAAGGGTGTGGAGTCCTTTAGAAAGGCCCTGAGGGGCTCTAGAATGGTCTGGGGGCTATTAGAAATGTCCTGAGGGGGTCCAGAAGGGTCTGGGGGCCTTTTTAAAGGCCCTCAGGGGGATTATATGGGTCTCGCGGCCTTTAGGAAGGCCCTGAGTGGCATTAGAAGGGTCTGGGTGCCTTTAGAAATGTCCTGAGGGGGTCTAGAAGGGTCTGGGGGCCTTTAGATATGTCCTGAGGGGCTCGAGAAGGGTCTGGGGGCCTTTAGAAATGTCCTGAGGGGCATTAGAAGGGTATGGGGGTCTTTAGAAAGGCCCTGAGGGGCATTACAAGGGTCTCGGATCATATAGAAAGGGCCTGAGAGGTTCTAGAAGTGTCTGGGGTACTTTAGAAAGGCCCTGAGGGGCATTAGAAGGGTCTGGGGGCCTTTAGAAGGGTCCTGCGGGGCATTAGAAGGGTCTGGGTGCCCTTATAATAGACCTGAAAGGAATTAGCAGGGTCTGGGGGACTTTAGAAGGGTCCTGAGGGGCTCTATAAGGGTCTGCGGGCCTTTAGAAGGGTCTTCAGGGGCTCTAGAAGGGTCTGGGGACCTTTAGAAAGGCCCTGTGGGGCATTAGAAAGTTCTGGGGGCCTTTAGAATGCTCCTGAGGGGCAGTAGAAGGGTCTGGGGACCTTTATAAAGGCCCTGACGGGCATTAGAATAGTCTGTTGGCCTTTAGAAGTGTCCTGAGGGGCTCTAGAATGGTCTGGGGGCCTTTATAAGGGTCCTGACGGGCTCTAGAAGGGTCTGGGATCCTTTATAAATGCCCTGAGGGGCATTACAAGGGTCTGAGGGCCTTTAGAAAGGTCCTGAGGGGCATTAGAAGGGTCTTGTGTCCTTGATAAGGGTCCTGAAAGGCATTAGAAGGGTCTGGGGCCTTTTAGATGGGTCCTGAGGCAATCTAGAAGGGTCTGGGGGCCTTTACATGGGTCTTGAGGGTCATTAGAAGGGTGTGGAGGCTTTTAAAAAGGCCCTGAAATGCATTAGAAGGGTCTGGGGGCTATTAGAAGCATCCTGAGGGGGTCGCGGAGGGTCTGGGGGCCTTTTTAAAGGCCCTCAGGGGGATTATAAGGGTCTCGCAGCCTTTAGAAATGCCCTGAGTGGCATTAGAAGGTTCTGGGTGCCTTTAGAAATGTCCTGAGGGGCTCTTGAAGGGTCTGGGGGCCATTAGAAAAGTCCTGAGGGTCATTCGAAGGGTATGGGGGCCTTTAGATAGGCCGTGAGGGGCATTACAAGGGTCTGGGGTCATATAGAAAGGCCCTGAGAGGTTCTAGAAGTGTCTGGGGGCCTTTAGAATGGTCCTGAGGGGGTCTAGAAGGGTCTGGAGGCATTTAAAACTGTCCTGAGAGGCTCTAGAAGGGTCTGGGTGCCTTTATAAGGGTCCTGAGGGGCATTTGAAGGGTCTTGTGGCCCTTATAATAGCCCTGAGTGGAATTAGCAGGGTCTGGGGGACTTTAGAATGGTCCTGAGGGGCATTAGAATGGTCTGGGCGCCTTTAGAAGGGTCCTGAGGGGCATTAGAAGGGTCTGGGGGCTTTTAGATGGGTCCTGCGCAATCTAGAAGGGTCTGGGGGCTTTTACATGGGTCTTGAGGGTCATTAGAAGGGTGTGGAGGCCTTTAGAAAGGCCCTGAGGGGCTGTAGAATGGTCTGGGGGCTATTAGAAGCGTCCTGAGTGGGTCCAGAAGGGTCTGGGGGCCTTTTTAAAGGTCCTTAGGGGGATTATAAGGGTCTCGCAGCCTTTAGAAAGGCCCTGAGTGGCATTAGAAGGTTCTGGGTGCCTTCAGAAATGTCCTGAGGGGCTCTAGAAGGGTCTGGGGGCCTTTAGAAGGGTGTTCAGGGGCATTAGAAGGGTATGGGGGCCTTTAGAATGGCCCTGAGGGGCATTACAAGGGTCTGGGGTCATATAGAAAGGCCCTGAGAGGTTCTAGATTTGTCTGGGGTACTTTAGAAAGGCCCTGAGGGGCATTAGAAGGGTCTGGGGGCCTTTAGAATGGACCTGAGGGGGTCTAGAAGGGTCTGGAGGCATTTAAAACTGTCCTGAGAGGCTCTAGAAGGGTCTGGGTGCCTTTATAAGGGCCCTGAGGGGAATTAGCAGGGTCTGGGGGACTTTAGAAGGGTCCTGAGGGGCTCTAGAAGGGTCTGGGGGCCTTTAGAAAGGTCCTGAGCGGCATTAGAAGGGTCTGGGTGCCTTTAGAATGCTCCTGAGGGGCAGTAGAAGGGTCTGGGGACCTTTATAAAGGCCCTGACGGGCATTAGAATGGTCTGCGGGCCTTTAGAAGTGTCCTGAGGGGCTCTAGAATGGTCTGGGGGCCTTTATAAGGGTCCTGACGGGCTCTAGAAGGGTCTGGGAACCTTTATAAATGCCCTGAGGGGCATTAGAAGGGTCTGAGGGCCTTTAGAAAGGTCCTGAGGGGCATTAGAAGGCTCTTGTGGCCTTCATAATGGTCCTGAAAGGCATTAGAAGGGTCTGGGGGCTTTTAGATGGGTCCTGAGGCAATCTAGAAGGGTCTAGGGGCCTTTACATGGGTCTTGAGGGTCATTAGAAGGGTGTGGAGGCCTTTAGAAAGGCGCTGAGGGGCTCTAGAAGGGTCTGGGGGCTATTAGAAGTGTCCTGAGGGGGTCCAGAAGGGTCTGGGGGCCTTTTTAAAGGCCCTCAGGGGGATTATATGGGTCTCGCGGCCTTTAGAAAGGCCCTGAGTGGCATTAGAAGGGTCTGGGTGCCTTTAGAAATGTCCTGAGGGGCTCTAGAAGGGTCTGGGGGCCTTTAGATATGTCCTGAGGGGCTCTAGAAGGGTCTGGGGGCCTTTAGAAATGTCCTGAGGGGCATTAGAAGGGTATGGGGGTCTTTAGAAAGGCCCTGAGGGGCATTAGAATAGTCTGTGGGCCTTTAGAAGTGTCCTGAGGGGCTCTAGAATGGTCTGGGGGCCTTTATAAGGGTCCTGACGGGCTCTAGAAGGGTCTGGGATCCTTTATAAATGCCCTGAGGGGCATTACAAGGGTCTGAAAGCCTTTAGAAAGGTCCTGAGGGGCATTAGAAGGGTCTTGTGTCCTTGATAAGGGTCCTGAAAGGCATTAGAAGGGTCTGGGGCCTTTTAGATGGGTCCTGAGGCAATCTAGAAGGGTCTGGGGACCTTTACATGGGTCTTGAGGGTCATTAGAAGGGTGTGGAGGCTTTTAGAAAGGCCCTGAAATGCATTAGAAGGGTCTGGGGGCTATTAGAAGCATCCTGAGGGGGTCGCGGAGGGTCTGGGGGCCTTTTTAAAGGCCCTCAGGGGGATTATAAGGGTCTCGCGGCCTTTAGAATGGCCCTGAGTGGCATTAGAAGGTTCTGGGTGCCTTTAGAAATGTCCTGAGGGGCTCTTGAAGGGTCTGGGGGCCATTAGAAAAGTCCTGAGGGTCATTCGAAGGGTATGGGGGCCTTTAGAAAGGCCGTGAGGGGCATTACAAGGGTCTGGGGTCATATAGAAAGGCCCTGAGAGGTTCTAGAAATGTCTGGGGTACTTTAGAAAGGCCCTGAGGGGCATTAGAAGGGTCTGGGGGCCTTTAGAATGGTCCTGAGGAGGTCTAGAAGGGTCTGGAGGCATTTAAAACTGTCCTGAGAGGCTCTAGAAGGGTCTGGGTGCCTTTATAAGGGTCCTGAGAGGCATTTGAAGGGTCTTGTGGCCCTTATAATAGCCCTGAGTGGAATTAGCAGGGTCTGGGGGACTTTAGAATGGTCCTGAGGGGCATTAGAATGGTCTGTTCGCCTTTGGAAGGGTCCTGAAAGGCATTAGAAGGGTCTGGGGGCTTTTAGATGGGTCCTCAGGCAATCTAGAAGGGTCTAGGGGCCTTTACATGGGTCTTGAGGGTCATTAGAAGGGTGTGGAGGCCTTTAGAAAGGCCCTGAGGGGCTCTAGAAGGGTCTGGGGGCTATTAGAAGTGTCCTGAGGGGGTCCAGAAGGGTCTGGGGGCCTTTTTAAAGGCCCTCATGGGGATTATATGGGTCTCGGGGCCTTTAGAAAGGCCCTGAGTGGCATTAGAAGGGTCTGGGTGCCTTTAGAAATGTCCTGAGGGGCTCTAGAAGGGTCTGGGGGCCTTTAGATATGTCCTGAGGGGCTCTAGAAGGGTCTGGGGGCCTTTAGAAATGTCCTGAGGGGCATTAGAAGGGTATGGGGGTCTTTAGAAAGGCCCTGAGGGGCATTACAAGGGTCTCGGATCATATAGTAAGGGCCTGAGAGGTTCTAGAAGTGTCTGGGGTACTTTAGAAAGGCCCTGAGGGGCATTAGAAGGGTCTGGGGGCCTTTAGAATGGTCCTGAGGGGTTCTAGAAGGGTCTGGAGGCATTTAAAACTGTCCTGAGAGGCTCTCGAAGGGTCTGGGTGCCTTTATAAGGGTCCTGAGGGGCTTTAGAAGGGTCTGGGTGCCCTTATAAAAGCCCTGAGGGGAATTAGCAGGGTCTGGGGGACTTTAGAAGGGTCTTCAGGGGCTCTAGAAAGGGCTGGGGACCTTTAGAAATGCCCTGTCGGGCATTAGAAGGGTCTGGGGGCCTTTAGAATGCTCCTGAGGGGCTCTAGAAGGGTCTGGGAACCTTTATAAATGCCCTGAGGGGCATTAGAAGGGTCTGAGGGCCTTTAGAAAGGTCCTGAGGGGCATTAGAAGGGTCTTGTGGCCTTCATAAGGGTCCTGAAAGGCATTAGAAGGGTCTGGGGGCTTTTAGATGGGTCCTGAGGCAATCTAGAAGGGTCTGGGGGCCTTTACATGGGTCTTGAGGGTCATTAGAATGGTGTGGAGTCCTTTAGAAAGGCCCTGAGGAGCTCTAGAAGGGTCTGGGTTCTATTAGAAGCGTCCTGAGGGGGTCCAGAAGGGTCTGGGGGCCTTTTTAAAGGCCCTCAGGTGGATTATAAGGGTCTCGCGGCCTTTAGAAAGGCCCTGAGGGGCATTATAAGCGTCTGGGGGCCTTTAGAATGGTCCTGAGGGGAGTCTAGAAGGGTCTGGAGGCATTTAAAACTGTCCTGAGATGCTCTAGAAGGGTCCTGGTGCATTTATAAGGGTCCTGAGGGGCATTAGAAGATTCTGGGTGCCCTTATAAAAGCCCTGAGGGGAACTAGCAGGGTCTGGGGGACTTTAGAATGGTCCTGAGGGGCTCTATAAGGGTCTGGGGGCCTTTAGAAGGGTCTTCAGGGGCTCTAGAAGGGTCTGGGGACCTTTAGAAAGGCCCTGTGGGGCATTAGAAGGGTCTGGGGGCCTTTAGAATGCTCCTGAGGGGCAGTAGAAGGGTCTGGGGACCTTTATAAAGGCCCTGACGGGCATTAGAATGGTCTGCGGGCCTTTAGAATGGTCCTGAGGGGGTCTAGAAGGGTCTGGAGGCATTTAGAAATGTCCTGAGGGGCTCTAGAAGGGTCTGGGGGCCTTTAGAAATGTCCTGAGGGGCATTAGAAGGATCTGGGGGCCTTTAAAAAGGCCCTGAGGGGCATTACAAGGGTCTGAGGTCATATAGAAAGGCCCTGAGAGGTTCTAGAAATGTCTGGGGTACTTTAGAAAGGCCCTGAGGGGCATTAGAAGGGTCTGGGGGCCTTTAGAAAGGCCCTGAGGGACATTAGAAGGGTCTGGGGGCCTTTAGAATGGTCCTGAGGGGGTCTAGAAGGGTCTGGAGGCATTTAAAACTGTCCTGAGAGGCTCTAGAAGGATCTGGGTGCCTTTATAAGGGTCCTAACGGGCATTAGAAGGGTCTGGGTGCCCTTATAAAAGCCCTGAGAGGAATTAGCAGGGTCTGGGGGACTTTAGAAGGGTCCTGAGGGGCTCTATAATGGTCTGGGGGCCTTTTGAAGAGTCTTCAGGGGCTCTAGAAGGGTCTGGGGACCTTCAGAAAGGCCCTGTGGGGCATTAGAAGGGTCTGGGGGCCTTTAGAATGCTCATGAGGGGCAGTAGAAGGGTCTGGGGACCTTTATAAGGGTCCTGATGGGCTCTAGAAGGGTCTGGGAACCTTTATAAATGCCCTGAGGGGCATTAGAAGGGTCTGAGGGCCTTTAGAAAGGTCCTGAGGGGCATTAGAAGGGTCTTGTGGCCTTGATAAGGGTTCTGAAAGGCATTAGAAGGGTCTGGGGGCTTTTAGATGGGTCCTGAGGCAATCTAGAAGGGTCTAGGGGTGTTTACATGGGTCTTGAGGGTCATTAGAAGGGTGTGGAGGCCTTTAGAAAGGCCCTGAAAAACATTAGAAGGGTCTGGGGGCTTTTAGATGGGTCCTGAGGCAATCTAGAAGGGTCTGGGGGGCTTTACATGGGTCTTGAGGGTCATTAGGAGGGTGTGGATGCCTTTAGAAAGGCCCTGAGGAGCTCTAGAAGGGTCTGGGGTCTATTAGAAGCGTCCTGAGGGGGTCCAGAAGGGTCTGGGGGCCTTTTTAAAGGCCCTCAGGGGGATTATAAGGGTCTCGCGGCCTTTAGAAAGGCCCTGAGTGGCATTAGAAGGGTCTGGGTGCCTTTAGAAATGATGTGAGGGGCATTACAAAAGTATGGGGGCCTTTAGAAAGGCCCTGAGGGGCATTAGAAGGATCTGGGGGCCTTTAGAATGGTCCTGAGGGGAGTCTAGAAGGGTCTGGAGGCATTTAAAACTGTCCTGAGAGGCTCTAGAAGGGTCCTGGTGCCTTTATAAGGGTCCTGAGGGGCATTAGAAGGGTCTGGGTGCCCTTATAAAAGCCCTGCGGGGAATTAGCAGGGTCTGGGGGACTTTAGAAGGGTCCTGAGGGGCTCTATAAGGGTCTGGGGGCCTTTAGAAGGGTCTTCAGGGGCTCTAGAAGGGTCTGGGGACCTTTAGAAAGGCCCTGTGGGGCATTAGAAGGGTCTGGGGGCCTTAAGAATGATCCTGAGGGGCAGTAGAAGGGTCTGAGGACATTTATAAAGGCCCTGACAGACATTAGAATGGTCTGCGGGATTTAGAAGTGTCCTGAGTGGCTCTAGAATGGTCTGGGGGCCTTTATAAGTGTCCTGACAGGCTCTAGAAGGGTCTGGGAACCTTTATAAATGCCCTGAGGGGCATTAGAAGGGTCTGAGGGCCTTTAGAAAGGTCCTGAGGGGCATTAGAAGGGTCTTGTGGCCTTGATAAGGGTCCTGAAAGGCATTAGAAGGGTCTGGGGCCTTTTAGATGGGTCCTGAGGCAATCTAGAAGGGTCTGGGGGCCTTTACATGGGTCTTGAGGGTCATTAGAAGGGTGTGGAGGCTTTTAGAAAGGCCCTGAAATGCATTAGAAGGGTCTGGGGGCCTTTAGAATGCTCCTGAGGGGCAGTTGAAGGGTCTGGGGACCTTTATAAAGGCCCTGACGGGCATTAGAATGGTCTGCGGGCCTTTAGAAGTGTCCTGAGGGGCTCTAGAATGGTCTGGGGGCCTTTATAAGGGTCCTGACGGGCTCTAGAAGGGTCTGGGAACCTTTATAAATGCCCTGAGGGGCATTAGAAGGGTCTGAGGGCCTTTAGAAAGGTCCTGAGGGGCATTAGAAGGGTCTTGTGGCCTTCATAAGGGTCCTGAAATGCATTAGAAGGGTCTTGGGGCTTTTAGATGGGTCCTGAGGCAATCTAGAAGGGTCTAGGGGCCTTTACATAGGTCTTGAGGGGCATTAGAAGGGTCTGAGGTCCTTTAGAAGGGTCCTGAGGGGCATTAGAAAGGTCTGGGGGCTTTTAGATGGGTCCTTAGGCAATCTAGAAGGGTCTGGGGGCCTTTACATGGGTCTTGAGGGTCATTAGAAGGGTGTGGAGGCCTTTAGAAAGGCCCTGAGGGGCTCTAGAAGGGTCTGGGGGCTATTAGAAGCGTCCTGAGAGGGTCCAGAAGGGTCTGGGGGCCTTTTTAAAGGCCCTCAGGGGGATTATAAGGGTCTCGCGGCTTTTAGAATTGCCCTGAGTGGCATTACAAGGGTCTGGGGTCATATAGAAAGGCCCTGAGAAGTTCTAGAAGTGTCTGGGGTACTTTAGAAAGGCCTTGAGGGGCATTAGAAGGGTCTGGGGGCCTTTAGAATGGTCCTGAGGGGTTCTAGAAGGGTCTGGAGGCATTTAAAACTGTCCTGAGAGGCTCTAGAAGGGTCTGGGTGCCTTTATAAGGGTCCTGAGGGGCTTTAGAAGGGTCTGGGTGCCCTTATAAAAGCCCTGAGGGGAATTAGCAGGGTCTGGGGGACTTTAGAAGGGTCTTCAGGGGCTCTATAAGGGTCTGGGGACCTTTAGAAAGGCCCTGTCGGGCATTAGAAGGGTCTGGGGGCCTTTAGAATGCTCCTGAGGGGCTCTAGAAGGGTCTGGGAACCTTTATAAATGCCCTGAGGGGCATTAGAAGGGTCTGAGGGCCTTTAGAAAGGTCCTGAGGGGCATTAGAAGGGTCTTGTGGCCTTCATAAGGGTCCTGAAAGGCATTAGAAGGGTCTGGGGGCTTTTAGATGGGTCCTGAGGCAATCTAGAAGGGTCTAGGGGCCTTTAAATGGTTCTTGAGGGTCATTAGAAGGGTGTGGAGGCCTTTGGAAAGGCCCTGAAAGGCATTAGAAGGGTCTGGGGGCTTTTAGATAGGTCCTGAGGCAATCTAGAAGGGTCTGGGGGCCTTTACATGGGTCTTGAGGGTCATTAGAAGGGTGTGGATGCCTTTAGAAAGGCCCTGAGGAGCTCTAGAAGGGTCTGGGGTCTATTAGAAGCGTCCTGAGGGGGTCCAGAAGGGTCTGTGGGCCTTTTTAAAGGCCCTCAGGGGGATTATAAGGGTCTCGCGGCCTTTAGAAAGGCCCTGAGGGGCATTAGAAGCGTCTGGGGGCCTTTAGAATGGTCCTGAGGGGAGTCTAGAAGGGTCTGGAGGAATTTAAAACTGTCCTGAGAGGCTCTAGAAGGGTCCTGGTGCCTTTATAATGGTCCTGAGGGGCATTAGAAGATTCTGGGTGCCCTTATAAAAGCCCTGAGGGGAACTAGCAGGGTCTGGGGGACTTTAGAATGGTCCTGAGGGGCTCTATAAGGGTCTGGGGGCCTTTAGAAGGGTCTTCAGGGGCTCTAGAAGGGTCTGGGGACCTTTAGAAAGGCCCTGTGGGGCATTAGAAGGGTCTGGGGGCCTTTAGAATGGTCCTGAGGGGGTCTACAAGGGTCTGGAGGCATTTAAAACTGTCCTGAGAGGCTCTAGAAGGGTCTGGGTGCCTTTATAAGGGTCCTGAGGGGCATTAGAATGGTCTGGGTGCCCTTATAAAAGCCCTGAGGGGAATTAGCAGGGTCTGGGGGACTTTAGAAGGCTCCTGAGGTGCTCTATAAGGGTCTGGGGGCCTTTAGAAGGGTCTTCAGGGGTTCTAGAGGGGTCTGGGGTAAATTAGAAAGGCCCTGAGGGGCATTAGAAGGGTCTGGGGGCCTTTAGAATGGAGCTGAGGGGGTCTAGAAGGGTCTGGAGGCATTTAAAACTGTCCTGAGAGGCTCTAGAAGGGTCTGGGTGCCTTTATAAGGGCCCTGAGGGGAATTAGCAGGGTCTGGGGGACTTTAGAAGGGTCCTGAGGGGCTCTATAAGGGTCTGGGGGCCTTTAGAAAGCTCCTGAGCGGCATTAGAAGTGTCTGGGTGCCTTTAGAATGCTCCTGAGGGGCAGTAGAATGGTCTGGGGACCTTTATAAAGGCCCTGACGGGTATTAGAATGGTCTGCGGGCCTTTAGAATTGACCTGAGGGGCTCTAGAATGGTCTGGGGGCCTTTATAAGGGTCCTGACGGGCTCTAGAAGGGTCTGGGAACCTTTATAAATTCCCTGAGGGGCATTAGAAGGGTCTGAAGGCCTTTAGAAGGGTCCTGAGGGGCATTAGAAGGGTCTGGTGGACTTGATAAGGGTCCTGAAAGGCATTAGAATGGTCTGGAGGCTTTTAGATGGGTCCTGAGGCAATCTAGAAGGGTCTAGGGGCCTTTACATGGGTCTTGAGGGTCATTAGAAGGGTGTGGAGGCCTTTAGAAAGGCCCTGAGGGGCTCTAGAAGGGTCTGGGGGCTATTAGAAGTGTCCTGAGGGGGTCCAGAAGGGTCTGGGGGCCTTTTTAAAGGCCCTCAGGGGGATTATATGGGTCTCGCGGCCTTTAGAAAGGCCCTGAGTGGCATTAGAAGGTTCTGGGTGCCTTTAGAAATGTCCTGAGGGGCTCTAGAAGGGTCTGGGGGCCTTTAGAAATGTCCTGAGGGGCATTAGAAGGGTATGGGGGTCTTTAGAAAGGCCCTGAGGGGCATTACAAGGGTCTCGGATCATATAGAAAGGGCCTGAGAGGTTCTAGAAGTGTCTGGGCTACTTTAGAAAGGCCCTGAGGGGCATTAGAAGGGTCTGGGGGCCTTTAGAAGGGTCCTGCGGGGCATTAGAAGGGTCTGGGTGCCCTTATAAAATACCTGAAAGGAATTAGCAGGGTCTGGGGGACTTTAGAAGGGTTCTGAGGGGCTCTATAAGGGTCTGCGGGCCTTTAGAAGGGTCTTCAGGGGCTCTAGAAGGGTCTGGGGACCTTTAGAAAGGCCCTGTAAGGCATTAGAAAGGTCTGGGGGCCTTTAGAATGCTCCTGAGGGGCAGTAGAAGGGTCTGGGGACCTTTATAAAGGCCCTGACGGGCATTAGAATAGTCTGTGGGCCTTTAGAAGTGTCCTGAAGGGCTCTAGAATGGTCTGGGGGCCTTTATAAGGGTCCTGACGGGCTCTAGAAGGGTCTGGGATCCTTTATAAATGCCCTGAGGGGTATTAGAAGGGTCTGAGGGCCTTTAGAAAGGTCCTGAGGGGCATTAGAAGGGTCTTGTGGCCTTGATAAGGGTCCTGAAAGGCATTAGAAGGGTCTGGGGCCTTTTAGATGGGTCCTGAGGCAATCTAGAAGGGTCTGGGGGCCTTTAGAAATGTCCTGAGGGGCATTAGAAGGATCTGGGGGCCTTTAAAAAGGCCCTGAGGGGCATTACAAGGGTCTGAGGTCATATAGAATGGCCCTGAGAAGTTCTAGAAGTGTCTGGGGTACTTTAGAAAGGCCCTTAGGGGCATTAGAAGGGTCTGGGGGCCTTTAGAATGGTCCTGAGGGGTTCTAGAAGGGTCTGGAGGCATTTAAAACTGTCCTGAGAGGCTCTAGAAGAGTCTGGGTGCCTTTATAAGGGTCCTGAGGGGCTTTAGAAGGGTCTGGGTGCCCTTATAAAAGCCCTGAGGGGAATTAGCAGGGTCTGGGGGACTTTAGAAGGGTCTTCAGGGGCTCTAGAAGGGTCTGGGGACCTTTAGAAATGCCCTGTCGGGCATTAGAAGGGTCTGGGGGCCTTTAGAATGCTCCTGAGGGGCTCTAGAAGGGTCTGGGAACCTTTATAAATTCCCTGAGGGGCATTAGAAGGGTCTGAGGGCCTTTAGAAAGGTCCTGAGGGGCATTAGAAGGGTCTTGTGGCCTTCATAAGGGTCCTGAAAGGCATTAGAAGGGTCTGGGGGCTTTTAGATGGGTCCTGAGGCAATCTAGAAGGGTCTAGGGGCCTTTAAATGGTTCTTGAGGGTCATTAGAAGGGTGTGGAGGCCTTGGGAAAGGCCCTGAAAGGCATTAGAAGGGTCTGGGGGCTTTTAGATAGGTCCTGAGGCAATCTAGAAGGGTCTGGGGGCCTTTACATGGGTCTTGATGGTCATTAGAAGGGTGTGGATGCCTTTAGAAAGGCCCTGAGAAGCCCTAGAAGGGTCTGGGGTCTATTAGAAGCGTACTGAGTGGGTCCAGAAGGGTCTGGGGGCCTTTTTAAAGGCCCTCAGGGGGATTATAAGGGTCTCGCGGCCTTTAGAAAGGCCCTGAGGGGCATTAGAAGCGTCTGGGGGCCTTTGGAATGGTCCTGAGGGGAGTCTAGAAGGGTCTGGAGGCATTTAAAACTGTCCTGAGAGGCTCTAGAAGGGTCCTGGTTCATTTATAAGGGTCCTGAGGGGCATTAGAAGATTCTGGGTGCCCTTATAAAAGCCCTGAGGGGAACTAGCAGGGTCTGGGGGACTTTAGAATCGTCCTGAGGGGCTCTATAAGGGTCTGGGGGCCTTTAGAAGGGTCTTCAGGGGCTCTAGAAGGGTCTGGGGACCTTTAGAAAGGCCCTGACGGGCATTAGAATGGTCTGCGGGCCTTTAGAATGGTCCTGAGGGGGTCTAGAAGGGTCTGGAGGCATTTAAAACTGTCTTGAGAGGCACTAGAAGGGTCTGGGTGCATTTAGAAATGTCCTGAGGGGCATTAGAAGGGTCTGGGGTCCTTTAGAAATGTCCTGAGGGGCATTAGAAGGATCTGGGGGACTTTAAAAAGGCCCTGAGGGGCATTACAAGGGTCTGAGGTCATATAGAAAGGCCCTGAGAGGTTCTAGAAGTGTCTGGGGTACTTTAGAAAGGCCCTGAGGGGCATTAGAAGGGTCTGCGGGCCTTTAGAAGGGTCCTGAGGGGCATTAGAAGTGTATGGGGGCCTTTAGAAAGGCCCTTAGGGTCATTACAAGGGTCTGGGGTCATATAGAAAGGCCCTGAGAGGTTCTAGAAGTGTCTGGGGTACTTTAGAAAGGCCATGAGGTGCATTAGAAGGGTCTGGGGGCCTTTAGAAGGGTCCTGAAGGGCATTAGAAGGGTCTGGGGGCCTTTAGAATGGTCCTCAGGGGGTCTAGAAGGGTCTGGAGGCATTTAAAACTGTCCTGAGAGGCTCTAGAACGGTCTGGGTGCCTTTATAAGGGTCCTGAGGGGCATTAGAAGTGTATGGGGGCCTTTAGAAAGGCCCTTAGGGTCATTACAAGGGTCTGGGGTCATATAGAAAGGCCCTGAGAGGTTCTAGAAGTGTCTGGGGTACTTTAGAAAGGCCATGAGGTGCATTAGAAGGGTCTGGGGGCCTTTAGAAGGGTCCTGAAGGGCATTAGAAGGGTCTGGGGGCCTTTAGAATGGTCCTCAGGGGGTCTAGAAGGGTCTGGAGGCATTTAAAACTGTCCTGAGAGGCTCTAGAACGGTCTGGGTGCCTTTATAAGGGTCCTGAGGGGCATTTGAAGGGTCCTGTGGCCCTTATAATAGCCCTGAGTGGAATTCGCAGGGTCTGGGGGACTTTAGAAGGGTCCTGAGGGGCATTAGAATGGTCTGGGCGCCTTTAGAAGGGTCCTAAAAGGCATTAGAAGGGTCTGGGGGCTTTTAGATGAGTCCTGCGCAATCTAGAAGGGTCTGGGGGCCTTTACATGTGTCTTGAGGGTCATTAGAAGGGTGTGGAGGCCTTTAGAAAGGCCCTGAGGGGCTGTAGAATGGTCTGGGGGCTATTAGAAGCGTCCTGAGGGGGTCCAGAAGGGTCTGGGGGCCTTTTTAAAGGTCCTTAGGGGGATTATAAGGGTCTCGCAGCCTTTAGAAAGGCCCTGAGTGGCATTAGAAGGTTCTGGGTGCCTTTAGAAATGTCCTGAGGGGCTCTAGAAGGGTATGGGGGCCTTTAGAAAGGCCCTGAGGGGCATTACAAGGGTCTCGGATCATATAGAAAGGGCCTGAGAGATTCTAGAAGTGTCTGGGGTACTTTAGAAAGGCCCTGAGGGGCATTAGAAGGGTCTGGGGGCCTTTAGAAGGGTCCTGCGGGGCATTAGAAGGGTCTGGGTGCCCTTATAATAGACCTGAAAGGAATTAGCAGGGTCTGGGGGACTTTAGAAGGGTCCTGAGGGGCTCTATAAGGGTCTGCGGGCCTTTAGAAGGGTCTTCAGGGGCTCTAGAAGGGTCTGGGGACCTTTAGAAAGGCCCTGTGGGGCATTAGAAAGTTCTGGGGGCCTTTAGAATGCTCCTGAGGGGCAGTAGAAGGGTCTGGGGACCTTTATAAAGGCCCTGACGGGCATTAGAATAGTCTGTGGGCCTTTAGAAGTGTCCTGAGGGGCTCTAGAATGGTCTGGGGGCCTTTATAAGGGTCCTGACGGGCTCTAGAAGGGTCTGGGATCCTTTATAAATGCCCTGAGGGGCATTACAAGGGTCTGAGGGCCTTTAGAAAGGTCCTGAGGGGCATTAGAAGGGTCTTGTGTCCTTGATAAGGGTCCTGAAAGGCATTAGAAGGGTCTGGGGCCTTTTAGATGGGTCCTGAGGCAATCTAGAAGGGTCTGGGGGCCTTTACATGGGTCTTGAGGGTCATTAGAAGGGTGTGGAGGCTTTTAAAAAGGCCCTGAAATGCATTAGAAGGGTCTGGGGGCTATTAGAAGCATCCTGACGGGGTCGCGGAGGGTCTGGGGGCCTTTTTAAAGGCCCTCAGGGGGATTATAAGGGTCTCGCAGCCTTTAGAAATGCCCTGAGTGGCATTAGAAGGTTCTGGGTGCCTTTAGAAATGTCCTGAGGGGCTCTTGAAGGGTCTGGGGGCCATTAGAAAAGTCCTGAGGGTCATTCGAAGGGTATGGGGGCCTTTAGATAGGCCGTGAGGGGCATTACAAGGGTCTGGGGTCATATAGAAAGGCCCTGAGAGGTTCTAGAAGTGTCTGGGGGCCTTTAGAATGGTCCTGAGGGGGTCTAGAAGGGTCTGGAGGCATTTAAAACTGTCCTGAGAGGCTCTAGAAGGGTCTGGGTGCCTTTATAAGGGTCCTGAGGGGCATTTGAAGGGTCTTGTGGCCCTTATAATAGCCCTGAGTGGAATTAGCAGGGTCTGGGGGACTTTAGAATGGTCCTGAGGGGCATTAGAATGGTCTGGGCGCCTTTAGAAGGGTCCTGAGGGGCATTAGAAGGGTCTGGGGGCTTTTAGATGGGTCCTGCGCAATCTAGAAGGGTCTGGGGGCTTTTACATGGGTCTTGAGGGTCATTAGAAGGGTGTGGAGGCCTTTAGAAAGGCCCTGAGGGGCTGTAGAATGGTCTGGGGGCTATTAGAAGCGTCCTGAGTGGGTCCAGAAGGGTCTGGGGGCCTTTTTAAAGGTCCTTAGGGGGATTATAAGGGTCTCGCAGCCTTTAGAAAGGCCCTGAGTGGCATTAGAAGGTTCTGGGTGCCTTCAGAAATGTCCTGAGGGGCTCTAGAAGGGTCTGGGGGCCTTTAGAAGGGTGTTCAGGGGCATTAGAAGGGTATGGGGGCCTTTAGAATGGCCCTGAGGGGCATTACAAGGGTCTGGGGTCATATAGAAAGGCCCTGAGAGGTTCTAGATTTGTCTGGGGTACTTTAGAAAGGCCCTGAGGGGCATTAGAAGGGTCTGGGGGCCTTTAGAATGGACCTGAGGGGGTCTAGAAGGGTCTGGAGGCATTTAAAACTGTCCTGAGAGGCTCTAGAAGGGTCTGGGTGCCTTTATAAGGGCCCTGAGGGGAATTAGCAGGGTCTGGGGGACCTTAGAAGGGTCCTGATGGGCTCTATAAGGGTCTGGGGGCCTTTAGAATGGTCCTGAGCGGCATTAGAAGGGTCTGGGTGCCTTTAGAATGCTCCTGAGGGGCAGTAGAAGGGTCTGGGGACCTTTATAAAGGCCCTGACGGGCATTAGAATGGTCTGCGGGCCTTTAGAAGTGTCCTGAGGGGCTCTAGAATGGTCTGGGGGCCTTTATAAGGGTCCTGACGGGCTCTAGAAGGGTCTGGGAACCTTTATAAATGCCCTGAGGGGCATTAGAAGGGTCTGAGGGCCTTTAGAAAGGTCCTGAGGGGCATTAGAAGGCTCTTGTGGCCTTCATAATGGTCCTGAAAGGCATTAGAAGGGTCTGGGGGCTTTTAGATGGGTCCTGAGGCAATCTAGAAGGGTCTAGGGGCCTTTACATGGGTCTTGAGGGTCATTAGAAGGGTGTGGAGGCCTTTAGAAAGGCGCTGAGGGGCTCTAGAAGGATCTGGGGGCTATTAGAAGCGTCCTGAGGGGGTCCAGAAGGGTCTGGGGGCCTTTTTAAAGGCCCTCAGGGGGATTATATGGGTCTCGCGGTCTTTAGAAAGGCCCTGAGTGGCATTAGAAGGGTCTGGGTGCCTTTAGAAATGTCCTGAGGGGCTCTAGAAGGGTCTGGGGGCCTTTAGATATGTCCTGAGGGGCTCTAGAAGGGTCTGGGGGCCTTTAGAAATGTCCTGAGGGGCATTAGAAGGGTATGGGGGTCTTTAGAAAGGCCCTGAGGGGCATTAGAATAGTCTGTGGGCCTTTAGAAGTGTCCTGAGGGGCTCTAGAATGGTCTGGGGGCCTTTATAAGGGTCCTGACGGGCTCTAGAAGGGTCTGGGATCCTTTATAAATGCCCTGAGGGGCTTTACAAGGGTCTGAAAGCCTTTAGAAAGGTCCTGAGGGGCATTAGAAGGGTCTTGTGTCCTTGATAAGGGTCCTGAAAGGCATTAGAAGGGTCTGGGGCCTTTTAGATGGGTCCTGAGGCAATCTAGAAGGGTCTGGGGACCTTTACATGGGTCTTGAGGGTCATTAGAAGGGTGTGGAGGCTTTTAGAAAGGCCCTGAAATGCATTAGAAGGGTCTGGGGGCTATTAGAAGCATCCTGAGGGGGTCGCGGAGGGTCTGGGGGCCTTTTTAAAGGCCCTCAGGGGGATTATAATGGTCTCGCGGCCTTTAGAAAGGCCCTGAGTGGCATAAGAAGGTTCTGGGTGCCTTTAGAAATGTCCTGAGGGGCTCTTGAAGGGTCTGGGGGCCATTAGAAAAGTCCTGAGGGTCATTCGAAGGGTATGGGGGCCTTTAGAAAGGCCGTGAGGGGCATTACAAGGGTCTGGGGTCATATAGAAAGGCCCTGAGAGGTTCTAGAAGTGTCTGGGGTACTTTAGAAAGGCCCTGAGGGGCATTAGAAGGGTCTGGGGGCCTTTAGAATGGTCCTGAGGAGGTCTAGAAGGGTCTGGAGGCATTTAAAACTGTCCTGAGAGGCTCTAGAAGGGTCTGGGTGCCTTTATAAGGGTCCTGAGAGGCATTTGAAGGGTCTTGTGGCCCTTATAATAGCCCTGAGTGGAATTAGCAGGGTCTGGGGGACTTTAGAATGGTCCTGAGGGGCATTAGAATGGTCTGTTCGCCTTTGGAAGGGTCCTGAGGGGCATTAGAAGGGTCTGGGGGCCTTTAGAATGGACCTGAGGGGGTCTAGAAGGGTCTGGAGGCATTTAAAACTGTCCTGAGAGGCTCTAGAAGGGTCTGGGTGCCTTTATAAGGGCCCTGAGGGGAATTAGCAGGGTCTGGGGGACTTTAGAAGGGTCCTGAGGGGCTCTATAAGGGTCTGGGGGCCTTTAGAAAGGTCCTGAGCGGCATTAGAAGGGTCTGGGTGCCTTTAGAATGCTCCTGAGGGGCAGTAGAAGGGTCTGGGGACCTTTATAAAGGCCCTGACGGGCATTAGAATGGTCTGCGGGCCTTTAGAAGTGTCCTGAGGGGCTCTAGAATGGTCTGGGGGCCTTTATAAGGGTCCTGACGGGCTCTAGAAGGGTCTGGGAACCTTTATAAATGCCCTGAGGGGCATTAGAAGGGTCTGAGGGCCTTTAGAAAGGTCCTGAGGGGCATTAGAAGGGTCTTGTGGCCTTCATAAGGGTCCTGAAAGGCATTAGAAGGGTCTGGGGGCTTTTAGATGGGTCCTGAGGCAATCTAGAAGGGTCTAGGGGCCTTTACATGGGTCTTGAGGGTCATTAGAAGGGTGTGGAGGCCTTTAGAAAGGCCCTGAGGGGCTCTAGAAGGGTCTGGGGGCTATTAGAAGTGTCCTGAGGGGGTCCAGAAGGGTCTGGGGGCCTTTTTAAAGGCCCTCATGGGGATTATATGGGTCTCGGGGCCTTTAGAAAGGCCCTGAGTGGCATTAGAAGGGTCTGGGTGCCTTTAGAAATGTCCTGAGGGGCTCTAGAAAGGTCTGGGGGCCTTTAGATATGTCCTGAGGGGCTCTAGAAGGGTCTGGGGGCCTTTAGAAATGTCCTGAGGGGCATTAGAAGGGTATGGGGGTCTTTAGAAAGGCCCTGAGGGGCATTACAAGGGTCTCGGATCATATAGTAAGGGCCTGAGAGGTTCTAGAAGTGTCTGGGGTACTTTAGAAAGGCCCTGAGGGGCATTAGAAGGGTCTGGGGGCCTTTAGAATGGTCCTGAGGGGTTCTAGAAGGGTCTGGAGGCATTTAAAACTGTCCTGAGAGGCTCTCGAAGGGTCTGGGTGCCTTTATAAGGGTCCTGAGGGGCTTTAGAAGGGTCTGGGTGCCCTTATAAAAGCCCTGAGGGGAATTAGAAGGGTCTGGGGGACTTTAGAAGGGTCTTCAGGGGCTCTAGAAAGGGCTGGGGACCTTTAGAAATGCCCTGTCGGGCATTAGAAGGGTCTGGGGGCCTTTAGAATGCTCCTGAGGGGCTCTAGAAGGGTCTGGGAACCTTTATAAATGCCCTGAGGGGCATTAGAAGGGTCTGAGGGCCTTTAGAAAGGTCCTGAGGGGCATTAGAAGGGTCTTGTGGCCTTCATAAGGGTCCTGAAAGGCATTAGAAGGGTCTGGGGGCTTTTAGATGGGTCCTGAGGCAATCTAGAAGGGTCTGGGGGCCTTTACATGGGTCTTGAGGGTCATTAGAAGGGTGTGGAGTCCTTTAGAAAGGCCCTGAGGAGCTCTAGAAGGGTCTGGGGTCTATTAGAAGCGTCCTGAGGGGGTCCAGAAGGGTCTGGGGGCCTTTTTAAAGGCCCTCAGGTGGATTATAAGGGTCTCGCGGCCTTTAGAAAGGCCCTGAGGGGCATTATAAGCGTCTGGGGGCCTTTAGAATGGTCCTGAGGGGAGTCTAGAAGGGTCTGGAGGCATTTAAAACTGTCCTGAGAGGCTCTAGAAGGGTCCTGGTGCATTTATAAGGGTCCTGAGGGGCATTAGAAGATTCTGGGTGCCCTTATAAAAGCCCTGAGGGGAACTAGCAGGGTCTGGGGGACTTTAGAATGGTCCTGAGGGGCTCTATAAGGGTCTGGGGGCCTTTAGAAAGGCCCTGTGGGGCATTAGAAGGGTCTGGGGGCCTTTAGAATGCTCCTGAGGGGCAGTAGAAGGGTCTGGGGACATTTATAAAGGCCCTGACGGGCATTAGAATGGTCTGCGGGCCTTTAGAATGGTCCTGAGGGGGTCTAGAAGGGTCTGGAGGCATTTAGAAATGTCCTGAGGGGCATTAGAAGGGTCTGGGGGCCTTTAGAAATGTCCTGAGGGGCATTAGAAGGATCTGGGGGACTTTAAAAAGGCCCTGAGGGGCATTACAAGGGTCTGAGGTCATATAGAAAGGCCCTGAGAGGTTCTAGAAATGTCTGGGGTACTTTAGAAAGGCCCTGAGGGGCATTAGAAGGGTCTGGGGGCCTTTAGAAAGGCCCTGAGGGACATTAGAAGGGTCTGGGGGCCTTTAGAATGGTCCTGAGGCGGTCTAGAAGGGTCTGGAGGCATTTAAAACTGTCCTGAGAGGCTCTAGAAGGATCTGGGTGCCCTTATAAGGGTCCTAACGGGCATTAGAAGGGTCTGGGTGCCCTTATAAAAGCCCTGAGAGGAATTAGCAGGGTCTGGGGGACTTTAGAAGGGTCCTGAGGGGCTCTATAATGGTCTGGGGGCCTTTTGAAGGGTCTTCAGGGGCTCTAGAAGGGTCTGGGGACCTTTAGAAAGGCCCTGTGGGGCATTAGAAGGGTCTGGGGGCCTTTAGAATGCTCCTGAGGGGCAGTAGAAGGGTCTGGGGACCTTTATAAGGGTCCTGACGGGCTCTAGAAGGGTCTGGGAACCTTTATAAATGCCCTGAGGGGCATTAGAAGGGTCTGAGGGCCTTTAGAAAGGTCCTGAGGGGCATTAGAAGGGTCTTGTGGCCTTGATAAGGGTCCTGAAAGGCATTAGAAGGGTCTGGGGGCTTTTAGATGGGTCCTGAGGCAATCTAGAAGGGTCTAGGGGCCTTTACATGGGTCTTGAGGGTCATTAGAAGGGTGTGGAGGCCTTTAGAAAGGCCCTGAGGGGCTCTAGAAGGGTCTGGGGGCTATTAGAAGCATCCTGAGGGGGTCCAGAAGTGTCTGGGGGCCTTTTTAAAGGCCCTCAGGGGGATTATAAGGGTCTCGCGGCCTTTAGAAAGGCCCTGAGTGGCATTACAAGGGTCTGGGGTCATATAGAAAGGCCCTGAGAGGTTCTAGAAGTGTCTGGGGTATTTTAGAAAGGCCCTGAAGGGCATTAGAAGGGTCTGGGGGCCTTTAGAATGGTCCTGAGGGGGTCTTGAAGGGTCTGGAGGCATTTAAAACTGTCCTGAGAGGATCTAGAAGGGTCTGGGTGCCTTTATAAGGGTCCTGAGGGGCATTAGAAGGGTGTGGGTGCCCTTATAAAAGCCCTGAGGGGAATTAGCTGGGTCTGGGGGACTTTAGAAGGGTCCTGAGGGGCTCTGTAAGGGTCTGGGGGCCTTTAGAAGGGTCTTCAGGGGCTCTAGAAGGGTCTGGGGACCTTTAGAAAGGCCCTGTGGGGCATTAGAAGGGTCTGGGGGCCTTTAGAATGATCCTGAGGGGCAGTAGAAGGGTCTGGGGACATTTATAAAGGCCCTGACAGACATTAGAATGGTCTGCGGGATTTAGAAGTGTCCTGAGGGGCTTTAGAATGGTCTGGGGGCCTTTATAAGTGTCCTGACAGGCTCTAGAAGGGTCTGGGAACCTTTATAAATGCCCTGAGGGGCATTAGAAGGGTCTGAGGGCCTTTAGAAAGGTCCTGAGGGGCATTAGAAGGGTCTTGTGGCCTTGATAAGGGTCCTGAAAGGCATTAGGAGGGTCTGGGGCCTTTTAGATGGGTCCTGAGGCAATCTAGAAGGGTCTGGGGGCCTTTACATGGGTCTTGAGGGTCATTAGAAGGGTGTGGATGCTTTTAGAAAGGCCCTGAAATGCATTAGAAGGGTCTGGGGGCTATTAGAAGCATCCTGAGGGGGTCCCGGAGGGTCTGGGGGCTTTTTAAAGGCCCTCAGGGGGATTATAAGGGTCTCGGGGCCTTTAGAAAGGCCCTGAGTGGCATTAGAAGGGTCTGGGTGCCTTTAGAAATGTCCTGAGGGGCTCTAGAAGGGTCTGGGGGCCTTTAGAAATGTCCTGAGGGGCATTAGAAGGATCTGGGGGCCTTTAAAAAGGCCCTGAGGGGCATTACAAGGGTCTGAGGTCATATAGAAAGGCCCTGAGAGGTTCTAGAAATGTCTGGGGTACTTTAGAAAGGCCCTGAGCGGCATTAGAAGGGTCTGGGGGCCTTTAGAAAGGCCCTGAGGGACATTAGAAGGGTCTGGGGGCCTTTAGAATGGTCCTGAGGGTGTCTAGAAGGGTCTGGAGGCATTTAAAACTGTCCTGAGAGGCTCTAGAAGGATCTGGGTGCCTTTATAAGGGTCCTAACGGGCATTAGAAGGGTCTGGGTGCCCTTATAAAAGCCCTGAGAGGAATTAGCAGGGTCTGGGGGACTTTAGAAGGGTCCTGAGGGGCTCTATAATGGTCTGGGGGCCTTTTGAAGAGTCTTCAGGGGCTCTAGAAGGGTCTGGGGACCTTCAGAAAGGCCCTGTGGGGCATTAGAAGGGTCTGGGGGCCTTTAGAATGCTCATGAGGGGCAGTAGAAGGGTCTGGGGACCTTTATAAGGGTCCTGATGGGCTCTAGAAGGGTCTGGGAACCTTTATAAATGCCCTGAGGGGCATTAGAAGGGTCTGAGGGCCTTTAGAACGGTCCTGAGGGGCATTAGAAGGGTCTTGTGGCCTTGATAAGGGTCCTGAAAGGCATTAGAAGGGTCTGGGGGCTTTTAGATGGGTCCTGAGGCAATCTAGAAGGGTCTAGGGGTGTTTACATGGGTCTTGAGGGTCATTAGAAGGGTGTGGAGGCCTTTAGAAAGGCCCTGAAAAACATTAGAAGGGTCTGGGGGCTTTTAGATGGGTCCTGAGGCAATCTAGAAGGGTCTGGGGGCCTTTACATGGGTCTTGAGGGTCATTAGAAGGGTGTGGAGGCCTTTAGAAAGGCCCTGAGGGGCTCTAGAAGGGTCTGGGGGCTATTAGAAGCGTCCTGAGAGGGTCCAGAAGGGTCTGGGGGCCTTTTTAAAGGCCCTCAGGGGGATTATAACGGTCTCGCGGCTTTTAGAATTGCCCTGAGTGGCATTACAAGGGTCTGGGGTCATATAGAAAGGCCCTGAGAAGTTCTAGAAGTGTCTGGGGTACTTTAGAAAGGCCTTGAGGGGCATTAGAAGGGTCTGGGGGCCTTTAGAATGGTCCTGAGGGGTTCTAGAAGGGTCTGGAGGCTTTTAAAACTGTCCTGAGAGGCTCTAGAAGGGTCTGGGTGCCTTTATAAGGGTCCTGAGGGGATTTAGAAGGGTCTGGGTGCCCTTATAAAAGCCCTGAGGGGAATTAGCAGGGTCTGGGGGACTTTAGAAGGGTCTTCAGAGGCTCTATAAGGGTCTGGGGACCTTTAGAAAGGCCCTGTCGGGCATTAGAAGGGTCTGGGGGCCTTTATAAGGGTCCTGACGGGCTCTAGAAGGGTCTGGGAACCTTTATAAATGCCCTGAGGGGCATTAGAAGGGTCTGAGGGCCTTTAGAAAGGTCCTGAGGGGCATTAGAAGGGTCTTGTGGCCTTCATAAGGGTCCTGAAAGGCATTAGAAGGGTCTGGGGGCTTTTAGATGGGTCCTGAGGCAATCTAGAAGGGTCTAGGGGCCTTTAAATGGTTCTTGAGGGTCATTAGAAGGGTGTGGAGGCCTTTGGAAAGGCCCTGAAAGGCATTAGAAGGGTCTGGGGGCTTTTAGATAGGTCCTGAGGCAATCTAGAAGGGTCTGGGGGCCTTTACATGGGTCTTGAGGGTCATTAGAAGGGTGTGGATGCCTTTAGAAAGGCCCTGAGGAGCTCTAGAAGGGTCTGGGGTCTATTAGAAGCGTCCTGAGGGGGTCCAGAAGGGTCTGTGGGCCTTTTTAAAGGCCCTCAGGGGGATTATAAGGGTCTCGCGGCCTTAAGAAAGGCCCTGAGGGGCATTAGAAGCGTCTGGGGGCCTTTAGAATGGTCCTGAGGGGAGTCTAGAAGGGTCTGGAGGAATTTAAAACTGTCCTGAGAGGCTCTAGAAGGGTCCTGGTGCCTTTATAATGGTCCTGAGGGGCATTAGAAGATTCTGGGTGCCCTTATAAAAGCCCTGAGGGGAACTAGCAGGGTCTGGGGGACTTTAGAATGGTCCTGAGGGGCTCTATAAGGGTCTGGGGGCCTTTAGAAGGGTCTTCAGGGGCTCTAGAAGGGTCTGGGGACCTTTAGAAAGGCCCTGTGGGGCATTAGAAGGGTCTGGGGGCCTTTAGAATGGTCCTGAGGGGGTCTACAAGGGTCTGGAGGCATTTAAAACTGTCCTGAGAGGCTCTAGAAGGGTCTGGGTGCCTTTATAAGGGTCCTGAGGGGCATTAGAATGGTCTGGGTGCCCTTATAAAAGCCCTGATGGGAATTAGCAGGGTCTGGGGGACTTTAGAAGGCTCCTGAGGTGCTCTATAAGGGTCTGGGGGCCTTTAGAAGGGTCTTCAGGGGTTCTAGAGGGGTCTGGGGTAAATTAGAAAGGCCCTGAGGGGCATTAGAAGGGTCTGGGGGCCTTTAGAATGGACCTGAGGGGGTCTAGAAGGGTCTGGAGGCATTTAAAACTGTCCTGAGAGGCTCTAGAAGGGTCTGGGTGCCTTTATAAGGGCCCTGAGGGGAATTAGCAGGGTCTGGGGGACTTTAGAAGGGTCCTGAGGGGCTCTATAAGGGTCTGGGGGCCTTTAGAAAGCTCCTGAGCGGCATTAGAAGGGTCTGGGTGCCTTTAGAATGCTCCTGAGGGGCAGTAGAATGGTCTGGGGACCTTTATAAAGGCCCTGACGGGTATTAGAATGGTCTGCGGGCCTTTAGAATTGACCTGAGGGGCTCTAGAATGGTCTGGGGGCCCTTATAAGGGTCCTGACGGGCTCTAGAAGGGTCTGGGAACCTTTATAAATTCCCTGAGGGGCATTAGAAGGGTCTGAAGGCCTTTAGAATGGTCCTGAGGGGCATTAGAAGGGTCTGGTGGACTTGATAAGGGTCCTGAAAGGCATTAGAATGGTCTGGAGGCTTTTAGATGGGTCCTGAGGCAATCTAGAAGGGTCTAGGGGCCTTTACATGGTTCTTGAGGGTCATTAGAAGGGTGTGGAGGCCTTGGGAAAGGCCCTGAGTGGCATTAGAAGGGTCTGGGTGCCTTTAGAAATGAGGTGAGGGGCATTACAAAAGTATGGGGGCCTTTAGAAAGGCCCTGAGGGGCATTAGAAGGGTCTGGGGGCCTTTAGAATGGTCCTGAGGGGGGTCTAGAATCGTCTGGAGGCATTTAAAACTGTCCTGAGAGGCTCTAGAAGGGTCTGGGTGCCTTTATAAGGGTCCTGAGGAGCATTAGAAGGGTCTGGGTGCCCTTATAAAAGCCCTGCGGGGAATTAGCAGGGTCTGGGGGAATTTAGAAGGGTCCTGAAGGGCTCTATAAGGGTCTGGGGGCCTTTAGAAGGGTCTTCAGGGGCTCTAGAAGGGTCTGGGGACCTTTAGAAAGGCCCTGTGGGGCATTAGAAGGGTCTGGGGGCCTTTAGAGTGCTCCTGAGGGGCAGTAGAAGGGTCTGGGGTCCTTTAGAAAGGCCCTGACGGGCATTAGAATGGTCTGCGGGCCTTTAGAAGTGTCCTGAGGGGCTCTAGAATGGTCTGGGGGCCTTTATAAGGGTCCTGACGGGCTCTAGAAGGGTCTGGGAACCTTTATAAATGCCCTGAGGGGCATTAGAAGGGTCTGAGGTCCTTTCGAAAGGTCCTGAGGGGCATTAGAAGGGTCTTGTGGCCTTCATAAGGGTCCTGAAAGGCATTAGAAGGGTCTGGGGGCTTTTAGATGGGTCCTAAGGCAATCTAGAAGGGTCTAGGGGCGTTTACATGGGCCTTGAGGGGCATTAGAATGGTCTGAGGGCCTTTAGAAGGGTCCTGAGGGGCATTAGAAGGGTCTGGGGGCTTTTAGATGGGTCCTGAGGCAATCTAGAATGGTCTGGGGGCCTTTACATGGGTCTTCAGGGTCATTAGAAGGGTGTGGAGGCCTTTAGAAAGGCGCTGAGGGGCTCTAGAAGGGTCTGGGTGCTATTAGAAGCGTCCTGAGGGGGTCCAGAAGGGTCTGAGGGCCTTTTTAAAGGCCCTCAGGTGGATTATAATGGTCTCGCGGCCTTTAGAAAGGCCCTGAGTGGCATTAGAAGGGTCTGGGTGCCTTTAGAAATGACCTGAGGGGCATTAGAAGGGTATGGGAGCCTTTAGAAAGGCCCTGAGGGGCATTAGAAAGGTCTGGGGGCCTTTAGAATGGTCCTGAGGGGGTCTAGAAGGGTCTGGAGGCATTTAAAACTGTCCTGAGAGGCTCTAGAAGGGTCTGGGTGCCTTTATAAGGGTCCTGAGGGGCTTTAGAAGGGTCTGGGTGCCCTTATAAAAGCCCTGAGCGGAATTAGCAGGGTCTGGGGGACTTTAGAAGGGTCCTGAGGTGCTCTATAAGGGTCTGGGGGCCTTTAGAAGGGTCTTCAGGGGCTCTATAAGGGTCTGGGGACCTTTAGAAAGGCCCTGTGGGGCATTAGAAGGGTCTGGGGGCCTTTAGAATGCTCTTGAGGGGCAGTAGAAGGGTCTGGGGACCTTTATAAGGGTCCTGACGGGCTCTAGAAGGGTCTGAGGGCCTTTAGAAAGGTCCTGAGGGGCATTAGAATGGTCTTGTGGCCTTCAAAATGGTCCTGAAAGGCATTGGAAGGGTCTGGGGGCTTTTAGATGGGTCCTGAGGCAATCTAGAAAGGTCTAGGGGCCTTTACATGGGTCTTGAGGGTCATTAGAAGGGTGTGGAGGCCTTTAGAAAGGCCCTGAAAGGCATTAGAAGGGTCTGGGTGCTTTTAGATGGGTCCTGAGGCAATCTAGAAGGGTCTGGGGGCCTTTACATGGGTCTTGAGGGTCATTAGAAGGGTGTGGAGGCCTTTAGAAAGGCCCTGAGGGGCACTAGAAGGGTCTGGGGGCTATTAGAAGCGACCTGAGGGGGTCTAGAAGGGTCTGGGGGTTTTTAGAAATGACCTGAGTTGCATTAGAAGGGTATGGGGGCCTTTAGAAAGGCCCTGATGGGCATTAGAAGGGTATGGGGGCCTTTCGAATGGTCCTGAGGGGGTCTAGAAGGGTCTGGAGGCATTTAAAACTGTCCTGAGAGGCTCTAGAAGGGTCTGGGTGCCTTTATAAGGGTCCTGAGGGGCATTAGAAGGGTCTGGGTGCCCTTATAAAAGCCCTGAGGGGAATTAGCTAGGTCTGGGGGACTTTAGAAGGGTCCTGAGGGGCTCTATAAGTGTCTGGGGGCCTTTAGAAGGGTCTTCAGGGGCTCTAGAAGGGTCTGGGGACCTTTAGAAAGGCCCTGTGGGGCATTAGAATGGTCTGCGGGCCTTTAGAAGTGTCCTGAGTGGCTCTAGAATGGTCTGGGGGCCTTTATATGGGTCCTGACAGGCTCTAGAAGGGTCTGGGAACCTTTATAAATGCCCTTAGGGGCATTAGAAGGGTCTGAGGGCCTTTAGAAAGGTCCTGAAGGGCATTAGAAGGGTCTTGTGTCCTTCATAAAGGTCCTGAAAGGCATTAGAAGGGTCTTGGGGCTTTTAGATGGGTCCTGAGGCAATCTAGAAGGGTCTAGGGGCCTTTACATGGGTCTTGAGGGGCATTAGAAGGGTCTGAGGGCCTTTAGAAGGGTCCTGAGGGGCTCTAGAAGGGTCTTGGGGCTATTAGAAATGTCCTGAGGGGGTCCAGAAGGGTCTGGGGGCCTTTTTAAAGGCCCTCAGGGGGATTATAATGGTCTGGCGGCTTTTAGAAAGGCCCTGAGTGGCATTACAAGGTTCTGGGGTCATATAGAAAGGCCCTGAGAAGTTCTAGAAGTGTCTGGGGTACTTTAGAAATGCCCTGAGGGGCATTAGAAGGGTCTGGGGGCCTTTAGAATTGTCCTGAGGGGTTCTAGAAGGGTCTGGAGGCATTTAAAACTGTCCTGAGAGGCTCTAGAAGGGTCTGGGTGCCTTTATAAGGGTCCTGAGGGGCTTTAGAAGGGTCTGGGTGCCCTTATAAAAGCCCTGAGGGGAATTAGCAAGGTCTGGGGGACTTTAGAAGGGTCCTGAGGGGCTCTATAAGGGTCTGGGGGCCCTTAGAAGGGTCTTCAGGGGCTCTAGAAGGGTCTGGGGACCTTTAGAAAGGCCCTGTCGGGCATTAGAAAGGTCTGGGGACCTTTAGAATGCTCCTGAGGGGCTCTATAAGGGTCTGGGGACCTTTATAAATGACCTGAGGGGCATTAGAAGAGTCTGAGGGCCTTTAGAAAGGTCCTGAGGGTCATTAGAAGGGTCTTGTGGCCTTCCTAAGGGTCCTGAAAGGCATTAGAAGGGTCTGGGGGCTTTTAGATGGGTCCTGAGGCAATCTAGAAGGGTCTAGTGGCCTTTACATGGGTCTTGAGGGTCATTAGAAGGGTGTGGAGGCCTTTAGAAAGGCCCTGAAAGGCATTAGAAGGGTCTGGGGCTATTAGATGGGTCCTTAGGCAATCTAGAAGGGTCTGGGGGCCTTTACATGGGTCTTGAGGGTCATTAGAAGGGTGTGGAGGCCTTTAGAAAGGCCCTGAGGGCCTCTAGAAGGGTCTGGGGGCTATTAGAAGCGTCCTGAGCGGGTCCAGAAGGGTATGGGGGCCTTTTTAAAGGCCCTCAGGGGGATTATAAGGGTCTGGCGGCTTTTAGAAAGGCCCTGAGTGGCATTACAAGGGTCTGGGGTCATATAGAAAGGCCCTGAGAGGTTCTAGAAGTGTCTGGGGTACTTTAGAAAGGCCCTGAGGGGCATTAGATGGGTCTGGGGGCCTTTAGAATGGTCCTGAGGGGGTCTAGAAGGGTCTCGAGGCATTTAAAACTGTCCTGAGAGGCTCTAGAAGGGTCTGGGTGCCTTTATAAGGGTCATGAGGGGCATTAGAAGGGTCTGGGTGCCCTTATAAAAGCCCTGAGGGGAATTAGCAGGGTCTGGGGGACTTTAGAAGGGTCCTGAGGGGCTCTATAAGGGTCTGGGGGCCTTTAGAAGGGTCTTCAGGGGCTCTAGAAGGGTCTGGGGACCTTTAGAAAGGCCCTGTGGGGCATTAGAAGGGTCTGGGGACCTTTAGAATGCTCCTGAGGGGCAGTAGAAGGGTCTGGGGTCCTTTATAAAGGCCCTGACGGGCATTAGAATGGTCTGCGGGCCTTTAGAAGTGTCCTGAGGGGCTCTAGAATGGTCTGGGGGCCTTTATAAGGGTCCTGACGGGCTCTAGAATGGTCTGGGGGCCTTTATAAGGGTCCTGACAGGCTCTAGAATGGTCTGGGAACCTTTATAACTGCCCTGAGGGGCATTAGAAGGGTCTGAGGGCCTTTAGAAAGGTCCTGAGGGGCATTAGAAGGGTCTTGTGGCCTTCATAAGGGTCCTGAAAGGCATTAGAAGGGTCTGGGGGCTTTTAGATGGGTCCTAAGGCAATCTAGAAGGGTCTAGGGGCCTTTACATGGGCCTTGAGGGGCATTAGAATGGTCTGAGGGCCTTTAGAAGGGTCCTCAGGGGCATTAGAAGGCTCTGGGGGCTTTTAGATGGGTCCTGAGGCAATCTAGAAGGGTCTGGGGGCCTTTACATGGGTCTTGAGGGTCATTAGAAGAGTGTGGATGCCTTTAGAAAGGCGCTGAGGGGCTCTAGAAGGGTCTGGGGGCTATTAGAAGCGTCCTGAGGGGGTCCAGAAGGGTCTGGGGGCCTTTTTAAAGGCCCTCAGGGGGATTATAAGGGTCTGGCGGCTTTTAGAAAGGCCCTGAGTGGCATTACAAGGGTCTGGGGTCATATAGAAAGGCCCTGAGAGGTTCTAGAAGTGTCTGGGGTACTTTAGAAATGCCCTGAGGGGCATTAGAAGGGTCTGGGGGCCTTTAGAATGGTCCTGAGGGGTTCTAGAAGGGTCTGGAGGCATTTAAAACTGTCCTGAGAGGCTCTAGAAGGGTCTGGGTGCCTTTATAAGGGTCCTGAGGGGCATTAGAAGGGTCTGGGTGCCCTTATAAAAGCCCTGAGCGGAATTAGCAGGGTCTGGGGGACTTTAGAAGGGTCCTGAGGGGGTCTATAAGGGTCTGGGGGCCCTTAGAAGGGTCTTCAGGGGCTCTAGAAGGGTCTGGGGACCTTTAGAAAGGCCCTGTCGGGCATTAGAAGGGTCTGGGAACCTTTAGAATGCTCCTGAGGGGCAGTAGAATGGTCTGGGGACCTTTATAAGTGTCCTGACTGGCTCTAGAAGGGTCTGGGAACCTTTATAAATGCCCTGAGGGGCATTAGAAGGGTCTGAGGGCCTTTAGAAAGGTCCTGAGGGTCATTAGAAGGGTCTTGTGGCCTTCATAAGGGTCCTGAAAGGCATTAGAAGGGTCTGGGGGCTTTTAGATGGGTCCTGAGGCAATCTAGAAGGGTCTAGGGGCCTTTACATGGGTCTTGAGGGTCATTAGAAGGGTGTGGAGGCCTTTAGAAAGGCCCTGAAAGGCATTAGAAGGGTCTGGGGCTATTAGATGGGTCCTTAGGCAATCTAGAAGGGTCTGGGGGCCTTTACATGGGTCTTGAGGGTCATTAGAAGGGTGTGGAGGCCTTTAGAAAGGCCCTGAGGGCCTCTAGAAGGGTCTGGGGGCTATTAGAAGCGTCCTGACGGGGTCCAGAAGGGTCTGGGGGCCTTTTTAAAGGATCTCAGGGGGATTATAAGGGTCTTGTGGCCTTTAGAAAGGCCCTGAGTGGCATTACAAGGGTCTGGGGTCATATAGAAAGGCCCTCAGAGGTTCTAGAAGTGTCTGGGGTACTTTAGAAAGGCCCTGAGGGGCATTAGAAGGGTCTGGGGGCCTTTAGAATGGTCCTGAGGGGGTCTAGAAGGGTCTGGAGGCATTTAAAACTGTCCTGAGAGGCTCTAGAAGGGTCTGGGTGCCTTTATAAGGGTCCTGAGGGGCATTAGAAGGGTCTGGGTGCCCTTATAAAAGCCCTGATGGGAATTAGCAGGGTCTGGGGGACTTTAGAAGGGTCCTGAGGGGCTCTATAAGTGTCTGGGGGCCTTTAGAAGGGTCTTCAGGGGCTCTAGAAGGGTCTGGGGACCTTTAGAAAGGCCCTGTGGGGCATTAGAAGGGTCTGGGGGCCTTTAGAATGCTCCTGAGGGGCAGTAGAATGGTCTGGGGACCTTTATAAAGGCCCTGACGGGCATTAGAATGGTCTGCGGGCCTTTAGAAGTGTCCTGAGGGGCTCTAGAATGGTCTGGGGGCCTTTATATGGGTCCTGACAGGCTCTAGAAGGGTCTGGGAACCTTTATAAATGCCCTGAGGGGCATTAGAAGGGTCTGAGGGCCTTTAGAAAGGTCCTGAAGGGCATTAGAAGGGTCTTGTGTCCTTCATAAAGGTCCTGAAAGGCATTAGAAGGGTCTTGGGGCTTTTAGATGGGTCCTGAGGCAATCTAGAAGGGTCTAGGGGCCTTTACATGGGTCTTGAGGGGCATTAGAAGGGTCTGAGGGCCTTTAGAAGGGTCCTGAGGGGCATTAGAAGGGTCTGGGGGCTTTTAGATTGGTCCTGAGGCAATCTAGAAGGGTCTGGGGGCCTTTACATGGGTCTTGAGGGTCATTAGAAGGGTGTGGAGGCCTTTAGAAAGGCCCTGAGGGGCTCTAGAAGGGTCTTGGGGCTATTAGAAGCGTCCTGAGGGGGTCCAGAAGGGTCTGGGGGCCTTTTTAAAGGCCCTCAGGGGGATTATAAGGGTCTGGCGGCTTTTAGAAAGGCCCTGAGTGGCATTACAAGGTTCTGGGGTCATATAGAAAGGCCCTGAGAAGTTCTAGAAGTGTCTGGGGTACTTTAGAAATGCCCTGAGGGGCATTAGAAGGGTCTGGGGGCCTTTAGAATTGTCCTGAGGGGTTCTAGAAGGGTCTGGAGGCATTTAAAACTGTCCTGAGAGGCTCTAGAAGGGTCTGGGTGCCTTTATAAGGGTCCTGAGGGGCTTTAGAAGGGTCTGGGTGCCCTTATAAAAGCCCTGAGGGGAATTAGCAGGGTCTGGGGGACTTTAGAAGGGTCCTGAGGGGCTCTATAAGGGTCTGGGGGCCCTTAGAAGGGTCTTCAGGGGCTCTAGAAGGGTCTGGGGACCTTTAGAAAGGCCCTGTCGGGCATTAGAAGGGTCTGGGGACCTTTAGAATGCTCCTGAGGGGCTCTATAAGGGTCTGGGGACCTTTATAAATGACCTGAGGGGCATTAGAAGAGTCTGAGGGCCTTTAGAAAGGTCCTGAGGGTCATTAGAAGGGTCTTGTGGCCTTCCTAAGGGTCCTGAAAGGCATTAGAAGGGTCTGGGGGCTTTTAGATGGGTCCTGAGGCAATCTAGAAGGGTCTAGTGGCCTTTACATGGGTCTTGAGGGTCATTAGAAGGGTGTGGAGGCCTTTACAAAGGCCCTGAAAGGCATTAGAAGGGTCTGGGGCTATTAGATGGGTCCTTAGGCAATCTAGAAGGGTCTGGGGGCCTTTACATGGGTCTTGAGGGTCATTAGAAGGGTGTGGAGGCCTTTAGAAAGGCCCTGAGGGCCTCTAGAAGGGTCTGGGGGCTATTAGAAGCGTACTGAGCGGGTCCAGAAGGGTCTGGGGGCCTTTTTAAAGGCCCTCAGGGGGATTATAAGGGTCTGGCGGCTTTTAGAAAGGCCCTGAGTGGCATTACAAGGGTCTGGGGTCATATAGAAAGGCCCTGAGAGGTTCTAGAAGTGTCTGGGGTACTTTAGAAAGGCCCTGAGGGGCATTAGAAGGGTCTGGGGGCCTTTAGAATGGTCCTGAGGGGGTCTAGAAGGGTCTCGAGGCATTTAAAACTGTCCTGAGAGGCTCTAGAAGGGTCTGGGTGCCTTTATAAGGGTCCTGAGGGGCATTAGAAAGGTCTGGGTGCCCTTATGAAAGCCCTGAGGGGAATTAGCTGGGTCTGGGGGACTTTAGAAGGGTCCTGAGGGGCTCTATAAGGGTCTGGGGGCCTTTAGAAGGGTCTTCAGGGGCTCTAGAATGGTCTGGGGACCTTTAGAAAGGCCCTGTGGGGCATTAGAAGGGTCTGGGGGCCTTTAGAATGATCCTGAGGGGCAGTAGAAGGGTCTGGGGGCATTTATAAAGGCCCTGACAGGCATTAGAATGGTCTGCGGGATTTAGAAATGTCCTGAGGGGCTCTAGAATGGTCTGGGGGCCTTTATAAGTGTCCTGACAGGCTCTAGAAGGGTCTGGGAACCTTTATAAATGCCCTGAGGGGCATTAGAAGGGTCTGAGGGCCTTTAGAAAGGTCCTGAGGGGCATTAGAAGGGTCTTGTGGCCTTGATAAGGGTCCTGAAAGGCATTAGAAGGGTCTGGGGGCTTTTAGATGGGTCCTCAGGCAATCTAGAAGGGTCTGGGGGCCTTTACATGGGTCTTGAGGGTCATTAGAAGGGTGTGGAGGCCTTTAGAAAGGCCCTGAGGAGCTCTAGAAGGGTCTGGGGGCTATTAGAAGCGTCCTGAGGGGGTCCAGAAGGGTCTGAGGGCCTTTTTAAAGGCCCTCAGGGGGATTATAAGGGTCTCGCGGCCTTTAGAAAGGCCCTGAGTAGCATTACAAGAGCCTGGGGTCATATAGAAAGGCCCTGAGAAATTCTAGAAGTGTCTGGGGTACTTTAGAAAGGCCCTGAGGTGCATTAGAAGGGTCTGGGGGCCTTTAGAATGGTCCTGAGGGGGTCTAGAAGGGTCTGGAGGCATTTAAAACTGTCCTGAGAGGCTCTAGAAGGGTCTGGGCGCCTTTATAAGGGTCCTGAGGGGCATTAGAATGGTCTGGGTGCCCTTATAAAAGCACTGAAAGAATTGGCAGGGTCTGGGGGCCTTTAGAAGGGTCCTGAGGGGCTCTATAAGGGTCTGGGGGCCTTTAGAAGGGTCTTCAGGGGCTCTAGAAGGGTCTGGGGACCTTTAGAAAGGCCCTGTGTGGCATTAGAAGGGTCTGGGGGCCTTTAGAAGGGTCTTCAGGGGCTCTAGAATGGTCTGGGGAGCTTTAGAAAGGCCCTGACGGGCATTAGAAGGGTCTGAGGGCCTTTATAAGTGTCCTGACGTGCTCTAGAAGGGTCTCGGAACCTTTATAAATGCCCTGAGGTGCATTAGAAGGGTCTGAGGGCCTTTAGAAAGGTCCTGAGGGGCATTAGAAGGGTCTTGTGGCCTTCATAAGGGTCCAGAAAGGCATTAGAAGGGTCTGGGGGCTTTTAGATGGGTCCTGAGGCAATCTAGAAAGGTCTAGGGGCCTTTACATGGGTCTTGAGGGTCATTAGAAGGGTGTGGAGGCCTTTAAAAAGGCCCTGAGGGGCACTAGAAGGGTCTGGGGGCTATTAGAAGCGTCCTGAGGGGGTCTAGAAGGGTCTGGGAGCCTTTAGAAATGACCTGAGGGGCATTAGAAGGGTATGGGGGCCTTTAGAAAGGCCCTGATGAGCATTAGAATGGTGTGCGGGATTTAGAAGTGTCCTGAGGGGCTCTGGAATGGTCTGGGGGCCAATATAAGTGTCCTGACGGGCTCTAGAAGGGCCTGGGAACCTTTATAAATGCCCTGAGGGGCATTAGAAGGGTCTGAGGGCCTTTAGAAAGGTCCTGAGGGGCATTAGAAGGGTCTTGTGGCCTTGATAAGGGTCCTGAAAGGCATTAGAAGGGTCTGGGGGCTTTTAGATGTGTCCTGAGGCAATCTAGAAGGGTCTGGGGGCCTTTACATGGGTCTTGAGTGTCATTAGAAGGGTGTGGAGGCCTTTAGAAAGGCCCTGAGGGGCACTAGAAGGGTCTGGGGGCTATTAGAAGCGTCCTGAGGGGGTCTAGAAGGGTCTGGGAGCCTTTAGAAATGACCTGAGGGGCATTAGAAGGGTATGGGGGCCTTTAGAAAGGCCCTGAGGGGCTCTAGATGGGTCTGGGGGCTATTAGAAGTGTCCTGAGGGGGTCCAGAATGGTCTGGGGGCCTTTTTAAAGGCCCTCAGGGGGATTATAAGGGTCTCGCGGCATTTAGAAAGGCCCTCAGTGGCATTAGAAGGGTCTGGGTGCCTTTAGAAATGACCTGAGGGGCATTAGAAGGGTATGGGAGCCTTTAGAAAGGCCCTGAGGGGCATTAGAAGGGTCTGGGGGCCTTTAGAATGGTCCTGAGGGGGTCTAGAAGGGTCTGGAGGCATTTAAAACTGTCCTGAGAGGCTCTAGAAGGGTCTGGGTGCCTTTATAAGGGTCCTGAGGGGCATTAGAAGGGTCTGGGTGCCCTTATGAAAGCCCTGAGGGTAATTAGCAGGGTCTGGGGGACTTTAGAAGGGTCCTGAGGAGCTCTATAAGGGTCTGGGGGCCTTTAGAAGGGTCTTCAGGGGCTCTAGAAGGGTCTGGGGACCTTTAGAAAGGCCCTGTGGGGCATTAGAAGGGTCTGGGGGCCTTTAGGATGCTCCTGAGGGACAGTATAAGGGTCTGTGGACATTTATATGTGTCCTGACGGGTTCTAGAATGGTCTGGGAACCGTTATAAATGCCCTGAGGGGCATTAGAAGGGTCTGAGGGCCTTTAGAAAGGTCCTGAGGGGCATTAGAAGGGTCTTGTGGCCTTGATAAGGGTCCTGAAAGGCATTAGAAGGCTCTGGGGGCTTTTAGATGGGTCCTGAGGCAATCTAGAAGGGTCTAGCGGCCTTTACATGGGTCTTGAGGGTCATTAGAAGGGTGTGGAAACCTTTAGAAAGGCCCTGAAAGGCATTAGAAGGGTCTGGGGTCTATTAGATGGGTCCTGAGGCAATCTAGAAGGGTCTCGGGGCCTTTACATGGGTCTTGAGGGGCATTAGAAGGGTGTGGAGGCCTTTAGAAAGGCCCTGATGGGCTCTAGAAGGGTCTGCGGGCTATTAGAAGCGTCCTGAGGGGGTCCAGAAGGGTCTGGGGGCCTTTTTAAAGGCCCTCAAGGGGAATTATAAGGGTCTCGCGGCCTTTAGAAAGGCCCTGAGAGGCATTACAAGGGCCTGGGGTCATATATAAAGGCCCTGAGAGGTTCTAGAAGTGTCTGGGGTACTTTAGAAAGGCCCTGATGGGCATTAGAAGGGTCTGGGGGCCTTTAGAATGGTCCTGAGGGGGTCTAGAAGGGTCTGGAGGCATTTAAAACTGTCCTGAGAGGCTCTAGAAGGGTCTGGGTGCCTTTATAAGGGTCCTGAGGGGCTTTAGAAGGGTGTGGGTGCCCTTATAAAAGCCCTGAGGGGAATTAGCAGGGTCTGGGGGACTTTAGAAGGGTCCTGAGGGGCTCTATAAGGGTCTGGGGGCCCTTAGAAGGGTCTTCAGGGGCTCTAGAAGGGTCTGGGGACCTTTAGAAAGGCCCTGTCGGGCATTAGAAGGGTCTGGGGGCCTTTAGAAAGGTCCTGAGGGGCATTAGAAGGGTCTTGTGGCCTTGATAAGGGTCCTGAAAGGCATTGGAAGGGTCTGGGGGCTTTTAGATGGGTCCTGAGGCAATCTAGAAGGGTCTGGGGGCCTTTACATGGGTCTTGAGGGTCATTAGAAGGTTGTGGAGGCCTTTAGAAAGGCCCTGAAAGGCATTAGAAGGGTCTGGGGGCTTTTAGATTGGTCCTGAGGCAATCTAGAATGGTCTGGGGGCCTTTACATGGGTCTTGAGGGTCATTAGAAGGGTGTGGAGGCCTTTAGAAAGGTCCTGAGGGGCACTAGAAGGGTCTGGGGGCTATTAGAAGCGTCCTGAGGGGGTCTAGAAGGGTCTGGGGGCCTTTAGAAATGACCTGAGGGGCATTAGAAGGGTATGGGGGCCTTTAGAAAGGCCCTGAGGGGCATTAGAAGGGTCTGGGGGCCTTTAGAATGGTCCTGAGTGGGTCTAGAAGGGTCTGGAGGCATTTAAAACTCTCCTGAGAGGCTCTAGAAGGGTCTGGGTGCCTTTATAAGGGTCCTGAGGGGCATTAGAAGGGTCTGGGTGCCCTTATAAAAGCCCTGAGGGGAATTAGCTGGGTCTGGGGGACTTTAGAAGGGTCCTGAGGGGCTCTATAAGGGTCTGGGGGCCTTTAGAAGGGTCTTCAGGGGCTCTAGAAGGGTCTGGGGACCTTTAGAAAGGCCCTGTGGGGCATTAGAAGGGTCTGGGGGCCTTTAGAATGATCCTGAGGGGCAGTAGAAGGGTCTGGGGGCATTTATAAAGGCCCTGACAGGCATTAGAATGGTCTGCGGGATTTAGAAGTGTCCTGAGGGGCTCTAGAATGGTCTGGGGGCCTTTATAAGTGTCCTGACAGGCTCTAGAAGGGTCTGGGAACCTTTATAAATGCCCTTAGGGGCATTAGAAGGGTGTGAGGGCCTTTAGAAAGGTCCTGAGGGGCATTAGAAGGGTCTTGTGGCCTTGATAAGGGTCCTGAAAGGCATTAGAAAGGTCTGGGGGCTTTTAGATGGGTCCTCAGGCAATCTAGAAGGGTCTGGGGGCCTTTACATGGGTCTTGAGGGTCATTAGAAGGGTGTGGAGGCCTTTAGGAAGGCCCTGAGGAGCTCTAGAAGGGTCTGGGGGCTATTAGAAGCGTCCTGAGGGGGTCAAGAAGGGTCTGAGGGCCTTTTTAAAGGCCCTCAGGTGGATTATAAGGGTCTCGCGGGATTTAAAAAAGGCCCTGAGTGGCATTAGAAGGGTCTGGGTGCCTTTAGAAATGACCTGAGGGGCATTAGAAGGGTATGGGAGCCTTTAGAAAGGCCCTGAGGGGCATTAGAAGGGTCTGGGGGCCTTTAGAATGGTCCTGAGGGGGTCTAGAAGGGTCTGGAGGCATTTAAATCTGTCCTGAGAGGCTCTAGAAGGGTCTGGGTGCCTTTATAAGGGTCCTGAGGGGCATTAGAAGGGTCTGGGTGCCTTTATAAAAGCCCTGAAGGGAATTAGCAGGGTCTGGGGGACTTTAGAAGGGTCCTGAGGGGCTCTATAAGGGTCTTGGGGCCTATAGAAAGGTCTTCAGGGGCTCTAGAAGGGTCTGGGGACCTTTATAAAGGCCCTGTGGGGCATTAGAAGGGTCTGGGGGCCTTTAGAATGTTCCTGAGGGGCAGTAGAAGGGTCTGGGGACCTTTAGAAAGGCCCTGTGGGGCATTAGAATGGTCTGCGGGCCTTTAGAAATGTCCTGAGGGGCTCTAGAATGGTCTGGGGGCCTTTATAAGGGTCCTGAGGGGCTCTAGAAGGGTCTGGGAACCTTTATAAATGCCCTGAGGGGCATTAGAAGGGTCTGAGGGCCTTTAGAAAGGTCCTGAGGGGCATTAGAAGGGTCTTGTGACCTTCATAAGGGTCCTGGAAGGCATTAGAAGGGTCTGGGGGCTTTTAGATGGGTCCTGAGGCAATCTAGAAGGGTCTAGGGGTCTTTACATGGGTCTTGAGGGTCATTAGAAGGGTGTGGAGGCCTTTAGAAAGGCCCTGAAAGGCATTAGAAGGGTCTGGGGGCTTTTAGATGGGTCCTGAGGCATTCTAGAAGGGTCTGGGGGCCTTTACATGGGTCCTGAGCATCATTAGAAGGGTGTGGAGGCCTTTAGAAAGGCCCTGAGGGGATCTAGAAGGGTCTGGGGGCCTTTAGAAGGGTCTTCAGGGGCTCTAGAGGGGTCTGGGGACCTTTAGAAAGGCCCTGTGGGGCATTAGAAGGGTCTGGGGGCCTTTAGAATGCTCCTGAGGGGCAGTAGAATGGTCTGGGAACCTTTATAAATGCCCTGAGGGGCATTAGAAGGGTCTGAGGGCCTTTAGAAAGGTCCTGAGGGGCATTAGAAGGGTCTTGTGGCCTTGATAAGGGTCCTGAAATGCATTAGAAGGGTCTGGGGGCTTTTAGATGGGTCCTGAGGCAATCTAGAAGGGTCTGGGGGCCTTTACATGGGTCTTGAGGGTCATTAGAAGGGTGTGGTGTCCTTTAGAAAGGCCCTGAAAGGCATTAGAAGGGTCTGGGTGCTTTTAGATGGGTCCTGAGGCAATCTAGAAGGGTCTGGGGGCCTTTACATGGGTCTTGAGGGTCTTTAGAAGGGTGTGGAGGCCTTTAGAAAGGCCCTGAGGGGCTCTAGAAGGGTCTGGGTGCTATTAGAAGCGTCCTGAGGGGGTCTAGAAGGGTCTGGGGGCCTTTTTAAAGGCCCTCAGGGGGATTATATTGGTCTCGCGGCCTTTAGAAAGGCCCTGTGTGGCATTAGAAGGGTCTGGGTGCCTTTAGAAGGGTCTTCAGGGGCTCTAGAAGGGTCTGGGGACCTTTAGAAAGGCCCTGAGGGGCATTAGAAGGGTCTGAGGGCCTTTAGAATGCTCCTTAGGGGCAGTAGAAGGGTCTGGGGACCTTTATAAATGCCCTGAGGGGCATTAGAAGGGTCTGAGGGCCTTTAGAAAGGTCGTGAGGGTCATTAGAAGGGTCTTGTGGCCTTCATAAGGGTCCTGAAAGGCATTAGAAGGGTCTGGGGGCTTTTAGATGGGTCCTGAGGCAATCTAGAAGGGTCTGGGGGCCTTTACATGGGTCTTGAGGGTCATTAGAAGGGTGTGGAGGCCTTTAGAAAGGCCCTGAGGGGCTCTAGAAGGGTCTGGGGGCTATTAGAAGCGTCCTGAGGGGGTCCAGAATGGTCTGGGTGCCTTTAGAAATGACCTGAGGGGCATTAGAAGGGTATGGGGGCCTTTAGAAAGGCCCTGAGGGGCATTAGAAGGGTCTGGGGGCCTTTAGAATGGTCCTGAGGGGGTCTAGAAGGGTCTGGAGGCATTTAAAACTGTCCTGAGAGTCTCTAGAAGGGTCTGGGTGCCTTTATAAGGGTCCTGAGGGGCATTAGAAGGGTCTGGGTGCCCTTATGAAAGCCCTGAGGGGAATTAGCAGGGTCTGGGGGACTTTAGAAGGGTCCTGAGGGGCTCTATAAGGGTCTGGCGGCCTTTAGAAGAGCCTTCAGGGGCTCTAGAAGGGTCTGGGGACCTTTAGAAAGGCCCTGTGGGGCATTAGAATGGTCTGCAGGCCTTTAGAAAGCTCCTGAGGGGCAGTAGAAGGGTCTGGGGACCTTTATAAATGCCCTGAGGGGCATTAGAAGGGTCTGAGGGCCTTTAGAAAGGTCCTGACGTGCATTAGAAGGGTCTTGTGGCCTTCATAAGGGTCCTGAAAGGCATTAGAAGGGTCTGGGGGCTTTTAGATGGGTCCTGAGGCAATCTAGAAGGGTCTAGGGGCCTTTACATGGGTCTTGAGGGTCATTAGAAGGGTGTGGAGGCCTTTAGAAAGGCGCTGAGGGGCTCTAGAAGGGTCTGGGGGCTGTTAGAAGCGTCCTGAGATGGTCCAGAAGGGTCTGGGGGCCTTTTTAAAGGCCCTCAGGGGGATTATAAGGGTCTCGCGGCTTTTAGAAAGGCCCTGAGTGGCATTACAAGGGTCTGGGGTCATATAGAAAGGCCCTGAGAGGTTCTAGAAGTGTCTGGGGTACTTTAGAAATGCCCTGAGGGGCATTAGAAGGGTCTGGGGGCCTTTAGAATGGTCCTGAGGGGTTCTAGAAGGGTCTGGAGGCATTTAAAACTGTCCTGAGAGGCTCTAGAAGGGTCTGGGTGCCTTTATAAGGGTCCTGAGAAGCTTTAGAAGGGTCTGGGTGCCCTTATAAAAGACCTGAGGGGAATTAGCAGGGTCTGGGGGACTTTAGAAGGGTCCTGAGGGGCTCTATAAGGGTCTTGGGGCCTTTAGAAGGGTCTTCAGGGGCTCTAGAAGGGTCTGGGGACCTTTAGAAAGGCCCTGTGGGGCATTAGAAGTGTCTGGGGGCCCTTAGAATGCTCCTGAGGGGCAGTATAAGGGTCTGGGGACCTTTATAAGTGTCCTGACGGGCTCTAGAAGGGTCTGGGAACCTTTATAAATGCCCTGAGGGGCATTAGAAGGGTCTGAGGGCCTTTAGAAAGGTCCTGTGGGGCTCTAGAAGGGTCTTGTTGCCTTCATAAGGGTCCTGAAGGCATTAGAATGGTCTGGGGGCTTTTAGATGGGTCCTGAGGCAATCTAGAAGGGTCTGGGGGCCTTTACATGGGTCTTGAGGGTCATTAGAAGGGTGTGGAGGCCTTTAGAAAGGCCCTGAGGGGCTCTAGAAGGGTCTGGGGGCTTTTAGAAGGGTCTTCAGGGGCTCTAGAAGGGTCTGGGGACCTTTAGAAAGGCCCTGTGGGGCATTAGAAGGGTCTGGGGGCCTTTAGAATGCTCCTGAGGGGCAGTAGAAGGGTCTGGGGACCTTTATAAATGCCCTGAGGGGCATTAGAAGGGTCTGAGGGCCTTTAGAAAGGTCCTGAGGGGCATTAGAAGGGTCTTGTGGCCTTCATAAGGGTCCTGAAAGGCATTAGAAGGGTCTGGGGCTTTTAGATGGGTCCTGAGGCAATCTAGAAGGGTCTAGGGGCCTTTACATGGGTCTTGAGGGTCATTAGAAGGGTGTGGAGGCCTTTAGAAAGGCCCTGAAAGGCATTAGAAGGGTCTGGGGGCTTTTAGATGGGTCCTGAGGCAATCTAGAAGGTTCTGGGGGCCTTTACATGGGTCTTGAGGGTCATTAGAAGGGTGTGGATGCCTTTAGAATGGCTCTGAGGGGCTCTAGAAGGGTCTGGGGGCTATTAGAAGCGTCCTGAGGGGGTCAAGAAGGGTCTGGGGGACTTTTTAAAGGCCCTCAGGGGGATTATAAGGGTCTCGCGGCCTTTAGAAAGGCCCTGAGTGGCATTAGAAGGGTCTGGGTGCCTTTAGAAATGACCTGAGGGGCATTACAAGGGTATGGGGGCCTTTAGAAAGGCCCTGAGGGGCATTAGAAGGGTCTGGGGGCCTTTAGAATGGTCCTGAGGGGCATTAGAAGGGTCTCGGTGCCCTTATAAAAGCCCTGAGAGGAATTAGCAGGGTCTGGGGGACTTTAGAAGGGTCTTCAGGGGCTCTAGAAGGGTCTGGGGACCTTTAGAAAGACCCTGTGGGGCATTAGAAGGGTCTGGAGGCCTTTAGAATGCTCCTGAGGGGCAGTAGAAGGGTCTGGGGACCTTTATAAATGCCCTGAGGGGCATTAGAAGGGTCTGAGGGCCTTTAGAAAGGTCCTGAGGGGCATTAGAAGGGTCTTGTGGCCTTCATAAGGGTCCTGAAAGGCATTAGAAGGGTCTGGGGGCTTTTAGATGGGTCCTGAGGCAATCTAGAAGGGTCTGGGGGCATTTACATGGGTCTTGAGGGTCATTAGAATGGTGTGGAGGCCTTTAGAAAGGCCCTGAGGGGCATTAGAAGGGTCTGGGGGCCTTTAGAAGGGTCCTGAGGGGGTCTAGAAGGGTCTGGAGGCATTTAAAACTGTCCTGAGAGACTCTAGAAGGGTCTGGGTGCCTTTATAAAGGTCCTGAGGGGCATTAGAAGGGTCTGGGTGCCCTTATAAAAGACCTGAGGGGAATTAGCAGGGTCTGGGGGACTTTAGAAGGGTCCTGAGGGGCTCTATAAGGGTCTGGGGGCCTTTAGAAGGGTCTTCAGGGGCTCTAGAGGGGTCTGGGGACCTTTAGAAAGGCCCTGTGGGGCATTAGAAGGGTCTGGGGGCCTTTAGAATGCTCCTGAGGGGCAGCAGAATGGTCTGGGGACATTTATAAGGGTCCTGACGGGCTCTAGAAGGGTCTGGGGACCTTTATAAGGGTCCTGACGGGTTCTAGAAGGGTCTGAGGGCCTTTAGAAAGGTCCTGAGGGGCATTAGAAGTGTCTTGTGGCCTTCATAAGGGTCCTGAAAGGCATTAGAACGGTCTGGGGGCTTTTAGATGGGTCCTGAGGCATTCTAGAAGGGTCTAGCGGCCTTTACATGCGTCTTGAGGGTCATTAGAAGGGTGTGGAGGCCTTTAGAAAGGCCCTGAAAGGCATTAGAAGGGTCTGGGGGCCTTTAGAAGGGTCTTCAAGGGCTCTAGAAGGGTCTGGGGACCTTTAGAAAGGCCCTGTGGGGCATTAGAAGGGTCTGGGGGCCTTTAGAATGCTCCTGAGGGGCAGTAGAAGGGTCTGGGGACCTTTATAAGTGTCCTGAGGGGCAGTAGAATGGTCTGGGAACCTTTATAAATGCCCTGAGGGGCATTAGAAGGGTCTGAGGGCCTTTAGAAAGGTCCTGAGGGGCATTAGAAGGGTCTTGTGGCCTTGATAAGGGTCCTGAAATGCATTAGAAGGGTCTGGGGGCTTTTAGATGGGTCCTGAGGCAATCTAGAAGGGTCTGGGGGCCTTTACATGGGTCTTGAGGGTCATTAGAAGGGTGTGGTGTCCTTTAGAAAGGCCCTGAAAGGCATTAGAAGGGTCTGGGTGCTTTTAGATGGGTCCTGAAGCAATCTAGAAGGGTCTGGGGGCCTTTACATGGGTCTTGAGGGTCATTAGAAGGGTGTGGAGGCCTTTAGAAAGGCCCTGAGGGGCTCTAGAAGGGTCTGGGGGCTATTAGAAGCGTCCTGAGGGGGTCTAGAAGGGTCTGGGGGCATTTACATGGGTCTTGAGGGTCATTAGAATGGTGTGGAGGCCTTTAGAAAGGCCCTGAGGGGCATTAGAAGGGTCTGGGGGCCTTTAGAATGGTCCTGAGGGGGTCTAGAAGGGTCTGGAGGCATTTAAAACTGTCCTGAGAGGCTCTAGAAGGGTCTGGGTGCCTTTATAAGGGTCCTGAGGGGCATTAGAAGGGTCTGGGTGCCCTTATAAAAGCCCTGAGGGGAATTAGCAGGGTCTGGGGGACTTTAGAAGGGTCCTGAGGGGCTCTATAAGGGTCTGGGGGCCTTTAGAAAGGTCTTCAGGTGCTCTAGAGGGGTCTGGGGACCTTTAGAAAGGACCTGTGGGGCATTAGAAGGGTCTGGGGGCCTTTAGAATGCTCCTGAGGGGCAGTAGAATGGTCTGGGGACATTTATAAGGGTCCTGACGGGCTCTAGAAGGGTCTGGGAATCTTTATAAATGCCTTGAGGGGCATTAGAAGGGTCTGGGGGCCTTTAGAAATGTCCTGAGGGGCAGTAGAAGGGTCTTGGGACCTTTAGAAAGGCCCTGACGGGCATTAGAATGGTCTGCGGGCCTTTAGAAGTGTCCTGAGGGGCTCTAGAATGGTCTGGGGGCCTTTATAAGGGTCCTGACAGGCTCTAGAAGGGTCTGGGAACCTTTATAAATTCCCTGAGGGGCACTAAAAGGGTCTGAGGGCCTTTAGAAAGGTCCTGAGGGGCATTAGAAGGGTCTTGTGGCCTTCATAAGGGTCCTGAAAGGCATTAGAAGGGTCTGGGGGCTTTTAGATGGGTCCTGAGGCAATCTAGAAGGGTCTAGGGGCCTTTACATGGGTCTTGAGGTCATTAGAAGGTTGTGGAGGCCTTTAGAAAGGCCATGAAAGGCATTAGAAGGGTCTGGGGGCTTTTAGATGGGTCCTGAGGCAATCTAGAAGGGTCTGGGGGCCTTTACATGGGTCTTGAGGGTCATTAGAAGGGTGTGGAGGCCTTTAGAAAGGCCCTGAGGGGCTCTAGAACGGTCTGGGGGCTATTAGAAGCGTCCTGAAAGGGTCCAGAAGGGTCTGGGGGCCTTTTTAAAGGCCCTCAGGGGGATTATAAGGGTATCGCGGCCTTTAGAAAGGCCCTGAGTGGCATTAGAAGGGTCTGGGTGCCTTTAGAAATGTCCTGAGGGGCTCTAGAAGGGTCTGGGGGCCTTTAGAAATGTCCTGAGGGGCATTAGAAGGGTCTGGGGGCCTTTAGAATGCTCCTGAGGGGCAGTAGAAGGGTCTTGGGACCTTTAGAAAGGCCCTGATGGGCATTAGAATGGTCTGCGGGCCTTTAGAAGGGTCCTGACAGGCTCTAGAATGGTCTGGGAACCTTTATAAATGCCCTGAGGGGCACTAGAAGGGTCTGAGGGCCTTTAGAAAGGTCCTGAGGGGCATTAGAAGGGTCTTGTGTCCTTCATAAGGGTCCTGAAAGGCATTAGAATGGTCTGGGGGTTTTTAGATGGGTCCTGAGGCAATCTAGAAGGGTCTAGGGGCCTTTACATGGGTCTTGAGGGTCATTAGAAGGTTGTGGAGGCCTTTAGAAAGGCCCTGAAAGGCATTAGAAGGGTCTGGGGGCTTTTAGATGGGTCCTGAGGCAATCTAGAAGGGTCTAGGGGACTTTACATGGGTCTTGAGGGTCATTAGAAGGTTGTGGAGGCCTTTAGAAAGGCCCTGAAAGGCATAGAAGGGTCTGGGGGCTTTTAGATGGGTCCTGAGGCAATCTTTAAGGGTCTGGGGGCCTTTACATGGGTCTTGAGGGTCATTAGAAGGGTGTGGAGGCCTTTAGAAAGGCCCTGAGGGGCTCTAGAAGGGTCTGGGGGCTATTAGAAGCGTCCTGAGGTGGTCCAGAAGGGTCTGGGTGCCTTTTTAAAGGCCCTCAGGGGGATTATAAGGGTCTCGCGGCCTTTAGAAAGGCCCTGAGTGGCATTACAAGGGTCTGGGTGCCTTTAGAAATGTCCTGAGGGGCTCTAGAATGTTCTGGGGGCCTTTAGAAATGTCCTGAGGGGCATTAGAAGGGTCTGGGTGCCCTTATAAAAGCCCTGAGGGGAATTAGCTGGGTCTGGGGGACTTTAGATTGGTCCTGAGGGGCTCTATAAGGGTCTGCGGGCCTTTAGAAGGGTCTTCAGGGGCTCTAGAAGGGTCTGGGGACCTTTAGAAAGGCCCTGTGGGGCATTAGAAGGGTCTGGGGGCCTTTAGAATGCTCCTGAGGGGCAGTAGAAGGGTCTGGGGACCTTTATAAAGGCCCTGACAGGCATTAGAATGGTCTGCAGGCCTTTAGAAGTGTTCTGAGGTGCTCTAGAGGGGTCTGGGGGCCTTTATAAGGGTCCTGACAGGCTCTAGAAGGGTCTAGGAACCTTTATAAATGCCCTGAGGGGCACTAGAAGGGTCTGAGGGCCTTTAGAAAGGTCCTGAGGGGCATTAGAAGGGTCTTGTGGCCTTTATAAGGGTCCTGAAAGACAGATACAGGCTGGAACTGCCCTGCCTGGCGCACGCTAGCTTGGGGCTGAAAATTAAACCCTTCTCCAAATCTGTAACGAGGCAAACTCTCCCCGCGCAACCTTCTACCCTACGCTAAATCTCCTCCTTGCTGCTCTCGACATTCTGCCCTCTTCCCGGCAAAAACCACAGCCCTCTTAACTTCCTGAGGACCGAGGACCCAAAGCCATCCCAGGCAAAAAACCTCTAACTGCATCAAGTAACTGGAAAAATCCTGCACTGTCACATTGTCCTGGACTATAATACACACACACAAAAAAAAAAAAAAAAAAAGAGACAGCAAACAGAGTGCTAAGTCAGCATCACACTGCTCACTGCCGACATCTTGTACTAAACCCGCTGCAAAACTGTCAGGGCACCTGCCAAACCAAAGGTTCCGTACATAATCGAGATAACAAATGCTACTACTTTACTCTTCGAGACATACTTAGTTTCCTCCTCGCCGCCAGCCCCTTAAGAGTGAGCCCAACTACCTCACAGGCACGCCAAAATGCCACACGGTCCGCTTACCTCTTCTCTCCGCCGCTCCCGTTACAGGAACATAGTAGTGCCGATAGCCGGGACAAAAGACAGATGAGCTGTGCGGATCAAAATTCTAGGAATTTTACTAGACTTTAGTTACAGCAGTAAACAAAAAGAACTTGAAAAATTACAACCTTTACCGGTTCTCAAAAAGAATCGACACAGAAGACCTAAAAAATCAGAACACTTACCAGACAGTAATGGACACTGGAAGGACAAAGGCAAGCAGCCGATGAAAAGTTCACAACGGTGGGAACTGACTCCTTTAAGACCTAAACTGGAAAGTCTATGAACATAAAAATCCACACAATGGATAACAGGAACGAGGTTCCGACCGCTGTGAGCGATAATAGAGCAAATCTCCCCGGTAAGTTTGGAAAAATCCCAAGCTCTTCTAAACGAGGGAGGCTCGTGTGCCCACAGACCGGATGAGGAATGATCGCTCAGCTGTTAACTGTTACGAGGCAAAACGATGACCGTCCTCTTCCCTGAGAAATACAGTGGAAGACAAGGACGGAATCCTGCGCTGCAGATAGGCAGCAAATCCATACTTTCAAGTAGCAAAGTATCCGATATTCAGACAGATGAAGACGGGATGGGTGCAAATAAGTCACTCGAACAATGCAATAAGTAGAAGGGACGAGGGAGCAGAGATCTCAGTCCCAGAGAGTACATTTTTAAGGCGACCAAAACTTCTCGAGATCAAATTCCTCCGATATGCAAACTGGCAATTGCCACACGAGAGTCCAAATAATCCATACCTCGTGTCTGAATCTGTGTCTCAATCGCATCGTTACCTCCTACTGGCTGCAGAGAGACTGGAACGACAGAAACCTGAATGACGCTTGCATCTGACCGCCAAACCGATCCGAGAAAGTCTGATGAAGCTATCTTCCTTTCCCAGTTCTAAACCATTAAAGTCCTTCCGCACCCCTGAAAAATCAGACAAAGAACTCTGGTTTTTCCTAACAGAACCTGCACTATATTTTAATCCCTTGACCCTTATGAGCTGATATTCCTCGAGAGCTGTACTTCTCAGCCTTTCCCAGGGTTCCCCTGGTCCCTTGCATCATCTACCGACCCACGGAATCGACTTACTCCTCTAGGCAAGTGTACTAAAATCTAAATTGTTATGTCCCGTAAGGAGCCAACTACAAACTGCAGAGATTCTAGGATAAAAACATCGACCCCACAGAATGAGGAACACCCAGAACTGACCCCATAACCAGAAATGCTAAACAAAGACAAAGCACTGTAAAAGAAAAAAAAAAATAAGCTTACCTTTCCAGCACACCCTCATCGGCCGCAAGAAGGTAAAGCGGCGGCAGAGCTCTGACCTCGAGGGAAGCCAGAGGCCGAATGAACTCTGTGGGCAAGGCCTGGGGCTTATATACACCCTGGGCCTTCATGCACATCACCTGTGAAGGGGGTGGGGTGAACTATCTCAAAGGTATAAATAGGAAATGGGGAGCACACGTGTTTTACTGACTATACCTTACATTTTTGCTAAGAACTATGCCGTTATTATGCCCAAAAGCATTCTTATCAGAAATAACAGTATGCAAGCTTTCATTGCGATGCCGCTTCTCGTGACGGTAAGGTGACTAGATAGCAAAGATCTTAGAGCTAGACTTTTCGGTTCCTTTCATTTACTGTACTGCAATACAATTTTTATTTTCTGGCATCCCTATAACCATACTCTTTTATTTTTCTGTGTTGTTTTCTCTTTCTCCCCACCCCGCCCCGCTTCCCCCCAGTCTTTAGTATCTGTCTTGTGTCCATAGTTCTTTTTTCCTTTTTCATCTTTTTTCCCAGCCTGCGGGTTTGTTTTTTTTTTTTTCATTTTCCCCACAATGTTACTAGCCCAGTCCCTGACTCTCTGCAATGACCAAAGAATTCCAAACCTCTTGCCTGCTTTTGCTCACGCTGCCTCGACTGCAAAGCACAGCCAAGCCAAGCTAGTCTACAACCAAACTCAAACATTAAGCTCTGCTTCCTCAGCATTCAACCCCCTCGGCTACTGCTCCGATGGCTTCTCCCACGCTGTTTTGGTTATCCCCCTCCATGGCTCCAGAGACTAGCAGAAACTACCCTCCTCACCCACCACGCCTAGGGCTGCTATCCCCAAGCCACCTCCCGCTTATTGACTCTGTCCCCTCAACTTAGCTTGCAGAGGGTCACCGCTGAAGCTCTCCTTGGCCAAAGCTGCTTAAGTCAGGTCTGCTTATGGAAATAATCGTGCAGTCACCGGCTCCCTCTTCAGCATCTACAAGAAAAAAAAGAAACAGAAAAGTACAGCATCAAAATATGAGACGGCTGCAGGCTTTAGGAGCTCAATTCAAGAAAAGCAGTGCCCTAGCTAACAAATTTTTATCCCCCATATGCTGCCAGCAACAAACTGGAGATACTCTAGGATGAATGCATCACCATCCCCCACCCCCCTGCCCAGAATGAAGAATAGCAACAAGTTGCCTCACAGACAAAGTGCTATTAAAAACCAAAAAAAAAACCCTTACCATTCCAGCCCTCATCCGACACAAGGAGTTAAAACACCAGCAGAGCTCCAATCTCAAGGGAAACCAGAGGCTGAATGACCTCCCCAGGCAAGGCCTGGGGCTTATATACACCCTGGGCCTTCACAAGCATCACCTGTGAATGGGGTGGGGCGAACTCTCTCAAAGGTATAAATATGGTCTGGGGAGCAGCTGCATTTGATTGACTCTCCTTTACATTCTCGGCAAGAGCCCTGCTGTTACTATGCCTGAAAGCATCCTTATGAGAAATAATAGTATGTGTGCTTTCCCTGCTCTGCTGCTTGTTGCGACAGTGATGGGAGGAGATAGCAAACTTTTTAAAGGTGGACTTTTTGGTTCCTTTCATTTATTGTGCTGCTGCTACAATTTTTGTCTCCTGGGATCCCTATAACCCTGCCCTTTTATTTCTCTGTGCTCTTTTCTCTCCTTTTCCCAGTCTTCAGCATCTGTTCTCTGCCCACGCTTTTTTTTTTTTCTTTTCCATCTTTGTCCTATTCTGTATTTCTCATTCTTTCCCCCTACAATTTCACTGGTTTGATCCTTGCAGTTTGTTCTTTCTCTGCACCTGAAAATGCTTTGCTTTTCTTTCTCTCTTTTTTTCTCTCTTTCCATCTCTCTTTTTCTTTCTCTATCCCTTTGTATTGCTCACTGTTGCTGTTCCAGCTTCTACATTCACTCTGTATCTTGACGCTCCCCTTTACTCCTCTTACTGTTTCTGAATCTTTGTGCTAGTCCCTGCCCTTTTCTATAATCCTCTGCCTGTCTGTAGGGCTCCTTGTGCCTTTCAAACTAGTCAGCTCTTTTTTACGTATACATGTAGCTTTATAACACTCTTAGGCTGAAATGTTCCTCTAAGCTTCTGCTCAGAGAACTGCTGTGGAAAAAGTCTGTGTGTTGATATCTTCAAGATGTCTGAAGTAGTAGAGCTTTAGGGCATTTTCTTCCCCTCTCCTCCTACCTGGCCCAGCGCTCTGTAACTCAGAGGCACGGGGCCCGAGCTGACTTGCTTTTTGTATGTGCCTGGGATTCACGGCCCCTGAAACTGGAGCCTGACTAATGATGTCACGGCAGTGGTCATATCGAGTTAGTTCTGTGAGAGGAAGGGCCGCAACTCAGCCGATAGAAGCACAGGCTGTCTCTGTCCTTGATGGAAATGTAGGAGTTTCAGAGCCTTTCCTCTTATGTCTGGAGTCTGCTGTTATAGTTAGCTTCTCTGTGACCGTTTTATTGTTCTTCTCAGCCTGGACATTATCACAGAATCATAGAACAACCAGGTTGGAAGGGACCCATCGGATCTTCTAGTCCAACCCTTCCTATCAAATGCTAAACCGAGTACCTCAAGACCTCATCCACCTGTGCCTTAAACACCTCCAGGGAAGGCAAGTCAATCCCCTCCCTGGGCAGCCTCTGACGCTGCCCAATGACCCCCTGTGTGAAAAACTTCCTCCTAATCTCCAGCCTAAATCTCCCCTGGTGGAGCTTGAGGTCATTCCCTCTTGTCCTGTCCCCTGTCCCTTGGGAGAAGAGCCCAGCTCCCTCCTCTCTGCATCCTCCCTTCAGGTAGTTGCAGAGAACAATGAGGTCTCCTCTCAGCCTCCTCTTCTCCAGGCTAAACAACCCCAGCTCTCTCAGCTGCTCCTCATAGGGCCTGTCCTCCAGTCCCTTCACCGGCTTCGTGGCTCTTCTCTTGACTCGCTCCAGAACCTCAACATCCTTGCTGAGAGGTCCAGAACTGAACGCAGGATTCAAGGAGCGGCCTCACCAGTGCTGAGTACAGAGGGAGAATCACCTCCTTGGACCTGCTGGTCATACCATTTCTGACACAAGCCAGGATGCCATTGGCCTTCTGGGCACACTGCTGGCTCATGGTCAGTCAGCTGTCGACTGACACCCCCAGGTCCCTCTCCTCCTGGCAGTTTTCCAGCCAGGCTTCTCCCAGTCTGTAGCTCTGCGTAGGGTGATGACTAGCCTGATGACTACACAAAAGATGGGGCTGCATGCAATGTTAAGGTTGTTGGGAGAAGGGCAAGAATAGGACCAATAACAAAAAGTTGAAAATGCCCTTTAGAGTTTGCTGCTTCATTGGCTGCTGAGAAATAGCTCAGTCTCTGCGATTTTGCTACTGTATGAGAGAGATCAATGCTCAATTCTATCTAAATGGTGCATGAGAATGTGATTATGTAACACGTAGAATCATAGAATAGGACCTGGCGTTTGGCCTTGTTAAACCTCATACAATTGGACTCCAGGGAGGTTGTTCTCCCTCTGTACTCAGCAATGGTGAGACCGATTCTTGAATCCTGTGTTCGCTTCTGGGCCCCTCACCACAAGAAGGATGTTGAGGCTCCGGAGAAAGTTCAGAGAAGAGCAACAAAGCTAGTAAAGGGGCGGGAGAAAAGGCCTTATAAGGAACAGCTGAGAGAGCTGGGGGTGTTGATCCTGGAGGAGAGGAAGCTGAGGGGAGACCTCATTGCTCTCTACAATTAACTGAAAGTAAGTTGTGGAGAGGAGGGAGCTGGCCCCTTCTCCCAAGTGACTGGGGACAGGACGAGAGGGAGTGGCCTCAAGCTCCACCAGGGGAGATTTAGGCTGGAGATTAGGAAAACTTTTTCATGGAAAGGGTCATTGGGCAGTGTCAGAGGCTGCCCAGGGAGGGGGTTGATTCATCTTCCCTGGAGGTGTTTAAGGCACAGATGGACAAGGTGCCGAGGGGCAATGTTTACTGTTTGACAGGAACAGTTGGACTCGATGATCCAGTGGGTCTCTTCCAACCTGGTTGTTCTATGATTCCATAGATTCCCTGAGGGGCTCTAGAAGGGTGTGGGGGCTATTAGAAGCATCCTGAGGGGGTCCAGAATGGTCTGGGGGCCTTTTTAAAGGCCCTCAGGGGGATTATAAGGGTCTCGCGGCCTTTAGAAAGGCCCTGAGTGGCATTACATGGGTCTGGTGTCATATAGAAAGGCTCTGAGAGGTTCTAGAAGTGTCTGGGGTAATTTAGAGAGGACCTGAGGGGCATTAGAAGGGTCTGGGGGCCTTCTGAAGGGTCCTAAGGGGCATTAGAAGTGTCTGGGGGCCTTTAGAATGGTCCTGAGGGGGTCTAGAAGGGTCTGGAGGCATTTAAAACTGTCCTGAGAGGCTCTAGAAGGGTCTGGGTGCCTTTATAAGGGTCCTGAGGGGCATTAGAAGGGTCTGGGTGCCCTTATAAAAACCCTGAGGGGAATTAGCAGGGTCTGGGGGACTTTAGAAGGGTCCTGAGGGGCTCTATAAGGGTCTGGGGGCCTTTAGAAGGGTCTTCAGGGGCTCTAGAAGGGTCTGGGTGCCCTTATAAAAGCCTTGAGGGGAACTAGTAGGGTCTGGGGGACTTTAGAAGGGTCCTGAGGGGATCTATAAGGGTCTGGGGGCCTTTAGAAGGGTCTTCAGGGGCTCTAGAAGGGTCTGGGGACCTTTAGAAAGGCCCTGTAGGGCATTAGAAGGGTCTGGGGGCCTTTAGAATGCTCCTGAGGGGCAGTAGAAGGGTCTGGGGACATTTTTAAAGGCCCTGACGGGCATTAGAATGGTCTGCGGGCCTTTAGAAGTGTCCTGAGGGGCTCTAGAATGGTCTGGGGGTCTTTATAGGGGTCCTGAGGTGTTCTAGAACCTTTATAAATTCCCTGAGGGGCATTAGAAGGGTCTGAGGGTCTTTAGAAAGGTCCTGAGGGGCATTAGAAGGGTCTTGTGGCCTTCATAAGGGTCCTGAAAGGCATTAGAAGGGTCTGGGGGCTTTTAGATGGGTCCTGAGGCAATCTAGAAGGGTTTAGGGGACTTTACATGGGTCTTGAGGGTCATTAGAAAGGTGTGGAGGCCTTTAGAAAGGCCCTGAAAGGTATTAGAAGGGTCTAGGGGCTTTTAGATGGGTCCTGAGGCAATCTAGAAGGGTCTGGGGGCCTTTACATGGGTCTTGAGGGTCATTAGAAGGGTGTGGATGCCTTTAGAAAGGCCCTGAAGGGCTCAAGAAGGGTCTGGGGGCCATTAGAAGCGTCCTGAGTGGGTCCAGAAGGGTCTGGGGGCCTTTTTAAAGGCCCTCAGGGGGATTAAAAGGGTCTCGCGACCTTTAGAAAGCCCTGAGTGGCATTAGAAGGGTCTGGGGTCTATTAGAAGCGTGCTAAGGGGGTCCAGAAGGGTCTGGGGGCCTTTTTAAAGGCCCTCAGGGGGATTATAAGGGTCTCGCGGCCTTTAGAGAGGCCCTGAGTGGCATTAGAAGGGTCTGGGAGCCTTTAGAAGGGTCTTCAGGGGCTCTAGAAGGGTCTGGGGACATTTAGAGTGCTCCTGATGGGCATTAGAAGGGTCTGGGGGTTTTTAGAATGGTCCTGAGTGGTTCTAGAAGGGTCTGGAGGCATTTAAAACTGTCCTGAGAGGCTCTAGAAGGGTCTGGGTGCCTTTATAAGGGTCCTGAGGGGAATTAGAAGGGTCTGGGTGACATTATAAAAGCCCTGAGGGGAATTAGCAGGGTCTGGGGGACTTTAGAAGGGTCCTGAGCGGCTCCATAAGGGTCTGGGGGCCTTTAGAAGGGTCTTCAGGGGCTCTAGAAGGGTCTGGGGACCTTTAGAAAGGCCCTGTGTGGCATTAAAGGGTCTGGGGGCCTTTAGAAGGGTCTTCAGGGGCTCTAGAAGGGTCTGGGGACCTTTAGAAAGGCCCTGACGGGCATTAGAATGGTCTGCGGGCCTTTAGAAGTGTCCTGAGGGGCTCTAGAATGGTCTGGGGGCCTTTATAAGGGTCCTGACAGGCACTAGAAGGGTCTGGGAACCTTTATAAATGCCCTGAGGGGCATTAGAAAGGTCTGAGGGCATTTATAAAGGTCCTGAGGGGCATTAGAAGGGTCTTGTGGCCTTAATAAGGGTCTGGGGGCTTTTAGATGGGTCCTGAGGCAATCTAGAAGGGTCTGGGGGCCTTTACATGGGTCTTGAGGGTCATTAGAAAGGTGTGGAGGCCTTTAGAAGGGTCCTGAGGGGCATTAGAAGGGTCTGGGGGCCTTTAGAATGGTCCTGAGGGGGTCTAGAAGGGTCTGGAGGCATTTAAATCTGTCCTGAGAGGCTCTAGAAGGGTCTGGGTGCCTTTACAAGGGTCCTGAAAGGCATTAGAAGGGTCTGGGTGCCCTTATAAAACTCTGAGGGGAATTAGCAGGGTCTGGGGGACTTTAGATGCGTCCTGAGGGGCTCTATAAGGGTCTGGGGGCCTTTAGAAGGGTGTCCAGGGGCTCTAGAACGGTCTGGGGACTTTTAGAAAGGCCCTGTGGGGCATTAGAAGGGTCTGGGGGCCTTTAGAATGCTTATGAGGGGCAGTAGAAGGGTCTGGAAACCTTTATAAAGGCCCTGACGGGCATTAGAATGGTCTGCATGCCTTTAGAATTGTCTTGAGGGGCTCTAGAATGGTCTGGGGGCCTTTCTAAGGGTCCTGACGGGCTCTAGAAGGGTCTGGGAACCTTTATAAATGCCCTGAGGGGCATTAGAAGGGTCTAAGGGCATTTAGAAAGGCCCTGAGGGGAACTAGAAGGGTCTTGTGGCCTTCATAAGGGTCCTGAAAGGCATTAGAAGGGCCTGGGGGCTTTTAGATGGGTCCTGAGGCAATCTAGAAGGGTCTGGGGGCCTTTACATGGGTCTTGAGGGTCATTAGAAGGGTGTGGAGGCCTTTAGAAAGGCCCTGAGGAGCTCTAGAAGGGTCTGGGGGCTATTAGAAGCGTCCTGAGGGGGTCTAGACGGGTCTGGGGGCCTTTTTAAAGGCCCTCAGGGGGATTATAAGGGTCTCGCGGCCTTTAGAAAGGCCCTGAGTGGCATTACAATGGTCTGGGGTCATATAGAAAGGCCCTGAGAGGTTCTAGAAGTGTCTGGGGTAATTTAGAAAGGCCCTGAGGGGCATTAGAAGGGTCTTGTGGCCTTTAGAAAGGTCCTGAGGGGCATTAGAAGGGTCTTGTGGCCTTCATAAGGGTCCTGAAAGGCATTAGAAGGGTCTGGAGGCTTTTAGATGGGTCCTGAGGCAATCTAGAAGGGTCTGGGGGCCTTTACATGGGTCTTGAGGGTCATTAGAAGGGTGTGGAGGCCTTTAGAAAGGCCCTGAGGGGCTCTAGAAGGGTCTGGGGGCTATTAGAAGCGTCCTGAGGGGGTCCAGAAGGGTCTGGGGGCCTTTTTAAAGGCCCTCAGGGGGATTATAAGGGTCTCGCAGCCTTTAGAAAGGCCCTGAGAGGCATTACAAGGGTCTGGTGTCATATAGAAAGGCTCTGAGAGGTTCTAGAAGTGTCTGGGGTACTTTAGAAAGGCCCTGAGGGGCATTAGAAGGGTCTGGGGGCCTTTAGAATGGTCCTGAGGGGGTCTAGAAGGGTCTGGAAGTATTTGAAACTGTCCTGAGAGGCTCTAGAAGGGTCTGGGTGCCTTTATAAGGGTCCTGAGGGGCATTAGAACGGTCTGGATGCCCTTATAAAAGCCCTGAGGGGAATTAGCAGGGTCTGGGGGCTTTAGAAGTGTCCTGAGAGGCTCTAGAAGGGTCTAGGGGCCTTTAGAAGGGTCTTCACGGGCTCTAGAAGGGTCTGTGTACCTTTAGAAAGGCCCTGTGGGGCATTAGAAGGGTCTGGGGGCCTTTAGAATGCTCCTGAGGGGCAGTAGAATGGTCTGGGGACCTTAGAAAGGCCCTTACATGCATTAGAAGGGTCTTCGGGCCTTTAAAAATATCCTGAGGGGCAGTAGAAGGGTCTGGGGACCTTTAGAAAGGCCCTGATGGGCATTAGAAGGGTCTGCAGGCCTTTAGAAAGGTCCTGAGGGGCATTAGAAGGGTCTTGTGGCCTTCATAAGGCTCCTGAAAGGCATTAGAATTTTCTGGGGGCTTTTAGATGGGTCCTGAGGCAATCTAGAAGGGTCTAGGGGCCTTTACTTGGGTTTTGAGGGTCATTAGAAGGGTGTGGAGGCCTTTAGAAAGGCCCTGAAAGGCATTAGAAGGGTATGGGGGCTTTTAGATGGGTCCTGAGGCAATCTAGAAGGGTCTGGGGGCCTTTACATGAGTCTTGAGGGTCATTAGAAGGGTGTGGAGGACTTTAGAAAGGCCCTGAGGGGCTCTAGAAGGGTCTGGGGGCTATTAGAAGCGTCCTGAGGGGCATTAGAAGTTTGTGGTGTAGTTTAGAAGGGTCCTGAGGGGCTCTATAAGGGTCTGGGGGCCTTTAGAAGGGTCTTCAGGGCCTCTAGAAGGGTCTGGGGACCTTTAGAAAGGCCCTGTGTGGCATTAGAAGGGTCTGGTGGCCTTTAGAATGCTCCTGAGGGGCAGTAGAAGGGTCTGGGGACCTTTATAAAGGCCCTGAATGGCATTAGATTGGTCTGCGGGCCTTTAGAAGTGTCCTGAGGGTCTCTAGAATGGTCTGGGGGCCTTTATAAGGGTCCTGACGGGCTCTAGAAGGATCTGGGAACCTTTAGAAAGGTCCAGAGGGGCATTAGAAGGGTCTGAAATCCTTTAGAAAGGTCTTGAGGTGCATTAGAAGGGTCTTGTGCCCTTCCTAAGGGTCCTGAAAGGCTTTAGAAGGGTCTGGGGGCTTTTAGATGGGTCCTGAGGAAATCTAGAAGGGTCTTGGGGCCTTTACATGGGTCTTGAGGGTCATTAGAAGGGTGTGGAGACCTTTAGAAAGGCCCTGAAAGGCATTAGAAATGTCTGGGATACTTTAGAAAGGCCCTGAGGGGCATTAGAAGGGTCTGGGGGCCTTTAGAAGGGTCCTGAGGGGCATTAAAAGGGTCTGGGGGCCTTTAGAAGGGTTCTGAGGGTCATTTGAATGGTCTGGGAGCCTTTAGAAAGGCCCTGAGGTGCATTAGAAGGGTCTGGGGGCCTTTAAAAGAGTCCTGAGGCTCATTTGAATGGTCTGGGGGCCTTTAGAAAGGCCCTGAGGTTGATTAGAAGGGTCTGGGGGCCTTTAGAATCGTCCTGAGGCGCTCTAGAAAGATCTGGGTTCCTTTAGAAATGTCCTGAGGTGCTCTAAAATGTCTCAGGGCATTTAGAAGGGTCCTGAGGGGCATTAGATGGGTCTGGGGTCCTTTAGAAATGCCCTGAGGAGCATTAGATAGGTCTGGGGCCTTTTAGGAGGGTCTTGAGGGGATCTAGAAGGGTCTGGGGGCCTTTAGAAATGTCCTGAGGGGCTCTAGAAGGGTCTGGGGGCCTTTGGAAAGGCCCTGAGGGGCTCTAGAAGGGTCAGGGAGCCGTTAGAAGGATGTTGAGGGGCTCTTGAAGGGTCTGTGGCATTTAGAATGGCCCTGAGGGGCTCTAAAAGAGTCTGGGGGCCTTTATAATGGTCCTGAGGGGCACTAGAAGGGTCTGGGAACCTTTATAAATGCCCTGAGGGGCATTAGAAGGGTCTGAGGGCCTTTAGAAAGCACCTGAGGGGCATTAGAAGGGTCTTGTGGCCTTCATAAGGGTCCTGAAAGGCATTAGAAGTGTCTGGGGGCTTTTATATGGGTCCTGAGGCAATTTAGAAGGGTCTAGGGGCCTTTACATGGGTCTTGAGGGTCATTAGAAGGGTGTGGAGGCCTTTAGAAAGGCCCTGAGGGGCTCTAGAAGGGTCTGGGGGCTAATAGAAGCGTCCTGAGGTGGTCCAGAAGGGTCTGGGGGCCTCTTTAAAGGCCCTCAGGGGGATTATAAGGGTCTCGCGGCCTTTAGAAAGGCACTGAGTGGCATTACAAGGGTCTGGGGTCATATATAAAGGCCCTGAGAGGTTCTAGAAGTGTCTGGGGTACTTTAGAACGGCCCTGAGGGGCATTAGAAGGGTCTGGGGGCCTTTAGAAGGGTTCTGAGGGGCATTTGAATGGTCTGGGGGCCTTTAGAAAGGACCTGAGGTGCATTAGAATGGTCTGGGGGCCTTTAAAAGGGTCCTAAGGGGCATTTGAATGGTCTGGGGGCCTTTAGAAAGGCCCTGAGGTGGATTAGAAGGGTCTGGGGGCCTTTAAAAGGGTCCTGAGGGGCTCTAGAAGGGTCTGGGGGCTTTTAGAAATGTCAGAGGGGCTCTAGATGGGTCTGGGGGCCGTTACAAAAGTCCTGAGGGGTCTAGAAGAGTCTGGGAGCCTTTAGAAAGGATCTGAGGGGCTCTAGAATGGTCTGGGGGCCTCAAAATGGCTGGAATCTGCGTCAAAATGGCCGTCGCCCGATTCAACAATGGCTGCCGCCTGAACTCAAAATGGCGGGAGTCGGCTTCAAAATGGCCTCCGCCCGATTCAAATATGGCGGCTGCCCGACCTCAAAATGGCGGGAGTTGGCTTCAAAATGGCCGCAACCCGATTCAAAAATGGTGGCTGCCCGATCTGAAAATGGCGGGAGTTGGCTTCAAAATGTTGGATGCCGGATTTAAACATGGTGGCTGTCTGAGTTGAAAATTTCTTCTTTTAGTTTCTTTTTTGTTTTTTTGTGTGTGTGTTTTGATTGAGTGCTTTCTCTTTTAGGCATTGTTTTTGAGAGGTTTTTTTGAGGAGTGTTATCTGGGGGCTTGGCTATGTAATTAATTTGTTTTGTCGCTGGGTGGGTGCTTAATTGCTTGATGGGTGAATGTTTGGGGTGGGTGCTTAATTGCTAACGGGTGAATGTTTGGGGTGGGTGCTCGGGGAGGGTGGGTGCGCCCCATTCTAATGCCCCTCAGAACCCTTCAAAAGGCCCTCAGACCATTCTAATGCCCCTCAGGGCATTTATAAAGGTTCCCAGACCCTTCTAGAGCCCGTCAGGACCATTCTAAAGGCCGACAGACCCTTCTAGAGCCCCTCAAGACGATTCAAAGGGACCCCAGACTTTTCCAGAGCCCCTCAGGACCCTTCTTAAGGACCCCAGACCCATCTAATGCCCTTCAGGACCCTTCTAACGACCCCAACACTCTTCTAGAGCCCCTCAGGCCCATTCTAAAGGCCCCCAGACCCTTCTAGAGCCCCTCAAGTCCTTTCTAAAGGCTCCCAGATTCTTCTAGAGCCCCTCAGGACCCTTCTAATGGCACCCAGACCCATTTAGAGCCCCTCAGAACATATCTAAAAGCCCCCAGACCCTTCTAGAGACCTTCAGGTCCTTTCTAAAGGATCCCAAACCCTTCTAGAGCCCCTCAAGACACTTCTAAAGGCCCCCAGACTCTTCTAGAGCCCCTCAGGACCCTTCTAAAGGACACCAGACCCTTGTAATGCAACTCAGGGTCTTTCTAAAGGACCCCAGACCCTTCTAATGCCCCTCAAGACCTTCTAAAGGTCCCAAGACTCATCTAATGACCCTCAGGGCCTTTATAAAGGACCTCAGACCACACTAGAGCCCTTCAGGACCTATCTAAAGGCCCCCAGACTCTTCTAGGACCCCTAACGGCCATTCTAAAGGCCCCCAGACCCATCTAGAGACCCTCAAGACCCTTCTAAAGACCCCCAGACCCTTCTAATGCCCCTCAGGACCCTTCTAAAGGCCCCAAGACCCTTCTAATGCCCCTCAGGACCCTTCTAAAGGCCCCCAGACATTTATAGAACCTGTCAGGACCCTTCAAAGGCCCACAGACCTTTCTAGACCTCACAGGACCTTTCTAACGGTACCCAGACCCTTGTAATGCCCCTCAGAACCCTTCTAAAGGCCCCCAGACCCTGGTAATTCCCCTCAAGACCATTCTAAAGGCCCGAAGACGCTTCTAGAGCCACTCAGGACTCTTTTAAAGGCCCCCAGACCCTTCTAGAGCTCCTCAGGTCCTTTATAAAGGTCCCCAAACCATTCTAGAGCCCCTCAGGACCCTTCTACAGGCGCCCAGACTCATGTAGAGCCCCTCAGGGCCTTTCTAAAGGACCCCAGACCCTTCTAGAGCCTTTCAGGGCATTTCTAAAGGCCCCAAGACCCTGCTAATGCCCCTTAGGGCCTTTCTAAAGGAGCCCAGAGCTTCTAATGCCCCTTAGGACTTTTCTAAAGGCCCCCAGACCCATCTAATGCCATTCAGGGTCATTCTAAAGGCCCCCAGACCCCTCTAGAGCCGTTCACGACCTATCTAAAGGCCTCCAGACTCCTCTAGATCCCCTCAAGACCTTTCTAAAGGCACCCAGACCCTTCTAGAGCCCCTCAAGACGCTTCAAATGGCCCCGAGACCCTTCCAGAGCCCCTCAGGACCCTTCTAAAGGCCCCCAGAACCTTCTAATGCCCCTCAGATCCATCCAAAGTCACCCAGACCCTTCTAATGCCCCTCAGGGCTTTTCTAAAGGTCGCCAGACCCATCTAATGCCCTTCAGGGCCTTTCAAATAGCACCCAGACCACACTAGAGCCCTTTAGGACCTTTCTAAAGGCCCCCAGACTCCTCTAGAGCCACTCAGATCCATTGTAAAGACCCCCAGACCCTTCTAGAGCCACACAAGACCTTTCTAAAGGCACCCAGACACTTCTGGAGCCCCTCAAGGCCATTTCAAAAGATCCCCAGACCATTCTAGAGCCACTCAGGGTGTTTCTAAAGGCCCCCAGACCCATCTAACGCCCCTCAAGGCCCTTCTAAAGGACCCCAGACCCTTCTAGAGCCCCTCAGGACCCTTTTAAAGGACCCCAGACGCTTCTAGAGCCCCTCTAGATTGTTCTAAAGGGCCCCAGACCCTTCTAGAGCACCTCAGGACCATTCTACAGCCGCCAGACCCTTCTAGAGCCACTCAAGACCCTTCTAAAAAACATCAGACCTTTCTAGAGCCCTTCAGGACCATTCGAAAGGCACCCAGACCCTTCTGCAGACCCTCAGGGCCTTTCTAAAGCCCTCAGACCCTTCTAATGCACCTCAGGGCATTTCTAAAGGACCCCAGACCACTCAAATGCCCCTCAGAAACCTTCTAAAGGCCCCCAGACCCTTCTAGAGCCACTCACGACATTCCTAAAGGCCCCAAGATCTTTCTATAACCCATCAGGACCCTTCGAAAGGCCCCCAGACCCTTCTACAGCCCCTCAGGATGCTTCTAAAGGCCCCAGACCCTTCTAGACCCTGTCAGGATCTTTCTAAAGGCACCCAGACCATTCTAATGCCCCTCAGGACCTTTCTAAAGGCGCCCGGACCCTTCTAATGCCACTCAGGGACTATCTAAAGGACCCCAGACCCCTCTAATGACCCTCAAGACCCATGTAAAGGCCCCCAGACCCATCTAGATTGCCTCAGGACCCATCTAAAGCCCCCCAGACCATTCTAATGCCTTTCAGGACCCTTATAAAGGCCACAAGACCCTTCTAATGCCCCTCAGGACCTTTCTAAAGGCACTCAGACCCTTCTAATGCCCCTCGAGACCCATGTAAAGACCCCCAGACCCTTCCAGATTGCCTCAGAACCCATCTAAAAGCCCCCAGGGTTTTAGCCTTTCAGGGCCTTTCTAAAGGCCTCCACACCCTTTTAATGACCCTCAAGACCCATGTAAAGGCCCCCAGACCCTTCTAGACCCCCTCAGGACCATTCTAAAGGCCCCCAGACCCTTCTAATGCCCCTCAGGACCCTTCTAAAGGCCCCCAGACCCTTCTAATGCCCCTCAGGGCCTTTCTAAAGTACCCCAGACACTTCAAGAACCTCTCAGGGCCTTTCTATATGACCCCAGACCCTTCTAATGCACCTCAGGGCCTTTCTAAAGGCCCCCATAACCTTCTAATGCCCCTCAGGACATTTCTAAAGGCCCCCAGACCCTTCTAGAGCCCCTCAGGACATTTCTAAAGGCACCCAGATCCTTCTAATGCCCCTCAGGACCATTCGAAAGGCCCCGAGACACTTTAAGAGCACCTCAGGAAATTTCTAAAGGAACCCAGATCTTTCTAGAGCCCCTCAGGACCCTTCTAGAGGCCCCCAGACCCTTCTAGAGCCCCTCAGGTCCTTTCTAAAGGCCCCCAGACCCTTCTAGAGCCCCTCAGGACATTTCTAAAGTAGCCCAGAAACTTCTAGAACATCTCAGGGCCTTTCTAAACGCCCTCAGACCATTCAAATGCCCCTCAGAGCCCTTCTAAAAGCCCCCAGACCCTTCTAATGCCCCTCAGGACCCTTCTAAAAGCCCCCAGACCCTTCTAATCCCCCTCAGGGCCTTTCTAAAGTACCCCAGAAACTTCTAGAACATCTCAGGGCCATTCTATATGACCCCAGACCCTTGTAATGCCATTCAGTACATTTTTAAAGGCCGCGAGACCCTTATAATCCCCCTGAGGGCCTTTAAAAAGGCCCCCAGACCCTTCTGGACCCCCTCAGGACGCTTCTAATAGCCCCCACACCCTTCTAGAGCCCCTCAGGTCCTTTCTAAAGGCCTCCACACCCTTCTAATGACACCCAAGACCCATGTAAAGGCCCCTAGACCCTTCTAGATTGCCTCAGGACCAAACTAAAAGCCCCCAGAGCACTGTAATGCCTTTCAGGACCCTTATGAAGGCCACAAGACCCTTCTAATGCCCCTCAGGACCTTTCTAAAGGCACCCAGACCATTCTAATGCCCCTCAGGACCTTTATAAATGCCCCCGGACCCTTCTAATGCCACTCAGTGACTATCTAAAGGACCCCAGAACCCTCTAATGACCCTCAAGACCCATGTAAAGGGCCCCAGACCCATCGAGATTGCCTCAGGACCCATCTAAAGCCCCCCAGACCCTTCTAATGCCTTTCAGGACCCTTATAAAGGTCACAAGACCCTTCTAATGCCCCTCAGGACCTTTCTAAATACACTCAGACCCTTCTAATGCCCCTCAAGACCCATGTAAAGAACCCCAGACCCTTCCAGATTGCCTCAGAACCCATCTAAATACCCCCAGACCCTTCTATAGCCTTTCAGGGCCTTTCTAAAGGCCTCCACACCCTTCTAATGACTTTCAAGACCCATGTAAAGGCCCCCAGACCCTTCTAGACCCCCTCAGGACCATTCTAAAGGCCTCCAGACCCTTCTAATGCCCCTCAGGACCCTTCTAAAAGACCCCAGACCCTTCTAATGCCCCTCAGGGCCTTTCCAAAGTACCCCAGACACTTCTAGAACCTCTCAGGGCCTTTCTATATGACCCCAGACCCTTGTAATGCCCCTCAGGGCCATTCTAAAGGCCCCCATACCCTTATAGAGCCCCTCAGGACCCTTCTAAACTCCCCCAGACCCTGCTAATTCCACTCAGGGCTTTTATAAGGGAACCCAGACCCTTCTAATGCCCCTCAGGACCCTTATAAACGCACCCAGACCCTTCTAGAGCCTCTCAGGACAGTTTTAAATGCCTGCAGACCCTTCTAGACCCCCTCAGGACCATTCTAAAAGCCCACAGACCCTTCTAATGCCCCTCAGGAGCCTTCTAAAGGCCCCCAGACCCTTCTAAATCTCCTCAGGACCCTTCTAAAGTACCCCAGACACTTCTAGAACCTCTCAGGGCCTTTCTATATGACCCCAGACCCTTCTAATGCCCCTCAGGGCTTTTCTAAAGGCCCCCTGACCCTTCTAATGCACCTCAGGACATTTCTAAAGGCCCCCAGACCCTTCTAGAGATCCTCAGGACATTTCTAAAGGCACCCAGACCCTTCTAATGCCACTCAGGGTGTTTCTAAAGGCCGAGAGACCCTTATAATCCCCCTGAGCGCCTTTAAAAAGGACCCAAGACCCTTCTGGACCCCCTCAGGACGCTTATAATAGACCCCAGACCCTTCTAGAGCCCCTCAGGGCCTTTCTAAAGGCCTGCACACCCTTCTAATGACCCTCAAGACCCATGTAAAGGCCCCCAGACCCTTCTAGATTGCCTCAGGACCCATCTAAAAGCCCCCAGACCCTTCTAATGCCTTTCAGGACCCTTATAAAAGCCTCCACACCCTTCTAATGCCCTTCAGGACCTTTCTAAAAACCCTCAGACCATTCTAATGCCCTTCAGGGCATTTATAAAGGTTCCCAGACCCTTCTAGAGCCCGTCAGGACCCTTATAAAGGCCCCCAGACCATTCCAAAGCCCCTGAGGACACATCTAAAGGCTGGCAGACCATTCTAATGCCCGTCAGGGCCTTTATAAAGGTTCCCAGACCGTTCTACTGCCCCTCAAGAGCATTCTAAAGGCCCCCAGACCATTCTAGATCCCCTCCAGACACTTCTAAAGGCCCCCAGACCCTTCTAGATCCCCTCAAGACCCGTCTAAAAGGCCCCAGACCTTTCTAATGCCCCGCAGGGCATTTCTAAAGGCCCCCAGACCCATCTAATGCCCATCAGGACCCTTTGAAAGGCCCCGAGACACTTTTAGAGCACCTCAGGACACTTCTAAATGACCCCAGATCTTTCTAGAGCCCCTCAGGACCCTTCTAGAGGCCCCCAGACCATTCTAGAGTTACTCAGGACGATTCTAAAGGCCCCCAGACCCTTCTAATCCACCTCATAGCCTTCCTAAATTCCCCCAGACCATACAAATGCCTCTCAGGACCCTTCTAAAGGCCTTCAGACCCTTCTAATGTCCTTCAGGGCCTTTCTAAAGTACCCCAGACACTTCTAGAACCTCTCAGGGCCTTTCTATATGACCCCAGACCCTTGTAATGCCACTCAGGTCCTTTCTAAAGGCCGCGACACCCTTATAATCCCCCTGAGGTCCTTTAAAAAGGCCCCCAGACCCTTCTGGACCCCCTCAGGACGCTTCTAATAGCCACCAGACCCTTCTAGAGCCCCTCAGGGCCTTTCTAAAGGCCTCCACACCCTTCTAATGACCCTCAAGACCCATGTAAAGGCCCCTAGACCCTTCTAGATTGCCTCAGGACCCATCTAAAAGCCCCCAGACCCTTCTAATGAATTTCAGGACCCTTATGAAGGCCACAAGACCCTTCTAATGCCCCTCAGGACCTTTCTAAAGGCCCTCAGACCCTTCTAATGCCCCTCAGGGCATTTATAAAGGTTCCCAGACCCTTCTAGAGCTCGTCAGGACCTTTATAAAGGCCCCCAGACCATTTTAGAGCCCCTCAGGACACTTCTAAAGGCCCACAGACCATTCTAATGTCCGTCAGGGCCTTTCTAAAGGTCCCCAGACCCTTCTACTGCCCCTCAGGAGCATTCTAAAGGCCCCCAGACCATTCTAGAGCCTCTCAGGACAGTTTTAAATGCCTCCAGACCCTTCTAGACCACCTCAAGACCATTATAAATCCCCCCAGACCCTTCTAATGCCCCTCAGGGCCTTTCTAAAGGCCCCCAGACCCTTCTAATGCCCCTCAGGGCATTTCTAACGGTCCCCAGACCCTTCTAGAGCCCCTCAGGACCATTCAAAAGGCCCCCAGACTCTTTTAGAGCACCTAAGGGCCATTCTAAAGGCCCGCAGACCCTTCAAGAGCCCCTCAACATCCTTCTAACGGCTCCCTGACCCTTCTAGTGCCCCTCAGGGCCTTTCTAAAGGCCCCCAGACACTTCTAGAGCCCCTCAGGACACTTCTAAAGGCCCCCAGACGCTTCTAGATCCCCTCAAGACCCTTCTAAAAGGCCCCAGACCTTTCTAATGCCCCTCACGGCATTTCTAAAGACCCCCAGACCCGTCTAATGCCCATCAGGACCCTTCGAAAGGACCCGAGACACTTTTAGATCACCTCAGGACATTTCGAAAGGACCCCGGATCTTTCTATAGCCCTTCAGGACCCTTCTAGAGGCTCCCAGACCCTTCTAGAGCCCCTCAGGACGATTCTAAAGGCCCCCAGACCCTTCTAGTCCACCTCAGGGTATTTTTAAATGCAACCAGACCATTCAAATGCCCATCAGGACCCTTTTAAAGGCCTTCAGAACCTTCTAATGCCCCTCAGGACCATTCTAAAGGCACCCAGACCCTTCTAATGCCCCTCAGGGCCTTTCTAAAGTACACCAGACGCTTCTAGAACCTCTCAGGGCCTTTCTATATGACCTCAGACCCTTGTAATGCCCATCAGGGCCTTTCTAAATGCCCCCAGACCTTTCTAATGCCCCTCAGGGCCTTTCTAAAGTACCCGAGACACTTCTAGAACCTCTCAGGGCCTTTCTATATGACCCCAGACACTTGTAATGCCCCTCAGGGCCATTCTAAAGGCCCCCATACCCTTCTAATGCCCCTCAGGACATTTCTAAAGGCCCCCAGACCCTTCTAGAGCCCCTCAGGACATTTCTAAAGGCACCCAGACCCTTGTAATGCCACTCAGGGCCTTTCTAAAGGTTGCGAGACCCATATAATCAACCTGAGGGCCTTTAAAAAGGCCCCCAGACCCTTCTGGAAGCCCTCAGGACGCTTCTAATAGCCCCCAGACCATTCTATAGCCCCACAGATCCTTTCTAAAGGCCTCCACACCCTTCTAATGACCCTCAAGACCCATGTAAAGGCCCCTAGACCCTTCTAGATTGCCTCAGGACCCATCTAAAAGACCCCAGACCCTTCTAATGCCTTTCAGGATGCTTATGAAGGCCACAAGACCCTTCTAATGCCCCTCAGGGCATTTAGAAAGATTCCCAGACCCTTCTAGAGCCCCTCAGGACACTTCTAAAGGTCCGCAGACCATTCTAATGCTCGTCAGGGCCTTTATAAAGGTCCCCAGACCCTTCTACTGCCCCTCAGTAGCATTCTAAAGGCCCCCAGACCCTTCTAATGCCACACAGGGCCTTTCTAAAGGCCCCCAGACCCTTCTAGAGCTCCTGAAGACCCTTATAAAGGCCCCCAGACCCTTGTAGAGCCCCTCAGGCCCCTTCTAATGTCCCCCAGACCCTGCTAATTCCCCTCAGGGCTTTTATAAGCGCACCCAGACCCTTCTAATGCCCCTCAGGACCCTTCTAAAGGCACCCAGACCCTTCTAATGCCCCTCAGGGCCTTTCTAAAGTACCCCAGACACTTCTAGAACCTCTCAGGGCCTTTCTATATGACCCCAGACCCTTGTAATGCCCCTCAGGCCCTTTCTAAAGGCCCCCATACCCTTCTAATGCCCCTCAGGACATTTCTAAAGGCCCCCAGACCCTTCTAGAGCCCCTCAGGACATTTCTAAAGGCACCCAGACCATTCTAATGCCACTCAGGGCCTTTCTAAAGGCCGCGAGACCCTTATAATCCTCCTGAGGGCCTTTAAAAAGCCCCCAGACCTTTCTGGACCCCCTCAGGACGCTTCTAATAGCCCCCAGACCATTCTAGAGCCCCTCAGGGCCTTTCTAAAGGCCTCCACACCCTTCTAATAACCCTCAAGACCCATGTAAAGGCCTCCAGACCCTTCTAGATTGCCTCAGGACCCATCTAAAAGCCCCCAGACCCTTCTAATGCCTTTCAGGGCCTTTCTAAAGGCCTCCACACCCTTCTAATGACCCTCAAGACCCATGTAAAGGCATCTAGACCCTTCTAGATTGCCTCAGGACCCATCTAAAAGCCCCCAGACCCTTCTAATGCCTTTCAGGACCCTTATGAAGGCCACAAGACCCTTGTAATGCCCCTCAGGACCTTTCTAAAGGCCCTCAGACTATTCAAATGCCCCTCAGGACTTTTTAAAAGGCCCCCAGACCATTCTAGAGCCCGTCAAGACCCTTATAAAGGCCCTCAGATCATTCTAGAGCCCCTCAGGACACTTCTAAAGTCCCGCAGACCATTCTAATGATCGTCAGGGCATTTATAAAGGTCTCAAGACCATTCTACGGCCCCTCAGGAGCATTCTAAAGGCCCCCACACCCTTCTAATGCCCCACAGGGCCTTTCTAAAGGTTCCCAGAGCCTTCTAGAGCCACTGAAGACCCTTCTAAAGGCCCCCAGACCCTTCTAATGCCTCTCAGAGCCTTTCTAAAGGCCGCGAGACGCTTATAATCCCCCGAGGGCCTTTAAAAAGGCGCCCAGACCCTTCTGGACCCCCTCAGTACGCTTCTAATAGCCCCCAGACCCTTCTAGAGCCCCTCAGGGCCTTTCTAAAGGCCTCCACACCATTCTAATGAACATCAAGACCCATGTAAAGCCCGCAGACCCTTCTAGATTGCCTCAGGACCCATCTAAAAGCCCACAGAGCCTTCTAATGCCTTTCAGGGCCCTCATGAAGGCCACAAGACCCTTCTAATGCCCCTCAGGACCATTCTAAAGGCCGTCAGACTATTCAAATGCCACTAAGGACTATATTAAAGGCCCCCAGACCCTTCTAATGCACCTCAGGACACTTCTAAAGGACCCCAGACCCTTCTAATGCCCCTCAGGGCCTTTCTAAATTACCCCAGACACTTCTAGAACCTTTCAGAGCCTTTCTATATGACCCCAGACCCTTGTAATGCCACTCAGGGCCTTTCTAAAGGCCGCGAGACCCTTATAATCCCCCTGAGGGCCTATAAATGGCCCACAGACCCTTCTGGACCCCCTCAGGACGCTTCAAATAGCACCCAGACCCTTCTAGAGCCCCTCAGGGCCTTTCTAAAGGCCTCCACACCCTTCTAATGACCCTCAAGACCCATGTAAAGGCCCCCAGACCATTCTAGATTGCCTCAGGAGCCATCTAAAAGCCCCCAGAACCTTCTAATGCCTTTCAGGACTTTTATGAAGGCCACAAGACCCTTCTAATGCCTCTCAGGACCTTTGTAAAGGCCCTCAGACCCTTCTAATGCCCCTCAGGGCTTTTATAAAGGTTCCCAGACCCTTCTAGAGCCCGTCAGGACCCTTGTAAAGGCCCCCAGATCATTCTAGAGCCCCTCAGGACAATTCTAAAGGCCCGCAGACCATTCTACTTCCCATCAGTAGCATTCTAAAGGCCCCCAGACCCTTCTAATGCCCCACAGGGCCTTTCTAAAGGTCCCCAGACCCTTCTAGAGCCCCTGAAGACTCTTATAAAAGGCCCCCAGACCCTTATAATGCCCCACAGGGCCTTTCTACAGGTCCCAAGACCCTTCTAGAGCCCCTGAAGACCCTTCTAAAGGCCCCCAGACCATTCTAATGCTCCTCAGGGCCTTTCTAAATTACCCCAGACACTTCTTGAACCTCTCAGAGCCTTTCTATATGACCCCAGACCCTTGTAATGCCACTCAGGGCCTTTCTAAAGGCTGCGAGACCCTGATCATCTCCCTGAGGGCCTTTAAAAAGGCCCCCAGACCCTTCTGGACCCCCTCAGGACGCTTCTAATAGCCCCCAGACCCTTCTAGAGCCCCTCAGGGCCTTTCTAAAGGCCTCCACACCCTTCTAATGACCCTCAAGACCCATGTAAAGGCCCCTAGACCCTTCTAGATTGCCTCAGGACCCATCTAAAAGCCCTCAGACCCTTCTAATGCATTTCAGGACCCTTATGAAGGCCACAAGACCCTTCTAATGCCCCTCAGGACCTTTCTAAAGGCCCTCAGACCCTTCTAATGCCCCTCAGGGTTTTTATAAAGGTTCCCAGACCCTTCTAGAGCCCGTCAGGACCCTTATAAAGGCCCCCAGACCATTCCAGAATGCCTCAGGACACTTCTAAAGGCCCGCAGACCATTCTAATGCCTGTCAGGGCCTTTCTAAAGGTCCCCAGACCCTTCTACTGCCCCTCAGGAGCATTCTAAAGGCTCCCAGACCCTTCTAATGCCCCACAGGGCCTTTCTAAAGGCCCCCAGACCCTTATAGAGCCCCTCAGGACCCTTCTAAAGTCCCCGAGACCCTGCTAATTCCCCTCAGGGCTTTTATAAGGGCACCCAGACCCTTCTAATGCCCCTCAGGACCCTTCTAAAGGCACCCAGACCCTTCTAGAGCCTCTCAGGACAGTTTTAAATGCCTCCAGACCCTTCTAGACCCCCTCAGGACGATTCTAAAGGCCCCCAGACCCTTGTAATGCCCCTCAGGGCCTTTCTAAAGGCCCCCATACCCTTCTAATGCCCAACAGGACATTTCTAAAGGCCCCCAGACCCTTCTAGAGCCACTGAGGACATTTCTAAAGGCACCCAGACTCTTCTAATGCCCCTCAGGGCCTTTCTAAAGGCCGCAAGACCTATATAATCACCCTGAGGGCCTTTAAAAAGGCCCCCAGACCCTTCTGAACCCCCTCAGGACGCTTCTAATAGCCCCCAGACCCTTCTAGAGCACCTCAGGGCCTTTCTACAGGCCACCACACCCTTCTAATGACCCTCAAGACCCATGTAAAGGCCCTCAGACCATTCTAATGCCCCTCAGGGCTTTTATAAAGGTTCCCAGACCCTTCTAGAGCCCTTCAGGACCCTTATAAAGGCCCCCAGACCATTCTAGAGCAACTCAGGACACTTCTAAAGGCCCGCAGACCATTCTAATGCCCGTCAGGGCCTTTATAAAGGTCCCCAGACCTTTCTACTGCCCCTCAGGAGCATTCTAAAGGCCCCCAGACCATTCTAATGCCCCACAGGGCCTTTCTAAACGTCCCCACACCCTTATACAGCCCCTGAAGACCATTCTGAAGGCCCCCAGACCCTTCTAATGCCCTTCAGGGCCTTTCGAAAGTACCCCAGACACTTCTAGAATATCTCTGAGCCTTTCTATATGACCCCAGACCCTTCTAGACCTCCTCAGGACCATTCTAAAGGTCGCGAGACCCTTCTAATGCCCCTCAGGGGATTTCTAAAGGCCCCCAGACCCTTCTAGAGCCCCTCAGGACATTTCTAAATGCACCCAGACACTTCTAATGCCACTCAGGGCCTTTCTAAAGGCCGCGAGACCCTTATAATCCCCCTGAGGGCCTTTAAAAAGTCCCCCAGACCCTTCTGGACCCCCTCAGGACGCTTCTAATAGCTCCCACACCCTTCTAGAGCCCCTCAGGGCCTTTCTAAAGGCCTCCACACCCTTCTAATGACCCTCAAGACCCATGTAAAGGCTCCTAGACCCTTCTAGATTGCCTCAGGACCCATCTAAAATACCCCAGACCCTTCTAATGCCTTTCAGGACCCTTATGAATGCCACAAGACCCTTCTAATGCCCTTCAGGACCATTCTAAAGGCCTTCAGACCCTTCTAATGCCTTTCAGAGCCTTTATAAAGGTTCCCAGACCCTTCTAGAGCCCGTCAGGACCCTTATAAAGGCCCCCAGATCATTCTAGAGCCCCTCAGGACACTTCTAAAGGCCCGCAGACCATTCTACTGCCCCTCAGGAGCATTCTAAAGGCCCCCAGACCCTTCTAATGCCCCACAGGGCCTTTCTAAGTGTCCCCAGACCCTTCTAGAGCCCCTGAAGACCCTTCTAATGAACCCCAGACCCTTCTAATGCCCCACAGGGCCTTTCTAAATGCCCCCAGACCCTTCTAATGCCCCTCAGGGCCTTTCTAAAGTACCCCAGACACTTCTAGAACATCTCAGGTCCTTTCTATATGACCCCAGACCCTTGTAATGCCCATCAGGGCCTTTCTAAAGGCCCCCATACCCTTCTAGAGCCCCTCAGGACATTTCTAAAGGCACCCAGACCCTTCTTTTGCCACTCAGGGCCTTTCTAAAGGCAGCGAGACCCTTATAATCCCCCTGAGGGCCTTTATAAATGCCCCCAGACACTTCTGGACCCCTTCAGGACGCTTCTAATATCACCCAGACCCTTCTAGAGCCCCTCAGGGCCTTTCTAAAGGCCTCCACACCCTTCTAATGACCCTCAAGACCCATGTAAAGGCCCCCAGACCCTTCTAGATTGCCTCAGGACCCACCTAAAAGCCCCCAGACCCTTCTAATGCTTTTCAATGACATTCTAAAGGCCGCGACACCCTTCTAATGACCCTCAAGACCCATGTAAAGGCACCTAGAACCTTCTAGATTGCCTAAGTACCCATCTAAAAGCCCCCAGTACCCTTTAATGCCTTTCAGGATTTAATGCCACCCCAGACACTTCTATAACCTCTCAGAGCCTTTCTATATGACCCCAGACCCTTCTAATGCCACTCAGGGCCTTTCTAAAGGCCGCGAGACCCTTATAATCCCCCTGAGGGCCTTTAAAAAGGCCCCCAGACCCTTCTGGACCCCCTCAGGACGCTTCTAATAGCCCCCAGACCCTTCTAGAGCACCTCAGGGCCTTTCTATATGACCCCAGACCCTTGTAATGCCCCTCAAGACCTTTCTAAAGGCCCCCAGACCATTCTAATGCCCCACAGGGCATTTATAAAGGTTCCCAGACCCTTCTAGAGCCCGTAAGGACCGTTATAAAGGCCCCTAGACCATTCTAGAGCACCTCAGAACACTTCTAAAGGCCCACAGACCATTCTAATGCCCGTCAGGGCCTTTATAATGCTCCCCAGACCCTTCTACTGCCCCTCAGGAGCATTCTAAAGGCCCCCAGACCCTTCTAATGCCCACAGGGCCTTTCTAAAGGTCCCTAGACCCTTCTAGAGCCCCTGAAGACCCTTCTAAAGGCCCCCAGACCCTTCTAATGCCCCACAGGGCCTTTCGAATGTACCACAGACACTTTTAGAACATCTCAGGGCCTTTCTATATGACCCCAGACCTTCTTATGCCACTCAGGGCCTTTCTAAAGGTCGCGAGACCCTTATAATCCCCCTGAGGGCCTTTATAAAGGCCCCCAGACCATTCTGGACCCCCTCAGGACGCTTCTAATAGCCACCAGACCCTTCTAGAGACCCTCAGGGCCTTTCTAAAGGCCTCCACACCCTTCTAATGACACTCAAGACCCATGTAAAGGCCCCCAGACCCTTCTAGATTGCCTCAGGACCCATCTAAAAGCCCCCAGACCCTTCTAAAGCCTTTCAGGACCATTATGAAGGCCACAAGACCCTTCTAATGCCCCTCAGGACCTTTCTAAAGGCCCCCAGACCCTTCTAGAGCCCTTCAGGACATTTCTAAATGAACCCAGACCCTTCTAATGCCACTCAGGGCCTTTCTAAAGGCCGCGAGACCCTTATCATCCCCCTGAGGGCCTTTAAAAAGGCCCCCAGACCCTTCTGGACCCCCTCAGGACGCTTCTAATAGCCCCCAGACCCTTCTAGAGCCCCTCAGCGTCTTACTAAAGGCCTCCACACCCTTCTAATGACCCTCAAGACCCATGTAAAGGCCCGTAGACCCTTTTAGATTGCATCAGGACCCTTCTAAAAGCTCCCAGACCCTTCTAATGCCTTTCAGGACCCTTATGAATGCCACAAGACCTTTCTAATGCCCCTCAGGACCTTTCTAAAGGCCCTCAGACCCTTCTAATGTCCCTCAGGGCATTTATAAAGGTTCCCAGACCCTTCTAGAGCCCGTCAGGACCCTTATAAAGGCCCCCAGACCATTCTAGAGCCCCTCAGGACACTTCTAAAGGCCCGCAGACCATTCTAATGCCCGTCAGGGCCTTTATAAAGGTCCCCAGACCCTTCTACTGCCCCTCAGGAGCATTCTAAAGGCCCCCAGACCATTCTAATGCCCCACAGGGCCTTTCTAAAGGTCCCCAGACCCTTCTAGAGCCTCTCAGGACAGTTTTAAATGCCTCCAGACCCTTCTAGATCCCCTCAGGACCATTCTAAAGCCCCCCAGACCCTTCTAATGCCCCTCAGGGCCTTTCTAAAGGCCCCCAGACCATTCTAATGCCCCTCAGGGCATTTCTAAAGGTCCCCAGACCCTTCTAGAGCCCCTCAGTACCAACCTAAAGGCCCCCAGACTATTTTAGAGCACCTCAGGGCCATTCAAATGGCCCGCAGACCTTTCAAGAGCCCCTCAACATCCTTCTAACGGCTCCCTGACCCTTCTAGAGCCCCTCAGGGCCTTTCTAAATGCTCCCAGACCCTTCTAGAACCCCTCAGGACACTTGTAAAGGCCCCCAGACCCTTCTAGATCCCCTCAAGACCCTTCTAAAAGGCCCCAGACCTTTCTAATGCCCCTCAGGGCAATTCTAAAGTCCCCCAGACCCTTCTACTGCCCCTCAGGAGCATTCTAAAGGCCCCCAGACCCTTCTAATCCACCTCAGGGCCTGTCTAAAGGCCCCCAGACCCTTCTAATGCCCCTCAGGGCATTTCTAAAGGTCCCCAGACCCTTCTAGAGCCCCTCAGTACCAATCTAAAGGCCCCCAGACTCTTTTAGAGCCCCTCATGGCCATTCTAAACGCCCGCAGACCCTTCAAGAGCCCCTCAACATCTTTCTAACGGCTCCCTGACCCTTCTAGAGCCCCTCAGGGCCTTTCTAAATGCCCCCAGACCCTTCTAGAGCCCCTCAGGACACTTGTAAACGCCCCCAGACCCTTCTAGATCCCCTCAAGACCCTTCTAAAAGGCCCCAGACCTTTCTAATGCCCCTCAGGGCATTTCTAAAGGCCCCCAGACCCATCTAATGCCCCTCAGGACCCTTCGTAAGGCCCCGAGACAGTTTTAGAGCACCTCAGGACATTTCGAAAGGACCCCAGATCTTTCTAGAGCCCCTCAGGACACTTCTAGATGCCCCCAGACCCTTCTAGAGCCCCTCAGGACGATTCTAAAGGCCCCCAGACCCTTCTAGAGCCCCTCAGGGCCTTTCTAAAGGCCTCCACACCCTTCTAATGACCCTCAAGACCCATGTTAAGGCCCCCAGACCATTCTAGATTGCCTCAGGAGCCATCTAAAAGCCCCCAGAACCTTCTAATGCCTTTCAGGACCATTATGAAGGCCACAAGACCCTTCTAATGCCTCTCAGGACCTTTCTAAAGGCCCTCAGACCCTTCTAATGCCCCTCAGGGCTTTTATAAAGGTTCCCAGACCCTTCTAGAGCCCGTCAGGACCCTTATAAAGGCCCCCAGATCATTCTAGATCCCCTCAGGACAATTCTAAAGGCCCGCAGACCATTCTACTTCCCATCGGTAGCATTCTAAAGGCCCCCAGACCCTTCTAATGCCCCACAGGGCCTTTCTAAAGGTCCCCAGACCCTTCTAGAGCCCCTGAAGACTCTTATAAAAGGCCCCCAGACCCTTATAATGCCCCACAGGGCCTTTCTACAGGTCCCAAGACCCTTCTAGAGCCCCTGAAGACCCTTCTAAAGGCCCCCAGACCATTCTAATGCTCCTCAGGGCCTTTCTAAATTACCCCAGACACTTCTTGAACCTCTCAGAGCCTTTCTATATGACCCCAGACCCTTGTAATGCCACTCAGGGCCTTTCTAAAGGCTGCGAGACCCTGATCATCTCCCTGAGGGCCTTTAAAAAGGCCCCCAGACCCTTCTGGACCACCTCAGGACGCTTCTAATAGCCCCCAGACACTTCTAGAGCCCCTCTTGGCCTTTCTAAAGGCCTCCACACCCTTCTAATGCTCCCCAGACCTTTCTACTGCCCCTCAGGAGCATTCTAAAGGCCCCCAGACCCTTCTAATGCCCACAGGGCCTTTCTAAAGGTCCCCAGACCCTTCTAGAGCCCCTGAAGACCCTTCTAAAGGCCCCCAGACCCTTCTAATGCCCCACAGGGCCTTTCGAATGTACCACAGACACTTTTAGAACATCTCAGGGCCTTTCTATATGACCCCAGACCCTTCTAATGCCACTCAGGGCCTTTCTAAAGGTCGCGAGACCCTTATAATCCCCCTGAGGGCCTTTATAAAGGCCCCCAGACCATTCTGGACCCCTCAGGACGCTTCTAATAGCCACCAGACCCTTCTAGAGACCCTCAGGGCCTTTCTAAAGGCCTCCACACCCTTCTAATGACACTCAAGACCCATGTAAAGGCCCCCAGACCCTTCTAGATTGCCTCAGGACCCATCTAAAAGCCCCCAGACCCTTCTAAAGCCTTTCAGGACCTTTATGAAGGCCACAAGACCCTTCTAATGCCCCTCAGGACCTTTCTAAAGGCCCCCAGACCTTTCTAATGCCCCACAGGGCCTTTCTAAAAATCCCCAGACCCATCTAGAGCCCCTGAAGACCCTTCTAAAGGCCCCCAGACCCTTCTAATGCCACTCAGGGCCTTTCTAAAGGCCGCGAGACCCTTATAATCCTCCTGAGGGCCTATAAAAAGACCATTCTAATGCCTCACAGGGCCTTTCTAAAGGTCCCCAGACCCTTCTAGAGCCCCCGAAGACCTTCTAAAGGACCCCAGACCCTTCTAATGCCACACAGGGCCTTTCTAAAGGTCCCCAGACCCTTCTAGAGCCCCTGAAGGCCCTTATAAAGGCCCCCAGACCCTTATAGAGCCCCTCAGGACCATTCTAAACTCCCCCAGACCCTGCTAATTCCCCTCAGGGCTTTTATAAGGGCCACAAGACCCTTCTAATGCCCCTCAGGACCCTTATAAAGGCACCCAGACCCTTCTAGAGCCTCTCAGGACAGTTTTAAATGCCTCCAGACCCTTCTAGACCCCCACAGGACCACTCTAAAGGCCCACAGACCCTTCTAATGCCCCTCAGGACCCTTCTAAAGGCCTCCAGACAACTCTAATGCCCCTCAGGGCCTTTCTAAAGTACCCCAGACACTTCTAGAACCATCTGGGCCTTTCTATATGACCCCAGACCATTCTAATGCCCCTCAGGTCCTTTCTAAAGGCCTCCATACCCTTCTAATGCCCCTCAGGACATTTCTAAAGGCCCCCAGACCCTTCTAGAGCCCTTCAGGACATTTCTAAAGGAACCCAGACCCTTCTAATGCCACTCAGGGCCTTTCTAAAGGCCGCGAGACCCTTATAATCCCCCTGAGGGCCTTTAAAAAGGCCCCCAGACCCTTCTGGACCCCCTCAGGACGCTTCTAATAGCCCCGAGATCCTTCTAGAGGCCTTCAGGGCCTTTCTAAAGGCCTCCACACCCTTCTAATGACCCTCAAGACCCATGTAAAGGCCCGTAGACCCTTCTAGATTGCATCAGGACCCTTCTAAAAGCTCCCAGACCCTTCTAATGCCTTTCAGGACCCTTATGAATGCCACAAGACCCTTCTAATGCCCCTCAGGACCTTTCTAAAGGCCCTCAGACCCTTCTAATGTCCCTCAGGGCATTTATAAAGGTTCCCAGACCCTTCTAGAGCCCGTCAGGACCCTTATAAAGGCCCCCAGACCATTCTAGAGCCCCTCAGGACACTTCTAAAGGCCCGCAGACCATTCTAATGCCCGTCAGGGCCTTTATAAAGGTCCCCAGACCCTTCTACTGCCCCTCAGGAGCATTCTAAAGGCCCCCAGACCATTCTAATGCCCCACAGGGCCTTTCTAAAGGTCCCCAGACCCTTCTAGAGCCTCTCAGGACAGTTTTAAATGCCTCCAGACCCTTCTAGATCCCCTCAGGACCATTCTAAAGCCCCCCAGACCCTTCTAATGCCCCTCAGGGCCTTTCTAAAGGCCCCCAGACCCTTCTAATGCCCCTCAGGGCATTTCTAAAGGTACCCAGACCCTTCTAGAGCCCCTCAGTACCAATCTAAAGGCCCCCAGACTATTTTAGAGCACCTCAGGGCCATTCAAATGGCCCGCAGACCCTTCAAGAGCCCCTCAACATCCTTCTAACGGCTCCCTGACCCTTCTAGAGCCCCTCAGGGCCTTTCTAAATGCCCCCAGACCCTTCTAGAACCACTCAGGACACTTGTAAAGGCCCCCAGACCCTTCTAGATCCCCTCAAGACCCTTCTAAAAGGCCCCAGACCTTTCTAATGCCCCTCAGGGCATTTCTAAAGTCCCCCAGACCCTTCTACTGCCCCTCAGGAGCATTCTAAAGGCCCCCAGACCCTTCTAGAGCCTCTCAGGACAGTTTTAAATGCCTCCAGACCCGTCTAGACCCCCTCAGGACCATTCTAAAGGCCCCCAGACCCTTCTAATCCACCTCAGGGCCTGTCTAAAGGCCCCCAGACCCTTCTAATGCCCCTCAGGGCATTTCTAAAGGTACCCAGACCCTTCTAGAGCCCCTCAGTACCAATCTAAAGGCCCCCAGACTCTTTTAGAGCCCCTCAGGGCCATTCTAAACGCCCGCAGACCCTTCAAGAGCCCCTCAACATATTTCTAACGGCTCCCTGACCCTTCTAGAGCCCCTCAGGGCCTTTCTAAATGCCCCCAGACCCTTCTAGAGCCCCTCAGGACACTTTTAAACGCCCCCAGACCCTTCTAGATCCCCTCAAGACCCTTCTAAAAGGCCCCAGACCTTTCTAATGCCCCTCAGGAAATTTCTAAAGGCCCCCAGACCCATCTAATGCCCCTCAGGACCCTTCGTAAGGCCCCGAGACACTTTTAGAGCACCTCAGGACATTTCGAAAGGACCCCAGATCTTTCTAGAGCCCCTCAGGACACTTCTAGATGCCCCCAGACCCTTCTAGAGCCCCTCAGGACGATTCTAAAGGCCCCCAGACCCTTCTAGAGCCCCTCAAGGCCTTTCTAAAGGCCTCCACACCCTTCTAATGACCCTCAAGACCCATGTAAAGGCCCCTAGACCCTTCTAGATTGCCTGAGGACCCATCTAAAAGCCCCCAGACCCTTCTAATGCCTTTCAGGACCATTATGAAGGCCACAAGACCTTTCTAATGCCCCTCAGAACCGTTCTAAAGGTTCCCAGACCCTTCTAGAGCCCGTCAGGACCCTTATAAAGGCCCCAAGACCATTCTAGAGCCTCTCAGGACAATTCTAAAGGCCCGCAGACCATTCTAATGCCCGTCAGGGCCTTTATAAAGGTCCCCAGACCCTTCTACTGCCCCTCAGGAGCATTCTAAAGGCCCCCAGACCATTCTAATGCCCCACAGGGCCTTTCTAAAGGTCCCCAGACCCTTCTAGAGCCTCTCAGGACAGTTTTAAATGCCTCCAGACCCTTCTAGATCCCCTCAGGACCATTCTAAAGCCCCCCAGACCCTTCTAATGCCCCTCAGGGCCTTTCTAAAGGCCCCCAGACCCTTCTAATGCCCCTCAGGGCATTTCTAAAGGTCCCCAGACCCTTCTAGAGCCCCTCAGTACCAATCTAAAGGCCCCCAGACTATTTTAGAGCCCCTCAGGGCCATTCAAAAGGCACGCAGACCCTTCAAGAGCCCCTCAACATCCTTCTAACGGCTCCCTGACCCTTCTAGAGCCCCTCAGGGCCTTTCTAAATGCCCCCAGACCCTTCTAGAACCCCTCAGGACACTTGTAAAGGCCCCCAGACCCTTCTAGATCCCCTCAAGACCCTTCTAAAAGGCCCCAGACCTTTCTAATGCCCCTCAGGGCATTTCTAAAGTCCCCCAGACCCTTCTACTGCCCCTCAGGAGCATTCTAAAGGCCCCCAGACCCTTCTAGATCCTCTCAGGACAGTTTTAAATGCCTCCAGACCCGTCTAGACCCCCTCAGGACCATTCTAAAGGCCCCCAGACCCTTCTAATCCACCTCAGGGCCTGTCTAAAGGCCCCTAGACCCTTCTAATGCCCCTCAGGGCATTTCTAAAGGTACCCAGACCATTCTAGAGCCCCTCAGTACCAATCTAAAGGCCCCCAGACTCTTTTAGAGCCCCTCAGGGCCATTCTAAACGCCCGCAGACCCTTCAAGAGCCCCTCAACATCTTTCTAACGGCTCCCTGACCCCTCTAGAGCCCCTCAGGGCCTTTCTAAATGCCCCCAGACCCTTCTAGAGCCCCTCAGGACACTTTTAAACGCCCCCAGACCCTTCTAGATCCCCTCAAGACCCTTCTAAAAGGACCCAGACCTTTCTAATGCCCCTCAGGAAATTTCTAAAGGCCCCCAGACCCATCTAATGCCCCTCAGGACCCTTCGTAAGGCCCCGAGACACTTTTAGAGCACCTCAGGACATTTCGAAAGGACCCCAGATCTTTCTAGAGCCCCTCAGGACATTTCTAGATGCCCCCAGACCCTTCTAGAGCCCCTCAGGACGATTCTAAAGGCCCCCAGACCCTTCTAGAGCCCCTCAGGGCCTTTCTAAAGGCCTCCACACCCTTCTAATGACCCTCAAGACCCATGTAAAGGCCCCTAGACCCTTCTAGATTGCCTGAGGACCCATCTAAAAGCCCCCAGACCCTTCTAATGCCTTTCAGGACCATTATGAAGGCCACAAGACCTTTCTAATGCCCCTCAGAACCGTTCTAAAGGTTCCCAGACGCTTCTAGAGCCCGTCAGGACCCTTATAAAGGCCCCCAGACCATTCTAGAGCCCCTCAGGACACTTCTAAAGGCCCGCAGACCGATCTAATGCCCGTCAGGGCCTTTATAAAGGTCCCCAGACCCTTCTACTGCCCCTCAGGAGCATTGTAAAGGCCCCCAGGCCATTCTAATGCCCCACAGGGCCTTTCTAAACGCCCCCAGACCCTTCTAGAGCTCCTGAAGACCTTTCTAAAGGCCCCCAGACCCTTATAGAGCCCCTCAGGACCCTTCTAATGTACCCCAGACCCTGCTAATTCCCCTCAGGGCTTTTATAAGGGCACCCAGACACTTCTAATGCCCCTCAGGACCCTTATAAAGGAACCCAGACCTTCTAGAGTCTCTCAGGACAGTTTTACGTGCCTCCAGACCCTTCTAGACCCACTCAGGACCATTCTAAAGGCCCCCAGACCCTTCTAATGCCCCTCATGACCCTTCTAAAGGCCCCCAGACCCTTCTAATGCCACTCAGGGCCTTTCTAAAGGACCCCATACCCTTCTAATGCACCTCAGGACATTTCTAAAGGCACCCAGACCCTTCTAGAGCCCCTCAGGACATTTCTAAAGGCCCCCAGACCCTTCTAATGCCCCTCAGGGCCCTTCTAAAGGCCCCCAGACCCTTCTAATGCCCCTCAGGACCCTTCTAAAGGCCCCCAGACCCTTCTAATGCCCCTCAGGGCCTTTCTAAAGTACCCCAGACACTTCTAGAACCTCTCAGGGCCTTTCTATATGACCCCAGACCCTTGTAATGCCCCTCAGGGCCTTTCTAAAGGCCCCCAGACCCTTCTAATGCCCCTCAGGACATTTCTAAAGGCCCCCAGACCCTTCTAGAGCCCCTCAGGTCATTTCTAAAGGCACCCAGACCCTTCTAATGCCACTCAGGGCCTTTCTAAATGTCGCGAGACCCTTATCATCCCCCTGAGGGCCTTTAAATAGGCCCCCAGACCATTCTGGACCCCCTCAGGATGCTTCTAATAGCCCCCAGACCCTTCTAGAGCCCCTCAGGGCCTTTCTAAATGCCTCCATACCCTTCCAATGACCCTCAAGACCCTTGTAAAGGCCCCCAGACCCTTCTAGATTGCCTCAGGACACATCTAAAAGCCCCCAGACCCTTCTAATGCCCCACAGGGCCTTTCTAAATGCCTCCACACCCTTCTAATGACCCTCAAGACCCATGTAAAGGCCCCTAGACCCTTCTAGATTGCCTCAGGACCCATCTAAAAGCCCCCAGACCCTTCTAATGCCTTTCAGGACCCTTATGAAGGCCGCAAGACCATTCTAATGCCCCTCAGGACCTTTCTAAAGGCCCTCAGACCCTTTTAATGCCCCTCAGGGCATTTATAAAGGTTCCCAGACCCTTCTAGAGCCCTTCAGGACCCTTATAAAGGCCCCCAGACCATTCTATAGCCCCTCAGGTCACTTCTAATGGCCCGCAGACCATTCAAATGCCCGTCAGGGCCTTTCTAAAGGTCCCCAGACCCTTCTACTGCCCCTGAGGAGCATTCTAAAGGCCCCCAGACCCTTCTAATGCCCCACAGGGCCTTTCTAAAGGTCCCCAGACCCTTCTAGAGCCCCTGAAGACCCTTCTAAAGGCCCGCAGACCCTTATAGAGCCCCTCAGGACCCTTCTAAAGTCCCCCAGACCCTGCTAATTCCACTCAGGGCTTTTATAAGGGCACCCAGACTCTTCTAATGCCCCTCAGGACCCTTATAAAGGCACCCAGACCCTTCTAGAGCCTCTCAGGACAGTTTTAAATGCCTCCAGACCCTTCTAGACACCCTCAGGACCATTCTAAAGGCCCCCAGACCATTCTAATGACCCTCAGGCCCCTTCTAAAGGCCCCCAGACCCTTCTAATGCCACTCAGGGCGTTTCTAAAGTACCCCAGACACTTCTAGAACCTCTCAGGGCCTTTCTATATGACACCGGACCCTTCTAATGCCCCTCAGGGCCTTTCTAAAGGCCCCCAGACCCTTCTAATGCCCCTCAGGACATTTCTAAAGGCCCCCAGACCCTTCTAGAGCCCCTCAGGACATTTCTAAAGGCACCTAGACCCTTCTAATGCCACTCAGGGCCTTTCTAAAGGCCGCGAGACCCTTATAATCCCCCTGAGGGCCTTTAAAAAGGCCCCCAGACCCTTCTGGACCCCCTCAGGACGATTCTAATAGCCCCCAGACCCTTCTAGAGACCCTCAGGGCCTTTCTAAAGGCCTCCACACCCTTCTAATGACCCTCAAGTCCCATGTAAAGGCCCCTAGACCCTTCTAGATTGCCTCAGGACCCATCTAAAAGCCCCCAGACCCTTCTAATGCTTTTCAGAACCCTTATGAAGGCCACAAGACCCTTCTAATGCCCCTCAGGACCTTTCTAAAGGCCCTCAGACCCTTCTAATGCCCCTCAGGGCATTTATAAAGGTTCCCAGACCCTTCTAGAGCCTGTCAGGACCCTTATAAAGGCCCCCAGACCATTCTAGAGCCCCTCAGGACACTTCTAAAGGCACGCAGACCATTCTAATGCCCGTCAGGGCCTTTCTAAAGGTCCCCAGACCCTTCTACTGCAACTCAGGAGCATTCTAAAGGCCCCCAGACCCTTCTAATGCCCCACAGGGCCTTTCTAAAGGTCCCCAGACCCTTCTAGAGCCCCTGAAGACCCTTCTAAAGGCCCCCAGACCCTTCTAATGCCACTCAGGGCCTTTCTAAAGGCCGCGAGACCCTTATCATCCACCTGAGGGCCTTTAAAAAGGCCCCCAGACCCTTCTGGACCCCCTCAGGACGCTTCTAATAGCCCCCAGACCCTTCTAGAGCCCCTCAGGGCCTTACTAAAGGCCTCCACACCCTTCTAATGACCCTCAAGACCCATGTAAAGGCCCCCAGACCCTTCTAGATTGCCTCAGGACCCATCTAAAAGCCCCCAGACCCTTCTAATGCCTTTCAGGGCCTTTCTAAAGGCCTCCACACCCTTCTAATGACCCTCAAGACCCATGTAAAGGCCCCTAGACCCTTCTAGATTGCCTCACGACCCATCTAAAAGCCCCCAGACCCTTCTAATGCCTTTCAGGACCCTTATGAAGGCCACAAGACCCTTCTAATGCCCCTCAGGACCTTTCTAAATGCCCTCAGACCCTTCTAATGCCCCTCAGGGCATTTATAAAGGTTCCCAGACCCTTCTAGAGCCCGTCAGGACCCTTATAAAGGCCCCCAGACCATTCTAGAGCCCCTCAGGACACTTCTAAAGGCCCGCAGACCATTCTAATGCCCGTCAGGGCCTTTCTAAAGGTCCCCAGACCCTTCTACTGCCCCTCAGGAACATTCTAAAGGCCCCCAGACCCTTCTAATTCCCCTCAGGGCTTTTATAAGGGCACCCAGACCCTTCTAATGCCCCTCAGGACCCTTATAAAGGCACCCAGACGCTTCTAGAGCCTCTCAGGACAGTTTTAAATGCCTCCAGACCCTTCTGGACACCCTCAGGACCATTCTAAAGGCCCCCAGACCCTTCTGGACCCACTCAGGACGCTTCTAAAGACCCCCAGACCCTTCTAATGCCCCTCAGGGCCTTTCTAAAGTACCCCAGACACTTCTACAACTTCTCAGGGCCTTTCTATATGACCACAGACCCTTGTAATGTCACTCAGGGCCTTTCTAAAGGCCACGAGACCCTTATAATCCCACTGAGGGCCTTTTAAAAGGACCCCAGACCCTTCTGGACCCCCTCATTACGCTTCTAATAGCACCAAGAACATTCTAGAGCCCCTCAGGGCCTTTCTAAATGCCTCCACACCCTTCTAATGACAATTAAGACCCATGTAAAGGCCCCCAGACCCTTCTAGATTGCCTCAGGACCCATCTAAATGCCCCCAGACCCTTCTAATGCCTTTCAGGTCCTTTCTAAAGACCTCCACACCCTTCTAATGACCCTCAAGACCCATGTAAAGGCCCCCAGACCCTTCTAGATTGCCTCAGGACCCATCTAAAAGACCCCAGACCCTTCTAATGCCTTTCAGGACCCTTATAAAGGCCACAAGACCCTTCTAATGCCCCTCAGGACCTTTCTAAAAGCCCTCAGACCCTTCTAATGCCCCTCAGGGCATTTATAAAGGTTCCCAGACCCTTCTAGAGCCCGTCAGGACCCTTATAAAGGCCCCCAGACCATTCTAGAGCCCCTCAGGACACTTCTAAAGGCCCGTAGACCATTCTAATGCCCGTCAGGGCCTTTCTAAAGGTCCCCAGACCCTTCTACTGCCCCTCAGGAGCATTTTAAAGGCCCCCAGACCCTTCTACTGCCCCTCAGGAGCATTCTAAAGGCCCCCAGACCCTGCTAATTCCCCTCAGGGCTTTTATAAGGGCACCCAGACCCTTCTAATGACCCTCAGTACCCTTATAAAGGCACCCAGACCCTTCTAGAGCATCTCAGGACAGTTTTAAATGCCTCCAGACCCTTCTAGACACCCTCAGGACCATTCTAAAGGCCCCCAGACCCTTCTAATGCCCCTCAGGACCCTTCTAAAGGCCCCCAGACCCTTCTAATGCCCCTCAGGGCCTTTCTAAAGTACCCCAGACACTTCTAGAACTTCTCAGGGCCTTTCTATATGACCCCAGACCCTTGTAATGTCACTCAGGGCCTTTCTAAGGGCCGCGAGACCCTTATAATCCCCCTGAGGGCCTTTAAAAAGGCCCCCAGACCCTTCTGGACCCCCTCAGGACGCTTCTAATAGCCCCTAGACCCTTCTAGAGCCCCTCAGGGCCTTTCTAAAGGCCTCCACACCCTTCTAATGACCCTAAAGACCCATGTAAAGTCCCCTAGACCCTTCTAGATTGCCTCAGGACCCATCTAAAAGCCCCCAGACCCTTCTAATGCCTTTCAGGGCCTTTCTAAAGGCCTCCACACCCCTCTAATGACCCTCAAGACCCATGTAAAGGCCCCCAGACCCTTCTAGATTGCCTCAGGACCCATCTAAAAGCCCCCAGACCTTTCTAATGCCTTTCAGGGCCTTTCTAAAGGCCTCCTCACCTTTCTAATGATACTCAAGACCCATGTAAAGGCCCCCAGACCATTCTAGATTGCCTCAGGACCCATCTAAAAGCCCCCAGACCCTTCTAATGCCTTTCAGGACCCTTATAAATGCCACAAGACCCTTCTAATGCCCCCCAGGACCTTTCTAAAGGCCCTCAGACCATTCTAATGCCCCTCAGGGCATTTATTAAGGTTCCCAGACCCTTCTATAGCCCGTCAGGACCCTTATAAAGGCCCCCAGACCATTCTAGAGCCCCTCAGGACACTTCTAAAGGCCCGCAGACCATTCTAATGCCCGTGAGGGCCTTTATAAAGGTCCCCAGACCCTTCTACTGCCCCTCAGGAGCATTCTAAAGGCCCCCAGACCCTTGTAATGCAACTCAGGGCCTTTCTAAAGGTCCCCAGACCCTTCTAGAGCCCCTGAAGACCCGTCTAAAGGCCCCCAGACCCTTATAGATCCCCTCAGGACCCTTCTAAAGTCCCCCAGACCCTGCTAATTCCCCTCAGGGCTTTTATAAGGGCACCCAGACCATTCTAATGCCCTTCAGGACCCTTATAAAGGCACCCAGACCCTTCTAGAGCCTCTCAGGACAGTTTTAAATGCCTCTAGATGCTTCTAGACCCCCTCAGGACCATTCTAAAGTCCCCCAGACCCTTCTAATGCCCCTCAGGACCCTTCTAAATGCCCCCAGACCCTTCTAATGCCCCTCAGGGCCTTTCTAAAGTACCCCAGACACTTCTAGAACCTCTCAGGGCCTTTCTATATGACCCAAAACCCTTGTAATGCCTCTCAGGGCCTTTCTAAAGGCCTCCAGACCCTTCTAATACCCCTCATGGCCTTTCCAAATTACCCCAGACACTTCTAGAACCTCTCAGAGCCTTTCTATATGACCCCAGACTCTTGTAATGCCACTCAGGGCCTTTCTAAAGGCCGCGAGACCCTTATAATCCTCCTGAGGGCCTTTAAAAAGGCCCCCAGAACCTTCTGGACCCCCTCAGGACGCTTCAAATAGCCCCCAGACCCTTCTAGAGCCCCTCAGGGCCTTTCTAAAGGCCTCCACACCCTTCTAATGACCCTCAAGACCCATGTAAAGGCCCCCAGACCATTCTAGAGCCCCTCAGGACCCTTCAAAAGGCCCCCAGACCATTCTAATGCTGGTCAGGGCCTTTCTAAACGTGCCCAGACCCTTCTACTGCCCCTCAAGAGCATTCTAAAGTCCCCCATACCATTCTAATGCCCCTCAGGACATATCTAAATGCCCCCAGACTCTTATAATGCCACTCAGGGCATTTATAAAGGTCCCCAGACCCTTCTAGAGCCCCTCAGGACCATTCTAAAGGCCTCCACACCCTTCTAATGACCCTCAAGACCCATGTAAAGGCCCCCAGACCATTCTAGATTGCCTCAGGACCCATCTAAAAGCCCCCAGACGCTTCTAATGCCTTTCAGGACCCTTATGAAGGCCACAAGACCCTTCTAATGCCCCTCAGGACCTTTCTAAAGGCCCTTAGACCCTTCTAATGCCCCTCAGGGCATTTATAAAGGTTCCCAGACCCTTCTAGGGCACTTCAGGACCCTTATAAAGGCCCCCAGACCATTCTAGAGCACCTCAGGACACTTCTAAAGGCCCGCAGACCATTCTAATGCCCGTCATGGCCTTTCTAAAGGTCCCCAGACCCTTCTACTGCCCCTCAGGAGCATTCTAAAGGCCCCCAGACCATTCTAATGCCCCACAGGGCCTTTCTAAAGGTCCCCAGACCCTTCTAGAGCCACTGAAGACCCTTCTAAAGGCCCCCAGACCCTTATAGAGCCCCTCAGGACCCTACTAAAGTCCCCCAGACCCTGCTAATTCCCCTCAGGGCTTTTATAAGGGCACCCAGACCCTTCTAATGCCCCTCAGGACCCTTATAAAGGCCTCAGACCCTTCTAGAGCCTCTCAGGACAGTTTCAAATGCCTCCAGACCCTTCTAATGACCCTCAGGACCATTCTAAAGGCCCCCAGACCCTTCAAATGCCCCTCAGGACCCTTCTAAAGGCCCTCAGAAAATTCTAATGCCCCTCAGGGCCTTTCTAAAGTACCCCAGACACTTATAGAACCTCTCAGGGCCTTTCTATAGGACCCCAGACCCTTCTAATGCCCCTCAGGGCCTTTCTAAAGGCCCCCATACCCTTCTAATGCCCCACAGGGCCTTTCTAAAGGCCCCCAGACCCTTCTAGAGCCCCTCAGGACATTTCTAAAGGCACCCAGACCCTTCTAATGCCACTCAGGGCCTTTCTAAAGGTTGCGAGACCCTTATAATCCCACTGAGAGCCTTTAAAAAGGCACTCAGACCCTTCTGGACCCCCTCAGGACGCTAATAATAGCCCCAAGACCCTTCTAAAGCCCCTCAGGGCCTTTCTAAAGGCCTTCACACCCTTCTAATGACCCTCAAGACCCATGTAAAGGCACCCAGACCCTTCTAGATTGCCTCAGGACCAATCTAAAAGCCCCCAGACCCTTCTAATGCCTTTCAGGGCCTTTCTAAAGGCCTCCACACCCTTCTAATGACCCTCAAGACCCATGTAAATGACCCTAGACCCTTCTAGATTGCCTCAGGACCCATCTAAAAGCCCCTAGACCCTTCTAATGCCTTTCAGGGCCCTTATGAAGGCCACAAGACCATTCTAATGCCCCTCAGGACCTTTCTAAAGGCCCTCAGACCCTTCTAATGCCCCTCAGGGCATTTATACAGGTTCCCAGACCCTTCTAGAGCCCGTCACGACCCTTATAAAGGCCCCCAGACCATTCTAGAGCCCCTCAGGACACTTCTAAAGGCCCGCAGACCATACTAATGCCCCTCAGGGCCTTTCTAAAGGTCCCCAGACCCTTCTACTGCCCCTCAGGAGCATTCTAAAGGCCCCCAGACCCTTCTAATGCCCCACAGGGCCTTTCTAAAGGTCCCCAGACCCTTCTAGAGCCCCTGAAGACCCTTCTAAAGGCCCCCAGACCCTTCTAATGCCACTCAGGGCCTTTCTAAAGGCCGCGAGACCCTTATCATCCCCTTGAGGGCCTTTAAAAAGGCCCCCGGACCTTTCTGGACCCCCTCAGAACGCTTCTAATAGCACCAAGAACATTCTAGAGCCCCTCAGGGCCTTTCTAAATGCCTCCACACCCTTCTAATGACAATTAAGACCCATGTAAAGGCCCCCAGACCCTTCTAGATTGCCTCAGGACCCATCTAAAAGCACCCAGACCCTTCTAGTGCCTTTAAGGACCCTTATGAAGGCCACAATACGCTTCTAATTCCCCTCAGGACCTTTCTAAAGGCCCTCAGACTATTCAAATGCCCCTCAGGACTCTTTTAAGGCCCCCCAGACCCTTCTAATGCCCTTCAGGACACTTCTAAACGCCTCCAGACCCTTCTAATGCCCCTCAGGGCCTTTCTAAATTACCCCAGACACTTCTAGAACCTCTCAGAGCCTTTCTATATGACCCCAGACTCTTGTAATGCCTCTCACGGCCTTTCTAAAGGCCGCGAGACCATTATAATCCCCCTGAGGGCCTTTAAAAAGGCCCCCAGACCCTTCTGGACCCCCTCAGGACGCTTCAAATAGCCCCCAGACCCTTCTAGAGCCCCTCAGGGCCTTTCTAAAGGCCTCCACACCCTTCTAATGACCCTTAAGACCCATGTAAAGGCCGCCAGACCATTCTAGAGCCCCTCAGGACCCTTCAAAAGGCCCCCAGACCATTCTAATGCCCGTCAGGGCCTTTCTAAAGGTGCCCAGACCCTTCTACTGCCCCTCAAGAGCATTCTAAAGTCCCCCATACCCTTCTAATGCCCCTCAGGACATATCTAAATGCCCCCAGACCCTTATAATGCCACTCAGGGCATTTATAAAGGTCCCCAGACCCTTCTATAGCCCCTCAGGACCATTCTAAAGGCCCCCAGACTCTTTTAGAGCCCCTCAGGGCCATTCTAAAGGCCCGCAGACCCATCAAAAGCCCCTCAACATCCTTCTAACTGCTCCCTGACCCTTCTAAAGCCCCTCAGGGCCTTTTTAAAGGCCCCCAGACCCTTCTAATGTATTTCAGGACACTTCTAAAGGCCCCCAGACCCTTCTAGATCCCCTCAAGACATTTCTATAAGGCCCCAGACCTTTCTATTGCCCCTCATGACCCTTCTAAAGGCCCCGAGACAATTTTAGAGCACCTCACGACATTTCTAAAGGACCCCAGATCTTTCTAGAGCCCCTCAGGACCCTTCTAGAGGCCCCCAGACCCTTCTAGAGCCCCTCAGGACGATTCTAAAGGCCCCCAGACCCTTCTAATGCCCCTCAGGGCCTTCCTAAATTACCCCAGACACTTCTAGAACCTCTCAGAGCCTTTCTATATGACCCCAGACCCTTGTAATGCCACTCAGGGCCTTTCTAAAGGCCGCGAGACCCTTATAATCCCTCTGAGGGCCTTTTAAAAGGCCCCCAGACCCCTCTGGAAACCCTCAGGACGCTTCTAATAGCCCCCAGACCCTTCTAGAGCCCCTCAGGGCCTTTCTAAAGGCCTCCACACCTTTCTAATGAACCTCAAGACCCATGTAAAGGCCCCTAGACCATTCTAGATTGCCTCAGGACCCATCCAAAAGCCCCCAGACGCTTCTAATGCCTTTCAGGACCCTTATGAAGGCCACAAGACCCTTCTAATGCCCCTCAGGACCTTTCTAAAAGCCCTCAGACCCTTCTAATGCCCCTAAGGGCATTTATAAAGGTTCCCAGACCATTCTAGAGCCCTTCAGGACCCTTATAAAGGCCCCCAGACCATTCTAGAGCCCCTCAGGACATTTCTAAAGGCCCGCAGACCATTCTAATGCCCGTCAGGGCCTTTATAAATGTCCCCAGACCCTTCTACTGCCCCTCAGGAGCATTCTAAAGGCCCCCAGACCCTTCTAATGCCCCACAGGGCCTTTCTAAAGGTCCCCAGACCCTTCTAGAGCCACTGAAGACCCTTCTAAAGGCCCCCAGACCATTATAGAGCCCCTCAGGACCCTACTAAAGTCCCCCAGACTCTGCTAATTCCCCTCAGGGCTTTTATAAGGGCACCCAGACCCTTCTAATGCCCCTCAGGACCATTATAAAGGCACCCAGACCCTTCTAGAGCCTCTCAGGACAGTTTTAAATGCCTCCAGACCCTTCTAATGACCCTCAGGACCATTCTAACGGCCCCCAGACCCTTCTAATGCCTTTCAGGACCCTTATGAAGACCCCCGGACCCTTCTAATGCCCCTCAGGGCCTTTCTAAAGTACCCCAGACACTTATAGAACCTCTCAGGGCATTTCTATATGACCCCGGACCCTTCTAATGCCCCTCAGGGCCTTTCTAAAGGCCCCCATACCCTTCTAATGCCCCTCAGGGCCTTTCTAAAGGCCCCCCGACCCTTCTAGAGCCCATCAGGACATTTCTAAAGGCACCCAGACCATTCTAATGCCACTCAGGGCCATTCTAAAGGCCGCGATACCCTTATAATCCCCCTGAGAACCTTTAAAAAGGCCCCCAGACACTTCTAGATTGCCTCAGGACCCATCTAAAAGCCCCCAGACCCTTCTAAAGCCTATCAGGACCCTTATGAAGGCCACAAGACGCTTCTAATGCCCCCCAGGACCTTTCTAAAGGCCCTCAGACTATTCAAATGCCCCTCAGGACTCTTTTAAAGGCCCCCCAGACCCTTCTAGAGCCCGTCAGGACCCTTATAAAGGCCCCCAGATCCTTCTAATGCCCCTCAGGACACTTCTAAAGGCCTCCCGACCCTTCTAATGCCCCTTAGGGCCTTTCTAAATTACCCCAGACACTTCTAGAACCTCTCAGAGCCTTTCTATATGACCCCAGACCCTTGTAATGCCACTCAGGGCCTTTCTAAAGGCCGCGAGACCCTTATAATCCCCCTGAGGGCCTTTAAAAAGGCCCCCAGACCCTTCTGGACCCCGTCAGGACGCTTCAAATAGCCCCCAGACCCTTCTAGAGCCCCTCAGGGCCTTTCTAAAGGCCTCCACACCCTTCTAATGACCCTCAAGACCCATGTAAAGGCCCCCAGATCATTCTAGAGCCCCTCAGGACACTTCTAAAGGCCCGCAGACCATTCTAATGTAAGTCAGGGCCATTATAAAGGTCCTCAGACCCTTCTACTGCCTCTCAGGAGCATTCTAAAGGCCCCCAGACCCTTCTAATGCCCCACAGGGCCTTTCTAAAGGCCCCCAGACCCTTATAGAGCCCGTCAGGACCCTTCTAAAGTCCCCCAGACCCTGCTAATTCCCCTCTGGTCTTTTATAAGGGCCACAAGACCCTTCTAATGCACCTCAGGACCCTTATAAAGGCACCCAGACCCTTCTAGAGCCTCTCAGGACAGTTTAAAATGCTTCCAGACCATTCTAGACCCCCTCAGGACCATTCTAAACGCCCCCAGACCCTTCTAATGCCCCTCAGGGCCTTTCTAAAGTACCCCAGACACTTCTAGAACCTCTCAGGGCCTTTCTATATGACCCCAGACCCTTGTAATGCCCCTCAGGGCCTTTCTAAAGGCCCCCATACCCTTCTAATTCCCCTCAGGACATTTCTTAAGGCCCCCAGACGCTTCTAGAGCTCCTCAGGACATTTCTAAAGGCACCCAGACCATTCCAATGCCACTCAGGGCCTTTGTAAAGGCCGCGAGACCCTTATAATCCTCCTGAGGGCCTTTATAAAGGCCCCCAAACCCTTCTGGACCCCCTCAGGATGCTTCTAATAGCCCCCAGACCCTTCTAGAGCCCCTCAGGGCCTTTCTAAAGGCCTCCACACCCTTCTAATGACCCTCAAGACCCATGTAAAGGCCCCCAGACCCTTCTAGATTGCCTCAGGACCCATCTAAACGACCCCAGACCCTTCTAATGCCTTTCAGGACCCTTATGAAGGCCACAAGACCCTTCTAATGCCCCTCAGTACCTTTCTAAAGGCCCTCAGACCCTTCTAATGACCCTCAGGGCATTTATAAAGGTTCCCAAACCCTTCTAGAGCCCGTCAGGACCCATATAAAGGCACCCAGACCATTCTAGAGCCCCTCAGGACACATCTAAAGGCCCGCAGACCATTCTAATGCCCATCAGGGCCTTTCTAAAGGTCCCCAGACCCTTCTACTGCCCCTCAGGAGCATTCTAAAGGCCCCCAGACCTTTCTAATGCCCCACAGGGCCTTTCTAAAGGTCCCCAGACCCTTCTAGAGCCCCTGAAGACCCTTCTAAAGGCCTCCACACCCTTCTAATAACCTTCAAGACCCATGTAAAGGCCTCCAGACCATTCTAGATTGCCTCAGGACCCATCTAAAAGCCCCCAGACCCTTCTAATACCTTTCAGGACCCTTATGAAGGCCACAAGACCCTTCTAATGCCCCTCAAGACTCTTTTAAAGGTCCCCTGACCCTTCTACTGCCCCTCAGAACCCTTCTAAAGGCCCCAAGACCCTTCTATTGCCCCTCAGGACCTTTCTAATTTACCCCAGACACTTCTAGAACCTCTCAGAGCCTTTCTATATGACCCCAGACCCTTATAATGCCACTCAGGGCCTTTGTAAATGCCGCGACACCCTTACAATCCCCCTGAGGGCCTTTAAAAAGGCCCCCATACCCTTCTGGACCCACTCAGGACACTTCTAAAGGCCCGCAGACCATTCTAATGCCCGTCAGGGCCTTTATAAAGGTCCCCAGACCCTTCTTCTGCCCCTCAGGAGCATTCTAAAGGACCCCAGACTCTTCTAATGCCCCACAGGGCCTTTCTAAAGGTCCCCAGACCCTTCTAGAGCCCCTGAAGACCCTTCTAAAGGCCCCCAGACCATTCTAGAGCCCCTCAGGACCCTTATAAAGTCCCCCAGACCCTGCTAATTCCCCACAGGGCTTTTATAAGGGCCACAAGACCCTTCTAATGCCCCTCAGGACCCTTATAAAGGCCCCCAGACCCTTATAGAGCCCCTCAGGACGCTTCTAAAGTCCCCCAGAGCCTGTTAATTCCCCTCAGGGCTTTTATAAGGGCACCCAGACCCTTCTAATGCCCCTCAGGACCCTTATAAAGGCACCCAGACCCTTCTAGAGCCTCTCAGGACAGTTTTAAATGCCTCCATACCCTTCTAGACCCCCTCAGGACCATTCTAAATGCCCCCAGACCCTTCTAATGCCCCTCAGGGCCTTTCTAAAGGCCTCCACACCCTTCTAATGACCCTCAAGACCCATGTAAAGGCCCCTAGACCCTTCTAGATTGCCTCAGGACCAATCTAAAAGCCCCCAGACCCTTCTAATGCATTTCAGGACCCTTATGAAGGCCACAAGACCCTTCTAATGCCCCTTATTACCTTTCTAAAGGCCCTCAGATCCTTCTAATGCCCCTCAGGGCATTTATAAAGGTTCCCAGACCCTTCTAGAGCCCGTCAGGACCCTTATAAAGGCCCCCAGACCATTCTAGAGCCCCTCAGGACACTTCTAAAGGCCCGCAGACCATTCTAATGCCCGTCAGGGCCTTTCTAAAGGTCCCCAGACCCTTCTACTGCCCCTCAGGGCCTTTCTAAAGGCCGCGAGACCCTTATCATCCACCTGAGGGCCTTTAAAAAGGCCCCCAGACCGTTCTGGACCCCCTCAGGACGCTTCTAATAGCCCCCAGACCCTTCTAGAGCCCCTCAGGGACTTTCTAAAGGCCTCCACACCCTTCTAATGACAATCAAGACCCATGTAAAGGCCCCCAGACCCTTCTAGATTGCCTCAGGACCCATCTAAAAGCACCCAGACCCTTCTAATGCCTTTCAGGACCCTTATGAAGGCCACAAGACGCTTCTAATGCCCCTCAGGACCTTTCTAAAGGCCCTCAGACTATTCAAATGCCCCTTAGGACTCTTTTAAAGACCCCCCAGACCCTTCTAATGCCCCGCAGGACACTTCTAAAGGCCCCGAGACCCTTCTAATGACCCTCAGGACATTTCTAAGGGCCCTCAGACTATTCAAATGCCCCTCAGGACTCTTTTAAAGGCCACCCAGTCCATTCTCATGCCCCTCAGGACACTTCTAAAGGCCCCCAGACCCTTCTAATGCCCCTCAGGACACTTCTAAAGGCCTCCAGACCCTTCTAATCCCCCTGAGGGCCTTTCTAAATTACCCCAGACACTTCTAGAACCTCTCAGAGCCTTTCTATATGACCCCAGACCCTTGTAATGTCACTCAGGGCCTTTCTAAAGGCCGCGAGACCCTTATAATCCCCCTGAGGGCCTTTAAAAAGGCCCCCAGACCCTTCTGGACCCCGTCAGGACGCTTCAAATAGCCCCCAGACCCTTCTAAGCCCCTCAGGGCCTTTCTAAAGGTCCCCAGACCCTTCTAGAGCCCCTGAAGACCCTTCTAAAGGCCCCCAGACCCTTATAGAGCCCCTCAGGACCCGTCTAAAGTCCCCCAGACCCTGCTAATTCCCCTCAGGGCTTTTATAAGGGCCACAAGACCCTTCTAATGCACCTCAGGACCCTTATAAAGGCACCCAGACCCTTCTAGAGCCTCTCAGGACAGTTTAAAATGCTTCCAGACCATTCTAGACCCCCCTCAGGACCATTCTAAACGCCCCCAGACCCTTCTAATGCCCCTCAGGGCCTTTCTAAAGTACCCCAGACACTTCTAGACCCTCTCAGGGCCTTTCTATATGGTGCCAAACCCTTGTAATGCCTCTCAGGGCCTTTCTAAAGGCCCCCAGACCCTTCTAATGCCCCTCAGGACATTTCTAATGGCCCCCAGACCCTTCTAGAGCCCCTCAGGGCATTTCTAAAGGCACCCAGACCCTTCTAATGCCACTCAGGGCCTTTCTAAAGGCCGCGAGACCCTTATAATCCCCCTGAGGGCCTTTAAAAAGGCCCCCATTCCCTTCTGGACCCCCTCAGGACACTTCTAATAGCCCCCAGACCCTTCTAGAGCCCCTCAGGGCCTTTCTAAAGGCCTCCACATCCTTCTAATGACACTCAAGACCCATGTAAAGGCCCCCAGACCCTTCTAGATTGCCTCAGGACCCATCTAAAAGCCCCCAGACCCTTCTAATGCCTTTCAGGGCCTTTCTAAAGGCCTCCACACCCTTCTAATGACCCTCAAGACCCATGTAAAGGCCTCTAGACCCTTCTAGATTGCCTCAGGACCCATCTAAAAGCCCCCAGACCCTTCTAATGCCTTTCAGGACCCTTAGGAAGGCCACAAGACCATTCTAATGCCCATCAGGACCTTTCTTAAGGCCCTCAGACCCTTCTATTGCCCCTCAGGGTATTTATAAAGGTTCCCAGACCCTTCTAGAGCCCGTTAGGACCCTTATAAAGGCCCCCAGACCATTCTAGAGCCCCTCAGGACACTTCTAAAGGCCCGCAGACCATTCTAATGCCCGTCAGGGCCTTTCTAAAGGTCCCCAGACCCTTCTAGAGCCCGTCAGGACCATTATAAAGGCCCCCAGACCATTCTAGAGCCCCTCAGGACACTTCTAAAGGCCCTCAGACCCTTCTATTGCCCCTCAGGGCATTTATAAAGGTTCCCAGACCCTTCTAGAGCCAGTCAGGACCCTTATAAATGCCCCCAGACCATTCTAGAGCCCCTCAGGACACTTCTAAAGGCCCCCAGACCGTTCTAATGCCACACAGGGCCTTTCTAAAGGTCCCCAGACCCTTCTAGAGCCCCTGAAGACCCTTCTAAAGGCCCCCAGACCCTTATAGAGCCCCTCAGGACCCTTCTAAAGTCCCCCAGACCCTGCTAATTCCCCTCAGGGCTTTTATAATGGCCACAAGACCCTTCTAATGCCCCTCAGGACCCTTATAAAGGCACCCAGACCCTTCTAGAGCCTCTCAGGACAGTTTTAAATGCCTCCAGACCCTTCTAGACCCCCTCAGGACCATTCTAAAGGCCCCCAGACCATTCTAATGCCCGTCAGGACCCTTCTAAAGGCCCCCAGACCCTTCTAATGCCACTCAGGGCCTTTCTAAAGTACCCCAGACACTTCTAGAACCTCTCAGGGCCTTTCTATATGACCCCATACCCTTCTAATGCCCCTCAGGACATTTCTAAAGGCCCCCAGACCCTTCTAATGCCCCACAGGGCCTTTCTAAAAGTCCCCAGACCCTTCTAGAGCTCCTGAAGACCCTTCTAAAGGACCTCAGACCCTTCTAATGCCACTAAGGGCCTTTCTAAAGGCTGCGAGACCCTTATCATCCCCCTGAGGGCCTTTAAAAAGGCCCCCAGACCCTTCTGGACCCCCTCAGGTCGCTTCTAATAGCCCCCAGACCCTTCTAGAGCCCCTCAGGGCCTTTCTAAAGGCCTCCACACCCTTCTAATGACCCTCAAGACCCATGTAAAGGCCCCCAGACCCTTCTAGATTGCCTCAGGACCCATCTAAAAGCCCCCAGACCCTTCTAATGCCTTTCAGGGCCTTTCTAAAGGCCTCCACACCCTTCTAATGACCCTCAAGACCCATGTAAAGGCCTCTAGACCCTTCTAGATTGCCTCAGGACCCATCTAAAAGCCCCCAGACCCTTCTAATGCCTTTCAGGACCCTAAGGAAGGCCACAAGACCCTTCTAATGCCCATCAGGACCTTTCTGAAGGCCCTCAGACCCTTCTATTGCCCCTCAGGGTATTTATAAAGGTTCCCAGACCATTCTAAAGCCCGTCAGGACCCTTATAAAGGCACCCAGACCATTCTAGAGCCCCTCAGGACACTTCTAAAGGCCCGCAGACCATTCTAATGCCCGTCAAGGCCTTTCTAAAGGTCCCCAGACCCTTCTAGAGCCCGTCAGGACCCTTATAAAGGCCCCCAGACCACTCTAGAGCCCCTCAGGACACTTCTAAAGGCCCTCAGACCCTTCTATTGCCCCTCAGGGCATTTATAAAGGTTCCCAGACCCTTCTAGAGCCAGTCAGGACCCTTATAAAGGCCCCCAGACCATTCTAGAGCCCCTCAGGACACTTCTAAAGGCCCCCAGACCGTTCTAATGCCACACAGGGCCTTTCTAAAGGTCCCCAGACCCTTCTAGAGCCCCTGAAGACCCTTCTAAAGGCCCCCAGACCCTTATAGAGCCCCTCAGGACCCTTCTAAAGTCCCCCAGACCCTGCTAATTCCCCTCAGGGATTTTATAAGGGCCACAAGACCCTTCTAATGCCCCTCAGGACCCTTATAAAGGCACCCAGACCCTTCTAGAGCCTCTCAGGACAGTTTTAAATGCGTCCAGACCCTTCTAGACCCCCTCAGGACCATTCTAAAGGCCCCCAGACCATTCTAATGCCCCTCAGGACCCTTCTAAAGGCCCCCAGACCCTTCTAATGCCCCTCAGGGCCTTTCTAAAGTACCCCAGACACTTCTAGAACCTCTCAGGGCCTTTCTATATGACCCCATACCCTTCTAATGCCCCTCAGGACATTTCTAAAGGCCCCCAGACCCTTCTAATGCCCCACAGGGCCTTTCTAAAAGTCCCCAGACCCTTCTAGAGCTCCTGAAGACCCTTCTAAAGGCCCCCAGACCCTTCTAATGCCACTCAGGGCCTTTCTAAAGGCTGCAAGACCCTTATCATCCCCCTGAGGGCCTTTAAAAAGGCCCCCAGACCCTTCTGGACCCCCTCAGGTCGCTTCTAATAGCCCCCAGACACTTCTAGAACCTCTCAGGGCCTTTCTATATGACCCCAGACCCTTCTAATGCACCTCAGGGCCTTTCTAAAGGCACCCATACCCTTCTAATGCCCCTCAGGACATTTCTAAAGGCCCCCAGACCCTTCTAGAGCCCCTCAGGACATTTCTAAAGGCACCCAGGCCCTTCTAATGCCACTCAGGGCCTTTCTAAAGTACCCCAGACATTTCTAGAACCTCTCAGGGCCTTTCTATATGACCCCAGATCCTTGTAATGCCCCTCAGGGCCTTTCTAAAGGCCCCCATACCCTTCTAATGCCCCTCAGGACATTTCTAAAGGCCCCCAGACCCTTCTAGAGCCCCTCAGGACATTTCTAAAGGCACCCAGACCCTTCTAATGCCACTCAGGGCCTTTCTAAAGGCCGCGAGACCCTTATAATCCCCCTGAGGGCCTTTCAAAAGGCCCCCAGACCCTTCTGGACCCACTCAGGATGCTTCTAATAGCACCCAGACCCTTCTAGAGCCCCTCAGGGCCTTTCTAAAGGCCTCCACACCCTTCTAATGAACCTCAAGACCCATGTAAAGGCCCCCAGACCCTTCTAGATTGCCTCAGGACCAATCTAAAAGACCCCAGACCCTTCTAATGCCTTTCAGGGCCTTTCTAAAGGCCTCCACACCTTTCTAATGACCCTCAAGACCCATGTAAAGGCCCCTAGACCCTTCTAGATTGCCTCAGGACCCATCTAAATCCCCCAGACCCTTCTAATGCCTTTCAGGACCCTTATGAAGGCCACAAGACCCTTCTAATGCAACTCAGGACCTTTCTAAAGGCCCTCAGACCCTTCTAATGCCCCTCAGGGCATTTATAAATGTTCCCAGACCCTTCTAGAGCCCGTCAGGACCCTTATAAAGGCCCCCAGACCATTCTAGAGCCCCTCAAGACAATTCTAAAGGCCCGCAGACCATTCTAATGCCAGTCAGGGCCTTTCTAAAGGTCCCCAGACCCTTCTACTGCCCCTCAGGAGCATTCTAAAGGCCCCCAAACCCTTCTAATGCCCCACAGGGCCTTTCTAAAGCTCCCCAGACCCTTCTAGAGCCCCTGAAGACCCTTCTAAAGGCCCCCAGACCCTTATAGAGCCCCTCAGGACCCTTCTAAAGTCCCCCAGACCCTCCTAATTCCACTCAGAGCTTTTATAACGGCACCCGGACCCTTCTAATGCCCTTCAGGACCCTTATAAAATCACCCAGACCCTTTTAGAGCCTCTCAGGACAGTTTTAAATGCCTCCAGACCCTTCTAGACCCCCTTCAGGACCATTCTAAAAGCCCCCAGACCCTTCTAGAGCCCCTCAGGACCCTTCTAAAGGCCCCCAGACCCTTCTAATGCCCATCAGGGCCTTTCTAAATTACCCCAGACACTTCTAGAACCTCTCAGGGCCTTTCTATATGACCCCAGACCCTTGTAATTCCCCTCAGGGCCTTTCTAAAGGCCCCCATACCCTTCTAATGCCCCTCAGGACATTTCTAAAGGCCCCCAGACCCTTCTAGAGCCCCTCAGGACATTTCTAAAGGCACCCAGACCTTTCTAATGCCACTAAGGGCCTTTCTAAAGCCCGCGAGACCCTTATAATCCCCCTGAGGGCCTTTAAAAAGGCCCCCAGACCCTTCTGGACCCCCTCAGGACGCTTCTAATAGCCCCCAGACCGTTCTAATGCCTTTCAGGACCCTTATGAAGGCCACAAGACCCTTCTAATGCCCCTCAGGACCTTTCTAAAGGCCCTCATACCCTTCTAATGCCCCTCAGGGCATTTATAAAGGTTCCCAGACCCTTTTAGAGCCCGTCAGGACCCTTATAAAGGCCCCCAGACCCTTCTAGAGCCCCTCAGGACATTTCTAAAGGCACCCAGACCCTTCTAATGCCACTCAGGGCCTTTCTAAAGGCCACAAGACCCTTATAATCCCCCTGAGGGCCTTTAAAAAGGCCCCCAGACCCTTCTGGACCCCTTCAGGATGCTTCTAATAGCCCCCAGACTCTTCTAGAGCCCCTCAGGGCCTTTCTAAAGGCCTCCACACCCTTCTAATGACCCTCAAGACCCATGTAAAGGCCCCCAGACCCTTCTAGATTGCCTGAGGACCCATCTAAAAGCCCCCAGACCCTTCTAATGCCTTTCAGGACCATTATGAAGGCCACAAGACCCTTCTAATGCCCCTCAGGACCTTTCTAAAGGCCCTCAGACCCTTCTAATGCCCCTCAGGGCATTTATAAAGGTTCCCAGACCCTTCTAGAGCCCGTCAGGACCCTTCTAAAGGCCCCCAGACCTTTCTAGAGCCCCTCAGGACACTTCTAAAGGCCCGCAGACCATTCTAATGCCCGTCAGGGCCTTTCTAAAGGTCCCCAGACCCTTCTACTGCCCCTCAGGAGCATTCTAAAGGCCCCCAGACCCATCTAATGCCCCACAGGGCCTTTCTAAAGGTCCCCAGACCCTTCTAGAGCCCCTGAAGACCGTTCAAAATGCCCCCAGACCCTTATAGAGCCCCTCAGGAACCTTCTAAAGACCCCCAGACCCTGCTAATTCCCCTCAGGGCTTTTATAAGGGCCACAAGACCCTTCTAATGCCCCTCAGGACCCTTATAAAGGCACCCAGACCCTTCTAGAGCCTCTCAGGACAGTTTTAAATGCCTCCAGACCCTTCTAGACCCCCTCAGGACCATTGTAAAGGCCCCCAAACACGTGTAATGCACCTCAGGACCCTTCTAAAGGCCCCCAGACCCTTCTAATGCCCCTCAGGACCCTTCTAAAGGCCCCCAGACCTTTCTAATGCCCCTCAGGGCCTTTCTAAAGTACCCCAGACACTTCTAGAAACTCTCAGGGCCTTTCTATATGACCCCAGACCCTTGTAATGCCCCTCAGGGCCTTTCTAAAGGCCCCCAGACCCTTCTAATGCCCCTCAGGGCCTTTCTAAAGTACCCCAGACACTTCTAGAACCTCTCAGGGCCTTTCTATATGACCCCAGACCCTTGTAATGCCCCTCAGGTCCTTTCTATAGGCCCCCAGACCCTTCTAATGCCCCTCAGGACATTTCTAAAGGCCCCCAGACCCTTCTAGAGCCCCTCAGGACATTTCTAAAGGCACCCAGACCCTTCTAATGCCACTCAGGGCCTTTCTAAAGGCCGCCGACCCTTATAATCCCCCTGAGGGCCTTTAAAAAGGCCCCCAGACCCTTCTGGACCCCCTCAGGACGCTTCTAATAGCCCCCAGACCCTTCTAGAACTCCTCAGGGCCTTTCTAAAGGCCTCCACACCCTTCTAATGACCCTCAAGACCCATGTAAAGCCCCCAGACCCTTCTAGATTGCCTCAGGACCCATCTAAAAGCCCCCAGACCCTTCTAATGCATTTCAGGGCCTTTCTAAAGGCATCCACACCCTTCTAATGACCCTCAAGACCCATGTAAAGGCCCCTAGACCCTTCTAGATTGCCTCAGGACCCATCTAAAAGCCCCCAGACCCTTCTAATGCCTTTCAGGACCCTTATGAAGGCCACAAGACCCTTCTAATGCCCCTCAGGACCTTTCTAAAGGCCCTCAGACCCTTCTATTGCCCCTCAGGGCATTTATAAAGGTTTCCAGACCCTTCTAGAGCCCGTCAGGACCCTTATAAAGGCCCCCAGACCATTCTAGAGCCCCTCAGGACACTTCTAAATGCCCGCAGACCATTCTAATGCCACTCAGGGCCTTTCTAAAGGTCCCCAGACCCTTCTACTGCCCCTCAGGAGCATTCTAAAGGCCCCCAGACCCTTCTAATGCCCCACAGGGCCTTTCTAAAGGTCTCTAGACCCTTCTAGAGCCCCTGAAGACCCTTCTAAAGGCCCCCAGACCCTTCTAATTCCACTCAGGGCCTTTCTAAATGCCGCGAGACCCTTATCATCCCCCTGAGGGCCTTTAAAAAGGCCCCCAGACCCTTCTGGACCACCTCATTACGTTTCTAAAAGCCCCCAGACCCTTCTAGAGCCCCTCAGGGCCTTTCTAAAGGCCTCCACACCCTTCTAATGACCCTCAAGACCCATGTAAAGGCCCCCAGACCCTTCTAGATTGCCTCAGGACCCATCTAAAAGCCCCCAGACCCTTCTAATGCCTTTCAGGACCCTTATGAAGGCCACAAGACCCTTCTAATGCCCCTCAGGACCATTCTAAAGGCCCTCAGACTATTCAAATGCCCCTCAGGGCATTTATAAAGGTTCCCAGACCCTTCTAGAGCCCGTCAGGACCCTTATAAAGGCACCCAGACCATACTAGAGCCCCTCAGGACAATTCTAAAGGCCCGCAGACCATTCTAATGCCCGTCAGGGCCTTTATAAATGTCCCCAGACCCTTCTACTGCCCCTCAGGAGCATTCTAAAGGCACCCAGACCCTTCTAATGCCCCACAGGGCCTTTCTAATGGTCTCCAGACCCTTCTAGAGCCCCTGAAGACCCTTCTAAAGACCCCCAGACCCTTATAGAGCCCCTCAGGACCCTTCTAAAGTCCCCCAGACCCCGCTAATTCCCCTCAGGGCTTTTATAATGGCACCCAGACCCTTCTAATGCCCCTCAGGACCCAAATAAAGGCACCCAGACCCTTCGTGAGCCTCTCAGGACAGTTTTAAATGCCTCCAGACCCTTCTAGACCCCCTCAGGACCATTCTAAAGTCCACCAGACCATTCTAATACCCCTCAGGACCCTTCTAAAGGCCCCCAGACCCTTCTAATGCCCCTCAGGGCCTTTCTAAAGTACCCCAGACACTTCTAGAACCTCTCAGGGCCTTTCTATATGACCCCAGACCTTTGTAATGCCACTCAGGGCCTTTCTAAAGGACCCATATCCTTCTAATGCCCCTCAGGACATTTCTAAAGGCCCGCAGACCCTTCTAGAGCCCCTCAGGACAATTCTAAAGGCCCCCAGACCCTTCTAATGCCCCTCAGGACCCTTCTAAAGGCTGCCAGACCCTTCTAATGCCAATCAGGACCCTTCTAAAGGCCCCCAGACCCTTCTACTGCCCCTCAGGAGCATTCTAAAGGCCCCCAGACCCTTCTAATGCCCCACAGGGCCTTTCTAAAGGTCCCCAGACCCTTCCAGAGACCCTGAAGACCCTTCTAAAGGCCCCCAGACCCTTATAGAGCCCCTCAGGACCCTTCTAAAGTCCCCCAGACCCTGCTAATTCCCCTCAGGGCTTTTATAAGGGCCACAAGACCCTTCTAATGCCCCTCAGGACCCTTATAAAGGCACCCAAACCCTTCTAGAGCCTCTCAGGACAGTTTTAATGCCTCCAGACCCTTCTAGACCCACTCAGGACCATTCTAAAGGCCCCCAGACCCTTCTAATGCCCCTCAGGACCCATCTAAAGTCCCCCAGACCCTTCTAATGCCCCTCAGGGCCTTTCTAAATTACCCCAGACACTTCTAGAACTTCTCAGGGCCTTTCTATATGACCCCAGACCCTTGTAATAACCCTCAGGGCCTTTCTAAAGGCCCCCATACCCTTCTAATGCCCCTCAGGACATTTCTAAGGGCCCCCAGACCCTTCTAGAGCCCCTCAGGACCCTTCTAAAGGCCCCCAGACCCTTCTAATGCCCCTCAGGGCCTTTCTAAAGTACCCCAGACACTTCTAGAACCTCTCAGGGCCTTTCTATATGACCCCAGACCCTTGTAATGCCCCTTAGGGCCTTTCTAAAGGCCCCCATACCCTTCCATTGCGCCTCAGGACATTTCTAAAGGCCCCCAGACCCTTCTAGAGCCCCTCAGGACATTTCTAAAGGCACCCAGACCCTTCTAATGCCACTCAGGGCCTTTCTAAAGGCCGCGAGACCCTTATAATCCCCCTGAGGGATTTTAAAAAGGCCTCCAGACCCTTCTGGACCCCCTCAGGACGCTTCTAATAGCCCCCAGGCCCTTCTAGAGCCCCTCAGGGCCTTTCTAAAGGCCTCCATACCCTTCTAATGACCCTCAAGACCCATGTAAAGGACCCCAGACCCTTCTGGAGCCCCTGAAGACCCTTCTAAAGGCTCCCAGACCCTTATAGAGCCCCTCAAGACCCTTCTAATGTCCCCCAGACCCTGCTAATTCCCCTCAGGGCTTTTATAAGTGCCACAAGACCCTTCTAATGCCCCTCAGGACCCTTATAAAGGCACCCAGACCCTTCTAGAGCCTCTCAGGACAGTTTTAAATGCCTCCAGACCCTTCTAGACCCCCTCAGGACCATTCTAAAGGCCCTCAGACCCTTCTAATGCCCCTCAGGACATTTCTAAAGGCCCCCAGACCCTTCTAGAGCCCCTCAGGACATTTCTAAAGGCACCCAGACCCTTCTAATGCCCCTCAGGACCCTTCTAAAGGCCCCCAGACCCTTCTAATGCCCCTCAGGACCTTTCTTAAGTACCCCAGACACTTTTAGAACCTCTCAGGGCCTTTCTATATGAACCCAGACCCTTGTAATGCCCCTCAGGGCCTTTCTAAAGGCCCCCATACCCTTCTAATGCCCCTCAGGACATTTCTAAAGGCCCCCAGACCCTTCTAGAGCCCCTCTGGACATTTCTAAAGGTACCCAGACCCTTCTAATGCCTTTCAGGGCCTTTCTAAAGGCCTCCACACCCTTCTAATGACCCTCAAGACCCATGTAAAGGCCCCCAGACCCTTCTAGATTGCCTCAGGACCCATCTAAAAGCCCCCAGACCCTTCTAATGCCTTTCAGGACCCTTATGAAGGCCACAAGATCCTTCTAATGCCCCTCAGGACCTTTCTAAAGGCCCTCAGACCCTTCTAATGCCCCTCAGGGCATTTATAAAGGTTCCCAGACCCTTCTAGAGCCCGTCAGGACCCTTATAAAGGCCCCCAGACCATTCTAGAGCCCCTCAGGACACTTCTAAAGGCCCGCAGACCATTCTAATGCCCGTCAGGGCCTTTCTAAAGGTCCCCAGACCCTTCTACTGCCCCTCAGGAGCATTCTAAAGGCCCCCAGACCCTTCTAATGCCCCACAGGGCCTTTCTAAAGGTCCCCAGACCCTTCTAGAGCCCCTGAAGACCCTTCTAAAGGCCCCCAGACCTTTCTAATGACCTTCAGGGCCTTTCTAAAGTACCCCAGACACTTCTAGAACCTCCCAGGACCTTTCTATATGACCCCAGACCCTTGTAATACCCCTCATTACCGTTCCAAAGGCCCCCATACCCTTCTAATGCCCCCTCAGGACATTTCTAAAGGCCCCCAGACCATTCTAGAGTCTCTGAGGACATTTCTAAAGGCACCCAGACCCTTCTAATGCCACTCAATGCCTCTCTAAAGGCGGCGAGACCCTTATAATCCCCCTGAGGGCCTTTAAAAAGGCACCTAGACCCTTCTGGACCCCCTCAGGATGCTTCTAATAGCCCCCAGACCCTTCTAGAGCCCCTCAGGGCCTTTCTAAAGGCCTCCACACCCTTCTAATGGCCCTCAAGACACATGTAAAGGCCCGCAGACCCTTCTAGATTGCCTCAGGACCCATCTAAAAGCCCCCAGACCCTTCTAATGCCTTTCAGGACCCTTATGAAGGCCACAAGACCCTTCTAATGCCCCTCAGGACCCATCTAAAGGCCCTCAGACCCTTCTAATGCCCCTCAGGGCATTTAGAAAGCTTCCCAGACCCTTCTAGAGCCCGTGAGGACCCTTATAAAGGCCCCCAGACCATTCTAGAGCCCCTCAGGACAATTCTAAAGGCCTGCAGACCATTCTAATGCCCATCAGGGCCTTTATAAAGGTCCCCAGACCACTCTACTGCCCCTCAGGAGCATTCAAAAGGCACCCAGACCCTTCTAGTGCCCCACAGGGCCTTTCTAAAGGTCCCCAGACGTTTCTAGAGCCCCTGAAGACCCTTCTAAAGGCCCCCAGACCATTATAGAGCCCCTCAGGACCCTACTAAAGTCCCCCAGACCCTGCTAATTCACGTCAGGCCTTTTATAAGGGCACCCAGACCCTTCAAATGCCCCTCAGGACCCTTATAAAGGCACCCAGACCCTTCTAGAGCTTCTCAGGACAGTTTTAAATGCCTCCAGACCCTTCTAGACCCTCTCAGGACCCTTATAAATGCCCCCAGACCCTTCTAGAGCCTGTCAGGACACTTCTAAATGCCCGCAGACCATTCTAATGCCCGTCAGGCCCTTTATAAAGGTCACCAGACCCTTCTACTGCCCCTCAGGAGCATTCTAAAGGCCCCCAGACCCTTCTAATTCACCTCAGGACCCATCTAAAAGCCCCCAGACCCTTCTAATGCCTTTCAGGACCCTTATGAATGCCACAAGACCCTTCTAATGCCCCTCAGGACCATTCTAAAGGCCCTCAGACTATTCAAATGCCCCTCAGGACACTTCCAAAGGACCCCAGACCCTTCTAATGCCCCTCAGGTCCTTTCTATTGTACCCCAGACACTTCTAGAACCTCTCAGGGCCTTTCTATATGATCCCAGACCCTTGTAATGCCCCTGAGGGCCATTCTAAAGGCCCCCATACCCTTCTAATGCCCCTCAGGACATTTCTAAAGGCCTCCAGACCCTTCTAGAGCCACTCAGGGCCTTTCTAAAGGCACACAGACCCTTCTAATGCCACTCAGGGCCTTTCTAAAGGCCGCGAGACCCTTATAATCCCCATGAGGGCCTTTAAAAAGGCCCCCAGACCCTTCTGGACACCCTCAGGACGCTTCTAATAACCCCCAGATCCTTCTAGAGCCCCTCAGGGCCTTTACAAAGGCCTCACACCCTTCTAATGAAAATCAAGACCCATGTAAAGGCCCCCAGACCCTTCTGGATTGCCTCAGGACCCATCTAAAAGCCCCCAGACCCTTCTAATGCCTTTCAGGGCATTTCTAAAGGCCTCCACACCCTTCTAATGACCCTCAAGACCCATGTAAAGGCACCTAGACCCTTCTAGATTGCCTCAGGACCCATCTAAAAGCCCCCAGACCATTCTAATGCCTTTCAGGACCCTTATGAAGGCCACAAGACCCTTCTAATGCCCCTCAGGACCTTTCTAAAAGCCCTCAGACCCTTCTAATGCTGCTCAGGGCCTCTCTAAATTACCCCAGACACTTCTATAATGTCCCAGGGCCTTCTATATGACCCCAGACCCTTGTAAAGCCCCTCAGGGCCATTCTATATGACCCCAGACCCTTCTAATGCCCCTCAGGACAATTCTAAAAGCCCCCAGACCCTTCTAGAGCCTCTCAGGACATTTCTAAAGGCACCCAGACCCTTCTAATGCCACTCAGGGCCTTTCTAAAGGCCGCGAGACCCTTATAATCCCCCTGAGGGATTTTAAAAAGGCCTCCAGACCCTTCTGGACCCCCTCAGGACGCTTCTAATAGCCCCCAGGCCCTTCTAGAGCCCCTCAGGGCCTTTCTAAAGGCCTCCATACCCTTCTAATGACCCTCAAGACCCATGTAAAGGCCCCCAGACCCTTCTGGAGCCCCTGAAGACCCTTCTAAAGGCTCCCAGACCCTTATAGAGCCCCTCAAGACCCTTCTAATGTCCCCCAGACCCTGCTAATTCCCCTCAGGGCTTTTATAAGTGCCACAAGACCCTTCTAATGCCCCTCAGGACCTTTATAAAGGCACCCAGACCCTTCTAGAGCCTCTCAGGACAGTTTTAAATGCCTCCAGACCCTTCTAGACCCCCTCAGGACCATTCTAAAGGCCCTCAGACCCTTCTAATGCCCCTCAGGACATTTCTAAAGGCCCCCAGACCCTTCTAGAGCCCCTCAGGACATTTCTAAAGGCACCCAGACCCTTCTAATGCCCCTCAGGACCCTTCTAAAGGCCCCCAGACCCTTCTAATGCCCCTCAGGACCTTTCTAAAGTACCCCAGACACTTTTAGAACCTCTCAGGGCCTTTCTATATGAACCCAGACCCTTGTAATGCCCCTCAGGGCCTTTCTAAAGGCCCCCATACCCTTCTAATGCCCCTCAGGACATTTCTAAAGGCCCCCAGACCCTTCTAGAGCCCCTCTGGACATTTCTAAAGGTACCCAGACCCTTCTAATGCCTTTCAGGGCCTTTCTAAAGGCCTCCACACCCTTCTAATGACCCTCAAGACCCATGTAAAGGCCCCCAGACCCTTCTAGATTGCCTCAGGACCCATCTAAAAGCCCCCAGACCCTTCTAATGCCTTTCAGGACCCTTATGAAGGCCACAAGATCCTTCTAATGCCCCTCAGGACCTTTCTAAAGGCCCTCAGACCCTTCTAATGCCCCTCAGGGCATTTATAAAGGTTCCCAGACCCTTCTAGAGCCCGTCAGGACCCTTATAAAGGCCCCCAGACCATTCTAGAGCCCCTCAGGACACTTCTAAAGGCCCGCAGACCATTCTAATGCCCGTCAGGGCCTTTCTAAAGGTCCCCAGACCCTTCTACTGCCCCTCAGGAGCATTCTAAAGGCCCCCAGACCCTTCTAATGCCCCACAGGGCCTTTCTAAAGGTCCCCAGACCCTTCTAGAGCCCCTGAAGACCCTTCTAAAGGCCCCCAGACCTTTCTAATGACCTTCAGGGCCTTTCTAAAGTACCCCAGACACTTCTAGAACCTCCCAGGACCTTTCTATATGACCCCAGACCCTTGTAATACCCCTCATTACCGTTCCAAAGGCCCCCATACCCTTCTAATGCCCCCTCAGGACATTTCTAAAGGCCCCCAGACCATTCTAGAGTCTCTGAGGACATTTCTAAAGGCACCCAGACCCTTCTAATGCCACTCAATGCCTCTCTAAAGGCGGCGAGACCCTTATAATCCCCCTGAGGGCCTTTAAAAAGGCACCTAGACCCTTCTGGACCCCCTCAGGATGCTTCTAATAGCCCCCAGACCCTTCTAGAGCCCCTCAGGGCCTTTCTAAAGGCCTCCACACCCTTCTAATGGCCCTCAAGACACATGTAAAGGCCCGCAGACCCTTCTAGATTGCCTCAGGACCCATCTAAAAGCCCCCAGACCCTTCTAATGCCTTTCAGGACCCTTATGAAGGCCACAAGACCCTTCTAATGCCCCTCAGGACCCATCTAAAGGCCCTCAGACCCTTCTAATGCCCCTCAGGGCATTTAGAAAGCTTCCCAGACCCTTCTAGAGCCCGTGAGGACCCTTATAAAGGCCCCCAGACCATTCTAGAGCCCCTCAGGACAATTCTAAAGGCCTGCAGACCATTCTAATGCCCATCAGGGCCTTTATAAAGGTCCCCAGACCACTCTACTGCCCCTCAGGAGCATTCAAAAGGCACCCAGACCCTTCTAGTGCCCCACAGGGCCTTTCTAAAGGTCCCCAGACGTTTCTAGAGCCCCTGAAGACCCTTCTAAAGGCCCCCAGACCATTATAGAGCCCCTCAGGACCCTACTAAAGTCCCCCAGACCCTGCTAATTCACGTCAGGCCTTTTATAAGGGCACCCAGACCCTTCAAATGCCCCTCAGGACCCTTATAAAGGCACCCAGACCCTTCTAGAGCTTCTCAGGACAGTTTTAAATGCCTCCAGACCCTTCTAGACCCTCTCAGGACCCTTATAAATGCCCCCAGACCCTTCTAGAGCCTGTCAGGACACTTCTAAATGCCCGCAGACCATTCTAATGCCCGTCAGACCCTTTATAAAGGTCACCAGACCCTTCTACTGCCCCTCAGGAGCATTCTAAAGGCCCCCAGACCCTTCTAATTCACCTCAGGACCCATCTAAAAGCACCCAGACCCTTCTAATGCCTTTCAGGACCCTTATGAATGCCACAAGACCCTTCTAATGCCCCTCAGGACCATTCTAAAGGCCCTCAGACTATTCAAATGCCCCTCAGGACACTTCCAAAGGACCCCAGACCCTTCTAATGCCCCTCAGGTCCTTTCTATTGTACCCCAGACACTTCTAGAACCTCTCAGGGCCTTTCTATATGATCCCAGACCCTTGTAATGCCCCTGAGGGCCATTCTAAAGGCCCCCATACCCTTCTAATGCCCCTCAGGACATTTCTAAAGGCCTCCAGACCCTTCTAGAGCCACTCAGGGCCTTTCTAAAGGCACACAGACCCTTCTAATGCCACTCAGGGCCTTTCTAAAGGCCGCGAGACCCTTATAATCCCCATGAGGGCCTTTAAAAAGGCCCCCAGACCCTTCTGGACACCCTCAGGACGCTTCTAATAACCCCCAGATCCTTCTAGAGCCCCTCAGGGCCTTTACAAAGGCCTCACACCCTTCTAATGAAAATCAAGACCCATGTAAAGGCCCCCAGACCCTTCTGGATTGCCTCAGGACCCATCTAAAAGCCCCCAGACCCTTCTAATGCCTTTCAGGGCATTTCTAAAGGCCTCCACACCCTTCTAATGACCCTCAAGACCCATGTAAAGGCACCTAGACCCTTCTAGATTGCCTCAGGACCCATCTAAAAGCCCCCAGACCATTCTAATGCCTTTCAGGACCCTTATGAAGGCCACAAGACCCTTCTAATGCCCCTCAGGACCTTTCTAAAAGCCCTCAGACCCTTCTAATGCTGCTCAGGGCCTCTCTAAATTACCCCAGACACTTCTATAATGTCCCAGGGCCTTCTATATGACCCCAGACCCTTGTAAAGCCCCTCAGGGCCATTCTATATGACCCCAGACCCTTCTAATGCCCCTCAGGACAATTCTAAAAGCCCCCAGACCCTTCTAGAGCCTCTCAGGACATTTCTAAAGGCACCCAGACCCTTCTAATGCCACTCAGGGCCTTTCTAAAGGCCGCGAGACCCTTATAATCCCCCTGAGGGATTTTAAAAAGGCCTCCAGACCCTTCTGGACCCCCTCAGGACGCTTCTAATAGCCCCCAGGCCCTTCTAGAGCCCCTCAGGGCCTTTCTAAAGGCCTCCATACCCTTCTAATGACCCTCAAGACCCATGTAAAGGCCCCCAGACCCTTCTGGAGCCCCTGAAGACCCTTCTAAAGGCTCCCAGACCCTTATAGAGCCCCTCAAGACCCTTCTAATGTCCCCCAGACCCTGCTAATTCCCCTCAGGGCTTTTATAAGTGCCACAAGACCCTTCTAATGCCCCTCAGGACCCTTATAAAGGCACCCAGACCCTTCTAGAGCCTCTCAGGACAGTTTTAAATGCCTCCAGACCCTTCTAGACCCCCTCAGGACCATTCTAAAGGCCCTCAGACCCTTCTAATGCCCCTCAGGACATTTCTAAAGGCCCCCAGACCCTTCTAGAGCCCCTCAGGACATTTCTAAAGGCACCCAGACCCTTCTAATGCCCCTCAGGACCCTTCTAAAGGCCCCCAGACCCTTCTAATGCCCCTCAGGACCTTTCTTAAGTACCCCAGACACTTTTAGAACCTCTCAGGGCCTTTCTATATGAACCCAGACCCTTGTAATGCCTCTCAGGGCCTTTCTAAAGGCTCCCATACCCTTCTAATGCCCCTCAGGACATTTCTAAAGGCCCCCAGACCCTTCTAGAGCCCCTCTGGACATTTCTAAAGGTACCCAGACCCTTCTAATGCCTTTCAGGGCCTTTCTAAAGGCCTCCACACCCTTCTAATGACCCTCAAGACCCATGTAAAGGCCCCCAGACCCTTCTAGATTGCCTCAGGACCCATCTAAAAGCCCCCAGACCCTTCTAATGCCTTTCAGGACCCTTATGAAGGCCACAAGATCCTTCTAATGCCCCTCAGGACCTTTCTAAAGGCCCTCAGACCCTTCTAATGCCCCTCAGGGCATTTATAAAGGTTCCCAGACCCTTCTAGAGCCCGTCAGGACCCTTATAAAGGCCCCCAGACCATTCTAGAGCCCCTCAGGACACTTCTAAAGGCCCGCAGACCATTCTAATGCCCGTCAGGGCCTTTCTAAAGGTCCCCAGACCCTTCTACTGCCCCTCAGGAGCATTCTAAAGGCCCCCAGACCCTTCTAATGCCCCACAGGGCCTTTCTAAAGGTCCCCAGACCCTTCTAGAGCCCCTGAAGACCCTTCTAAAGGCCCCCAGACCTTTCTAATGACCTTCAGGGCCTTTCTAAAGTACCCCAGACACTTCTAGAACCTCTCAGGACCTTTCTATATGACCCCAGACCCTTGTAATACCCCTCATTACCGTTCCAAAGGCCCCCATACCCTTCTAATGCCCCCTCAGGACATTTCTAAAGGCCCCCAGACCATTCTAGAGTCTCTGAGGACATTTCTAAAGGCACCCAGACCCTTCTAATGCCACTCAATGCCTCTCTAAAGGCGGCGAGACCCTTATAATCCCCCTGAGGGCCTTTAAAAAGGCACCTAGACCCTTCTGGACCCCCTCAGGATGCTTCTAATAGCCCCCAGACCCTTCTAGAGCCCCTCAGGGCCTTTCTAAAGGCCTCCACACCCTTCTAATGGCCCTCAAGACACATGTAAAGGCCCGCAGACCCTTCTAGATTGCCTCAGGACCCATCTAAAAGCCCCCAGACCCTTCTAATGCCTTTCAGGACCCTTATGAAGGCCACAAGACCCTTCTAATGCCCCTCAGGACCCATCTAAAGGCCCTCAGACCCTTCTAATGCCCCTCAGGGCATTTAGAAAGCTTCCCAGACCCTTCTAGAGCCCGTGAGGACCCTTATAAAGGCCCCCAGACCATTCTAGAGCCCCTCAGGACAATTCTAAAGGCCTGCAGACCATTCTAATGCCCATCAGGGCCTTTATAAAGGTCCCCAGACCACTCTACTGCCCCTCAGGAGCATTCAAAAGGCACCCAGACCCTTCTAGTGCCCCACAGGGCCTTTCTAAAGGTCCCCAGACGTTTCTAGAGCCCCTGAAGACCCTTCTAAAGGCCCCCAGACCATTATAGAGCCCCTCAGGACCCTACTAAAGTCCCCCAGACCCTGCTAATTCACGTCAGGCCTTTTATAAGGGCACCCAGACCCTTCAAATGCCCCTCAGGACCCTTATAAAGGCACCCAGACCCTTCTAGAGCTTCTCAGGACAGTTTTAAATGCCTCCAGACCCTTCTAGACCCTCTCAGGACCCTTATAAATGCCCCCAGACCCTTCTAGAGCCTGTCAGGACACTTCTAAATGCCCGCAGACCATTCTAATGCCCGTCAGGCCCTTTATAAAGGTCACCAGACCCTTCTACTGCCCCTCAGGAGCATTCTAAAGGCCCCCAGACCCTTCTAATTCACCTCAGGACCCATCTAAAAGCCCCCAGACCCTTCTAATGCCTTTCAGGACCCTTATGAATGCCACAAGACCCTTCTAATGCCCCTCAGGACCATTCTAAAGGCCCTCAGACTATTCAAATGCCCCTCAGGACACTTCCAAAGGACCCCAGACCCTTCTAATGCCCCTCAGGTCCTTTCTATTGTACCCCAGACACTTCTAGAACCTCTCAGGGCCTTTCTATATGATCCCAGACCCTTGTAATGCCCCTGAGGGCCATTCTAAAGGCCCCCATACCCTTCTAATGCCCCTCAGGACATTTCTAAAGGCCTCCAGACCCTTCTAGAGCCACTCAGGGCCTTTCTAAAGGCACACAGACCCTTCTAATGCCACTCAGGGCCTTTCTAAAGGCCGCGAGACCCTTATAATCCCCATGAGGGCCTTTAAAAAGGCCCCCAGACCCTTCTGGACACCCTCAGGACGCTTCTAATAACCCCCAGATCTTTCTAGAGCCCCTCAGGGCCTTTACAAAGGCCTCACACCCTTCTAATGAAAATCAAGACCCATGTAAAGGCCCCCAGACCCTTCTGGATTGCCTCAGGACCCATCTAAAAGCCCCCAGACCCTTCTAATGCCTTTCAGGGCATTTCTAAAGGCCTCCACACCCTTCTAATGACCCTCAAGACCCATGTAAAGGCACCTAGACCCTTCTAGATTGCCTCAGGACCCATCTAAAAGCCCCCAGACCATTCTAATGCCTTTCAGGACCCTTATGAAGGCCACAAGACCCTTCTAATGCCCCTCAGGACCTTTCTAAAAGCCCTCAGACCCTTCTAATGCTGCTCAGGGCCTCTCTAAATTACCCCAGACACTTCTATAATGTCCCAGGGCCTTCTATATGACCCCAGACCCTTGTAAAGCCCCTCAGGGCCATTCTATATGACCCCAGACCCTTCTAATGCCCCTCAGGACAATTCTAAAAGCCCCCAGACCCTTCTAGAGCCTCTCAGGACATTTCTAAAGGCACCCAGACCCTTCTAATGCCACTCAGGGCCTTTCTAAAGGCCGCGAGACCCTTTTAATCCCCCTGAGGGTCTTTAAAAAGGCCCCCAGACCCTTCTGGACCCCCTCAGGACGCTTCTAATAGCCCCCAGACCCTTCCAGAGCCCCTCAGGTCCTTTCTAAAGGCCTCCACACCCTTCTAATGACCCTCAAGACCCATGTAAATGCCCCCAGACCCCTCTAGAATGCCTCAGGACCCATCAAAAAGCCCCGAGACCCTTCTAATGCCTTTCAGGGCCTTTCTAAAGGCCTCCACACCCTTCTAATGACCCTCAAGACCCATGTAAAGGCCTCCAGACCCTTCTAGATTGCCTCAGGATCCATCTAAAAGCCCCCAGACCCTTCTAATGCCTTTCAGGACCCTTATGAAGGCCACAAGACCCTTCTAATGCCCCTCAGGACCTTTCTAAAGGCCCTCAGACCCTTCTAATGCCCCTCAGGGCATTTATAAAGGTTCCCTGACCCTTCTAGAGCCCGTTAGGACCCTTATAAAGGCCCCCAGACCATTCTAGAGCCCCTCAGGACACTTCTAAAGGCCCGCAGACCATTATAATGCCCGTCAGGGCCTTTCTAAAGGTCCCCAGACACTTCTACTGCCCCTAAGGAGCATTCTAAAGGCCCCCAGTCCATTCAAATGCCCCTCAGGGCATTTATAAAGGTCCCCAGACCCTGCTTTAGCCCCTCAGGACCATTCTAAATGCCCCAGACTCTTTTTGAGCTCTTCAGGGCCATTCTAAATGCCACAGACCATTCAAGAGCCCCTCAACATCCTTCTAAAGGCCCCCAGACCCTTCTAGAGCCCCTCAGGACGATTCTAAAGGCCCCCAGACCCTTCTAGATCCCCTCAAGACCCTTCTAAAAGGCCCCAGACCTTTCTAATGCCTTGCAGGACCTTTCTAAAGGCCCCGAGACACTATTAGAGCACCTCAGGACATTTCTAAAGGACCCCAGATCTTTCTAGAGCCCCTCAGGACCCTTCTAGAGGCCCCCAGACCCTTCTAGAAACCCTCAGGACGAGTGTAAAGGCCCCCAGACCATTCAAATGCCCCACAAAACCCTTCTAAAGGCCCCCAGACCCTTCTAATGCCCCTCAGGACCCTTCTAAAGGCCCCCAGACCCTTCTCATGCCCCTCAAGGGCCTTTCTCAAGTACCCCAGACACTTTTAGATCCTCTCAGGGCCTTTCTATATGACCCCAGACCCTTGTAATGCCACTCAGGGCCTTTCTAAAGGCCGCGAGACCCTTATAATTCCCCTGGGGTCCTTTAAAAAGGCCCCCAGACCCTTCTGGACCCTCTCAGGACGCTTCTAATAGCCCCCAGACCCTTCCAGAGCCACTCAGGGCCTTTCTAAAGGCCTCCACACTCTTCTAATAACCCTCAAGACCCATGTAAAGGCCCCCATACCCATCTAGATTGCCTCAGGACCCATCTAAAAGCCGAAGAACCTTCTAACGCCTCTCAGGACAATTATGAAGGCCACAAGACCATTCTAATGCCCCTCAAAACCTTTCTAAAGGCCCCCAGACCCTTCTAATGCCCCTCAGGACCCTTCTAAAGGCACCCAGACCCTTCTAATGCCCCTCAGGACCCTTCTAAAGGCCCCCAGACCATTCTAGAGCCCCTCAGGACACTTTTAAAGGCCCGCAGACCATTCAAATGCCCCTCAGGGCCTTTATAAAGGTAACCAGACCCTTCTACTGCCCCTCAGGAGCATTCTAAAGGCCCCCAGACCCTTCTAATGCCCCACAGGGCCTTTCTAAAGGCCCCCAGACCATTCTAGAGCCCCTGAAGACCCTTCTAAAGGACCCCAGACCCTTATAGAGCCCCTCAGGTCCCTTCTAAAGTCCCCCAGACCCTGCTAATTCCCCTCAGGGCTTTTATAAGGGCACGCAGACCCTTCTAATGCCCCTCAGGACCCTTATAAAGGCACCCAGACCCTTCTAGAGCCTCTCAGGACAGTTTTAAATGCCTCCAGACCCTTCTAGACCCCCTCAGGACCATTCTAAAGCCCCCCAGTCCCTTCTAATGCCCCTCAGGACACTTCTAAAGGCCCCCAGACCCTTCTAATGCCCCTCAGGAGCATTCTAAAGGCCCCCAGACCCTTCTAATGCCCCACAGGGCCTTTCTAAAGGTCCCCAGACCCTTCTAGAGCCCCTGAAGACCCTTCTAAAGGCCCCCAGACCTTTCTAATGACCTTCAGGGCCTTTCTAAAGTACCCCAGACACTTCTAGAACCTCTCAGGACCTTTCTATATGACCCCAGACCCTTGTAATACCCCTCATTACCGTTCCAAAGGCCCCCATACCCTTCTAATGCCCCCTCAGGACATTTCTAAAGGCCCCCAGACCATTCTAGAGTCTCTGAGGACATTTCTAAAGGCACCCAGACCCTTCTAATGCCACTCAATGCCTCTCTAAAGGCGGCGAGACCCTTATAATCCCCCTGAGGGCCTTTAAAAAGGCACCTAGACCCTTCTGGACCCCCTCAGGATGCTTCTAATAGCCCCCAGACCCTTCTAGAGCCCCTCAGGGCCTTTCTAAAGGCCTCCACACCCTTCTAATGGCCCTCAAGACACATGTAAAGGCCCGCAGACCCTTCTAGATTGCCTCAGGACCCATCTAAAAGCCCCCAGACCCTTCTAATGCCTTTCAGGACCCTTATGAAGGCCACAAGACCCTTCTAATGCCCCTCAGGACCCATCTAAAGGCCCTCAGACCCTTCTAATGCCCCTCAGGGCATTTAGAAAGCTTCCCAGACCCTTCTAGAGCCCGTGAGGACCCTTATAAAGGCCCCCAGACCATTCTAGAGCCCTTCAGGACAATTCTAAAGGCCTGCAGACCATTCTAATGCCCATCAGGGCCTTTATAAAGGTCCCCAGACCACTCTACTGCCCCTCAGGAGCATTCTAAAGGCACCCAGACCCTTCTAGTGCCCCACAGGGCCTTTCTAAAGGTCCCCAGACGTTTCTAGAGCCCCTGAAGACCCTTCTAAAGGCCCCCAGACCATTATAGAGCCCCTCAGGACCCTACTAAAGTCCCCCAGACCCTGCTAATTCACGTCAGGCCTTTTATAAGGGCACCCAGACGCTTCAAATGCCCCTCAGGACCCTTATAAAGGCACCCAGACCCTTCTAGAGCTTCTCAGGACAGTTTTAAATGCCTCCAGACCCTTCTAGACCCTCTCAGGACCCTTATAAATGCCCCCAGACCCTTCTAGAGCCTGTCAGGACACTTCTAAATGCCCGCAGACCATTCTAATGCCCGTCAGGCCCTTTATAAAGGTCACCAGACCCTTCTACTGCCCCTCAGGAGCATTCTAAAGGCCCCCAGACCCTTCTAATTCACCTCAGGACCCATCTAAAAGCCCCCAGACCCTTCTAATGCCTTTCAGGACCCTTATGAATGCCACAAGACCCTTCTAATGCCCCTCAGGACCATTCTAAAGGCCCTCAGACTATTCAAATGCCCCTCAGGACACTTCCAAAGGACCCCAGACCCTTCTAATGCCCCTCAGGTCCTTTCTATTGTACCCCAGACACTTCTAGAACCTCTCAGGGCCTTTCTATATGATCCCAGACCCTTGTAATGCCCCTGAGGGCCATTCTAAAGGCCCCCATACCCTTCTAATGCCCAACAGGACATTTCTAAAGGCCTCCAGACCCTTCTAGAGCCACTCAGGGCCTTTCAAAAGGCACACAGACCCTTCTAATGCCACTCAGGGCCTTTCTAAAGGCCGCGAGACCCTTATAATCCCCATGAGGGCCTTTAAAAAGGCCCCCAGACCCTTCTGGACACCCTCAGGACGCTTCTAATAACCCCCAGATCCTTCTAGAGCCCCTCAGGGCCTTTACAAAGGCCTCACACCCTTCTAATGAAAATCAAGACCCATGTAAAGGCCCCCAGACCCTTCTGGATTGCCTCAGGACCCATCTAAAAGCCCCCAGACCCTTCTAATGCCTTTCAGGGCATTTCTAAAGGCCTCCACACCCTTCTAATGACCCTCAAGACCCATGTAAAGGCACCTAGACCCTTCTAGATTGCCTCAGGACCCATCTAAAAGCCCCCAGACCATTCTAATGCATTTCAGGACCCTTATAAAGGCCACAAGACCCTTCTAATGCCCCTCAGGACCTTTCTTAAGGCCCTCAGACCCTTCTAATGCTGCTCAGGGCCTCTCTAAATTACCCCAGACTCTTCTATAATGTCCCAGGGCCTTCTATATGACCCCAGACCCTTGTAAAGCCCCTCAGGGCCATTCTATATGACCCCAGACCCTTCTAATGCCCCTCAGGACAATTCTAAAAGCCCCCAGACCCTTCTAGAGCCTCTCAGGACATTTCTAAAGGCACCCAGACCCTTCTAATGCCACTCAGGGCCTTTCTAAAGGCCGCGAGACCCTTTTAATCCCCCTGAGGGTCTTTAAAAAGGCCCCCAGACCCTTCTGGACCCCCTCAGGACGCTTCTAATAGCCCCCAGACCCTTCCAGAGCCCCTCAGGTCCTTTCTAAAGGCCTCCACACCCTTCTAATGACCCTCAAGACCCATGTAAATGCCCCCAGACCCCTCTAGAATGCCTCAGGACCCATCAAAAAGCCCCGAGACCCTTCTAATGCCTTTCAGGGCCTTTCTAAAGGCCTCCACACCCTTCTAATGACCCTCAAGACCCATGTAAAGGCCTCCAGACCCTTCTAGATTGCCTCAGGATCCATCTAAAAGCCCCCAGACCCTTCTAATGCCTTTCAGGACCCTTATGAAGGCCACAAGACCCTTCTAATGCCCCTCAGGACCTTTCTAAAGGCCCTCAGACCCTTCTAATGCCCCTCAGGGCATTTATAAAGGTTCCCTGACCCTTCTAGAGCCCGTTAGGACCCTTATAAAGGCCCCCAGACCATTCTAGAGCCCCTCAGGACACTTCTAAAGGCCCGCAGACCATTATAATGCCCGTCAGGGCCTTTCTAAAGGTCCCCAGACACTTCTACTGCCCCTAAGGAGCATTCTAAAGGCCCCCAGTCCATTCAAATGCCCCTCAGGGCATTTATAAAGGTCCCCAGACCCTTCTATAGCCCCTCAGGACCATTCTAAATGCCCCCAGACTCTTTTTGAGCTCTTCAGGGCCATTCTAAATGCCACAGACCATTCAAGAGCCCCTCAACATCCTTCTAAAGGCCCCCAGACCCTTCTAGAGCCCCTCAGGACGATTCTAAAGGCCCCCAGACCCTTCTAGATCCCCTCAAGACCCTTCTAAAAGGCCCCAGACCTTTCTAATGCCTTGCAGGACCTTTCTAAAGGCCCCGAGACACTATTAGAGCACCTCAGGACATTTCTAAAGGACCCCAGATCTTTCTAGAGCCCCTCAGGACCCTTCTAGAGGCCCCCAGACCCTTCTAGAAACCCTCAGGACGAGTCTAAAGGCCCCCAGACCATTCAAATGCCCCTCAGGACCCTTCAAAAGGCCCCCAGACCCTTCTAATGCCCCTCAGGACCCTTCTAAAGGCCCCCAGACCCTTCTCATGCCCCTCAAGGGCCTTTCTCAAGTACCCCAGACACTTTTAGATCCTCTCAGGGCCTTTCTATATGACCCCAGACCCTTGTAATGCCACTCAGGGCCTTTCTAAAGGCCGCGAGACCCTTATAATTCCCCTGGGGTCCTTTAAAAAGGCCCCCAGACCCTTCTGGACCCTCTCAGGACGCTTCTAATAGCCCCCAGACCCTTCCAGAGCCACTCAGGGCCTTTCTAAAGGCCTCCACACTCTTCTAATAACCCTCAAGACCCATGTAAAGGCCCCCATACCCATCTAGATTGCCTCAGGACCCATCTAAAAGCCGAAGAACCTTCTAACGCCTCTCAGGACAATTATGAAGGCCACAAGACCATTCTAATGCCCCTCAAAACCTTTCTAAAGGCCCCCAGACCCTTCTAATGCCCCTCAGGACCCTTCTAAAGGCACCCAGACCCTTCTAATGCCCCTCAGGACCCTTCTAAAGGCCCCCAGACCATTCTAGAGCCCCTCAGGACACTTTTAAAGGCCCGCAGACCATTCAAATGCCCCTCAGGGCCTTTATAAAGGTAACCAGACCCTTCTACTGCCCCTCAGGAGCATTCTAAAGGCCCCCAGACCCTTCTAATGCCCCACAGGGCCTTTCTAAAGGCCCCCAGACCATTCTAGAGCCCCTGAAGACCCTTCTAAAGGACCCCAGACCCTTATAGAGCCCCTCAGGTCCCTTCTAAAGTCCCCCAGACCCTGCTAATTCCCCTCAGGGCTTTTATAAGGGCACGCAGACCCTTCTAATGCCCCTCAGGACCCTTATAAAGGCACCCAGACCCTTCTAGAGCCTCTCAGGACAGTTTTAAATGCCTCCAGACCCTTCTAGACCCCCTCAGGACCATTCTAAAGCCCCCCAGTCCCTTCTAATGCCCCTCAGGACACTTCTAAAGGCCCCCAGACCCTTCTAATGCCCCTCAGGGCATTTATAAAGGTCCCCAGACCCTTCTAGAGCTCCTCAGGACCATTCTAAAGGCCCGCAGACTCTTTTAGAGCCCCTCAGGACCATTCTAAAGGCCCGCAGACCCTTCAAGAGCCCCTCAACATCCTTGTAACGGCTCCCTGACCCTTCTAGAGCCCCTCAGGACACTTGTAAAGGCCCCCAGACCCTTCTAGATCCCCTCAAGACCCTTCTAAAAGGCCCCAGACCTTTCTAATGCCCCTCAGGGCATTTCTAAAGGCCCCCAGACCCGTCTAATGCACCTTAGGACCTTTCTAAAGGCCCCGAGACAATTTTAGAGCACCTCAGGACATATCTAAAGGACCCCAGATATTTCTAGAGCCCCTCAGGTCCCTTCTAGAGGCCCCCAGACCCTTCTAGAGCCCCTCAGGACGATTCTAAAGGCCCCCAGGCCCTTCTAATCCAACTCAGAGCCTTTCTAAAGGCCCCCAGACCATTCAAATGCCCCTCAGAACACTTCTAAAGGCCCCCAGACCCTTCTAATGCCCCCCAGGACCCTTCTAAAGGCCTCCAGACCCTTCTAATGCCCATCAGGGCCTTTCTAAAGTACGCCAGACACTTCTAGAACCTCTCAGGACCTTTCTATATGACCCCAGACCCTTCAAATGCCACGCAGGTCATTTCTAAAGGACGCGAGACCCTTATAATCCCCCTGAGGGCCTTTAAAAAGGCCCCCAGTCCCTTCTGGACCCCCTCAGGACGCTTCTAATAGCCCCCAGACCCTTCTAGATCCACTCAGGCCCTTCTAATTCCTTTAAGGGCCTTTCTAAAGGCCTCCACACCCTTCTAATGACCCTCAAGACCCATGTAAAAGCCCACAGACCCTTCTAGATTGCCTCAGGACCCATCTAAAAGCCTCCAGACCCTTCTAATGCCTTTCAGGACCCTTATCAAGGCCACAAGACCCTTTTAATGCCCCTCAGGACCTTTCTAAAGGCCCTCAGACCCTTCTAATGCCTCTCAGGGCATTTATAGAGGTTCCCAGACCCTTCTAGAGCCCGTCAGGACCATTATAAATGCCCCCAGACTATTCTAGAGCCATTAAGGACACATCTAAAGGCCCGCAGACCATTCTAATGCCCGTCAGGGCCTTTATAAATGTCCCCAGACCCTACTACTGCCCCTCAGGAGCATTCTGAAGGCCCCCAGACCATTCAAATGCCCCTCAGGACCCTTTTAAAGGCCCCCAGACCCTTCTAATGCACCTCAGGGCCTTTCTAAAGGCCCCCAGTCCATTCAAATGCCCCTAAGAATCCTTCTAAATGCCCCCAGACCCTTCTAATGCCCCTCAGGGCCTTTCTAAAGGCCCCCAGACACGTCTAATGCCTCTCACGACCTTTCTAAAGGCCCCGAGACACTTTTAGAGCATTTCAGGACATATCTAAAGGACCCCAGATCTTTCTAGAGCCCCTCAGGACCCTTCTAGAGGCCCCCAGACCCTTCTAGAGCCCCTCAGGACGATTCTAAAGGACTCCAGACCCTTCTAATCCACCACAGGACCGTTCTAGATGCCCCCAGACCATTCAAATGCCCCTCAGGACCCTTAAAAAGGCCCCCAGACCCTTCTAATGCATCTCAGGGCCTTTCTAATGGCCCCCAGACCATTCAAATGGGCCTCAGAAACCTTCTAAAGGCCCCCAGACCCTTCTAATGCCCCTCAGGACCCTTCTAAAGGCCCCCAGACCCTTCTAATGCCCCTCGGGGCCTTTCTAAAGCACCCCAGACACTTCTAGAACTTTTCAGTTCCTTTCTATATGATTCCAGACCCTCGTAATGCCACTCAGGGCCTTTCTAAAGGCCGCGAGACCATTATAATCCCCCTGAGGGCCTTTAGAAAGGCACTCAGACCTTTCTGGACCACCTCAGGACGCTTCTAATAGCCCCCAGACCCTTCTAGAGCCCCTCAGAGCCTTTATAAAGGCCTCCACACCCTTCTAATGACCCTCAAGACCCATGTAAAGGCCCCCAGACCCTTCTAGATTGCCTAAGGACCCATCTAAAAGCCCCTAGACCCTTCTAATTCCTTTCAGGACCCTTTTAAAGGCCCCCAGACCCTTCTAATGCCCCTCAGGACTCTTCTAAAGGCCCCCAGACCTTTCTAATGACCTTCAGGGCCTTTCTAAAGTACCCCAGACACTTCTAGAACCTCTCAGGACCTTTCTATATGACCCCAGACCCTTGTAATACCCCTCATTACCGTTCCAAAGGCCCCCATACCCTTCTAATGCCCCCTCAGGACATTTCTAAAGGCACCCAGACCCTTCTAATGCCACTCAATGCCTTTCTAAAGGCGGCGAGACCCTTATAATCCCCCTGAGGGCCTTTAAAAAGGCACCTAGACCCTTCTGGACCCCCTCAGGATGCTTCTAATAGCCCCCAGACCCTTCTAGAGCCCCTCAGGGCCTTTCTAAAGGCCTCCACACCCTTCTAATGGCCCTCAAGACACATGTAAAGGCCCGCAGACCCTTCTAGATTGCCTCAGGACCCATCTAAAAGCCCCCAGACCCTTCTAATGCCTTTCAGGACCCTTATGAAGGCCACAAGACCCTTCTAATGCCCCTCAGGACCCATCTAAAGGCCCTCAGACCCTTCTAATGCCCCTCAGGGCATTTAGAAAGCTTCCCAGACCCTTCTAGAGCCCGTGAGGACCCTTATAAAGGACCCCAGACCATTCTAGAGCCCCTCAGGACAATTCTAAAGGCCTGCAGACCATTCTAATGCCCATCAGGGCCTTTATAAAGGTCCCCAGACCACTCTACTGCCCCTCAGGAGCATTCAAAAGGCACCCAGACCCTTCTAGTGCCCCACAGGGCCTTTCTAAAGGTCCCCAGACGTTTCTAGAGCCCCTGAAGACCCTTCTAAAGGCCCCCAGACCATTATAGAGCCCCTCAGGACCCTACTAAAGTCCCCCAGACCCTGCTAATTCACGTCAGGCCTTTTATAAGGGCACCCAGACCCTTCAAATGCCCCTCAGGACCCTTATAAAGGCACCCAGACCCTTCTAGAGCTTCTCAGGACAGTTTTAAATGCCTCCAGACCCTTCTAGACCCTCTCAGGACCCTTATAAATGCCCCCAGACCCTTCTAGAGCCTGTCAGGACACTTCTAAATGCCCGCAGACCATTCTAATGCCCGTCAGGCCCTTTATAAAGGTCACCAGACCCTTCTACTGCCCCTCAGGAGCATTCTAAAGGCCCCCAGACCCTTCTAATTCACCTCAGGACCCATCTAAAAGCCCCCAGACCCTTCTAATGCCTTTCAGGACCCTTATGAATGCCACAAGACCCTTCTAATGCCCCTCAGGACCATTCTAAAGGCCCTCAGACTATTCAAATGCCCCTCAGGACACTTCCAAAGGACCCCAGACCCTTCTAATGCCCCTCAGGTCCTTTCTATTGTACCCCAGACACTTCTAGAACCACTCAGGGCCTTTCTATATGATCCCAGACCCTTGTAATGCCCCTGAGGGCCATTCTAAAGGCCCCCATACCCTTCTAATGCCCCTCAGGACATTTCTAAAGGACTCCAGACCCTTCTAGAGCCACTCAGGGCCTTTCTAAAGGCACCCAGACCCTTCTAATGCCACTCAGGGCCTTTCTAAAGGCCGCGAGACCCTTATAATCCCCATGAGGGCCTTTAAAAAGGCCACCAGACCCTTCTGGACACCCTCAGGACTCTTCTAATAACCCCCAGATCCTTCTAGAGCCCCTAAGGGCCTTTACAAAGGCCTCACACCCTTCTAATGAAAATCAAGACCCATGTAAAGGCCCCCAGACCCTTCTGGATTGCCTCAGGACCCATCTAAAAGCCCCCAGACCCTTCTAATGCCTTTCAGGGCATTTCTAAAGGCCTCCACACCCTTCTAATGACCCTCAAGACCCATGTAAAGGCACCTAGACCCTTCTAGATTGCCTCAGGACCCATCTAAAAGCCCCCAGACCATTCTAATGCATTTCAGGACCCTTATAAAGGCCACAAGACCCTTCTAATGCCCCTCAGGACCTTTCTTAAGGCCCTCAGACCCTTCTAATGCTGCTCAGGGCCTCTCTAAATTACCCCAGACACTTCTATAATGTCCCAGGGCCTTCTATATGACCCCAGACCCTTGTAAAGCCCCTCAGGGCCATTCTATATGACCCCAGACCCTTCTAATGCCCCTCAGGACAATTCTAAAAGCCCCCAGACCCTTCTAGAGCCTCTCAGGACATTTCTAAAGGCACCCAGACCCTTCTAATGCCACTCAGGGCCTTTCTAAAGGCCGCGAGACCCTTTTAATCCCCCTGAGGGTCTTTAAAAAGGCCCCCAGACCCTTCTGGACCCCCTCAGGACGCTTCTAATAGCCCCCAGACCCTTCCAGAGCCCCTCAGGTCCTTTCTAAAGGCCTCCACACCCTTCTAATGACCCTCAAGACCCATGTAAATGCCCCCAGACCCCTCTAGAATGCCTCAGGACCCATCAAAAAGCCCCGAGACCCTTCTAATGCCTTTCAGGGCCTTTCTCAAGGACTCCACACCCTTCTAATGACCCTCAAGACCCATGTAAAGGCCTCCAGACCCTTCTAGATTGCCTCAGGATCCATCTAAAAGCCCCCAGACCCTTCTAATGCCTTTCAGGACCCTTATGAAGGCCACAAGACCCTTCTAATGCCCCTCAGGACCTTTCTAAAGGCCCTCAGACCCTTCTAATGCCCCTCAGGGCATTTATAAAGGTTCCCAGACCCTTCTAGAGCCCGTTAGGACCCTTATAAAGGCCCCCAGACCATTCTAGAGCCCCTCAGGACACTTCTAAAGGCCCGCAGACCATTCTAATGCCCGTCAGGGCCTTTCTAAAGGTCCCCAGACACTTCTACTGCCCCTAAGGAGCATTCTAAAGGCCCCCAGTCCATTCAAATGCCCCTCAGGGCATTTATAAAGGTCCCCAGACCCTTCTATAGCCCCTCAGGACCATTCTAAATGCCTCCAGACTCTTTTTGAGCTCTTCAGGGCCATTCTAAATGCCACAGACCATTCAAGAGCCCCTCAACATCCTTCTAAAGGCCCCCAGACCCTTCTAGAGCCCCTCAGGACGATTCTAAAGGCCCCCAGACCCTTCTAGATCCCCTCAAGACCCTTCTAAAAGGCCCCAGACCTTTCTAATGCCTTGCAGGACCTTTCTAAAGGCCCCGAGACACTATTAGAGCACCTCAGGACATTTCTAAAGGACCCCAGATCTTTCTAGAGCCCCTCAGGACCCTTCTAGAGGCCCCCAGACCCTTCTAGAAACCCTCAGGACGAGTCTAAAGGCCCCCAGACCATTCAAATGCCCAACAAAACCCTTCTAAAGGCCCCCAGACCCTTCTAATGCCCCTCAGGACCCTTCTAAAGGCCCCCAGACCCTTCTCATGCCCCTCAAGGGCCTTTCTCAAGTACCCCAGACACTTTTAGATCCTCTCAGGGCCTTTCTATATGACCCCAGACCCTTGTAATGCCACTCAGGGCCTTTCTAAAGGCCGCGAGACCCTTATAATTCCCCTGGGGTCCTTTAAAAAGGCCCCCAGACCCTTCTGGACCCTCTCAGGACGCTTCTAATAGCCCCCAGACCCTTCCAGAGCCACTCAGGGCCTTTCTAAAGGCCTCCACACTCTTCTAATAACCCTCAAGACCCATGTAAAGGCCCCCATACCCATCTAGATTGCCTCAGGACCCATCTAAAAGCCGAAGAACCTTCTAACGCCTCTCAGGACAATTATGAAGGCCACAAGACCCTTCTAATGCCCCTCAGGACCTTTCTAAAGGCCCTCAGACCCTTCTAATGCCCCTCAGGACCCTTCTAAAGGCACCCAGACCCTTCTAATGCCCCTCAGGACCCTTCTAAAGGCCCCCAGACCATTCTAGAGCCCCTCAGGACACTTTTAAAGGCCCGCAGACCATTCAAATGCCCCTCAGGGCCTTTATAAAGGTAACCAGACCCTTCTACTGCCCCTCAGGAGCATTCTAAAGGCCCCCAGACCCTTCTAATGCCCCACAGGGCCTTTCTAAAGGCCCCCAGACCATTCTAGAGCCCCTGAAGACCCTTCTAAAGGACCCCAGACCCTTATAGAGCCCCTCAGGTCCCTTCTAAAGTCCCCCAGACCCTGCTAATTCCCCTCAGGGCTTTTATAAGGGCACGCAGACCCTTCTAATGCCCCTCAGGACCCTTATAAAGGCACCCAGACCCTTCTAGAGCCTCTCAGGACAGTTTTAAATGCCTCCAGACCCTTCTAGACCCCCTCAGGACCATTCTAAAGCCCCCCAGTCCCTTCTAATGCCCCTCAGGACACTTCTAAAGGCCCCCAGACCCTTCTAATGCCCCTCAGGGCATTTATAAAGGTCCCCAGACCCTTCTAGAGCTCCTCAGGACCATTCTAAAGGCCCGCAGACTCTTTTAGAGCCCCTCAGGACCATTCTAAAGGCCCGCAGACCCTTCAAGAGCCCCTCAACATCCTTGTAACGGCTCCCTGACCCTTCTAGAGCCCCTCAGGACACTTGTAAAGGCCCCCAGACCCTTCTAGATCCCCGCAAGACCCTTCTAAAAGGCCCCAGACCTTTCTAATGCCCCTCAGGGCATTTCTAAAGGCCCCCAGACCCGTCTAATGCACCTTAGGACCTTTCTAAAGGCCCCGAGACAATTTTAGAGCACCTCAGGACATATCTAAAGGACCCCAGATATTTCTAGAGCCCCTCAGGTCCCTTCTAGAGGCCCCCAGACCCTTCTAGAGCCCCTCAGGACGATTCTAAAGGCCCCCAGGCCCTTCTAATCCAACTCAGAGCCTTTCTAAAGGCCCCCAGACCATTCAAATTCCCCTCAGAACACTTCTAAAGGCCCCCAGACCCTTCTAATGCCCCCCAGGACCCTTCTAAAGGCCCCCAGACCCTTCTAATGCCCATCAGGGCCTTTCTAAAGTACGCCAGACACTTCTAGAACCTCTCAGGACCTTTCTATATGACCCCAGACCCTTCAAATGCCACTCAGGGCCTTTCTAAAGGCCGCGAGACCCTTATAATCCCCCTGAGGGCCTTTAAAAAGGCCCCCAGTCCCTTCTGGACCCCCTCAGGACGCTTCTAATAGCCCCCAGACCCTTCTAGATCCACTCAGGCCCTTCTAATTCCTTTAAGGGCCTTTCTAAAGGCCTCCACACCCTTCTAATGACCCTCAAGACCCATGTAAAAGCCCACAGACCCTTCTAGATTGCCTCAGGACCCATCTAAAAGCCTCCAGACCCTTCTAATGCCTTTCAGGACCCTTATCAAGGCCACAAGACCCTTTTAATGCCCCTCAGGACCTTTCTAAAGGCCCTCAGACCCTTCTAATGCCTCTCAGGGCATTTATAGAGGTTCCCAGACCCTTCTAGAGCCCGTCAGGACCATTATAAATGCCCCCAGACTATTCTAGAGCCATTAAGGACACATCTAAAGGCCCGCAGACCATTCTAATGCCCGTCAGGGCCTTTATAAATGTCCCCAGACCCTACTACTGCCCCTCAGGAGCATTCTGAAGGCCCCCAGACCATTCAAATGCCCCTCAGGACCCTTTTAAAGGCCCCCAGACCCTTCTAATGCACCTCAGGGCCTTTCTAAAGGCCCCCAGTCCATTCAAATGCCCCTAAGAATCCTTCTAAATGCCCCCAGACCCTTCTAATGCCCCTCAGGGCCTTTCTAAAGGCCCCCAGACACGTCTAATGCCTCTCACGACCTTTCTAAAGGCCCCGAGACACTTTTAGAGCATTTCAGGACATATCTAAAGGACCCCAGATCTTTCTAGAGCCCCTCAGGACCCTTCTAGAGGCCCCCAGACCCTTCTAGAGCCCCTCAGGACGATTCTAAAGGACTCCAGACCCTTCTAATCCACCACAGGACCGTTCTAGATGCCCCCAGACCATTCAAATGCCCCTCAGGACCCTTAAAAAGGCCCCCAGACCCTTCTAATGCATCTCAGGGCCTTTCTAATGGCCCCCAGACCATTCAAATGGGCCTCAGAAACCTTCTAAAGGCCCCCAGACCCTTCTAATGCCCCTCAGGACCCTTCTAAAGGCCCCCAGACCCTTCTAATGCCCCTCGGGGCCTTTCTAAAGCACCCCAGACACTTCTAGAACTTTTCAGTTCCTTTCTATATGATTCCAGACCCTCGTAATGCCACTCGGGGCCTTTCTAAAGGCCGCGAGACCATTATAATCCCCCTGAGGGCCTTTAGAAAGGCACTCAGACCTTTCTGGACCACCTCAGGACGCTTCTAATAGCCCCCAGACCCTTCTAGAGCCCCTCAGAGCCTTTATAAAGGCCTCCACACCCTTCTAATGACCCTCAAGACCCATGTAAAGGCCCCCAGACCCTTCTAGATTGCCTAAGGACCCATCTAAAAGCCCCTAGACCCTTCTAATGCCTTTCAGGACCCTTTTAAAGGCCCCCAGACCCTTCTAATGCCCCTCAGGACTCTTCTAAAGGCCCCCAGACCTTTCTAATGACCTTCAGAGCCTTTCTAAAGTACCCCAGACACTTCTAGAACCTCTCAGGACCTTTCTATATGACCCCAGACCCTTGTAATACCCCTCATTACCGTTCCAAAGGCCCCCATACCCTTCTAATGCCCCCTCAGGACATTTCTAAAGGCCCCCAGACCATTCTAGAGTCTCTGAGGACATTTCTAAAGGCACCCAGACCCTTCTAATGCCACTCAATGCCTTTCTAAAGGCAGCGAGACCCTTATAATCCCCCTGAGGGCCTTTAAAAAGGCACCTAGACCCTTCTGGACCCCCTCAGGATGCTTCTAATAGCCCCCAGACCCTTCTAGAGCCCCTCAGGGCCTTTCTAAAGGCCTCCACACCCTTCTAATGGCCCTCAAGATACATGTAAAGGCCCGCAGACCCTTCTAGATTGCCTCAGGACCCATCTAAAAGCCCCCAGACCCTTCTAATGCCTTTCAGGACCCTTATGAAGGCCACAAGACCCTTCTAATGCCCCTCAGGACCCATCTAAAGGCCCTCAGACCCTTCTAATGCCCCTCAGGGCATTTAGAAAGCTTCCCAGACCCTTCTAGAGCCCGTGAGGACCCTTATAAAGGCCCCCAGACCATTCTAGAGCCCCTCAGGACAATTCTAAAGGCCTGCAGACCATTCTAATGCCCATCAGGGCCTTTATAAAGGTCCCCAGACCACTCTACTGCCCCTCAGGAGCATTCTAAAGGCACCCAGACCCTTCTAGTGCCCCACAGGGCCTTTCTAAAGGTCCCCAGACGTTTCTAGAGCCCCTGAAGACCCTTCTAAAGGCCCCCAGACCATTATAGAGCCCCTCAGGACCCTACTAAAGTCCCCCAGACCCTGCTAATTCACGTCAGGCCTTTTATAAGGGCACCCAGACCCTTCAAATGCCCCTCAGGACCCTTATAAAGGCACCCAGACCCTTCTAGAGCTTCTCAGGACAGTTTTAAATGCCTCCAGACCCTTCTAGACCCTCTCAGGACCCTTATAAATGCCCCCAGACCCTTCTAGAGCCTGTCAGGACACTTCTAAATGCCCGCAGACCATTCTAATGCCCGTCAGGCCCTTTATAAAGGTCACCAGACCCTTCTACTGCCCCTCAGGAGCATTCTAAAGGCCCCCAGACCCTTCTAATTCACCTCAGGACATTTCTAAAGGCCCCCAGATCTTTCTAGATCCCATCAGGACCCTTCGAAAGGCCCCCAGACACTTCTACAGGCCCTCAGGATGCTTCTAAAGGCCCGAGATCTTTCTAGAGCCCATAAGGATCCTTCTGAAGGCACCCAGACTATTCCAATGCCCCTCAGGACCTTTCTAAAGGGCATTAGAAGGCTCTGCGGGGCTTTTGAATGGTCCTGAAAGGGTCTAGAAGGGTCTGGAGGCATTTAAAACTGTCCTGAGAGGCTCTAGAAGGGTCTGGGTGCCCTTATAAAAGCCCTGAGGGAAATTAGCAGGGTCTGGAGGACTTTAGAAGGGTCTTCAGGGGCTCTAGAAGGGTCTGGGGACCTTTAGAAGGGTCTTCAGGGGCTCTAGAAGGGTCTGGGGACCTTTAGAAAGGCCCTGTGGGGCATTAGAATGGTCTGCGGACCTTTAGAAGTGTCCTGAGTGGCTCTAGAATGGTCTGGGGGCCTTTATATGGGTCCTGACGGGCTCTAGAAAGGTCTGGGAACCTTTATAAATGCCCTGAGAGGCATTAGAAGGGTCTGAGGGCCTTTAGAAAGGTCCTGAGGGGCATTAGAAGGGTCTTGTGGCCTTCATAAGGGTCCTGAAAGGCATTAGAAGGGTCTGGGGGCTTTTAGATGGGTCCTGAGGCAATCTAGAAGCGTCTGGGGGCCTTTACATGGGTCTTGAGGGTCATTAGAAGGGTGTGGAGGCCTTTAGAAAGGCCCTGAGGGGCTCTAGAAGGGTCTGGGTGCTATTAGAAGCGTCCTGAGGGAGTCCAGAATGGTCTGGGGGCCTTTAGATTGGTCCTGAATGAGTCTAGAAGTGTCTGGGTGCCTTTAGAAGGGTCCTTAAGGGCTCTCGAAGGGTCTGGGGGCCTTTAAAATGGTCCTGAATGGCTCTATAATCGTCTGGGGGCCTTTAAAACGGTAATGAGGGGCATTAGAAGGGTCTGGGGACCTTTATAAAGGCCCCGATGGGCATTAGAATTTTCTGGGGACCGTTAGAAATGTCCTGAGGGACTCTAGAAGGGTCTGCGGGGAATAAGGAGGACCTGAGAGACTCTATAATGGTCCAGGGGACTTTAGAATGGCCCTGAGGGGAATTAGAAGGGTCTCGGGGCCTTTAGAAAGTCCCTGAGGGGCTCTAGAAGGGTCTGGGGGCCTTTAGAAGGGTCCTGAAAGGCTCTAGAAGTGTCTGTATGCCTTTAGAAAGACCCTGAGGAGCTCTAGATAGTTCTGGGGGCCTTTATAAGGGTCCTTAGGGGCATTAGAACAGTCTGGGTGTCTTTAGAAGGGCCTTGAGGGGCATAAGAAGTGTCTGGGGACATCTAGAAGGGTCCTGAGGTGCTCTAGAAGGGTCTGGGGGCATTTAGACGTGTCTTGAGGGGATCTAGATGGGTCTGGGGGCCTTCAAAACTGTCCTGAGAGGCTCTAGAAAGGTCTGGGGGAATTTAGAAAGGTCCTGAGGTGTTCTAGAAGGGTCTGGATGCCCTTATAAAGGCCCTGAGGGGAATTAGAATGGTCTGGGGGCCTTTAGAAGGATCCTGAGGGGCTCTCGAAGGGTCTGGGGGACTTTTGAAGGGTTTCAGGGGCTCTACAAGGGTCTGGGGTCTTTTAGAAAGGACCAGAGGGGCATTAGAAGGGTCTAGGGGCCTTTATGAAGGTCCTGAGGGGCATAAGAATGGTCTGGGAGCCTTTCAAAAGGCCCTGATGGCACTAGAAGAGTCTTGGGGCATTTAGAAGGGTCCTGAAGGGCATTAGAAGTGTCTCGGGGCCTTTAAAATGGTCCTGAGGGCTAAGAGAAAAGTCTGGGTACCTTTAGAAAGGCCCTGACGGGCATTAGAATGGTTTGGGGGCCATTAGAAGGGTCCTGAGGGGTATTAGAAGGGTCTGGGGGTCTTTAGATGGGTCCTGAGGCAATCTAGATGGGTCTGGGGGCCTTTACATGGGTCTTGAGGGTCATTAGAGGGGTCTGGGGGCCTTTAGATAGTCTTTGAGTGGTATTAGAAGGGTCTGGGGGCTTTTAGAAAGGACCTGAGGGGATCTGTAAGGGTCTGGGTGCATTTAGAAGGGTCCTGAGGGGCTGTAGAAGGGTCTGGGAACCTTTATAAATGCCCTGAGGGGCATTAGAAGGCTCTGGGGACTTTAGAAAGGTCCTGAGGGGGTCTAGAAGTCTCTGGGGTCCTTTAGAAAGGCCCTGAGGGGCAGTAGAAGAGTCAGGGGGCCATATAAAGGTCCAGAAGGGTAATATAAGTCTCTGGGGGCATTTTATGGGTCCTGAGGCAATCTAGATGGGTCTGGGTGCCTTTACATGGGTCTTGAGGGTCATTAGAGGGATCTGGGGGCCTTTAGATAGTCCCTGAGTGGCATTAGATGGGTCTGGGGGTCCTTACAAAGGACCTGAGGGGCTCTAGAAGGGTTTGGGTGTCTTTAGACGGGTCCTGAAGGGAACTAGAAGGGTCTGGGGGCCTTTAGAAATGCCCTGAGAGGCATTAAAAGTGTCTCGAGGTCTTTAGAAAGGCCCTGAATGGCATTAGAATGGTCTGGAGGTCATTAGAAAGATACTGAGGGGCATTAGAAGGGTACGGGGGCCTTTAGAAACGTCCTGAAGGGCATTAGAATGGTCTGGGTGCATTTAGAATGATCCTGTTAGGCTCTAGAAGGGTCTGGGGACCTTTATAAATCCCCTGAGGGGCATTAGAAGGGTCTGGGGTCATATAGAAAGGCCCTGAGAGGTTCTAGAAATATCTGGGGTAATTTAGAATGGCCCTGAGGGGCATTAGAAGGGTCTGGGGGCCTTTAGAAGGGTCCTGAGGGGCATTAGAAGGGTCTGGGGGCCTTTAGAATGGTCCTGAGGGGGTCTAGAAGGGTCTGGAGGCATTTAAAACTGTCCTGAGAGGCATTAGAATGGTCTGGGTACCTTTATAATGGTCCTGAGGGGCATTAGAAGGGTCTGGGTGCCCATATAAAAGCCCTGAGGGGAATTAACAGGGTCTGGGGGACTTTAGAAGGGTCCTGAGGGGCTCTATAAGGGTCTGGGGGCATTTAGATAGGACCTGAGGCAATCTAGAAGGGTCTAGGGGACATTACATGGGTCATGAGGGTCATTAGAAGGGTGTGGAGGCCTTTAGAATGGCCCTGAAAGGCATTAGAAGGGTCTGGGGGCTTTTAGATGGGTCCTGAGGCAATCTAGAAGGGTATGGGGGCCTTTACGTGGGTCTTGAGGGTATTAGAATGGTGTGGAGGCCTTTAGAAATGCCCTGAAAGGCATTAGAAGGGTCTGGGGGCTTTTAGATGGGTCCTGAGGCAATCTAGAAGGGTCTGGGGGCCTTTACATGGGTCTTGAGGGTCATTAGAAGGGTGTGGAGGCTTTTAGAAAGGCCCTGAGGGGCTCTAGAAGGGTCTGGGGGCTATTAGAAGCGTCCTGAGGGGGTCCAGAAGGTTCTGGGGGCCTTTTAAAGGCCCTCAGGGGGATTATAAGTGTCTCGCGGCCTTTAGAAAGGACCTGAGTAGCATTAGAAGGGTCTGGGTGCCTTTAGAAATGTCCTGAGGGGCTCTAGAAGGGTCTGGGGGCCTTTAGAAATGTCCTGAAGTGCATTAGAAGGGTATGGGGGCCTTTAGAATGGCCCTGAGGGGCATTACAAGGGTCTGGGGTCATATAGAAAGGCCCTGAGAGGTTCTAGAAGTGTCTGGGGTACATTAGAAAGGCCCTGAGTGGCATTAGAAGGGTCTGGGGGCCTTTAGAAGGGTCCTGAGGGGCATTAGACGGGTCTGGGGGGCTTTAGAATGGTCCTGAGGGTGTCTAGAAGGGTCTGGAGGAATTTAAAACTGTCCTGAGAGGCTCTAGAAGGGTCTGGGTGCCTTTATAAGGGTCCTGAGGGGCATTAGAAGGGTCTTGGTGCCCTTATAAAAGCCCTGAGAGGAATTAGTAGGGTCTGGGGGACTTTAGAAGGGTCCTGAGGGGCTCTATAAGGGTCTGGGGGCCTTTAGAAGGGTCGTCAGGGGCTCTAGAAGGGTCTGGGGACCTTTAGAAAGGCCCTGTGTGGCATTAGAAGGGTCTGGGGGCCTTTAGAATGCTCCTGAGGGGCAGTAGAATGGTCTGGGGACCTTTATAAAGGCCCTGACAGGCATTAGAATGGTCATCGGGCCTTTAGAAGTGTCCTGAGGGGCTCTATAATGGTCTGGGGGCCTTTATATATGCCCTGAGGGGCATTAGAGGGGTCTGGGGACCTTTAGAAAGGCCCTGACGGGCATTAGAATGTTCTGCGGGCCTTTAGAAGTGTCCTGAGGGGCTCTAGAATGGTCTGGGGGCCTTTATAAGGGTCCTGACGGGCTCTAGAAGGGTCTCGGGGCCTTTAGAATTGTCCTGAGGGGCTCTAGAAGGGTCTGGGGGCCTTTAGAAAGGCCCTGAGTGGCATTAGAAGGGTCTGGGTGCCTTTAGAAATGCCCTGAGGGGCTCTAGAAGGGTCTGGGAGTCTTTAGAAAGGCCCTGAGGGGCTCTTGAAGGGTCAGGGAGCCGTTAGAAGGATGTTGAGGGGCTCTTGAAGGGTCTGCGGGCCATTAGAATGGCCCTGAGGGGCTCTAAAAGAGTCTGGGAGCATTTAGAATGGTCCTGAGGGGCACTAGAAGGGTCTGGAGACCTTTAGAAATGCCCTGAGGGGCATTAGAAGGGTCTGGGGGCCTTTAAAAAGGCCCTGAGGGGCATTAGAAGGGCCTGGGGGGCTTTAGAATGGTCCTGAGGGGGTCTAGAAGGGTCTGGAGGCATTTAAACCTGTCCTGAGAAGCTCTAGAAGGGTCTGGGTGCCTTTATAAGGGTCCTGAGGGGCATTAGAAGGGTCTTGTGGCCCTTATAAAAGCCCTGAGGGGAATTAGCAGGGTCTGGGGGACTTTAGAAGGGTCCTGAGGGGCTCTATAAGGGTCTGGGGGCCTTTAGAATGGTCTTCAGGGGCTCTAGAAGGGTCTGGGGACCTTTAGAAAGGCCCTGTGGGGCATTAGAAGCGTCTGGGGGCCTTTAGAATGCTCCTGAGGGGCAGTAGAAGGCTCTGGGGACCTTTATAAAGGCCCTTACGGGCATTAGAATGGTCTGGGGGCCTTTAGAAGTGTCCTGAGGGGCATTAGAACAGTCTTGTGGCCTTTATAAGGGTCCTGAAAGGCATTAGAAGGGTCTGGGGGCTTTTAGATGGGTCCTGAGGCAATCTAGAAGGGTCTGGGGGCCTTTACATGGGTCTTGAGGGTTATTAGAAGGGTGTGCAGGCCTTTAGAAATGCCCTGAGGGGCTCTAGAAGGGTCTGGGGGCTATTAGAAGCGTCCTGAGGGTGTCCAGAAGGGTCTGGGGGTCTTTTTAAAGGCCCTCAGAGGGATTATAAGGGTCTCGCGGCCTTTAGAAAGGCCCTGAGTGGCATTAGAATGGTCTGGGGGCCCTTAGAAAGGTCCTGAGTGGCATTAGAATGGTCTGGGTGCCTTTAGAAAGGTCCTGAGCGGCATTAGCAGGGTCTTGTGGCCTTCATAAGGGTCCTGAAAGGCATTAGAAGGGTCTAGGCGCCTTTACATAGGTCTTGAGGGTCATTAGAAGGGTGTGGAGGCCTTTAGAAAGGCCCTTAAAGGCATTAGAAGGGTCTGGGGGCTTTTAGATGGGTCCTGAGGCAATCTGGAAGGGTCTGGGGGCCTTTACATGGGTCTTGAGGGTCATTAGAAGGGTGTGGAGGCCTTTAGAAAGGTCTTTAGGGGCTCTAGACGGGTCTGGGGGTTATTAGAAACGTCCTGAGCGGGTCCAGAAGGGTCTGGGTGCCTTTTTAAAGGCTCTCAGGGGGATTATAAGGGTCTCGCGGCCTTTAGAAAGGCCCTGAGTGGCATTAGAAAGGTCTGGGTGCCTTTAGAAATGTCCTGAGGGGCTCTAGAAGGGTCTGGGGGCCTTTAGAAATGTCCTGAGGGGCATTAGAAGGGTATGGGGGCCTTTAGAAAGGCCCTGAGGGGTATTAGAAGGGTCTGGGGTCATATAGAAAGGCCCTGAGAGGTTCTAGATGTGTCTCTGGTACTTTAGAAAGGCCCTGAGGGGCATTAGAAGGGTCTGGGGGCCTTTAGAAGGGTCCTGAGGGGCATTAGAAGGGTCTGGGGGCCTTTAGAATGGTACTGAGTGGGTCTAGAAGGGTCTGGAGGCATTTAAAACTGTCCTGAGAGGCTCTAGAAGGGTCTGGGTGCCTTTATAAGGGTCCTGAGGAGCATTAGAAGGGTCTGGGTGCCATAATAAAAGCCCTGAGGGGAATTAGCAGGGTCCGGGTGCCTTTGGAAGGGTCCTGAGGGGCTCTATAAGGATCTGGGGGCCTTTAGAAGGGTCTTCAGGGGCTCTAGAAGGGTCTGGGGACCTTTAGAAAGGCCCTGTGGGGCATTAGAAAGGTCTGGGGGCCTTTAGAATGCTCCTGAGGGGCAGTAGAAGGGTCTGGGGACCTTTATAAAGGCCCTGACGGGCATTAGAATGGTCTGCGGGCCTTTAGAAGTGTCCTGAGGTGCTCTAGAATGGTCTGGGGGCCTTTATAAGGGTCCTGACGGACTCTAGAAGGGTCAGGGAACCTTTATAAATGCCCTGAGGGGCATTAGAAGGGTCTGAGGGTCTTTAGAAAGGTCCTGAGGGGCATTAGAAGGGTCTTGTGTCCTTCATAAGGGTCCTGAAAGGCATTAGAAGGGTCTGCGGGCTTTTAAATGGGTCCTGAGGCAATCTAGAAGGGTCTGGGGGCCTTTACATGGGTCTTGAGGGTCATTAGAAGGGTGTGGAGGCTTTTAGAAAGGCCCTGAAATGCATTAGAAGGGTCTGGGGACTTTTAAATGGGTCCTGAGGCAATCTAGAAGGGTCTGGGGGCCTTTACATGGGTCTTGAGGGTCATTAGAAGGGTGTGGAGGCCTTTAGAAAGGCCCTGAGGGGCTCTAGAAGGGTCTGGGGGCTATTAGAAGCGTCCTGAGGGGTCCAGAAGGGTCTGGGGGCCTTTTTAAAGGCCCTCAGGGGGATTATAAGGGTCTCGCGGCCTTTAGAAAGGCCCTGAGTTGCATTAGAAGGGTCTGGGTGCCTTTAGAAATGCCCTGAGGGGCTCTAGAATGGTCTGGGGGTCTTTAGAAAGGCCCTGAGGGGCTCTTGAAGGGTCAGGGAGCCGTTAGAAGGATGTTGAGGGGCTCTTGAAGGGTCTGCGGACCATTAGATTGGCCCTGAGGGGCTCTAAAAGAGTCTGGGAGCGTTTAGAATGGTCCTGAGGGGCACTAGAAGGGTCTGGAGACCTTTAGAAATGCCCTGAGTGGCATTAGAAGGGTCTGGGGGCCTTTAAAAAGGCCCTGAGCGGCATTAGAAGGGTCTGGGGGACTTTAGAATGGTCCTGAGGGGCTCTAGAAGGGTCAGGGGACCTTCAGAAATGCCCTGAGGTGCATTAGAATGCTCTGGAGTCCTTTATAAAGGCCCTGAGGGGCTTTAGAATGGTCCTGAGGGGGTCTAGAAGGGTCTGGAGGCATTTAAAACTGTCCTGAGACGCTCTAGAAGGGTCTCGGTGCCTTTATAAGGGTCTTGAGGGGCATTAGAAGGGTCTGGATGCCCTTATAAAAGCCCTGAGGGGAATTAGCACGGTCTGGGGGACTTTAGAAGGGTCCTGAGGGGCTCTATAAGAGTCTGGGGGCCTTTAGAAGGGTCTTCAGGGGCTCTAGAAGGGTCTGGGGACCTTTAGAAAGGCCCTGTGGGGCAGTAGAAGGGTCTGGGGACATTTAGAAAGGCCCGGTGGAGCATTAGAATGGTCTGGGGGCCTTTCGAATGCTCCTGAGGGGCTCTAGAATGGTCTGGGGGCCTATATAAGGGTCCTGACGGGCTCTAGAAGGGTCTGGGAACCTTTATAAATAACGAGAGGGGCATTAGAAGGGTCTGAGGGCCGTTATAGGGGTCCTGAAAGGCATTAGAATGGTATGGGGGCTTTTAGATGGGTCCTGAGGCATTCTAGAAGGGTCTGGGGGCCTTTACATGGGTCTTGAGGGTCATTAGAAGGGTGTGGAGGCCTTTAGAAAGGCCCTGAGGGGCTCTAGAAGGGTCTGGGGGCTATTAGAAGCGTCCTGAGGGGGTCCAGAAGGGTCTGGGGACCTTTATAAAGGCCCTGACGGGCATTAGAATGGTCTGCGGGCGTTTAGAAGTTTCCTGAGGGGCTCTAGAATGGTCTGGGGGCATTTATAATGGTCCTGACGGGCTCTAGAAGGGTCTGGGAACCTTTATAAATGCCCTGAGGGGCATTAGACGGGTCTGAGGGCCTTTATAAGGGTCCTGAAAGGCATTAGAAGGGTCTGGGGGCTTTTAGATGGGTCCTTAGGAAATCTAGAAGGGTCTGGGGGCCTTTACATGGGTCTTGAGGGTCATTACAAGGGTGTGGAGGCCTTTAGAAAGGCCCTGAGGGGCTCTAGAAGGGTCTGGGGGCTATTAGAAGCATCCTGAGGTGGTCCAGAAGGGTCTGGGGGCCTTTTAAAGGCCCTCAGAGGGATTATAACGGTCTCGCGGCCTTTAGAAAGGCCCTGAGTGGCATTAGAAGGGTCTGGGTGCCTTTAGAAATGTCCTGAGGGGCTCTAGAAGGGTATGGGGGCTTTAGAAATGTCCTGAGGAGCATTAGAAGGGTCTGGGGGCCTTTAGAATGGCCCTGAGGGGCATTACAAGGGTCTGGAGTCATATAGATAGGCTCTGAGAGGTTCTAGAAGTGTCTGAGGTACTTTAGAAAGGCCCTGAGGGGCATTAGAAGGGTCTGGGGGCCTTTAGAATGGTCCTGAGGGGGTCTAGAAGGGTCTGGAGGCATTTAAATCTGCCCTGAGAAGCTCTAGAAGGGTCTGGGTGCCTTTATAAGGGTCCTGAGGGGCATTAGAAGGGTCTGGGTGCCCTTATAAAAGCCCTGACGGGAATTAGCAGGTTCTGGGGGACTTTAGAAGGGTCCTGAGGGGCTCTGTAAGGGTCTGGGAGCCTTTAGAAGGGTCTTCAGGGGCTCTAGAAGGGTCTGGGGACCTTTAGAAAGGCCCTGTGGGGCATTAGAATGGTCTAGGTGCCTTTAGAATGCTCCTGAGGGGCAGTAGAGTGGTCTGGGGACCCTTATAAAGGCCCTTACGGGCATTAGAATGGTCTGCAGGCCTTTAGAATTGTCCTGAGGGGCTCTAGAATGGTCTGGGGGCCTTTATAAGGGTCCTGACGGGCTCTAGAAGGGTCTGGGAACCTTTATAAATGCCCTTAGGGGCATTAGAAGGGTCTGAGGGCCTTTAGAATGGTCCTGAGGGGCATTGGAAGGGTCTTGTGGCCTTGATAAGGGTCCTGAAAGGCATTAGAAGGGTCTGGAAGCTTTTAGATGGGTCCTGAGGCAATCTAGAAGGGTCTAGGGGCATTTACTTTAGTCTTGAGCGTCATTAGAAGGGTGTGGGGGCCTTTAGAAAGGCCCTGAAAGGCATTAGAAGGGTCTGGGGGCTTTTAGATTTGTCCTGAGGCAATCTAGAAGGGTCTGGGGGCCTTTACATGGGTCTTGAGGGTCATTAGAAGGGTGTGGAGGCCTTTAGAAAGGCCTTGAGGGGCATTAGAAGGCTCTGGGGGCCTTTACAAGGGTCCTGAGGGGAATTAGAAGGTTCTGGAAGCATTTAGAAAAATTCTGAGGGGCTTTTGAATGGTCTGGGGGCCATTAGAAATGCCCTGAGGTGCATTAGAAGGGTCTGGGGGCCTTTAAAAGGGTCCTGAGGGTCATTTGAATTGTCTGGGGGCCTTTAGAAAGGCCCTGAGGTGGATTAGAAAGGTCTGGGGGCTTTAGAATTGTCCTGAGGTGCTCTAGAAAGATCTGGGGTCCTTTAGAAATGTCCTGAGGTGCTCTAAAAGTGTCTCAGGGCCTTTAGAAGGGTCCTGAGGGGCATTAGACGGGTCTGGGGGCCTTTAGAAATGCCCTGAGGGGCATTAGAAAGGTCTGGGGCCTTTTAGAAGGGTCTTGAGGGGATCTAGAAGGGTCTGGGGGCCTTTAGAAGTGTCCTGAGGGGCTCTAGAAGGGTCTGGGTGCCTTTACAAAGGCCCTGAGGGGCTCTAGAAGGGACAGGGAGCCGTTAGAAGGATGTTGAGGGGCTCTTGAAGGGTCTGCGGGCCTTTAGAATGGCTCTGAGGGGCTCTAAAAGAGTCTGGGGGCCTTTAGAATGGTCCTGAGGGGCTCTAGAAGGGTCTGGGGACCTTTATATATGCCCTGAGGGGCATTAAAGGGGTCTGGGGGCCTTTAAAAAGGCCCTGAGGGGCATTAGAAGGGCCTGGGGGGCTTTAGAATGGTCCTGAGGGGGTCTAGAAGGGTCTGGAGGCATTTAAAACTGTCCTGAGAGGCTCCAGAAGGATCTGGGTGAATTATAAGGGTCCTGAGGGGCATTAGAAGGGTCTGGGTGCCCTTATAAAAGCCCTGAGGGGAATTAGCAGGGTCTGGGGGACTTTAGAAGGGTCCTGAGGGGCTCTATAAGGGTCTGGGGGCATTTAGAAGGGTCTTCAGGGGCTCTAGAAGGGTCTGGGGACCTTTAGAAAGGCCCTGTGGGGCATTAGAAGCGTCTGGGGGCCTTTAGAATGCTCCTGAGGGGCAGTAGAAGGGTCTGAGGGCCTTTAGAAAGGTCCTGACGGGCATTTGAACAGTCTTGTGTCCTTCATAATGGTCCTGAAAGGCATTAGAAGGGTCTGGGGGCTTTTAGATGGGTCCTGAGGCAATCTAAAAGGGTCTGGGGGCCTTTACATGGGTCTTGAGGGCCATTAGAAGGGTGTGGAGGCCTTTAGAAAGGCCCTGAGGGGCTCTAGAAGGGTCTGGGGGCTATTAGAAGCGTCCTGAGGGGGTCCAGAAGGGTCTGGGTGCCTTTAGAAGTGTCCTGAGGGGCTCTAGAAGGGTCTGGGGGCCTTTAGAAATGTCCTGAGGGGCATTAGAAGGGTCTGGGGCCTCTTAGAAGGGTCTTGAGGGGATCTAGAAGGGTCTGGGAGCCTTTAGAAATGTCCTGAGGGGCATTAGAAGGGTCTGGGAACCTTTATAAATGCCCTGAGGGGCATTAGATGGGTCTGAGGGCCTTTATAAGGGTCCTGAAAGGCATTAGAAGGGTCTGGGGGCTTTTAGATGGGTCCTGAGGAAATCTAGAAGGGTCTGGGGGCCTTTACATGGGTCTTGAGGGTCATTACAAGGGTGTGGAGGCCTTTGGAAAGGCCCTGAGAGGCTCTAGAAGGGTCTGGGGGCTATTAGAAGCATCCTGAGGGGGTCCAGAAGGGTCTGGGGGCCTTTTAAAGGCCCTCAGAGGGATTATAACGGTCTCGCGGCCTTTAGAAAGGCCCTGAGTGGCATTAGAAGGGTCTGGGTGCCTTTAGAAATGTCCTGAGGGTCTCTAGAAGGGTATGGGGGCTTTAGAAATGTCCTGAGGGGCATTAGAAGGGTATGAGGGCCTATAGAATGGCCCTGAGGGTCATTACAAGGGTCTGGAGTCATATAGAATGGCCCTGAGAGGTTCTAGAAGTGTCTGAGGTACTTTAGAAAGGCCCTGAGGGGCATTAGAAGGGTCTGGGGGCCTTTAGAATGGTCCTGAGGGGGTCTAGAATGGTCTGGAGGCATTTAAAACTGCCCTGAGAAGCTCTAGAAGGGTCTGGGTGCCTTTATAAGGGTCCTGAGGGGCATTAGAAGGGTGTGGGTGCCCTTATAAAAGCCCTGAGGGGAATTAGCAGGGTCTGGGGGACTTTAGAAGGGTCCTGAGGGGCTCTATAAGGGTCTGGGAGCCTTTAGAAGGGTCTTCAGGGGCTCTAGAAAGGTCTGGGGACCTTTAGAAAGGCCCTGTGGGGCATTAGAATGGTCTGGGTGCCTTTAGAAGGCTCCTGAGGGGCAGTAGAGTGGTCTGGGGACCCTTATAAAGGCCCTTACGGGCATTAGAATGGTCTGCAGGCCTTTAGAATTGTCCTGAGGGGCTCTAGAATGGTCTGGGGGCCTTTATAAGGGTCCTTTATATATGCCCTGAGGGGTATTAAAGGGGTCTGGGGGCCTTTAAAAAGGCCCTGAGGGGCATTAGAAGGGCCTGGGGGGCTTTAGAATGGTCCTGAGGGGGTCTAGAAGGGTCTGGAGGCATTTAAAACTGTCCTGAGAGGCTCCAGAAGGGTCTGGGTGCCTTTATAAGGGTCCTGAGGGGCATTAGAAGGGTCTGGGTGCCCTTATAAAAGCCCTGAGGGGAATTAGCATGGTCTGGGGGACTTTAGAAGGGTCCTGAGGGGCTCCATAAGGGTCTGGGGGCCTTTAGTAGGGTCTTCAGGGGCTCTAGAAGGGTCTGGGGACCTTTAGAAAGGCCCAGTGGGGCATTAGAAGCGTCTGGGGGCCTTTAGAATGCTCCTGAGGGGCAGTAGATGGGTCTGGAAACCTTTATAAAGGCCCTGACGGGCATTAGAATGGTCTGCGGGCCTTTAGAAGTGTCCTGAGGGGCTCTAGAATGGTCTGGAGGCATTTATATTGGTCCAGACGGGCTCTAGAAGGGTCTGGGAACCTTTATAAAAGCCCTGAGGGGCATTAGAAGGGTCTGAGGGCCTTTAGAAAGGTCCTGAGGGGCATTAGAATGGTCTTGTGGCCTTCATAAGGGTCCTGAAAGGCATTAGAAGGGTCTGGGGGCTTTTAGATGGGTCCTGAGGCAATCTAGAAGGGTCTAGGGGCCTTTACATGGGTCTTGAGGGTCATTACAAGGGTGTGGAGGCCTTTAGAAAGGCCCTGAGGGGCTCTAGAAGGGTCTGGGGGTTATTAGAAGCGTCCTGAGGGGGTCCAGAAGGGTCTGGGGGCCTTTTTAAAGGCCCTCAGGGGGATTATAAGGGTCTCGCTGCCTTTAGAAAGGCCCAGAGTGGTATTAGAAGGGTCTGGGTGCTTTTAGAAATGTCCTGAGGGGCTCTAGAAGGGTCTGGGGGCCTTTAGAAATGTCCTGAGGGGCATTAGAAGGGTATGGGGGCCTCTAGAAGGGTCCTGAGGGGCTATTGAAAGATCTGGGGTCCTTTAGAAATGTCCTGAGGTGCTCTAAAAGTGTCTCGCGGCCTTTCGACGGGTCCTGAGGGGCATTAGACTGGTCTGGGGGCCTTTAGAAATGCCCTGAGGGGCATTAGAATGGTCTGGGGCCTCTTAGAAGGGTGTTGAGGGGATCTAGAAGGGTCTGGGGGCCTTTAGAAGTGTCCTGACGGGCTCTAGAAGGGTCTGGGGGCCTTTAGAATTGTCCTGAGGGGCATTAGAAGGGTATGGGGGCCTTTAGAAAGGCCCTGAGGGGTATTAGAAGGGTCTGGGGTCATATAGAAAGGCCCTGAAAGGTTCTAGAAGTGTCTGGGGTACTTTAGAAAGGCCCTGAGGGGCATTAGAAGGGTCTGGGGGCCTTTAGAATGGTCCTCAGGGGGTCTAGAAGGGTCTGGAGGCATTTAAAACTGCCCTGAGAAGCTCTAGAAGGGTCTGGGTGCCTTTATATGGGTCCTGAGGGGCATTAGAAGGGTCTGGGTGCCCTTATAAAAGCCCTGAGGGGAATTAGCAGGGTCTGGGGGACTTTAGAAGGGTCCTGAGGGGCTCTATAAGGGTCTGGGAGCCTTTAGAAGGGTCTTCAGGGGCTCTAGAAAGGTCTGGGGACCTTTAGAAAGGCCCTGTGGGGCATTAGAATGGTCTGGGTGCCTTTAGAATGCTCCTGAGGGGCAGTAGAGTGGTCTGGGGACCCTTATAAAGGCCCTTACGGGCATTAGAATGGTCTGCAGGCCTTTAGAATTGTCCTGAGGGGCTCTAGAATGGTCTGGGGGCCTTTATAAGGGTCCTGACGGGCTCTAGAAGGGTCTGGGAAACTTTATAAATGCTCTGAGGGGCATTAGAAGGGTCTGGGTGCTTTTAGAAATGTCCTGAGGGGCTCTAGAAGGGTCTGGCGGCCTTTAGAAAGGCCCTGAGGGGCACTAGAAGGGTCAGGGAGCCGTTATAAGGATGTTGAGGGGCTCTTGAAGGGTCTGCGGGCATTTAGAATGGCCCTGAGGGACTCTAAAAGAGTCTGGGGGCCTTTAGAAATGCCCTGAGGGGCATTAGAATGGTCTGGGGCCTCTTAGAAGGGTGTTGAGGGGATCTAGAAGGGTCTGGGGGCCTTTAGAAGTGTCCTGACGGGCTCTAGAAGGGTCTGGGGGCCTTTAGAATTGTCCTGAGGGGCATTAGAAGGGTATGGGGGCCTTTAGAAAGGCCCTGAGGGGTATTAGAAGGGTCTGGGGTCATATAGAAAGGCCCTGAAAGGTTCTAGAAGTGTCTGGGGTACTTTAGAAAGGCCCTGAGGGGCATTAGAAGGGTCTGGGGGCCTTTAGAATGGTCCTCAGGGTTTCTAGAAGGGTCTGGAGGCATTTAAAACTGCCCTGAGAAGCTCTAGAAGGGTCTGGGTGCCTTTATATGGGTCCTGAGGGGCATTAGAAGGGTCTGGGTGCCCTTATAAAAGCCCTGAGGGGAATTAGCAGGGTCTGGGGGACTTTAGAAGGGTCCTGAGGGGCTCTATAAGGGTCTGGGAGCCTTTAGAAGGGTCTTCAGGGGCTCTAGAAAGGTCTGGGGACCTTTAGAAAGGCCCTGTGGGGCATTAGAATGGTCTGGGTGCCTTTAGAATGCTCCTGAGGGGCAGTAGAGTGGTCTGGGGACCCTTATAAAGGCCCTTACGGGCATTAGAATGGTCTGCAGGCCTTTAGAATTGTCCTGAGGGGCTCTAGAATGGTCTGGGGGCCTTTATAAGGGTCCTGACGGGCTCTAGAAGGGTCTGGGAAACTTTATAAATGCTCTGAGGGGCATTAGAAGGGTCTGGGTGCTTTTAGAAATGTCCTGAGGGGCTCTAGAAGGGTCTGGCGGCCTTTAGAAAGGCCCTGAGGGGCACTAGAAGGGTCAGGGAGCCGTTATAAGGATGTTGAGGGGCTCTTGAAGGGTCTGCGGGCATTTAGAATGGCCCTGAGGGACTCTAA